>JARQOC010000006.1:74119960-74719960 GCA_033576535.1 Allobates femoralis | reverse complement strand
CAGTTTTTTTTTTTTTTTAATTTTAGTGGTGAAAACAAATCAAAACTGTGGGGCTTAGGCCCTTTTCTCATCAGCTTAAGCCCATTTCTCAGTTTTTGCTGATTTGCGGCAGATCCGGCAGGTTTACTGCATCTGCCGTGTAACTGCAAAAATGCTGATGTGAAAGGAGCATTAAGGTCGGTTTACATGTAGCGACATCACTAACGATGTCGCTGCAACTTCACAAGTTGCAGCGACTTGTGAAGTTGCAGCGACCTCGTAGCGATGACGCTACGTGTGACATACTACAACGATCAGCGATCAATCTCTGATTGTTGGTATTATGGCTAGGGCCATTTTTTGATCGTTGGTCTCCCACTGGGCGACCAGCATTGCTGTGTGAGACAGCGGGAGACCAACAATCAACTTGGTAATCATGGTAAACACCGGGTTACTAAGCGCAGCGCTCTGTTAGTTACCCTCTCTTTACCCTGGTTACCAAGCACAGCGAGCTGATAAACACCGGGTGCAGCACTCTTAGTTATACAATGTTTACTGTGGTTACCAGCGCACTGTGCTTGGTAACCAGGGTAAACAGCGGGTAACTAAGCAGAGCGCTGCACTTCATATCACATGACCGCGAGCGGCCAACCAGCGCCGGGAACACCCCTCTGACATCACGGCAGGCTCTTGCAGGACACAAATCGCCTGGCCTCGCCACCGGACACCAGTGAAAAGGCGTCGGAGAGGTAAGTATGTGATTCTTTTTTATTTTACATACATTTGCCTTTGTTTAATTTAGATTTCGCAGTGTATATTAATACACTGCGAAATCTAATGGGGCTGTCACAGAGGGGAGGAGGAAGCAGGATTCTTCCTCCCCACTGTGCCATCACCTGCGATTTCTGGGGTAAAGAAAGCGCAGTGTGTGAAAGCCCCTGCGTATTTTGTTGCACTTTTTTGTGCGGCCCAAAAACGCAGCAAAAAGCTCGCGCAAAAATGCACAAAAAAATACGCAATGTGTGAACATAGCCTTAAAGTTGAGATTAAAAATTGCAAAATTTTCAACATATTTGACAAAAAACAATATTTCCACAAATTATAAAAAATGTCAGCCTCAATTTCTCTAGGCCCTTTCCACGACAGTATAGTAGGTTGCCTCTCCACGCCCTATTAGGCACAGGAAGCACAAGAGAGATTAAAAGGACCCTCCCACCTCCCACTCGCCAGTGTCTTTCCTGTCCCCATGGGGCATGGAGAGGTTTGTCTCTATGCTGTAGTGGCCGGCAAACTACAGCATACCTGATCTGCCGGGCAGTTTTGATCGGGCCTTGCGCTTCCTCTGCTGCTCCCACGGCTGGCGGCTGTAGGACCGCTGCCTGGCCCTCCGAATCCCTGGTGGGGGTGATGTGGGCCATGGCATCCCCGGTCAGTGGACTCTACTAAAATGAAATACAATATGTCACGAAAAAACAATCTTGGAATTCCTGGGATCCATTGAAGTGTTCCGGACTTAACACATCATAAAGGGACACTGGTCAGAATTGCAAAAAATGGCCGGGTTTTGGGGTCAAAACAGGTTGTGGGCGAAGAGGTTAAATTTCATGTTAGCTGCTAATTGTATAGCCATGCCGAGATCTGCTATTTACTTTGCCTCTTTATGTCTTTGCAGAAACCACCATATAACGGAGTTCTTTAGGCCGTCTAACAAGCCAGGTATGTACTGAGCGCTCACACCGTGTGTTGTGGAAGCGTAATGTTCCCTTAGTTTGTTTTTTCCTTTCAAGGTCTCTTGAATGTGTTACAACAGATTTCTTTTGGTATTATTGTATCTGCTTTAAAGGGATCCTGTCACCCCCAAAACACCTGTAAACCTATTAAAACCTGTCCCTAGAGCATATTAACACTTTCCCTACACTCTTTTTACCTCCTAAATGCAGTAAGTGACATTGAATAAAAACGTTTTATAAGTACCTGATTACTGATGATAATGAGTGACTATCTATTCATAGTCACTCATCCAGGCTGCCCCTCTGCTTCATATCACGCCTGAATAGGCGTGATCTACAGCCCACATTCAAATTCGCGCCTCCCTGCTGTGCCCTGTGTCGTCCGAGGCTGCAGTGTGGCCGGTGACGCGATCCGCGTCATTCCCGGCGCCTGTTGACGTATTTAGACCGGCGCCGCGCTGTCAGCTTCAAAATGCGCACTGGCGCATGTACATGCCCAATGCGCATGCGCATGCGCATTTTGAGGCTGACACGCAGCTGGCGCCGGCTAAATACGTCACCAGGCGCCGGGAATACGCGGATCGCGTCACGGCCACACTGCAGCCTCGACGACACGGCACAGCAGGGCAATTTGATGTGGCTGTAGATCACGCCTATTCAGGCGTGATATGAGCAGAGGGGCAGCCTGGATGAGTGACTTAAATAGATAGTCACTCATTATCATCAGTAATCAGGTACTTATAAAACGTTTTTATTCAATGTCACTTACTGCATTTAGAGGTAAAAGAGTGTAGGGATAGTGTTAATATGCTCTAGGGACAGGTTTTAATAGGTTTACAGGTGTTTTGGGGGTGACAGGATCCCTTTAAGATTTTTCCCTCCCCGTTTCCACATCAGACCAGTCCTCTTGATATTTTTTGTACATTGTAAGGCTACTTTTAGAAAAGGGTTGTCACAGATGAACCTCCTTAGCACATTTGTTAGACTCTTTTCTCACTACCTTTTTATTTCAATTCCAATTAAAGTCAAACAGACAAGATTTTGACTAGAAATGAGTACCGGTAATTCAGTACTCTGTCTCGGTCCAGTGTCCTGTCCATTCCTTCAATTCACCATCAGGCCTCTTATCCGAGCACTTTTAGCTTGTAGGATTGCGACATGATGTTTCTGACTAGGCCTCATATTCTCACCAGGGCTCTGATGAACCTAATGCGCTGAAGTGAAAACCAGCTAAGGCGGACCGAACTAATCGCTCACCCGTGCAGGAGAATTACTTAGCACTTTAAAGGCCCTGTCACACACAAAGAGATCGCTAACGAGCTCACTATTGGGATCGCTGTTGCGTCACGAAATTCGTGACGCAACAGCGATGTCGTTCTGTGTGACACGCACCAACGATCTGGCCCCGCTGTGAGATCGTTGATCGTTACACACTGCTCTGGGTCATTCCTGCATCGTTGTGCTCCCGCTGGCAACGCTACATCGTTGTGTTTGACAAAGATAATGAGCAACGATCTCAATGCTATGCTATGGAGAGAAAATTCACAACGACCTCGGTATAATTCTGGATCGCTAGTGCATCATTTTTCACATCGCTGGTAAGATGTCTGTTTGACATTTTACCAGCGATGTGTAAACGACGCCCCAGCGATCTCTGCACATCGTTATTGGGATCGCTGATGCGTAGTTATGTGAGACTGGGCTTTAACACTATTTTGGACCTACAGTAGTACCTTGACTTAAGATCGCACAAACATGCACATTTTTTGAGATAAGAGCCGTTGCTTTGTATTGTTTTTTGCTTTATGATGCTTGCAATAATGTGAGTTACAAGCAGCTGCTGCGTGATCATGTGTGCCTGCTCATTAAGAAACTGAATATTCTCCACTCCCCTATCATCCCAGGTGTGGAGAACAGCGGATACAAATTCCGGGCAGGTAATCATGTGGGAGCCCGGCATCACACTGCATACTTAAAAAAAAACAAAAAACAAAAACAAAATAACTTGTACTCGCCCTCCCTCCTGTTCCCACAGCACTGTGTTCTCATCATGCAGGCAATTGACTGTGTGTGTGAAAGCGGCGCCTCGGGCAGGCTGATGTGTGAGAGCGGGCGCCTCGGCAGGCTGATGTGTGAGAGTCAAGATAGTATTAACAAAATGCAGTGTGTGATACCATAGTGTGTCCATCCATCACCTGCGGGCATTCATTGAAAGAGGATGTATTTTGCTTCGTATACAGTACATGTTTTCCTGGATGACATTGTATGTAGAGGCTCCGCTTGCTGCCATATTCCGTAAAGCCAAATTACATACTGTTAGACAGTGGCCACATCCACCTCTCTTTGGGTGAATGGAGATAAATGGATATGTTCAGCGTATGCACGGGTGATAATTTATTATAACGCAATAAAGCATATCTTTTGGTTGAAAAATATAGTTTTAGCTGTAATGCCTTATTCTTTGTTTACATTTTACATGTGTTCTAAATCCTCAATGTGTCCTATTCTTCCTTTTCCACTCGTGTTTCCTGACATTTTTCAAATCCCTTAGAGAAGCCAATTAAAAAATACAGAAAGTCAGAAAATGCCATAACTCAAGCTTACTGCAAATATGAAGAATGTGGAGCTAATGTCAAAAACTGTCCTGATTATGTCCATGGGTGCTCTGTTTGTCTGAATTTAGACATCCATGAAACGTACCTACCATGATATCAGGACTGGCTGTAGATTTCCTTACAAAATCTCAACAATCTTGTAGTCTGACAGTATATATGACTGTTGAGTTTGGGTCACAAGACCCGTAGCCAAGTCTGTACATAGACCGTGTTTCACGGACATCTGGATTCGACCTTAAGATGTTACAATGTCTTGGCTTTCGTGTTATTGGGCAAATTCAATGCAAATTGATGTAGAGGCAGTTTTGTGCCCGCGTTACACTTTGAATCTAATAATCTGAGCTAATCGCATAATTAGGGTGCGCATATATTACACTGCTCTATATCACTCTTGCTGACTACAAAATAACATGCGATCTTCATGAATTTTGAATTTACAACTCGCAGCTCCATGTGGAACACTCGCGCATGCCCAGTTGCGCTGTCGTTCTCATCTCGCGCATGCGCGATGCTTCGCTAACGGGAATCTCGTGCACCCAGCTTGCACGAGTTCCCGCGCATGCGCAATGCATATGCGAGAATCTCGGCGGCCATTTTTTCCATAGTAACGCTGACAACAATAAGTTTATTTATATATAAGAATAAAGGAGCACTTTATTATTATATATATATTATTTATTTCTACATGGAGCTGCGAGTTGTACATGGAGATGGTATGTGTGAGCTTTATACAAGCTATATTTTGATTGTAGTCATCGCCATTTTTGCATACAGGTGCAGGAAATAAGCAAATAAGTACCAATTATGGGAATATGTAAGATTTTAATCCTCTAAGGGTGCTTTCACATCTGCGTTTTTCGTAATTCGCGGCAGATGCGGTGAAAAAACCGCATCTGCCGCGTTTACCGTATAACCGTTCCACTTGCGCGCGTTGCGGTTTTTCTATGCAATGTATAGGGGACTTGCGGCAGGTGCGGCAATGCGTTTTGACTGCGTGTAAGCCGATCCTCTAAGATTGATTTTTAAATATGATTACCGTATATACTCGTGTATAAGCCGACCCGTGTATAAGCCGACCCCCCTACTTTTGCCCCCAAAACCTGGGAAAACCTATTGACTCGTGTATAAGCCGAGGGTGGACTCCAGCACAGGTATACAGCCCCCAGCAGTGTGGTATACAGGCCCCCCAATGGTAGTATACAGCAGCCTCCCCAGTGGTAGTATATACAGCAGCAGCCCCAGTGGTATATACAGCAGCAGCTCCAGTAGTTAGTATACAGCATCCCCAGAGGTATATACAGCCCCAGTGGTAGTATACAGCATCCCCAGAGGTATATACAGCCCCAGTGGTAGTATACAGCATCCCCAGAGGTAGTATACAGCAGCCCCAAAGGTATATACAGCAGCCCCAGTGGTAGTATACAGCAGCCCCAGTGGTAGTATACAGCAGCCCCAGTGGTAGTATACAGCAGCCCCAGAGGTAGTATACAGCAGCCTCAGAGGTATATACAGCCCCATTGGTAGTATACAGCAGCCCCAGAGGTATATATAGCCCCAGTGGTAGCATCCAGCAGCCCCAGAGGTATATACAGCCCCAGTGGTAGTATCCAGCAGCCCCAGAGGTATATACAGCCCCAGTGGTAGTATACAGCAGCCCCAGAAGTATATACAGCCCCAGTGGTAGTATACAGCAGCCCCAGAGGTATATACAGCCCCAGTGGTAGTATACAGCAGCCCCACAGGTATATACAGCCCCAGTGGTAGCATCCAGCAGCCCCAGAGGTATATACAGCCCCAGTGGTAGTATACAGCAGCCCCACAGGTATATACAGCCCCAGTGGTAGTATACAGCAGCCCCAGAGGTATATACAGCCCCAGTGTAGTATACAGCAGCCCCACAGGTATATACAGCCCCAGTGTAGTATACAGCAGCCCCACAGGTATATACAGCCCCAGTGGTAGTATACAGCAGCCCCACAGGTATATACAGCCCCAGTGGTAGTATACAGCAGCCCCACAGGTATATACAGCCCCAGTGTAGTATACAGCAGCCCCACAGGTATATACAGCCCCAGTGGTAGTATATACAGCCCCAGTGGTAGTATATACAGCCCCAGTGGTAGTAGATTGCAGCCCCAGCGGTAGTATACAGGGCCCCAGCAGTATATACAGCCCCAGTGGTATATACAGCCCCAGTGGTAGTATATACAGCCCCAGTGGTAGTATATACAGCCCCAGTGGTAGTATATTGCAGCCCCAGCGGTAGTATACAGGGCCCCAGTAATCCAGGGCCCCCCCAGCGTCTCTCCGGTCACCTGAAAAGCAAACTATACTTATCAGTGTCCGCTGTCCGCGCCCGCTCGCCTCTGCCGTGACAGTGCCGTCTGCGATCCTCCTTCTTCATGCGGCGTCTTCCGGTTTCCTGTGCTCGTCGCAGGGAATGACGTCATTCCCTGCGACGAGCACAGGAACCCGGAAGACGCCGCATGAAGATGGAGGATCGCAGACGGCAGACCGGGCAGAGGCGAGCGGGCGCTGACAGCGGACACTGATAAGTATAGTTTGCTTTTCAGGTGACCGGAGAGACGCTGGGGGGGCCCTGGATTACTGGGGATGCGGTGGCTGCTGTATACCGATGTATACATCGGTATGTACCGATGTATACATCGGTATACAGCACTGACTCGCGTATAAGCCGAGGGGGGTACTTTTCAGCCCAATTTTTGGGCTGAAAAACTCGGCTTATACGCGAGTATATACGGTATTTTAATTTCCCATTGGCACTATTTTAAAGCACTTTATTGTATAAAGGGAATCTTTTATCACTATTAATTACTGTATAATGACAGTTTTAAAAACTAAATTGTGTAATCACTATTGATTGTAATTGCCCCTGTGTGAGCCTTATATATATGTGCACTAGTTCACTTAGACTGTACTGCTTGAGAAAGGCTGACATATAGCCGAAACGTCGCAGTCCAGGAATAAATCCACATATGCGTATTGAAAAGGATGTGCTGCTGTCCATTTTTTGATTCTATCTATAATACCTTAGTGATGGTAGGAAAAGCTTGCACCCGATTTTTTATGTGAAAGTGCTGTTCTGTAGATCAGCCTGGAAGTGGGAAATGCAGTGCCACAAAATTTTTTTTTTTTTTTTTTTTTTTTTTAAAGCGTTAAAAGTTAATTCAGAGGGTCATTTATTATTCAACCCCTCAAACCACCAGCATTCTGTTTGGTCCCCCTAAAGTATTAAGAAGTAGTTCAGGCACAAATAACAATGAGCTTCACATGTGTGGATTAATTTTCTCTTTTGCCAGCCTTTTCTGACTATTTAAGACCCTCCCCAAACTTGTGAACAGCCCTCATACATGGTCAACATGGGAAAGACAAAGGAGCATTCCAAGGCCATCAGAGACAAGATCGTGGAGGGTCACAAGGCTGGCAAGGGGTACAAAACTCTTTCCAAGGAGTTGGGCCTACCTGTCTCCACTGTTGGGAGCATCATCCAGAAGTGGAAGGCTTATGGAACTACTGTTAGCCTTCCACGGCCTGGACAGCCTTTGAAAGTTTCCTCCCGTGCCGAGGCCAGGCTTGTCCGAAGAGTCAAGGCTAACCCAAGGACAACAAGGAAGGAGCTCCGGGAAGATCTCATGGCAGTGGGGACATTGGTTTCAGTCAATACCATATGTAACGTAGTCCACCGCAATGGTCTCCGTTCCAGACGAGCCCGTAAGGTTCCTTTACTTTCAAAGCGTCATGTCAAGGCTCGTCTACAGTTTGCTCATGATCACTTGGAGGACTCTGAGACAGACTGGTTCAAGGTTCTATGGTCTGATGAGACCAAGATCGAGATCTTTGGTGCCAACCACACACGTGACGTTTGGAGACTGGATGGCACTGCATACGACCCCAAGAATACCATCCCTACAGTCAAGCATGGTGGTGGCAGCATCATGCTGTGGGGCTGTTTGTCAGCCAAGGGGCCTGGCCATCTGGTCCGCATCCATGGGAAGATGGATAGCACGGCCTACCTGTAGATTTTGGCCAAGAACCTCCGCTCCTCCATCAAGGATCTTAAGATGGGTCGTAATTTAATCTTCCAACAAGATAACGACCCAAAGCACACAGCCAAGAAAACCAAGGCCTGGTTCAAGAGGGAAAAAATCAAGGTGTTGGAGTGGCCTAGTAAGTCTCCTGACCTTAACCCAATTGAAAACTTGTGGAAGGAGCTCAAGATTGAAGTCCACATGAGACACCCAAAGAACCTAGATAACTTGGAGAAGATCTGCATGGAGGAGTGGGCCAAGATAACTCCAGAGACCTGTGCCGGCCTGATCAGGTCTTATAAAAGACGATTATTAGCTGTAATTGCAAACAAGGGTTATTCCACAAAATATTAAACTAGGGGTGAATAATAATTGACCCACACTTTTATGTTTAAAATTTATAAAAATTCAACTGAGCAACATAATTTTTTGGTTTGTAAGATTTATGCTTCTGTTAATAAATCCTACTCTCGTTTGCACTTTGAAGGCTCTAACTTATTGGCATCTTATCAAACCTGATCAATGCTGGAGTTTACAGTAGGATCATCACTGTTGGAGCATTCAAAAAATAGAACATTTCTCCTTAAGAATTAATTAAAATTTACACAACTATTGCTGTCTTGATTAGATGATAGATTCATTCATGATACAATTCTATTACATGCTATCGCTTCTTCAGAATTTATTACCCCTGATGATCGATTTGAAACTTTTAACCCCTTCACCTTGCAAGGTCTCCATTTTTCTACTTTCATTTTACCCTCCCCTTGTTTCAAGAGCCATAACTTTTATGTTTCCAACCCCATAGCCGTATGAGTGCTTGTTTTTGCAAGACAAGTTGTACTTTAGAATGACACTATTCATTTTATAATGTGAATTACTGGAAAGTAGAAAAAAGTTGCAAGTGTGTTGAAATTGCAAAAAAAAGTGCAATTCCACAATTGTATTTTGTTTTTTTCAATTTAGCATGTCCATAAAATGGTAAAACTGACCTGGCAAGATGATTATACAGGTTAGTATGAGTATGCACATACTAAACATGTTAATTTGTTTTTGTTTTTTTTAAATTATTTATCGGTTGTCCATGACAGCACCCAGAAGAAGAGGGGGATCTGCCCTCCAAGGACTTGGAACCATCAGGCTTTAAAAGGGGCAGTTTCTCTCCCCATGTCAGTTTGTTTTCTGTCCTTGAACGGGGAGCCTCAGGAGGGCAGTTCCAGAAGACCGGGAGCCTGAGGGCTGCTTGGAGGACTGTGTGGCTGTTTCATGAAGGGTGCTGGGTAGGCCGGATCAGGCCCCGTGAGCTCTAGGCACCAGGGTCATGGTACCCGGAGAGGAGGCTCTGGCATGTGCGACGGTGCCTTCTGGCCCGGCGGCACCATGTTGGAATTGGCATCCACCGGATGTCCGGGACTGCGCACGTGCTAGGTGGGCCAGGTGCTGAGTGCCCGCTGATTGGCAGCAGCCGTGCCCAGCATGTACGTGTCGGGTGGTCTCGATGACTCGTTCCTGGCTTGCAACATCCGATCGCTGCTAAGTGTCTCACACAGCGATATCGCTGGCGAGGTTGCTGCTACGTCACAAAACCTGTGACGTTGAAGCAATGTCGTTAGTGATATCGCTATGTGTAACGGGGCCTTTACTCTCCTCTCTTTCTAGTAAAAAAAAAAAAAAAAAAAAGTCAGACTATTTTGCATTTGAAAAGCCTGAACAATTACCTGGAGCTGCCAACTTTCAAGATAGTCGACTGGGTCTGCAGTGAAAATGCTCTTTCCAGGCTGCCACATGGCAGTCCTGAATTTGAAAGACGAGTATTTTCATGTTCCTATGTGTCCAGTCCCAACAGTACCTCCGGGAGGCATTTCAGGTGCATTCCCAAGTCCAACATTTCCAGTATGGAGCCCTTCCGTTTCGCTTAGCGATTGCTCCTCGAGTTTTCACGAACATAATCTCAGACGTGTCAGCCCACCTCAGGGAGCAGAATGTCCTCATTGTGCCATACCTAGACGATGTTCTGATAATCGGGAAATCAACCCAGCATTGCGCAGGCCAGGTCCATCAAGTTGTCAAGATGTTGAGAAGTCTGGGTTGGCTCATCAACATGGAAAAATCCAATTTGGCTCCATCAATGTCCAAAATTTTTCTAGGTCTCTTACTAGACTCCACCATGCAGACAAGATGAAGAACATCTAGAAGCTTGTCTTAAGCGCCATAGACTATCCGACCAGGACTCTGAGATGGGCCATGTTGCTACTAGGCTCTCGCAGCTTGCATCCCAGGAGTGCGTTGGGCCCAGGCCCATACCAGGACTCTGCAGTGGGACATTCTTAAACATCAAGAAGCCCTGGGTCAGAATTTAGAGGCAAACTGACTCTACAACTCCGCTGGTGGTTGGACGATTCAATACCATCCACTGGGGTCCCCTGGTGGTCCCCGTTACAAGGGTGGTTACAACCGTTGCCAGTCCCTCAGGGTGGGGAGCCCATTTAGATCAGGATGTACTTCAGGGGGATTGGTCAGATGCTCTGAAGGACAGTTCCTCCAACATGAGTTAGTGGCTGTAGAACGAGCCTTAGAGTGTTTTCTAACAGCACTAAAAGGTCAACCCGTCAAAGTCCTGTCCGACAATCATGTGTCGGTCGACTATTTAAACCACCAATGGGGGACAAGGTCCAAAGCACTGATGGGGGTAGCGGAACGTATCCTCTTACTGGCAGAAGACACCCAGCTTCCATTTTAGCAGTACATTTAAGGGGAAGGGCAACAACAAAGCAGATTTCCTCAGCCGGGTACACCTTCACCAGGGTGATTGGGTTCTGAATCAAACAGTGTTCCGCCAGATAATAGCCATATGGGCAACCCCCAACATAGAATTGTTTGCGACCCGGTCCAATCGGCAAGTGAATTGGTTTTGCTCCCTGGATCCCAGGTATCATCCGTTTGCAGTCGATGCGCTCCCTATCGACTGGGACTTCAGGTTGGATTTTGGCTTTCCTCCACTAATTTGATTCTGACAGTCCTGCGCAAAATTCGGGAGATCGGGCTTGGGTGATCTTGATAGCCCCCTTCTGGCCGAGGAGACCATGGTTCTTTTGGCTCCCACAGATGTCGGTCTCCGATCCTTCAAGACCTTCAAGACCTCCTCTCCATGGGGCCGGTTTATCACTCTCAGGCAGACAGATTACACTTGACTGCCTGGAACTTGAGAGGCAACTTTGAGTAATAGGGGATTCTCTGCTGCAGTATCAGAGACTCTACTGAAGTCTACAAAACCAGTGACTTGCCGAATTTATCATAGGACTTGACTAAATTCCTGTCAGTAACAGGGCTGATTCAGAAGAAGTCCCTATCAACTTGGTTCTAGCATTTCTCCAAAAGGGAGTGGAGATGGGACTCTCGGTGAGCGTGGTTAAAGTCCAGGTTTTGGCTTTCGGAGCACTCTATAATTTCAACCTAGCTGGGGACCCGTTGATTTCACATTTTATTGAAGCAGATCTGCACCTATTAAGCCCATTAGCTCAGCTGCCTGGGACCTCAACCTAGTACTCACTGCATTGACAGCCTCCATTTGAACCTCTGTAGAATGTCAATATCAAAGTCCTTTCCCTTAAGACGGTTCTCTTGGTAACTTTAACTTCCGCTCGACGAATAGGGGACATTCAGGCCCTCTTAGCAAACCCTCCTTTTACCTTATTCCGTGATGCTAGTGATCTTACCACCTGACCCGGCATACCTCCCTAAGGTAGTCTCTACATTCCACCGCTTACAGGAGATTGTATTGCCCACCTTTTGCTGTAGCCCTACAAATGAGAAAGAACTAAAATTACATTCTGTAAATGTCAAATGCTGTTTGGAAAGATACCTAGAGGCCAGAAGTCCTTGGAGGAGAGACAGGTCCTTTTTTGTTTGTTTTCAGGGACAGATGAAAGGTTGTAGGGCCTCCAAAGCCACATTAGCTCGCTGGGTTAGGGAGGCTATTAGCATGGCCTACTCTGCAAGTGGAGACGAACCTCAGCTCTCATTCCACAAGGGCCGTGGCTACTACCTGGGCTGAAAGGTCAGGTGTCTCTATCGATCAGATCGGCAGAGCAGTGACATGGTCTTTGCCTTCGACTGTTAATATGCACTGTAGATTAAATCTCTCTGGTGCTGATATCACATTTGGGAGTAGCGTACTACAGACTGCGTTCCCTTACTAGATCTACGTTTCTCTGTAATTCTCTCATTCTGGGTGATGTCATGTATGACTGATAAACATGTAATTAGTTACCTGTAATGTGTTTTTTTTGGAGCCCATGACATCACCCATACATTCCCTCCCATTGTTGAGGCTTCGTCACTACTTCTTCTCTTGGTGTTTTTGTGTTACACGTGGTGTTCAGGGTTGTGATGGACTAACTATATTCCGGAGGTCTATTTTTCAGACTATGCAACCAACTGACATGGGAGAGGAACCGCCCCTTTTAAAGCCTGATGGTTCCCTCTTGGAGGGTAGATTCCTCTCTAGTTCTGGGTACTGTCATGGACTTACCGGTAATTAATTACGTGTTTTTTTTTTTTTGTTTGTTTTTTTTTTTAAGTGGTGAAAATAAATTTGAAAATTGGTAAGAAAAACAACATTTTGCTTGTGTTGCCATTTTCCGAGACCCATAACCTTCTCATTTTTCGAGATCTGGGGCTGTGTGAGAGTTTATTTTGTGCCTTGAGCTGATGTTTTTATTCCATTTTGGGGTAGATACAATATTTTGATCACTTATATTGCAATGTTGCAGTTTCAAACCCCCCCTCCAATTCCCTAATTCTGTACATTCTTTTTTTGTATTACGCTGATTATTGATTAGATTAATTTGATAGTTTGACTTTTACGAATGTGGAGATACCAAAAATGTGGGGAGGTTTTTTTTTTTTTAATGGGGTTAAAGGGGGGGGGTGATTTGACCTTTTTTTATTAGTACATTTATTTACCGCCTTAGTGGACTTGAAGCTAAGATCGCCCAATTGTTTGTGCTATACATAGCAGTGCATAAAGCCTGCTTTACAAAGCAGAATCATCATCTCCTATGGCCGACGCTTATAGGAGTATTGTAATGACAGGTACGAGAGTCATCAGCAGACCAGTGGCTGCCAGGAGAGCCCATTGACTCCCCATGATCACATCACAGGCGTCGTGACAATGGGAGCGGAGAATGACGCACACCCTGCCGTCATGTGTGAGATTAGACATTTAACAGTTAATACGGTAGCGGCGGGCAGAGAGTCACTCCAGCCATGGCTCAGCATGGATGATTAAAGTGACTTTGTTAGGTCATTTTTCAGTATGGTACTAATATTACCCTTGAATAGTGCTCAGGCAGACCTTTAAGAATACACTGTGCAGAATTATTAGGCAAGTTGTATTTTAGAGGATTATTTTTATTATTGATCAACAACTATGTTCTCAATCAACCCAAAAGACTTAAATATCAAAGCTTAATGTTTTTGGAAGTTGGAGTGGTTTTATTGTTAGATTTGGCTATTTTAGGAGGATATCTGTTTGTGCAGGTAACTATTACTGTGCAGAATTATTAGGCAACTTAATAAAAACCAAATATATTCCCATCTCACTTGTTTATTTTCAGCAGGTAAACCAATATAACTGCACAAAATTTAGAAATAAACATTTCTGACATGCAAAAATAAAACCCCAAAAAATTAGTGACCAATATAGCCACCTTTCTTTATGATGACACTCAACAGCCTTCCATCCATAGAATCTGTCAGTTGCTTGATCTGTTTACAATCAACATTGAATGCAGCAGCCACCACAGCCTCCCAGACACTGTTCCCAGAGGTGTACTGTTTTCTCTCCCTGTAGATCTCACATTTTAGGAGAGACCACAGGTTCTCTATGGGGTTCAGATCAGGTGAACAAGGGGGCCATGTCATTATTTTTTCTTCTTTTAGACCTTTACTGGCCAGCCACGCTGTGGAGTAGTTGGATGCATGTGATGGAGCATTGTCCTGAATGAAAATCATGTTTTTCTTGAACGATACCGACTTCTTCCTGTATCACTGCTTGAAGAAGTTGTCTTCCAGAAACTGGCAGCAGGTTCGGGAGTTGAGCTTCACTCCATCCTCAACCCGAAAAGGTCCCACAAGTTCATCTTTGATGATACCAGCCCATACAAGTACCCCCCCCTCCACCTTGCTGGCATCTGAGTCGGAATGAACTCTCTGCCCTTTACTGATCCAGCCTCTGGCCCATCCATCTGGCCCATCAAGAGTCACTCTCATTTCATCAGTCCATGAAACCTTTGAAAAATCAGTCTTAGGATATTTCTTGGCCCAGTCTTGACATTTTATCTTATGTTTCTTGTTCAAAGGTGGTTGTTTTTCAGCCTTCCTTACCTTAGCCATGTCCCTGAGTATAGCACACCTTGTGCGTTTTGATACTCCAGTAACTTTGCAGCTCTGAAATATGGCAAAACTGGTGGCAAGTGGCATCTTGGCAGCTTCATGCTTGATTTTCCTCAATTCATGGGCAGTTATTTTGCGCCTTTTTTGCCTAACACGCTTCTTGTGACCCTGTTGGCTATTTGCCATGAAACGCTTGATTGTTTGGTGATCACGGTTCAAAAGTTTGGCAGTTTCAAGACTGCTGCATCCCTCTGCAAGACATCTCACAATTTTGGACTTTTCAGCCCGACAATTTTGGACTTTTCAGCCCGTCAAATCTCTCTTCTGACCCATTTTGCCTAAGGAAAGGCATTTGCCTAATAATTAAGCACACCTTATATAAGGTTTTGATGTCATTAGACCACACCCCTCCTCATTACAGAGATACACATCACTTGATTTACTTAATGGGTAGTTGGCTCTCAAGCCTATAGCTTTGAGTAGGACAACATGTATAAAAAGTATCGTGATCAAAATACAAATTTGCCTAATAATTCTGCACACAGTGTATGTAAAAATCATTAATGTACTCTGTGTAGTTCTCTTGGTATAAGCACCTGCTCACCCAGCAGACAGCTGTATAAGTAATTCACATGACTCCTGTGAGTCACAGTATGTAAATGTTATTTGAATATCCATGCCTATCCTAGCTGGTATGTGGTCCCTCCCCTCTGTGCTAGTTACACTGAATTTCAGCACTGAATCTTGGGCTTCTGCAGGCTGATGGGGATGGGTTTGAGAGGGGGGAGATTTTTTTGTGCTATTAACATTACTATCCTGTGCTGCCTGTGAGAGATTTCTGAACATTTGTTATCATGCTTACATGTAATGTGTGTATTTGCTGAGCAAATGTTCACATGAACGCAAAGAAATATCTCAGAGCACACACTACACACATGCCTCAGATACACACAATCAAGATGTCAGATCTGCTCTGCACACACCTCCTCCCTGCTTTCTCTTTTGTTTGCAATGAGGCCCTGCACCTACAGAGCCCGCATACAGACTTGTAGGAGGGCAGGGCAATGATGCATGAATATTCATTCTTTGAGAAGTGGGCATCAGAGAAGCAAGTGATCATTCACTGTGATTGACAGATGGAATGAATCTTTTATTTTGAAGTTTACACAGAATAGGAGGGAAGTATAAATAATAGAAATACACAAATAGAGAGAGCTTAGAGAGAGGAATTAGAAAATATCAGTTAAATATGGATTTTTTTTTTACATGACAGATTCCCTTTAAATTAGTGATCCTGTGCAGAGAATGAAGCGGGCCCAGCATGCAAGCCCACATCAAAATCAGGGGCACTACCTTTGATGTACATGTATGTCAAAGGTAGTGAAAGGGTTAATGAAACTTTTCTCATTTGTGATAAAAATTTATATATAACATGTTTCTTACATCATATATGGAATTTGCACCTTTTTATTTGGGTAAAATACTTGGGTCAGCTGAATTTTTTTTTTTTTTTTTGTAATGTAGACCAGAGTCACACTTGGTATGTCAACCTCAGTTTGGTGTAGCAGTGGCGGGGCTTGAAAGTCGAGTAGATGTTTACACCTCTTTCTTAGAACATTTAGTTGATTTGTTAACCAAAAGCACCCTTTATTTTTTTCCATATTTTTTTCCCTTTTTATTGTTCGTTTATAATTGTCTCCTTTTGTCTCCCCGTAGATGCAGATGCCCTCATCTCTGCACTGAGAGGAGTTGTCGGCAATGAGTCCATGAAGCTGCAGAGCGACTCTGCCCAGACTTGGAGTAAAAAGTGTCTCATATCTCGGAGACTGATATCCTCATCTTCATCTTCATCGCCTAACTTAACCCCTAAAATTGAGCTATGCCTCAGCGACCGAAAAGACAATCAGAAAATTGTAAGAAATTACGAGGAATTTTGTCGAAAGTGTGGAAACAGTTTATTACCGAGGGTATCGCTGAAAAGACTGATGTTACCTGTCGGCTCACAGGTTTATGTAGGAGGCAAAAGAGGGTATAAAATATGTTCAGATAATGAAAGTTTTCACATCCCCAAAAGTGATACCAGCCTGTGCTCGCCGTCCATGAAACTCAGGTCATATTCTAGAAGTAAACGTGTGCTGACTATTTCGGGGAGATCTCCATTATGTATTGACCGGTATTTTAAGTGTCAGACTACGATAAGTAGTGAAAGCAAATGCTCTCCTCTAAAATCTCCTAACTTATTAAGGTCAGATTTACAGGCACCCCCTCCCTTGTGCCAGGATGATATAACACAGAAGAAAAACATGGACTTGGTTGTTAATTTGGGGCAGTTTGGTCAACAGGTATGGCCGTGTGCAGCCTGATAGTAGTGTGTAGAAGTGTTTTTTTTCCTCTTAAATCACAAACTTTGTGGTGGTGTAATTGTGCAGTAATCACCCTAGAAGGGGAATGTGTCATCACAAAATGTATCTATTGCTTATCTCAGGATTTTATGATTAAACCCCGTCTCAAGAAGCGATGTACACTTATGGTGTTCTGATAAAAACAATGGAAAAATCCTAAAATCTTAAGTTGTCACTTTGACCACTGAGCATTAATTTTAATTTGCAAATTCCTATTCTGTACAGATCACTTTTCAGTAGCCATGTCGTTATCACAGGCAGGAAAGTACTCAGACGTAACGCCTCTATGTTAAAGCTTAATGGGTACCTATCACCATTCTTTGGCTGCCCTTTTTATTTAGTAAGAGTTTACTGCTGCAGATTGAAGATTTCTCTGAACACATGTTATTCTGAAAAGAACAAAAAGCCCAACTTTTTAGCAAACATTGGGACTGAACTTCCGATTTGAGAGATCCCACATCCGTTCATGGGTCTTCTCGCTGTGGAAGGGAGCAATCACTGCATCAAGCAGTGCTGCAGTATACTTCACTAAGCTAACCTCTCTAATGATTATATTGTTTAGTACCGTAAAGTATACACAGTGCAAAGTGTAAGAACGGCTACAAATGTTTGTGGAATCCTGGGATCCCACAACCTGGAAGTTCGGGACCAACTTTTGAAAATAATACTGACCCTTCAGGGGTATTAAAAGCACTTTTGACAGGGATGTATACTTAGTGCCTAATCTTTAACTAAAGGAAATCTATCTGCTGGAATTTGCTTTGTAAGCTAAAAAAACAAAAAGCAACTGTGCTTCTCTTAGGCCCCTTTCACACTTGCGGCACCGATCCGGCAAGCCTCATGCATTGTCTATGGGACTTGCGGTCAGGTGCGGCAACTTGCGGCCGCAAAAAACAAACAAACCGTGGTTAGCAGCGGGTTTTTTTTCGCGGACGCAACTGCCGCAACCGGCAAAACCGCACTTGCCGCAAGCTCCATAGATAATGCATAGGACTTGCCGCAAGTGTGGCCGTTAGGCCGAAGATGCGGTAAATCTGCCGCATCTGCAGCATTTAAAAAAATAAAAAAAGAAAAATAACGCCTATGTGAAAGGGGCCTTATTGGAGTCTGTGCAATTGTTTACTTTACACTAATGGGTTTATTAAAAACCTAACAACTGAGCTGGAACAGGAGTTGGTATACACGCAGAGTTGGAGGAATGTTCATAACAGCCACTAGACAAACGCAACATACGAACAAACCTGTAGGAGAAAAATACATTCCCATAAATAAATTAGTAAAAAGCAAGTGCTAATAAATAACAGGGTACTTGGTGAATATATTTTTTATCAAAAAGGTAAGAAGCCATCCCACCACATCAAGGTGTACCCATACCAGGATAGTACCTACCTCACTCTAATATAAAACCTTTCCAGGAGTCAAACCTGACCTCACTGTGAACAAGGGTAAAGAGTGACCTGGGTCCCAGAATGGAAACACACAGCAATGGGAAGCAATATAAATGCTCAGCTCAGTGTAGGGGGGAACCTCCCTAACCTTGCAGGTAATATACTGTACATTTATAGTTGGAAACCTGTTCAGAATAGCCACTAGGCAAACAAAACCTACAAAAAAAAACTTGTATGGAAAAAATGGATTTATTACCCCTTGATTAACATTGCAGGGCAGTCCGACACACCCCTGCTGTGACTGACAATTTAGAGTGAATGCACAATCTCTATAGAGAGCCTGGTGTGGGCGGGTGCAGCTATCGCCACTCTGCTGTGCTCCTGAACTAAAAGCTTTGATTGTGTGAGAACAACTTCAGCCAGTGATCTATGTGATACCTCGTTGGATACAGGGTTTCTTTGCCAACATTATGGTGCTCTCAGATGAGGTAGTAAAAACCTGCTGACGGCTTTACTTTAAATTAAAAGGGCAGCCCAAGATTGGTGATAGATATTCTTTAAGGAGATAAAACAGGAGGACACTGACAGAAATGAGGGTCACCTCTCCCCTCTCTGCACAGGTCACAGAGCTCACAATTCTCCCCTGTTGGTCAGTCATTTCCAGACTACATGTACCGATGGTTATTGTGGCTGCTGTATAACCTCATCTCTGATTGTGGTTAGTAGAGCAGCTCAGGTTAGATTGCCGCTTGTTTATGTACAAATGAAATAAAACAAAATTCAATCTGAAAATAATGAGCTATTACCGTAATTAAAAAAAAAGTTTACTTTGATTTTAATTGCTTAAAAATAGAGGTGACACATTCCCTTTAAATGCAACAATTACTGTTATCCAAATGGGTACATTCAATAGGTGAGGTTTCAATTGATTTCAGAATCTGATAACGCCTCAGACATCTGTATAATATATTTTAATTGTAAAAGTGGGTGAAATACTGGAGATAACGTATCAAATTTGGTGGGATGGATCTATAGGGGCTTTTGTTTTAAAGCCTCTCAATTGTTCTTGACAGAAGATACTTGATGGGAAAAGCATGTAACATGCTAATATTATCTGGAAGATCTGCCCCTCTCTCCTTTGGCTCCATCTAAGGCCTTGGGGTTTCCACTGGAATCAGCAGTTGTTGCATTTGCTTTTTGTGTATTTCCATTATGTGCTGGTGGTAGATTCTTCCCTGACTTACATCTGTCATATTGATTTTACTTTGCTGCTTGTGTTTCAGATAAATAACATCACTTCCACTTCGGGAGATGTTTTTGATGACTTGGTGTCATCCCCAGCTGTTAGAGATTGTTCTTCACCTGACTCTGATGATGGCCGTGGAAAGAAAATTAAGAAAGCGACTCCTTACAGATTCCCCTGGGACAGTGATGAATCATTTCATGGCTGTTTCTTAAGTAGTGATGATGATGAGGAAGAAGAGGAGGAAATGTTTAAACCCTTGGATGAGATTTTAAAAATGGCTACAAAACCAGTTCCATCCACACCACAAAGGCAAAATCTTGACCACTCGTTTGGTTCGGTATCCCAGTCCCCACTCCTTACAAATCTAGTAAGTTTGACATTAATGAAGATATGTCCCTGTGAGCTCGGTTCACAAAGTGTTATCTCCAGTTTGAAAGAAACTTACTGGGCATCAGGTCCTTGTTTGACCCAAAGGACCACTGGTTGTGTTAACATCGGTCTAGGGATGAGCGAACCTGTTTGAGGATGGAGTTTGGGGGAATTCTGTCTAAGTGCTTGAGCCGATATCGCTGGGTGGTCGACTCACACTGGGAATAAATCCTGTGTTATCTTCCTTAGTGTGGTTGGGAAAAAAAAAGAAAAAAAAGTGAAAAACCCCACCCTCCCATAGTCCCACCCCTGGAAGTCTTTT
The DNA here is from genome assembly GCA_033576535.1 of Allobates femoralis. Classification (NCBI taxonomy): domain Eukaryota; kingdom Metazoa; phylum Chordata; class Amphibia; order Anura; family Aromobatidae; genus Allobates; species Allobates femoralis. Next base: position 74,699,464 of record JARQOC010000006.1, on the reverse strand, counting down.
GCTTATGGCTGGCTGTATGTGGTAAGAGAGCGCACACAGCCAGTCAGTGACTTCCGAGGACGTACAGGGTCATGCACGGGTCCTGAACAGGCAGCACACGAACATCCAGACGTATGTAGGATACTGGCTGACTGGTTCATATTAATACCTAAGCCAGCCCCTTTCTCTGTCACAGCTGATGCACAGACAAAAGGAGACTGACTTAGCAATTGAATTGAGCAATCAGCCAACCTTCTCCTTAAAGAGCACCTGTCACCACCCCCTCTGCTGCATGGCAATCTAAATGCAGCACTGAATGCAGCATCTCTTCTGTATTCAGGGAAGGGGTCCCCCATGTGTGTGTGCTGTGTACCCCGAGATATAACCTTAGTAAAACTCACTGATGGAAGCCATGAGGGCAGTCCTTGGTGCAGGAGCCTTCTCGATTGACAGGGCCATTCCTTCCCCCTCTGCCTGTCTGTGCTGCCTCCTGCTGTGCTTTTTTATGCTTTGTTCAGACATCAGGGCAGGAATCTGGCTGACGTCAGGACAAATGATTTGCATGCTGTTGAGGCAGGATGAGTGACAGGAGGAGGGCAGAGCTAGCACAGCAGAAGCAGCACAGAGAGGCAGAGGGGGAGGGAATGGCCCCTGTCAATCGAGCTGGCTCCTGCACCAGGAAATGCCCTCATAGCTTCTAACAGTGAGTTTTCCTAAGGCTATATCTCGGGGTACACAGCACACAGACACATGGGGGCCCCTTCCCTGAACATGCTGCATTCAGTGCTACATTTAGATTGCCATGCAGCAGGGCTGGTGACAGGTCCTCTTTAAACAGCACTTTCATGTGTTCAACACATGCCAAAAGTAGAGCTGCCTGGCATTGGGAGTGATGTTATTGGTGAGCATGTGTTAATATAAGTAAATTTGTATAATTTGTTGATTTACACACTATTAAAATGAAACTGTCTTCAAGAGTTCACCCCAAACTATTTATATGCGCATGTAGCTGTTTAAAAGACAAGTCTGCATTACCTGTACGCTGCTGGTTTGTTTTTGAATCGATGTGTTCAAATGAGACTAGGACTATGGTACTTCTGAAGCCTCTGTCATTCCAGCTCTATTCCACACCCAGTGCCACTACCTTCTTCCCAGCAGTAATATCCAAATGTGTTAGTGAGAATATGTAGTGGAGTTTGTTGACCTTGCAAAGGGCGAAGTTCACAATGAACTCAACACAGACTTGACGTGCTGAAGATTTTTAAGAGTTTGTCCACTTAACGGACGTGCTTTTCTCCATCCCTAGGTTTTCCCCCAGCAAATTAACACCTATACTCACCTGTGGTGTCTCCACTGGCTCTCCCACGGCTCACGTGACATTGTCAGGCGATTCCTGCAGCAAACCAACGCTGGCTTTTCTCTCCTCTACTGCAGACACAGTCAGACATCTGGGGGAAGTCAGTTCATAGCCACAGATTTCACTTCCTCCAGACGTTTTGATCTCGTTGAAGGAGAGAAGCACAAAGACAGTGCTGATTAAACCACAGGGATCACCTGATATTACTGCAGTGGGGGTGAGTATAGGTGCTGTTATTTTGTTGGATGAAAAAGCAGTTGTCTAAGTAGTCGACAATCCCTTTTAAATCTGCGCCATGGTCAATTATTTTTGCACAGAAAATTCATGCCGCATGTAGAATGGGATTGTTTGTCATTACTTTGGCTGCCACAGTGTTACTCTGCAGATTTTTCGCCTGGAAAATATGTGTGTTTTTCATTTACCCTCAGCAAAGAGTTACTATCCGTTACTTTCTTTGACTTTATTTTCTTTAAATAACTACCATATTTTTTGGAGTATAAGACACTTTCCCTCCAAAAATTGAGCGGTAAAGGGGGAAAAGGGGATGGATCTTATTGTCTGGATGTAGCTTTACTGGGGGAAACCAATGACAGTGGAACAGGGTCTCTGGAGGCAGGGTCACCGCTTCAGGAAGTCATCGACAGTGCAAGTGGAGCGATGCTGCAGGAACAAGGCTGGGAGGAAGGCTTGTCACAGCAGAGCGAGGCAAGCACCATTGAACACCCAGCAGAGGATGAGATGGACTTCAGGAAAATGGCGCCTGCATGAAGTCTTATCACAGGCGGCACTTCCGCAGATTGAGGTCTCATCTACTCCCCATCCCGGTAAACTACATTCAGACTACAAGAAGGACATCCGTTTAAATATCTTAAGTTCAATCTCTGTTTATCCATTTAAATATTTAAAAAACATTTTTTCCCTATTTCCCTCCTCTAAATTTGTGATGCGTTTATTTTGTTTCTCTTAAAGGTAACCAAAAATGTAAAGACAAAACGCCACATGCCCTCGCTCTACACGAACAACTTGGATCGGCTGGTGAAAGAGCAGAAAGAGATCAACAGGTTTGTCAAATCATCTAAAGAGAGATTAATAATTTTTTAATCACTTCATTGGGGACATAGGAAGTCATTTGGTGTTTGTTTTGCTGCCACTAGGAGGCTGACACTATGCTCAAACAGAAAAAGGGCACTCCTCCCTGCAGTATACACCCACCTACTGGCACAAATACATCTCAGTTTTGGCTTCGTGTCATAGGAGGCGGACAGTTTTGCCAATTCATCACTTGCCACTGCTTCCCTTGATTCCGCCTCCTGCGTAGCTCAGGCTTCCGGTAAACATGACCTCCATTTGCAGGGCTAAAGGCCCAGGTTGAAGGCCTGGGATGCCGACGCAGCCTCTCCAATCTTTCATTTCAGGGATCTCTGTTGTTCAGCGATAAACTGGACAAGATCATCTCGGATGCTAAAGGCTGAAAAAGTACTTCCCTCCCACAGTCAAAGCACAAATGTTCAACTCATAAGAAGCAAAATTTTCAATTTCGGTCCACGGTTTCCATAATCGGAAAGACTGCTCCCCCGCCTGCCGGAATAGGAAGGAGCCTTCCTACAAGCCTACCCCCTCCTGGCGTTCTCATAACGCCAAATATCGGCCCACTGGTTCCCTATCCAACCGGTCATGACGCCACCCCAACCTTGGGGTCATCTTCTGGCCTTACGATCAGCTTGGCTTTCAGTGATCGACTATGCTTAGGTCCGAGACATTTTCTCGGTAGGGTACAAGATTCAATTAGCTTCTTTTCCCCAGAACAGTTTTTTCCTATTCCGGCCCCCGAAAGACCCGGACCTCATCTGCAGTATCCACCAAGCCATCTCTTCCCTTGCTGGTTCAGGTGTCATCATCCTGGTTCTGAAACACCAACACTTCTTGGGATTTTACTCCAATATCTTTGTGGTGCCAAAAAAGGGCTCAGTTTTGCCCCATTTTGGACCGAACGCTTCTCAACACCAAGCTTTGGTTGAGACATTTCAGGATTGAGTCCCTTCATTCCATAATGGCGTCCATGGAGCCAGGAGAATTCTTGGCTTCCATAGACATCCAGAACGCCTATCTCCACGTGTCCATCCTCTCCTCTCACCAGCGGTTCCTACGCTTCGCCATGGGGTCTCAACATTATTAGTTCACTGCTCTACCATTCGGCTTAGCCACTGCTTTCTGGGTCTTCACAGAAATCATAACGGCATGGTGGCCATTCTTCGGTCCAAGGGAATTTTAGCAATACCCTACTTGGATGACATTCTGATAAAGGCCCCCTTGCATGCGGAGTGCCTCAAGAGTCTGCAGATTTCTCTGGACTCCCTCCATCGCCTGGGCTGGATAATCAATGCTAAGAAGTCTTGTCTTCCCCCGTCCCAGCGGATCACCTTTCTGGGCATGATATTCGACTTCACCCAGTCCTGCATTTTCCTTCCCCCAGACAAGCGTGCAGCTGTCCCAGGATTCTCAGTCTCAGGTAGCCCTTTCCCCCTTTACTCTGCCTTTCCATGAGGGGACTGGGCAGAATCGTAGACTCGATCTATGCGATTCCATTCGCTCAATTTCATACCATCTCTCTAGCACTTCCTTCCTTCTAGCGAGATAGGATCGTTCCCTCCGCAGTCTCAACGGACAATGCGTGGCATACATAAACCGACAAGGAGAGACTCGGTCGCTGAGCCATGTCGGAAGTGGCCCAAATTCTTCAATGGGTCGAGCTAATAGTTCCGTCAATATCATCAGTCAACATCCCCGGAGTGGACAACTGGGCAGACAACTATCTCAGTTGAGGGGGCCTAGACCCAGGAGAGAGGTCCCTGAACCATGCAGTATTCCATCAGATTTGCCTCAGATGAGGATTTCCGGACATGGACCCGATGGCCTCCAGGGACAATTACAAACTCCGTCCTTCATGGCCAGGTCCAGAGATCCCCAGGCCCTCGACGCGGACGATTTCATGATCCCATAGGCCCAGTTCTCCCTCCCTTATTTGTTTTCTCCCATCCCTCTCATTTCCATGATTCTCAAGAAAATCAGTGCAGAAGGAGTAGCAATCATACTCGTGGCCCCAGATTGGCCCAGTCGTTTTTGGTACGTAGAGGTCAACAACCTCCTCGCAGACTCTTCATGGCGACTTCACGATCTCCCGGACCTCCTGTCTCAGGGTACTTTTCGACACCGGAATTCTCAGTCGCTCAATTTAACAGTGTGTCTATTGAAGCCGCGGAGCTGAGATCTTTGGATTTCTCTGAGCAGGTCATTCAGACCATGTTGAAAGCCAGGAAACTGTCCTTGTCGTACACCTACCACTTTACGTGGATGGCTTTCTTCTAATGGTGTGAGGAGCACAATCTGCCCCCGATGTTTTTTTCTCTCCTATGTCTCCTGGCTTTTCTCCAGTCTGGCCTTGACACACGACTATCCCTTCAGTCCCTGATGTGCAGGTGTCCATCCTTTCGATTTTCTTTCAAAGGCAGCTTGTCTCATGGCCACAGGCCAAGACATTCCTCCAAGGGGTCGCACACGTCACTCCTCCGTTTTGCCCTCCACTTGATTCCTGGGATTTGAATTTGGTACTCGACATGCTCCAGGGCCCACCCTTTGAGCCCCTGCAGGAGGTCAGTTTTCCTCTCCTTGGAAGGTCGCCTTCCTTGTGGCTATCGTCTACATTAGGCGGGTGTCGGAACTCAAGGTTCTGTCATGCCGTTTTCCCTATTTGATCTTCCATCAGGACAAGGTAGTCCTTCATCCCTTGGAAACATTTCTACCATAGGTAGTCTCGTCCTTTCACATCAATGAAGAGATCGTGCTACCCTCTCTTTGTCCAGCTCTATCTCATTCTCTCGTGAAAAGCGATTACATAATTTGAACTTGGTATGGTCTCTTTGTATCTCCCTTTTGCGAACAGCTTTCTCTCGGAGATCGGACTCTTGGCCCTCACAAGGGCTTGGCATCCTCCAAGGCTACGATTGCCCGGTGGATTCGCTCCGCTGTCTAAGAGGCATACCGCATTAAGCAGGTTCCCTGTCTGTCCAAGATCAGAGTTCAATCCACAAGAGCGGTGGGAGCATCCTGGGCCTTAAGACATTAGGCCTTCGGCTGCTCAGCTTTGCAAAGTGTCTTCCTGGTCATCGATTCACACGTTTGTTAAGTTCTACAAGGTTCATACTCGCGCATCTGCCAAGGCTGCTCTGGGGTGCAAGATTCTTCAGGCTGCTGCGGTCTGAGCTCGGCTGATTAGTTCTTCTATTATTGCACTCATCCTACGGGACTGCTTTTGTGCATCCCATGGTCTTCCTGTGTCACCCTATGAAGCGATTAAGAAAAGGGGATTTTTGGTACCGTAAAATCCTTTTCTTGAAGCTTCAATTGAGGGACACAGCTCCCTCCCTCTGTACATAGTTTAGCAGGTTTACATGTGTATGGCATCTCCTATTGCTATTCTCACTAACTGAGTTGTGTTTGTGCCAGTAGGTGGGTGTATACTGCTGGGGATGAGTTGCCTTTTCTGTTTTTGCATAGTATCATCCTTCTAATGGCAGCGAGCATACTCCCAAGGTCTTCCTGAGTCCCTCAATTGAAGCTTCAACAAAAGGATTTTATGGTGAACACCAAAATACCCTTTTTTATTTTTGCACCTTTACTAGCCAGAAGAGTGTTCACACTTGTGGAAAAATAACTCTAGTTATAAAATAAAATGAAATAAAAAAAATAAACCCACTGAACCCCTGCATCTAGATTGACAAAAAAACAAATTGACACCTGGTCCGTTGTTTAAATGCCACCCTCCATTTTCAACAGCCAGATTTCATTTTCTATCCATAGCCTCCCATTCATCAAAGAGAGGCCACAATTGTGTTGTTTGGAACTCTTTCAGTTGGTAAACCTCAGTGTATATTAAGGTTTACATTTTTTTTTTTTTTTTTTTTTTTTTTTAAGCTCTAATGCATAGAGTGACTACTGATATTATAAATGTTTAGTGCACCAAAGCATTACTGCCTGACAGTCTCTACTAATACATAGGCTGTTAGCTGCAGTGACAATGTTGTGTGACCCTGATGGGTGACAGGTGCAACCTACTCACTCTTCTAACCTCCTTAACATCTTAGTAACTATTGACTGGAGCAATTGAAGTGTTAAATTGATGGGATTGGAGTTGTATCTAATTCCAGTTGCAGTAGTAATCCAGCTGTCTGTCATCTCGGACCCTGACATAGAGCAGCACAATGATGTACAACTTTTTCATTTTTATACACGTGTACACACACACTTGCATACATACATGCACACATATACAGGCACATATATATGTATATATTACACACACTCACTAGCATTATACCCCGTTGCCTGGAATCAGGGCCTGCTACAGGTATTTGTGGGTCCTGTGCTTAACAGCCTCAGTGGCCCCCTTTTACACATACCACAATTCATGATTATAGAGGCTGTGAGAGTTATTTGATATATATATATATATATATATATATATATATATATATAATTACACTTCCTGACCGTTATGTCACGTATCCATGTTATGTAAATAAAAGCTTATAACTTGACGTTAAATTCATCCATTGGTTGTATAAATTAATCTTTTGAAAGCTGAAACCCTCCCATATGTGGTTTTAGGTTAAGAAAATAAATTGGCATCAATGCTGAAATATTCATCATTTAATGAACACAGAATGGTCCGATTTTAGCAAGACAAAAGTTTTGTCGCCTGGTCATTTAATGCACCCAATCCTAGTTTACATCCTTACCTCTGCTCAGTAAATGTTCAGTTAATTAGTGGGTATGTCTAAAAAAAAAACCAGCACCCCAGACCTTCACTTGAACTGCAACTTCAGCTCTGACAACAAGCCAAAAATCCACCCTGCGACCAAAGCCTTGATTATCAAGAGGCTGAAGACCAGATCCACTGCAGAGGTAGCTAGCATCTTTAATGTGTCTTAGCATCAAGTACAAAGAATTAAAGATTTGAAGAGACTGGAGATGTGTTTGACAAATCCAGGTCCGGCAGATTCCGCAAGACAACTGCTCAGGAGGAACATTTGTTGGTTAGAAAATCCAAAGCAAGACCTTCTTCCACTGCAGCAGAGCTCCAACAGGCCTGGAAACTTCAAGTCCCTGTGTCAACTAGAACAGTTTGTAGGATTCTGTCTCGAAATGGCCTCCATGGTTGAATCAGTGTCCGGAAGCCAGCACTAAAAAAAGGCAAATAAAACGTGTGGTATTTGCAAAGTCCCACAGCCTGCTAAACAGATCCACCTTCTGCCACTTTTCCAGTGTATTTCTCTGATGAATCTTCAGTAGAATTACACCACAGCTGCCACAAATGCTGCAGGAGACCTACTGGAGCCCATATGTATCCAAAATACACCCAGAAAACAGTTAAATTTGGTGGTGGAGATCATGGTCTGGGGTTACATTCAGTATGGGGGTGTGCAAAACATTTGCAAGGTGGAAGGCAATATTAATAGCCTAAAATATCAAGAAGTATTATATTCCAAATCATAAAAAAGGTCAAATTCTGCAGCAGGATGGTGCTCCATCTCCTACATCCATCTCTACAACAAAGTTCCTCCAGGCAAAAAAGATCAAGGTGCTCAAGGACTGGCTAGCCCAGTCACGAGACATGAACATCATTGAGCATATTTGGGGTGGGATGAAAGAGGAAGCTTGGGAGACAAAACCAAAGAATCTAGATGAACTCTGGGAGGCATGTAAGACTGCATTCTTTGCTATTTCTGATGACTTCATTAATAAATTGTGTGACTCATTGTTGAACCGCATGGATGCAGCCCTTCAAGCTCACGGAAGTCACACAAAATCTATATAATTGCCTAATCGTGTCTGTCATGGAAATCACGCGCCAACGCTCATTGGTCGCTGGCAACTGCGGCGACCAATGAGTGAAGCGTATGCAAAAGAGCCGCACGCATTCAAAATTCGCGCCGCGGCTCATGTACTGACGTACAGAGGTCCGCGGCGAGCCAGCCGGGAGATGACCGGTGTCAGCCAGCATCTCCTGGCTGCTCGCAGTGGTAGTACTCCGAGCACGGGGGGCCAATCAGCGAAGCGTGTTTTAAAACACGCGCCAAGTGCGCTGATTGGTCGCCGCGGCTGGCAGCGACCAATCAGCGAACCGGAGCACGGCTTGACGCGCAATTAGAACTGATGCTCATAGTGTGACGCACTGCTGTTTACAAGGCTGTCAGTCATAGTATGACACACTTCACTCCTGTTTACATTGGTCTGTCAGTCATAGTGTGCTGTTCTTAAGTCACGTTTATTCAATGGGTTTAATTGGTCGTAAGCGCTAATATGACGATGACGGAAAAGCTGCAGAAGCAGCAAGGCGACTACAACGTAGACACCAAGAGACTCCACATCAAACTGCCGTGAGACAAGCCCAGGATGCGGCATCTCAGACGTCGTCGGCAACAGGAGACACCACAACAAACTGCTGCCAGACAAGCTGAAGATGCCGAATCTCATAGACCGTGTCGGCTGAATGAATCTCCAGAAGACGGCAAACAGACAACATGTTCGCGCCATTCATACAACACGAATGCTTTACCAACTAAGGCAAGCCCAGGACAATATTCAATAGGCACGACAGACACATAGGTAGATGATAGATGGATATTTTGTATTCATAGCATTATTCTTAAATCTTCATAAGTAAACTACATACCTATTCTAGAATACCCGATGCTTTAGCATTGGGCCACCATCTAGTATTAAATATTCATCTAATAGCACCACAACTTCATTCACCAATGTTGTGCAACATATATTTGTATTTTAAGTTAATTATTAGTTTGAATATCACATTACTTTCTGTGGGCGACAAAACTTTTGACTTGCCAAAATCTGACCATTCTGTGTTCATTAAATGATCAATATTTCAGCATTGATGCCAATTTATTTTCTTAACCTAAACCACAATTCGGAGGGTTTCAGCTTTCAAAAGAGTAATTTATACAACCAATGGATGAATTTAACGTCCGGTTATAAGCTTTTATGTACATAACATGGATAAGCGACATAACTTCTGTCAGGGAGTGTATATGAAACTTCTGGCTGTGTATATATAATATTGAGACCGTGTATATATTATATGGAGGCTGCTGCTGGGCTGTGTATATTACATGGCTGCTGAGATGTATATAAATAATATGGAGCCTGCTGCTGGGCTGTGTATATAATATGGAGCCTGCTGCTGTGCTGTGTATATAATATGGAAGCTGCTGTTACTGGGCTGTGTATAGTATATGGCTGCTGTTGCTGGGCTGTGCAAGATTGTATGATTAGAAATACGACGGTGCGGATTCATGTAGCAGTCACACACACGAATATGGTCATATATTACAAGTTTTTTTTTTTTTTTTCACTAATATTGTCAGTTATTGTGTGTTATTGTCTGTTGGGCATCAGGGTAACAGAGATTGAAAAGCTGCTACATGAAGATCTGGAGAGAGGATTGGGGATGGCCACTGAAGAGCATGTGGAGGATGGTGGACTTACCGATGAGCACAGGTAGACTTGCTGGTTAGATTGTGCTTTCTTCTGTATAAATAATGATAGAATCCATTACTTGTTACTTCTTTGGTCCTTTTCAGCTAAGTGTCAGTTTTCATTTTATCAGTTCTGCACATTTTTTTTTTTTGTATTATTATAACAATCCATAGCTGTATTATTAATAATTGATTTCATAGAGAATTTTTGGAGAAATATAAATTGGTCACAAATGCTATACCAGAATATCATCCCGGGAAAGAAATCTTCCATTTATCGGAGTCCGGAGCCATTTTCAACCTCCGCACCTTGGACTTAAAATATTCAGAAATGAGGACTGGTTTCTCTGAGGAAAGTCTCATTTTCAGGTAAATGGTTAACATCATTCATCCATGTGTACGTGTGTAATGGGATCTGTGTTCTTGGGAAGGAGTTTGGTTACTAATTTTTTCCAGAAGAAAAAAAAAACAAAAAAAAAACAAAAACAATGAAATATTTAGTGCATTGGCAATGCTTTATTTGCACAAGTAGAAGTGATGGACGTCACTGAACAATGTACATTGTCTTGTTGTTATAGATGGAACAAGTTATGCAAAATCTGGCATTATGTCTAGTGCACGGCCTGAGGGGTTTCATATGTGCATCATGAACGCTGAGTCCACTGAAGGGATCCCTGTGTTATTTATAATTTCAGTCCCAACATTAGGTCTACCGTAATACAGTGTTCTTGGTTATGCCCAGAGATATTCCCTGTATATTCAGCATTAATTGTTAACATGTGTGTCCTGGTCTGGTGATGGCCACAATGGGTAAAATGCTGTTACCGTCATGTGATAATGTATCATATAGACAGCCAGCAAGCAGAGATCTTAAAAATCTGTTATCAGGTTTTTGCTATGTAATCTGAAAACACACCGTAAGGGTTAACACACAGATATCAGTCATGCTTCTCTTACCACATTGTCTGGTTTTGTTTACCCAAGTTTGTTTTAGCTTCAGGAGATTATCATTGCTGGACTAGACACGCCCCTTGCTGTTTTTAGCAGCTCACTGTCTATAGAAATGTACATAGTGAGCCTGGTGTGGGTGGAGCAGCTCAATCAGCTCTGTTGCATTGCTAAATCTGATTGTCAAAACTGCTACACCCAGCAATCGAAGTGATGCATCACTGGATTTAGTCGCCTACCTCATGCTGCTCTTAGATGAGGTAGCAAAAACCAGTTGATCAGTTCCCTTTAATATGTGTGAGAAAAATATTTGGCCAATTGAATGATTTTATTCTTATGCAGTGAATGGCTATTTTCTACGTTTGTTAACCCTCTTTAACCCCTTCACGACACGTGACACAGCGTTTGTGCCATGAAATCCAATGCGTTCCCGACCGGTGGCACAGATGCTGTGCCATCAGGGGAACGCACTCCTGCAGCTCGAGTGAGGGTCTCACTGACCTGTCACTCGGGCTGCAGGTACATGGGGACTTGTGTTACACCCCAGGGGGGGTCGATTTGCCCCCCCGATGCTACAGCCTCGGTGATTGGCGGTTTAAAATTGAAACCGCCAATTACCGGGAATGTAGCATTATGCTGCCTCCCCGCCTCTTCCTATGTCCTCTCCAGCTTCCTGCCCCCTCCATTATCCCTCCCAGCCCTCCCCTGCCTCTCTCCTGCCTCTCCCCTGTCTCTCCCCTGCACCAGTACCGGCGGTACCGGCGGTAGCGATCACCGGAGATCGCCGGTACCGCCGCTCCAGCCGTCGCCTCCGCTCCCACCGCCGCTCCAGCCCCCTCCGCCTCTGCTCTTACCGCCGCCGCCGCCGCTCCAGCCTCCTCCACTCCAGCCGCCGCTCCAGCCCCCTCCGCCTCTGCTCTTACCGCCGCCGCTGCTTCAGCCTCCTCCGCTCCAGCTGCCGCCGCTCCAGCCTCCGCAGCTCAAGCCTCAGCCGCCGCCGCCGTTCATCTCCGCTCCGGTGGTCCCCTGGACTCCCCGCCGCCGACCTGATGTCAGATCCCTTCACTGCAGCAGGGAAGGGATCTGACTGACCTGGTGCAGGGATCCATTATGTGATCCCTGTGCCAGGGCTATGAGATCCCTTCACAGCTGTGAAGGGATCTGACTGACCTGGTGCAGGGATCCATTATGTGATCCCTGTGCCAGGGCTATGAGATCCCTTCACAGCTGTGAAGGGATCTGACTGACCTGGTGCAGGGATCCATTATGTGATCCCTGTGCCAGGGCTATGAGATCCCTTCACAGCTGTGAAGGAATCTTACAGTCCTGGTGCAGGGATCCATTGTGTGATCCCTGTGCCAGGGCTATGAGATCCCTTTGCCGCAGCCATGAAGGGATCTGACAGTCCTGGCACAGGGATCCATTGTGTGATCCCCTCGCCGCACCCGTAGAGTGATCCAACAGTCATGGTGCAGGGATCCATTGTGCGATCCCTGTGCCAGGGCTGTGAGATCCCTTTGCTGCAGCCATGAAGGGATCCAACAGTCCTGGCGCAGCGATCTGTTGTGTGATCCCTTCGCCGCAGCAGTGAATGGATCTGCCAGGCCTGGCACAGGGATCCGTTGCGTGATCCCTTCGCCGCAGCCGTGAATGGATCTGCCAGGCCTGGCGCAGGGATCCGTTGTGTGATCCCTTCGCCGCAGCCGTGAATGGATCTGCCAGGCCTGGCGCAGGGATCCGTTGTGTGATCCCTTCGCCGCAGCCGTGAATGGATCTGCCAGGCCTGGCGCAGGGATCTGTTGTGTGATCCCTGTGCCAGGGCTGTGAGATCCCTTCACCGCAGCCGTGAAGGGATCTGCCAGGCCTGGCGCAGGGATCCGTTGTGTGATCCCCTCGCCGCAGCCGTGAATGGATCTGCCAGGCCTGGCGCAGGGATCCGTTGTGTGATCCCTTCGCCGCAGCCGTGAATGGATCCGCCAGGCCTGGCGCAGGGATCTGTTGTGTGATCCCTGTGCCAGGGCTGTGAGATTCCTTTGCTGCAGCTGTGAAGGGATCCAACAGTCCTGGCGCAGGGATCCATTGTGTGATCCCTGTGCCAGGGCTGTGAGATCCCTTTGCCGCAGCCATAAAGGGATCTGCCAGGCCTGGCGCAGGGATCCGTTGTGTGATCCCTTCGCCACAGCCGTGAATGGATCTGCCAGGCCTGGCGCAGGGATCCGTTGTGTGATCCCTTCGCCGCAGCCGTGAATGGATCTGCCAGGCCTGGCGCAGGGATCCGTTGTGTGATCCCTTCACCGCAGCCGTGAATGGATCCGCCAGGCCTGGCGCAGGGATCTGTTGTGTGATCCCTGTGCCAGGGCTGTGAGATCCCTTCACTGCAGCCATGAAGGGATCTGACAACTTTGGCACAGTGATCCATTATGTGATCACTGTGCCAACACTGTCAGATCACTTTGCTGCAGCCCCAATCCCCCTGCAGGGGGATCAAGCTGCAGAGGAGGGATCCTGGCAGCTCCGGCACAGTGATCACATAGTGGATCACTGTGCCCGAGCTGTGAGATCGCTTTCTGCAGCTCGATCCTACTGCATGGCAATCAAGCTGCAGAAAGCGATCTGAGAGCACAGGCACAGTGATAGACATATTGGAACACTGCGCCCGGGCTGTAAGATCGCTACTCTGCAGCCTGATCCGCCTGCATGGGGATCGAGCTGCAGAAAGCGATCTCGCAGCCTCAGCGCAATAATCCACATAGCGGATCACTGCACCCAGGCTGCCAGATCGCTGCTCTGCAGTCCGATCCGCCTGCATGCAGATCGAGCTGCAGAAAGCAATCTCGCTGCACCCAGGATGCCAGATCGCTGCTCTGCAGTCCGATCCTCCTGCATGGGGATCGAGCTCCAGAAAGTGATCTCGCTGCACCCGGGATGCCAGATCGCTGCTCTGCAGTCCAATCCTCCTGCATGGGGATCGAGCTGCAGAAAGCAATCTCGCAGCCCCAGCGCTGCACCCGGACTGCCAGATCGCTGCTCTGCAGTCCGATCCGCCTGCATGCGGATCGAGCTGCAGAAAACAATCTCGCAGCCCCGGCGCTGCACCCGAGATGCCAGATCGCTGCTTTGCAGTCCTATCTGCCTGCATGCTGATCGAACTGCAGAAAGCGATCTCACAGCCCCAGTGTGGATCACTGCACCCGGGCTGTCAGATCGCTACTTTGCAGTCCGGTCCGCCTGCATGGCGATCATGGGACGTTCATTATGGACTACGTCGGAGGCGATTGAGCGTCGTGGGACCTTCGTTATGGACTACGTCGGATCTTTTTATAATAAAGATGGAGTCTGAATTTAGTTTGTGTTTTTTTTTCCAAATAAAAATATTTTTCTCTGTGTGTATTTATTGACTACTTACCAGAGATTCCTAATGGCGGGTCTAACATTGGCCCAATATTATGAATCTCGGGTTTAGTGCCAGCTGCCAATAAAAAGCTGGCATTAACCCCTTTATTACCCAGTTTGCCACCGGCACCAGGGCAACTGGAAGAGCATGGGTACAGCGCCAGAAAATGGCGCTTCAATGAATGCGCCATTTTCTGGGGCGGCTGCGGGCTGCAATTCGCAGCATGGGGGGCCCAGAACGCTTGGGCCTTTCCATGCTGAGGATTCCAGCCCCCAGCTGCCTAGTTGTACCTGGCTGGGCCAAAAATGTGGCGGAGCCCTATGTCATTTTTTTTCTAGAATTAGTTCTAGAAATAAAAAGAAAAATGGGCTTCGCTGTATTTTTGGTTGCAGCCAGGTACAACGAGGCAGCTGGGGTTGCTGGCAGTCTGTAGCTGCCAAGTTGTACCTGGCTGGACCAAAAATATGGCGGAGCCCCACGTCATTTTTTTTTTCTTCTAGAATTAGTTCTAGAAATAAAAAAAAGGCCTTCGCTGTATTTTTGGTAGCCAGCCAGGTACAACTTGGCAGCTGGCTGATTGGAATCCTCAGTGTGGAGAGACCCAAATTGCAACCCACAGCCACCCAAGAAAATAGCGCATTCATTAGAGGCGGCATTTTCTGGTGCTGTACCCCAACTCTTCCAGTTGCCATTGTACTGGTGGCACACGGGTTCTCCATATGAGACATGGTGTCCACTAACAAATTCAATGGAAAATTAGCTCCAATTGTTTGCGGAAACCATATCGGGTATGGAGAGCCCCTCCCTGTATGCCTGAACATTGGAGCTCCCCCACAAGTGACCCCATTTTGGAAACTAGACCCCCTAAGGAACATATCTACATGCATAGTGAGCACTTTGAACCCCAAGATGCTTCACAAGTTCATCCATAAGAATGAAAAAGCATTTTTTTTCCACAAAAAGTTTATTTTTTCATTTTTACGGATCAATTTGTGAAGCATCTTGGGGTTCAAAGTGCTCACTATGCATCTAGATACGTTCCTTGGGTCGTCTAGTTTCCAAAATGGGGTCACTTGTGGGGGAGCTCCAATGTTTAGGCACATAGGGGCTCTTCATATCCTACATGGTGTCCGCTAACAATTCCAATTGTTAGTGGACACCATGTTGCGTATGGAGAGCCCCTGTGTGTCTCCACATTGGAGCTCCCCCACAAGTGACCCCATTTTGGAAACTAGACCCCCTAAGGAACATATCAAGATGCATAGTGAGCACTTTGAACCCCAAGATGCTTCACAAATTTATCCATAAAAATGAAAAAGCACTTTTTTTTTTCCACAAACATTTTCTATTTTAATTTTTACGGATCAATTTGTGAAGCATCTGGGGATTCAAAGTGCTCACTATGCATCTAGATACGTTCCTTAGGGGGTCTAGTTTCCAAAATGGGGTCACTTGTGGGGGAGCTCCAATGTGGAGACACACAGGGACTCTCCATACGCAACATGGTGTCCGCTAACAATTTGAATGGAAAATTAGCTCAAATTGTTAGCGGACACCATGTTGCATTTGAAGGGTTCCTCTGTGTGTCCACATTGGAGCTCCCCAACAAGTGACCCCATTTTGGAAACTAGACCCCTAAGGAACGTATCTAGATGCATAGTGAGCACTTTGAATCCCCAGATGCTTCACAAATTGATCCGTAGTAATGAAAACATAATTTTTTTCTGGAAAAAAAAAGTGCTTTTCATTTTTACGGATTAATTTCTGAAGCATCTGGGGTTCAAAGTGCTCACTATGCATCTAGATACGTTCCTTAGGGGTCTAGTTTCCAAAATGGGGTCACTTGTGGGGGAGCTCCAATGTGGAGACACACAGGGACCCTCCAAACACGACATGGTGTCCACTAAAAATTTGAACTCATTTTCCATTCAAATTGTTAGCGGACACCATGTCGCGTTTGGAGGGTCCTTGTGTGTCTCCACATTGGAGCTCCCCCATAAGTGACCCCATTTTGGAAACTAGACCCCCGAAGGAACGTATCTAGATGCATAGTGAGCACTTTGAACCCCCAGATGCTTCACAAATTCATCCATAAAAATGAAAAACACTTTTGTTTTCATAAAAAATTTCTTTTTGCCTAAATTTTTTTCAGTTTCACATGGGCAAAGAGATACAATACATCCCAAAATGTGTTGGGCAATTTCTCCTGAGTACACCGATACCTCATTTGTGGTCATAAACCACAGTTTGGGCACACAGCAGGGCTCAGAAGTGAAGGAGCGCCATTTCACTTTTTGAACGGAAAATTGGCTCCAAAATTCAAATTGCGCTCCTTCCCTTCTGAGCCCCGCCGTGCGCCCAAACAGTGGTTTATGACCACATATGAGGTATCAGTGTACTCAGGAGAAATTGCCCAACAAATTTTAGGATCCATTTTATTCTGTTGCCCATGTGAAAATGAAAAAATTGAGGCTAAAAGAACACTTTTGTTACAAAAATTAAAATGTCTATTTTTTCCTTCAACTTTATTTTAGTTCCTGTGAAGCACCTGAAGGGTTAATAATCTTCTTGAATATAGTTTTGAGTAGCTTGAGGGGTGCAGTTTTTGGAATGGTGTGACTTTTGGGTGTTTTCTGTCACATTGGCCCCTCAAAGGGACTTCAAATGTGATGTGGTCACTAAAAAAAATGAATTGTAAATTTTGCTGGAAAAATGAGAAATTGCTCATGAACTTTGAACCCTTATAACGTCCTACCAAAATTTTTTTTTTCTTCCAAAATTGTGCTGATGTAAAGTAGACATGTGGAAAATGTTTTTTATTAACTATTTTGTGGCACATAACTCTCTGGTTTAGCAGAATAAAAATAAAAAATTTGAAAATTGCTAAATTTTCAAAATTTTTGCCAAATTTTTGATTTTTTTCACAAATAAACGCAAAAATTATCGACCTAAATTTAATACTAACATGAAGCCCAATATGTCACGAAAAAACAATCTCAGAATCGCTCGGATCCAATGAAGCGTTCCAGAGATATTGCCTCATAAAGGGACACTGGTCAGAATTGCCAAAAATGCCTCGGTCTTTAGGGTCAAAATAGGCTCGGTCATGAAGGGGTTAAATAAGGCCCCTTTCACATCAGCGTCTTGCTGATTGTTGAGGCTGGATCCGGCAAGCCCCATGCTTTGTCTATGGGGCTTGCGGTGCGGTGCGGCAAGTGCGGTTGCACCAGATGTGGCAGATCCGGAACTTGGGGCCGCAAAAAAAAGTGTTTGCTTGCTGCTTTTTTTTTTCTCGGCTGCGAGTGCCTGATCCGGCCGATCCGGCGTAACCCCACTTGCCGCACTGGACTGCAAGCCCCATAGAGAATATATGTGCCTTGCCGGATCTGCGCCGTTAAGCAGCAGATGCGGTAGATCTGCCGCACATCAGCAAAAACACTGATGTAAAAGGCCCCTTATATTGTATTAGTTATTTTGTACAGTTCCCGAGTTTCAGCTCCATCTTAGCCAAATGTTTTGAGACTGACACAGATTTTGGCTTTCACAATTTGATGCTTCAGTTTTTTTCAATCTTTTAGTTGGATGTTTTTATTGTTACTGAAGAACCAATATTAATATTTTATTGAGAAATCAAGTTTATGCAAAGATTCAATATTTCCAGAGTTGACCCCCCCCCACTAGCTGAATCCTGTAGGACACTGTCCCAGCACTTGTTCTAAGGCTACGTTCATACGTTGCGCAATTGCTGCGCTATTGATCCGCTTAGTATGGATTCGCTATTGCAGTGGAATGCAGTGAAAGCATTGATGTTAGCTGTCCCAGCCAAGTCAATGCATTTCACTATTTTGCATTCAGACAGTGCACATTTTATGGATCCGCTTTTGGGCTAAAAGGCAGATCCATAAAAAGAATTGACATGTCAATTATCTGGAGTATTTTCGCTGCGCTACTTAATCACTTCGCCGCGTTAACTTGCTGCTCCACAGTACCTGTGGAGGACCTTGGACAGCACCATGTGACCGAGCGATATCAACCGGTCAAATGGTGCTGCAGGGCCCTAGAGGGAGTGTCACCTGCGGCCTCTGGGGATGAGAAGACGCCGCTGGCGGTCACTGGGGAGCGTGGTGAGTTGAGTAAGCGTAGGCCGTTCACACACAACGCTGTGCTTTGTGAGGATCCGTTCTCTGCAGTTTTTGCACCAAAAAATGGATCCTTGCAAAACACTGTGTGTGAACGTAGCCTAATTTCTTGGCTGCCTTGGAGCTGCCTTTACAGCCATTGAGCATTTGAACCTCTCTCTTTGGAGAGGGGCCCTTGCTGAAAAGGATATTGAGATAATGTGCATGGCCTAAAATGCTACACGAAGGACAAAATTCCACCAGGACACAGGTGCACATGTCTGGCAGAAAGGAATCCAAATAATAAGCTGCATAAAGCTCTAAGTCTCAAAAGTCCTAAAATCATTCACCCCATTGGGGCTCACAATCTAACTTTCAGTATGTCTTTGGAGCAGGCCCGGACTGATAGGCGGGAGTAGCGGAACTTTTCCCTACGGGCCGGCCGGTGGCGGAGTGTGGGGGCCGCCCGTTCCTCCCGCTGCAGGCCTGGCTGCTTTTAAATGATTTTGTGGTCGCCACCGCCACCCGTCTGCATAGCAGGGTCTGGGGAGCGGCACTGGGCCACCAAGTTGCGGCGACATTATAAGTCATGAGAGAGACTCACTCGTTGGCGCGGTCGCACAGACTCTGCACACCAATCAGCGGGCGGCCCAGGCAGCGGCTCATACTTCTATTGGAGCGGGCTGTGCTGTGCTGTGACGAAATCAAGACGGCACGTTCTTTGTGGGCGGAGAGAGAACACATTCTGCTCTCCCGCCAACAAAACGGAAACGCACCGGCCACCCCGACCACAGCCATTACCGGTGGTCCCTGTGCAGGCAGCCAGTGGAGCTGGCCTGAAGACGGCGTACAGTCTCCTCCTCACTCACTCTTCTTGTGTGGCCTATCGCTGCGGACCTGAGGCAGTGCGAGAATGCACTATCAGCTAAGGCACTTGTCTGTGTGTGGCTGAGGGTGTGTGGCTGAGGCTGTGTGTCTGACTCTGTCTGTGTGTGGCTGGGGCTGCATGGCTGTGGCTGGCTATGTGGCTGACTATATGTCTGTGTGTGGCTGGCTGTGAGTGACTGGGGCTGTGTGGCTGTGGCTGGCTGTGTGTGGCTGGGGCTGGCTGTGTGTGACTGACTGTGTCTGTGGGCGGCTGGGGCTGCATGGCTGTGGTGCTGCTGTGTGGTGGCTGGCTGTGTGGTTTTGGCTGGCTGTGAGGTTTTGGCTGGCTGTGTGTGGCTGGCGCTCTGTTGTTTGGCTGGCTGTTGTTGGCTGGGGCTGCGTGGCTGGGGCTGCTGTGTGTGGCTGGCTGTGTGTCTGGGGCTGCCTGGCTGTGTGTGGCTGACTGTGTGGCTGGGACTGTGTGGTTGACTGTGGCTGTTTGTGTGGCTGCCTGTGTTGTGGTCTGTGTGTGGCTGACTATGGCTGTCTATGTTGCTGGCTGTTTGTGTGTGGCTGTGTGTGTGGCTGGCTGTGTGTGTGTGGCTAGCTATGGCTGTCTATTTTGCTGGCTGTGTGGCTGACTGTGTGTGGCTGGGGCTGTGTGGCTGACTGTGTGTGGCTGGGGCTGTGTGGCTGACTG
Source organism: Allobates femoralis (assembly GCA_033576535.1). NCBI lineage: Eukaryota > Metazoa > Chordata > Amphibia > Anura > Aromobatidae > Allobates > Allobates femoralis. Next base: position 74,679,546 of record JARQOC010000006.1, on the reverse strand, counting down.
TGTGTGGCTGGGGCTGTGTGGCTGTGGCTGCTGTGTGTGCTGGGGCTGTGTGCTGTGTGTGTGAGTCTGTGTGGCTGGTGTTTGTGTGGCTGACTGTGGCTGGCTGTGTTGTGTTCTGTGTGTGACTGTCTGTGGTTGGCTGTGTGTGGCTGGCTGTGGCTGTATGTGTGTGGCTGGCTGTGTGTCTCTGGCTGGCTGTACCTGTGTGTGTGTGTGTGTGTGTGTGTGTGTGTGTGTGTGTGTGTGTGGCTGGCTGTGGCTCTGTGTTGCTGACCACTGAGACCCCAAAATCCTGACAAACGGAGCTTTGAAGAACACCATATAAATGGATCTGTGGTTGGTTATTCCCTCTGCTGCACCATTCACATGTGGCTCTTCAGATAACTCCTTTAAGAATGTGGTGAGGGCCACGACAACGTTAAAGCAAAATTTACGGATTGGGGCTGTTTGTTGATATAGTGTGTGGGCTGGTGGGGCTTGTTTTCCAGGGCTGCTTTTTGGTCCCAGTCTGGCCCTGCTTTGGAGTGTGGGAGGAATGTAGAATTCCCAGAGGAAATCCAGGGAAACAGAGAGAACATACAAACTAATATAGATATAGATAGACTAGATGGTGGCCCGATTCTAATGCATCAGATATTCTAGAATATATATGTAGTTTATTTATGAAGATTTAAGAATAATACAATCTGAAGCTGGGTTTAAATCATGCGCCAATATCACTGATTGGTCGCGCCAGCTGCCCCCGACCAATCAGCGACGCGGGATTTCCGTTACAGACAAACAGAATTAGATGATTATATCGTAGATACCTACATCAGTGTCTGTGTGCGGCAGTGTCTGCGTCGCGCGGGCAGCGGATGGAGCGAGCAGGGCAGGACGGAGTGGTAGCAGAGCAGGGGCAGGACGGAGTGGAGCGGAGCGGGAGCAGAGCAGGGGCAGTGACGGAGCGGGAGCAGAGCAGGGGCAGGACGGAGCGGGAGCAGAGCAGGGGCAGGACGGAGCGGGAGCAGAGCAGGGGCAGGACGGAGCGGGGCAGCAGAGCAGGGGCAGGACGGAGCGGGAGCAGCAGAGCAGGGGCAGGACGGAGCGGGAGCAGCAGAGCAGGGGCAGGACGGAGCGGGAGCAGCAGAGCAGGGGCAGGACGGAGCGGGAGCAGCAGAGCAGGGGCAGGACGGAGCGGGGGAGAGCAGGCAGAACAGGAAGCAGGGCAGGACGGAGCGGGAGCAGCAGAGCAGGGGCAGGACGGAGCGGGAGCAGCAGAGCAGGGGCAGGACTGAGCGGGAGCAGGGGCAGGACTGAGCGGGAGCAGCAGAGCAGGGGCAGGACTGAGCGGGAGCAGCAGAGCAGGGGCAGGACTGAGCGGGAGCAGCAGAGCAGGGGCAGGACTGAGCGGGAGCAGCAGAGCAGGGGCAGGACTGAGCGGGAGCAGCAGAGCAGGGGCAGGACTGAGCGGGAGCAGCAGAGCAGGGGCAGGACGGAGCAGGAGCAGCAGAGCAGGGGCAGGACGGAGCGGGAGCAGCAGAGCAGGGGCAGGACGGAGCGGGAGCAGCAGAGCAGGGGCAGGACGGAGCGGGAGCAGCAGAGCAGGGGCAGGACGGAGCGGGAGCAGCAGAGCAGGGGCAGGACGGAGCAGGGCAGGACGGAGTGGGAGCAGAGCAGGGGCAGGAAGGAGTGGGGCAGGACGGAGTGGGAGCAGAGCAGGGGCAGGACGGAGTGGGGCAGAATACAGTGCAGGCGCCCCCCTTTATTATCACCCCCAGGGCTGCAGCATCCAATGGACAACCTGAGCTGTAAGCTCAGGCGGCAACAGAATTGGAGAAGTGGCAATGCGGCAGTGGGGCGGCGCACAGAGCCTTCGCCGCCCAGGGATTATGTACTGCCGCTGCCTTCTCAGCTTCTGCCGGCACCAATAGCACAAAACTCGCCGGCCCTGACAGCACCCCCCCGTCCCCTTATCGCTCGCTCACGCCGTCTGTGACCGCACCCTTCCCGATCGCCCCCTTCTGTTTTCACCTGTGCCTGGCAGTTTCAGGTACGGGGTTTCACTCAGTGGAGCGGTCATGTGACAGGGCCCAGTTACATGACCGCTCCACTGAGTGAAACCCGGTTAGGAAAGCAGAGACCTGGGGCTGAGTGTGACCGGGGAGAGCACGGCGCCCTGTTCTTCACTAGGGAACGGCCGTCAGAGGGAGCAGGGGATTCCACAGCTCCATCCTCCTCGAAAACACGTTACAGCGGCGGCATGTGCAGGGGCTGAGTACATTGCTGCATCCTCACACTGCGCCAATATCACGACTACGTCCTCACACTGCGCCGGAGGAGCAGGGGCAGGAGGAGGGGGGGGGCTGTGAGGAGAGCCACGCGGCTCATTTGCATACTGGCCACTTCCGTCTGTGGCATGCAATTTCGGCCTCAGACGGAAGTGGCCATTAGACAATTATATAGTAAATATAGGTACGGTACATAATTGTTGGGAGTTATTTTTCTCAATGACTATTTATTTAATTTAAATGTGTTTTTGTTTTCTTTTCCATTCAGCTGTACTCAAGAAAATCAACTCGCATTGGCCATAGAGGGATTTTTTACTTTTTTATATCGACATAAAAAATGTCCTGATTTTCTGATGAGATGGCTGTTCCAGGTAAGTAATGGGGTCAGCTGCTTAACCACAGCTTGTTTAGGATATATGATTGCAGTTTGAGTCCCTCATTGTGTGTTTGTGTGTGTGTGAGATGTGAGAGATATGTATTTTACAGGAAATCTTGTACCGTTTGGCTAATGGCAGAATGAAGTAATGTTGCAGACTTGTTTGTAGGAGGCTGCTGTGTTCCTAGGGGGATTTACCTCTGCCTTTGTCACTAGCTACCAGTGCTCTGCTGTGTCGGTATATGCTCTGCCAATGCAAAATAACTTTCTCATAACTGGTATTAAATTGCATTCTTGGATAGTTTTTATTAGCAAGACTAAACAATATGTGGGCAAACATTGAAAAAAATTAGTTTTGCATATCGGCACAGAAATTTGTTTCAGTGTTATTTAGCTTTGTAAGTATGTTAGTTGTCCAGTTTTTTTTTTTTCATTTAATTATGACTTATAAAATTATATATTTATATTTTTCCAGATGGTTTCTGTACATCCATCATATGCAGTTTCTGTTAAACTTTTGCACACACTGATGGAAATTTCCTGCAATAATCGTAAGTATTAATATCCAGTCTTTTTCTATTATGAAATTAAATTTTAAGTGAATTTTGCTTTTTTAAGATTTTGGCTGTGTTCAATCCTATATTTGGTCATGGCATTTGTTGGTTTTATTTTAAAGAAGAATCAGAATTGATGTCCATAATTGATCATTTGCACAACTGATGTAAACAGAGATAGGGGGACACTGTTGATATTATAGGTTCTGTCTGGGTTTAGCGGAGTTGTACAACACTCAGAGAACTCCTCAATTACTATATTACCTATGGAAAATACCATTCCAGGGATGCCAGGGCTCATGTAATATGTAACATTCACCACTTTACTCTCCTTAGGATGAAGCTGACCTCCAGAAGAAGTGACCGCTGCGGCTGCTAGGTCACATCCCCTGGATGTCACTTACATCCGACTGGAATGAGTGAAGTTTCTGCAGAGGTGACGTGAAGTAACAATGTCATGAGAGACCCAGCAATGGAGGGACGTACGAGCTGCTATTATTTTCTATGGGGGAGTTTAGCACTTGACAAGGCGTTGCCCGAATTGTGGACTGACCCTTTGTATTGATTTTTTAGAATGGAAGAAAAAAATGTCAATTCTGTTCTTTTTCTAAAAATCCAGGCCAGAACCAATTACACAGGTCAACAAAAAAAAATTTTTTTTCTGGTGCCCAAAATATTTTAATGAATTTGGGGTATTTTTGGGGTGCTGATTCTGAATATGCTATCAGTTTTGCCAGATTGGCTCAAGTTTTTGAGATTTTTGGTATCTTATTTATAGCACTTGTTGGTAAATGCGACGCATCATCTCATTAATTTCTTTGGATTAGTACTTGAACTGAGCAGTTCTCAATATAGTTTTGTGTTAATTAGTGTTCTAAAAGTTTGTTCATAGCTTGATTTTTGCACTAACTTTATGTTGTTGTCTGTTTTCCAGTGAAAAGCATGAACTCATCAAGAAGAAGTTGTCTTAACGATCCAGACTCATTCTGTTACATTTGTGGTGAATATACACTGACAAAACATAGAAGAAACATAACAGACTTCGTTAAAAAAGTGTATTTTGCCTATTTTGGGGTTATGCTTGGGGACCAAGACAAGTTTTGGGCACCACACATAGTGTGCAAAGCATGTATCGAATTATTACGAAAATGGAGCAAAGGACAAAGAACAAGCTTCAAATTTGGTGTTCCAATGGTGTGGAGAGAGCAAAAAAATCATCATGATGACTGTTATTTCTGTGCAGTGCAAGTACGGGGATTCAATAAGCATAAGAAACGAAAATGGGAGTATCCTAACATGGAATCTGCAAGAAGGCCTGTCCCTCATTGTGAAGATGTGCCTGTACCTGTGTTTACCATGTTACCTGACCTTCCCCCACCTGATGATGATGATGAAATGCAGGGTATGGAGCTAAGCATTAGTTCTGGAAGTGAACTAGAATATGAAGGAAGTTTCAGAACACCTACGCAATTTACCCAAGGAGAGCTCAACGATCTAATAAGAGACCTCAACCTCTCAAAAAGTGCATCCGAACTTTTAGCTTCAAGGCTAAGTGAAAAAAATTGTCTGACGCCTGGAACTAAAATTACATCTTACAGGACCAGAGAAGAAGCACTTCTTCCATTTTTCTGTGAAGATGACCTACTTGTATATTGTAAGGATATTCCTGGCCTGATGCTGCAAATGGGTTTACAAGTATATCGTCCTGTAGACTGGAGGCTTTTCATAGATAGTTCTAAAAGGAGTTTGAAATGTGTTTTGTTGAACAATGGCAATCAGTGTGCATCTCTTCCAGTAGCTCACTCAACTAAACTTGCAGAACAATACCAAAATGTCAAAATGGTCTTGGAGAAACTGTGCTACCATGAACATTCGTGGCTGATATGTGTTGATTTAAAAATGGTCAACTTTTTACTTGGACAGCAAAGTGGATACACAAAGTATCCTTGCTTCATCTGCATGTGGGATAGTAGAGCAAAACATCAGCACTGGGAGAAACTGAATTGGCCTCCAAGGGACACCTTGACAGTAGGAGCATCAAACATAGTGAACGAACCTTTGGTGGACAGGGAAAAAATCATTCTACCACCACTTCACATAAAGTTAGGATTAATGAAGCAGTTCGTCAAGGCATTAGACAAAGATGGTAATTGCTTCATGTACATCTGCAGATCTTTCCCTGGTCTTAGTAGCGAAAAACTGAAGGCAGGAATCTTTGATGGTCCTCAAATTCGGAAACTCATTAAAGATTCAAATTTTCCTAAGGAAATGAATGACATTGAAGCTGCTGCATGGTGTAGTTTTGTGTTGGTAGTGAAGAACTTCTTGGGAAATCAAAAGGCAGACAATTATGAAGAACTGGTACAAAACATGCTATTGAGATTTAGAAATCTGGGTGTACACATGAGCATTAAATTGCATTATCTTCACAGTCACTTGGACAGATTTCCAGAAAACCTTGGAGATTTTAGCGAAGAACAAGGGGAGAGATTTCATCAGGATATTATGGTGATGGAGGAAAGGTATAAAAGGCAGATGGGACAGACATATGATGGCTGATTACTGCTGGAATCTACAGCGTGACTGCCCCAATAGCTCACATAGAAGGAAATCATATAAAAAGCGCTTTTCCAGCGATTAAATGTCTATCTTTCATGTCTTGTTCATTTTTGAAGATTACTTTCTAAAACTAGTTAAAATAAACTAAAATCAACATTTACTTTGTTAAATTTATTGTATTCATGACAATATCAATAAAGTTAATGCGCGTGTAGCAAAAAACGTCTTTTTTTTTTACACATTTTACGAAAAAATCTCAAAAACTTGAGCCAATCTGGCAAAACTGATGACATATTCAGAATCAGCACCCCAAAGTTACCCTAAATTCAATGAAATATCTTTGGCACCAAAAATGCTGTTGACCAGTGTTATCAATGGGCTCCTCCTCTTCTAGCTACATCAATTATGCAACAGATCTGTCTATGGCGGCCGTCAGACGCTTCAATATCGAGAGCGATATTGTTAGCGATCACGTGCACGCGCGATCGCTAACAATATCGTTCACATCGCTGGTGAGCTGTCACACAGGCAGACTCACCAGCGATGTGGAGCAGCGAGATCGCTGGTAACTATGGTACACATCGGGTTACTAGGCGCCGCGCGGCGCTTAGTAACCCGACGTTTACCATAGATACCATCTCCCAGCATAGGCTCTGCCGCTGAGAGATGGATCATCGTGGTGTCACACACCACGATGAGGCAGATTGATCAAGCATTTATCGCTTGATATGAGCTCCGGCTCACCAATCTGCGATGTGACGATCAAGAGATTTTACATTGTAAAATCGCTTGATTGCACGCAGCGATGCACAAACGATATTGCTTAAGCGATCAAAAAGGAGATCGCTTAAGCGATATCGTGCTTTAAATTGATGCGTGTGACGGCCGCCTTTGACATATTTCCATTTGCCTATTCCTAAAAAGCACAAGAAACAGATGCAATGTGCAGGTGTGAGCATAGCCTAACATGTCGGTGTACGATGACCTTCAGGCCCTTAAAATATATTTTCTGGTCGTCATAATGGGAGACCCAGACAATGGGGTTTAGGGCACTGCCCTCCGGAGGTCACACTAGGTACTACAAGTTTGTAGACACCGCCTCCTCCGCTTATAAACCCCTACCGCAGGGAACATCCTCAGTTTTGAACTTAGTGTGCTCGGAGGATCACGCTTTGCTTGCACTTCACTGCATTCTCACAACTTACGTGATGGCGTCTGAAGACAAGGTAATATGGTCCTAGTCGGGACCTGTGACAGCCTCCCCGCTAGTGGCACACGCTGGTGGAGGTACCGGAGGGCCTAGAGCCTGGACACTTGGTGTTCTCCCGGTACGCTGTCACGCTCCTCTCCATCCCTCTCTGGGGGGCTCTGGAGAGTGGGAGATGGGAGCCTTGCACAGCTCCGCTCCGTCCGAGGCCTCCCTAAATGGTGCTTACAGACCGGACTGGAGCCAGCCCAGTCCGAGGCCTCCCTAAATGGTGCTCACACTCCGGACTGGTGCTGAACCCCCGTCCGAGGCCTCCCTAAATGGTGCTTACAGACCGGACAGGCACTGAGGCACTCTGTGTCTCCTGTGTGCCTGGGGGTAGTGTCGGTCACTTTGTGTCCTGACACTCAGACCGCGCGTTACCCTCGGGTCCGCGGATCTGGAGGTGTACCCCGTGCTGGGGTCACCCTGGTTGACCGCCCTGTGTGTCACAGGGGCTGAGGCTGTAGACTGCGTATGTGTGTTTGTACAGTCAGTCTGTGTGTGGTGTATTTCACACTATCTCCCGCGCTGCGGGCTCCGGCGCCTTCATGCTGAGGCTGCCTGGAGGATGGGAAACGGCCCGTGCGGTGACGTCACCGATGGGCGTGTGTGTGTGTTTCCCGCGTGTTCTCGGCGCCGCCCACAGTTTCTCTGTCGGCGGCCATCTTTCCCCATCACTTCCCGGCTGGGAGCTGTCTGAAGCGTGCGGCTGCACTTCAGGGGAGACCGGAACCTATCGCGGAGGTCACACACACACCGCTTCCTCCTACCGCTGTGTTGCGGTCGGTAAGCCACCGGGATTCCCGGTTTTTGTCTGCGATTGGCTTATTTACCCCTACTGTGGCGATGTCCTCAGTTGGGAAGCGTGCTGCTAAGGCGGCAGAGACCACAGTTACTTGTGCTACATGCAATGGTACACTGGTGGAGGGGTCCTGCAATAACTGCGGACGCCCAGAGGCCCGGACTGCCACTGCTGAGTCAGCAGCTCCGGTGCGGTACCCTGAGGTTCAAGTGATCCCAGGGCCATGGGAAACTCAGAATAAGATCAATGAATCTCTGTTGTCCCAGCTGTCCTCCATGTCGCAATCCCTGGAGGCGCTTACTAGGAGGCTGGACAGCCCAGCTACTCCTTCCAGTTACCCCCGGGTGTCTCCTTCTTCTGCTGCGAGACCCCTTAAGCGAGCTCGTCGTGAGGAGTCTCCCGAGCTCCAGGCTCTCTCTGAGGAGGAGCGTTCCTCTGATGGTGAGGAAGATGATGGGGGTTCGACTTTCGGGTCTGTATCTGCGTCTGAACCACCAGACGGGGTGGAGGATTTGGTATCCTCTATCAACGAGACCTTACGTCTTGTGACTCCCCTGAGGAGGTGACTGTCCACCCGAAGGAGGTCTATCAATGGCTGCGGCCGGAGGCTAGACCAAGTGGTTCCTTTATGGACCATACTAACTTTGGAAGGGTGATTAGAGCCCCCAGGTTACACCCTGGGCGGCGTTATGTCCGAAAACCTAAGGACAATCGCTTCCCCTTCCCCCAGGAGGTGCTTCAGGAGTGGTCGCAGTCCCCAAAGGTGGACGCTTCCATGACCAGGATTGCTGCACGCTCTCTATTCTCTGCCTCTGATAGCTCCTCGTTGAAGGATGCGACTGATAGACAGGTCGAGCAACTCGCCAAGTCTTCCTATGAGGCTGTGGGGGCTTCATTTGCCCCTAATTTTGCCACGGTTTGGACCTTACAAGCAATTACTACCTGCTTGGATGGTATCACTGACCTGGCAAGGTCCAGTCCAGAGGTCATGGCACTTACCGAGAGGGCAAGAGCCTATGCGGACTACGCCAGAACGGCGACTCTGGAAACTGCCACTCGCTCAGCTGTGGCTTCGGCCAATGCTATTGCGATTCGCAGACTGTTGTGGCTGCGTCTCTGGGACTCAGATGCCACATCTAAGAAGATTTTACAGAATCTTCCATTTGCTGGTGACAGGCTGTTTGGCACTGAGCTGGACAAGCTAATAAAGGATTCTGCTGAGTCTAAGATACCGCAGAATAGGCCTAAGCCACGGTATACTGTGAAAAGGAACCCAAAACAGTGGTCCTTTCGCTCCAGCTCGCAGTCATCAGCGTCGTCCGCTCGTACGGACCGAGGGGGCAAGCCCGCTTCTCAGTGGCGCTCTAAGAGTCGTCCAAAGAAGCCGGCGGGGGCAGCGGCTGCCACCCCCAAACCCGCCTCTACATGACTCGCTCTGCCTTCCTGCCTCCCCACAGGTGGGGGGCCGCTTGTCTCGCTTTCAGGACAAGTGGCTGCTTCACATTCAAGATCAGTGGGTTCGAGACGTGGTCTCGCGAGGTTACAGGATAGAGCTGACGTCAAAACCTATCCACCGATTCCATCGGTCGGTCCCATCACCAGAAAAGGCTCCGGCTTTTTACCTGGTGTTGGAGGGTCTCCGCAGGGACGGAGTGGTGGTTCCGGTGCCTTCCGGGGAGAGGTTCAGGGGTTTTTACTCCAACCTCTTTATCGTCCCGAAGAAGGACGGATCCTTCCGCCCTGTTCTGGACCTGAAGTTGTTCAACCGTCACGTGTTGGTTCGGAAGTTCCGTATGGAATCCCTGCGTTCCGTGATCGCAGCGGTGTCACAGGGGGATTTCCTGGCGTCCATAGATATCCGAGACGCTTACCTTCACGTACCCATTGCTCCGGCTCATCAGCGCTGGTTGAGATTTGCAGTGGGGGAAGAACACTTCCAATTTGTGGCGCTGCCGTTCGGGTTGGCCTCGGCACCGCGGGTGTTCACAAAAGTGATGGCTTCCATGATGGCTCTCCTGCACGCGCAGGGACATGCCGTCATCCCCTATTTAGACGACCTGCTGGTCAGGGCGCCATCGGAACACCTCTGTCAAGAGAGCCTGGATGTGACCATGCGGTCTCTGGAACAGTTCGGTTGGCTCCTCAACATTCAGAAGTCAACGCTGGTTCCGACCCAGTCTCTGACATATTTGGGCATGGACTTCAACACAGCCTCGGCCCTGGTGTCTCTGCCGCGACCCAAACAGATGGCGATCCAATCAGGAGTGCAAGCAGTCCTCCTGTCACCACAATCATCCCCACGGGTGTTGATGAAACTGGTGGGACGCATGGTGGCGGCAATAGAGGCGGTGCCTTTTGCACAATTTCGCCTCCGTCCTCTCCAGCTGGAGATTCTCCGCAGATGGGACAAGAGGACGATCTCACTGCATCGGCTGGTGACCCTTTCCCAACCGACCAGAGATTCCCTGCAGTGGTGGCTACAACCGCACCACTTGTCTCGGGGCCGGTCCTTCATAAAACCGTCTTGGTTAGTGGTGACCACCGACGCCAGTCTGAAGGGCTGGGGGGCGGTGTTCTCACACCACAGGGCTCAAGGCCTGTGGACTCAGTCGGAGTCGGCGTTGCAGATCAATGTGCTGGAGATCAAGGCGGTATACCTGGCACTCCTGGCTTTTCAGAGATTCCTCTCAGGACAACCCATTCGGGTTCAGTCCGACAATGCGACGGCCGTCGCCTACATAAATCATCAAGGAGGAACCAGGAGTGCGGAGGCTCTGGCCGAAGTTCACCGCATCCTATCCTGGGCGGAGGACAACAACTGCCTGATCTCCGCAGTTCACATCCCAGGGGTCGAAAACTGGGAGGCCGACTATCTGAGCCGACAGGGGATGGACGCCGGAGAGTGGTCTCTTCATCCGGACGTCTTCAGAGAAATCTGCAGCAGATGGGGCACGCCGGACGTGGACCTGATGGCCTCACGGCTGAATCATCAGGTGCCGCAATACATGGCGAGGTCGTGGGACCCCAGTCTCTGGGAGCGGACGCCCTAATCTTGACCTGGTCCAGATTCCATCTGCCGTATGTGTTCCCGCCTCTGGCTCTGATTCCCAAGGTGCTGTGGAAGATCAGGTCAGAGTGCAGGGTAGCCATTCTAGTGGCTCCAGATTGGCCCAGGAGGTCCTGGTATCCGGACCTGTGGCACCTGTCAGGCGGACACAGATGGGCTCTTCCAGAACGCGCAGACTTACTCGGTCAAGGCCCATTCTTCCACCGCAATTCCAGGGCCCTCAAGTTGACTGCGTGGCTCTTGAGGCCTGGCTGCTGACATCTAGGGGTTTCTCCCCTACAGTGGTTGCTACTATGAATAGGGCTAGGAGGCCCGTTTCCAGGAAGATATACCACCGGACGTGGAAAATCTTTTTTACCTGGTGTGCCTCTGGTGGACGTTCTCCGTGGCCCCTCTCCATCCCGACGTTGTTGGCTTTCCTACAGTCGGGTCTGGAGTTGGGATTATCCCTTGGCTCTTTGAAAGGTCAAGTGTCAGCACTCTCGGTGCTGTTTTACAGGCGATTGGCACTCCTCCCGAAGGTGCGTCAATTTCTCCAAGGGGTGTCGCGGATGGTTCCGCCCTACAGGAGACCTCTGGACCCTTGGGACCTTAACAGAGTCCTAGCGGCGTTACAGAAGCCGCCGTTTGAGCCGCTGAGAGATATCTCTCTCTTGCGTCTGTCCCAGAAGGTGGTTTTTCTGGTGGCAATTACGTCTTTGAGGAGGGTCTCAGAATTGGCTGCACTTTCGTGCAAGTCACCCTTTCTGGTGGTTCACCAAGACAAGGTGGTGTTGCGCCCACGGCCAGAATTCTTGCCGAAGGTGGTTTCAACTTTTCACCTGAACCAGGAGATTGTTCTCCCTTCATTTTGCCCCGCTCCCGTTCATCAGATTGAACGCGACCTCCATACTCTGGATCTCGTGAGAGCTGTTCGCATTTATGTGTCCAGGACCGCTTCCTTCAGGAATTCGGATTCCTTATTTGTTCTCACGACGGGTCGCTGTAAGGGGGCCGCGGCTTCAAAGTCGACCTTGGCCAGATGGATTAAAACTCCTATTCAGGAGGCTTACCGATCCTCTGGTTTGCCTCTCCCGGTGGGATTGAAGGCTCACTCTACCAGAGCTGTAGGTGCCTCCTGGGCTTTGCGACATCGAGCGTCTGCTCTACAGGTGTGTCAGGCGGCCACTTGGTCCAGCCTGCACACATTTTCTAAGCACTATATGGTGCATGCCCATGCCTCTGCGGATGCGAGTTTGGGCAGGCGGGTCCTCCAGGCGGCGGTTGCCCACCTTTGAGGGGGACCATGTGTTATCCGTCTTGTTGAGGAACTCTTCCCGCCCTGGGGTATTGCTTTAGGACATCCCCATTGTCTGGGTCTCCCATTATGACGACCAGAAAAAAGAGAATTTTGTTTACGTACCGTAAATTCTTTTTTCTTTAGTCATCAATGGGAGACCCAGCACCCACCCAGTTGTTCCGTTGCATATTTTGCACTTGTTCTGTTCTCTGTTGAGACAGTGTTTGCCGGGTTGTTGAACCGTCTGTGCACGGCATTCTTCCCGATGTTTCGGGTGTGGTTTATTTCTCCTCGCAGCTTATGGACCAAACTGAGGATGTTCCCTGCGGTAGGGGTTTATAAGCGGAGGAGGCGGTGTCTACAAACTTGTAGTACCTAGTGTGACCTCCGGAGGGCAGTGCCCTAAACCGCATTGTCTGGGTCTCCCATTGATGACTAAAGAAAAAAGAATTTACGGTACGTAAACAAAATTCTCTTTATATATATTATTACATAATTGTATTTTTCTAGCTGTGCTTGCTTTTTTAAGTAGATTATTTGGCACCTGAATTGTCTAGAAATAATTTTTTTCTATAAAATTCCAGTAAGGGATTTAAGTTTATTTTATGTAAAGGAAAGCGTAATTTTTATTCTTTCAGTAAAATATCTTTTTCAATAGTTTCGAATCTGAATGAAAATCCGTGGATGCCATCATTGTTGGATATCGCTACAGTGTTTGCAAATATGGGGATTCACTTTGACACGCTCTTCCCCCTCCCACACATCCTGCCGTCCTTTGGTTCCCTGGACTTGGTGTAAGTGTTTAGTTACCGTATATACTCGTGTATAAGCCGACCCATGTATAAGCCGACCCCCCTACTTTTGCCCCCAAAACCTGGGAAAACCTATTGACTCGTGTATAAGCCGAGGGTGGACCCCAGCACAGGTATACAGCCCCCAGCAGTGTGGTATACAGGCCTCCCCAGTGGTAGTATACAGCAGCCTCCCCAGTGGTATATACAGCAGCCTCCCCAGTGGTATATACAGCATCCCTAAAGGTATAAACAGCAGGCCCCAGAGGCATATACAGCAGGCCCCAGAGGCATATACAGCAGGCCCCAGAGGCAGTCGCCCCCCCATCATGGAAAGAGCCCCCACACTTTGCAGAGCCCCCCCCCCGCTGCATTATCTTACCATCCAGGGTCTTCACCGCGGGTCCTCCAGTCCACCCTCGCGGGCTGCCTTCCCGGTCTCATGTGACCCGGCGGTTGCAGTGGAATGACGTCATCGCGCCGGGTCACGTGAGACCTGAAGACAGCGCGCGATGATGACTGCAGGACCCGCGGTGAAGACCCTGGGTGGTAAGATAATGCAGCGGGGGGGTGGGGCTCTGCAAAGTGTGGGGTCTCTTTCCATGATGGGGGGGCTAGTGCCACTGGGGGCTGCCTGTATACACTGGGGGCTGCCTATATACACTGGGGGGCTGTATGCACGGCTCCCCCTGCCGCTGTGATGGGCGGGGGGAGCCGTGCATATCTAATGAGGGGCCCCACGTGACGGGCCGCTCACTCATCAGCCCCCCCCCCCCGCCTCCTCCAGCCTCCCCAGCACCTGGAAAAAAATCACATATACCGAATAGACCCGTGTATAAGCGAGGGGGTGACTTTTCAGCCCAATTTTTGGGCTGAAAAACTCAGCTTATACACGAGTATATACGGTATGTAGTTCAAAATGATGCATCTGTTTAAAAATTATCGATACATAGTATTTATCATTCATGGTTTTTCCTAAAAGAAACCTGACAAAGCGATTCCAGCTCCCCGAACTACAGGCAGCATAACTCTGAATCTACATGAGTTATTACAGGGGGGTATGATTTACTCTGATGTACTGTAAAGTATGTTTTGTCTGAAAAGCTGGCTGGAGATTGTGTTCTGAGTCTATCTAGTCTTCCAAAGCTTTGGTAACATTTCCTTGCCCCACTGCCCCTAGATTAAAGGTCTTTCAATGCACTGGGGAGACCATAAGATGAGAGAAATGGGGTGAAGCCCCCAAGGATTTGCCTCGGGATAGTTCTGAGACTCAGTCCCTGACTGGCTTTTCATACAGTTTTCTTGCACACAGTTGTAGTAATATATTCGGTGTCTGATGCCATCTGCTTGTAGTTTAAGAACGATGACTGTCCAATTTTGTTCCTTTTATAAGAGCATGAAAATAAAGCATTGCAGCTGTTCCTCCCTTTGTTTCCTCCTTACTTTTGATGCAGATTTGTGTCATAATACAGAAATATTTTGTGCCTCTTTCTTCCTAACGTTTTTTTGTTTTGTCCCATCCCCTCTTCTCAGCACCGCTGCATCTGATTGATGGTTCTCCTACTTTAGTGTAAATATGAAACCTGTAAATCACCTGCAGCATTGCTGTGGGGATAGACATACGAGATACTCGCAGGAGTCTCAGATGTCTCACCCTGAGTAGGCGCTGGCTCTATGGATGGGAGTGTGCAGCTCCATAGAAACACATGCAGCTTCACACTCCTGTACGGAGCGCCGGTGAACGTTCCGGACGAGACATCAGAGACTCGTGCGAGTATCTCGCATGCATCTTGCACTGTCTGTCACCGGCCTAAGAAGCTAGCTACACTCTGAGCCAGTCTAATCTTGTATTTCCCTGTGGCCTAATCTCTCGGGTATATTTTCTCTGAAACACTCCGGTGTTTGAGAGAAAATATAATCTACCTGGTTGCAATCTGGTTCTGATTCATTGGTTTAGGCAATGACAGATTCCGTTTAGTGCTAGTCACCATAACTCTGCAAATACTATAGTGTTCACCCAGATGTCTGGTTTATCTTCCATCAGTATTGACAGTGCAAGTGCTCCTCCGTGGACAATGCTTGGACAGCCCGCATTGCCTCATACCTCTGATAGAACAGTTTAGGACCACAGAACATACAATGCTTCAATCAGCTGGGACCAATTTTTCTGGAATAGATCAGCCCAGCTCTGTTGTAATCATCAGGTGTAGATCACAAGGGTCCATCCCTGCTGCGTGCAGAACATATTCATGATTGGATATAAATCATAGGCGCTAAAGCATTTTCTATTTTCCCCTTGCAATCTTGATTCCTCTACCCCTGTGTTTTATAGATTTTCTTTCTATTTGGATTTTTTTCTTATAACAGACCTGCTTTGCCCCTGGCCGGATTATTTGAAAACGGACTGCCTGAAGCAATCTTTTCTCATGTTCCAGAATTTCAGGTTGCTCATATCATTAAGGTAAGAGAGATGCATTGCAGATTATGTACAGAACCAGGGTTCTGCATCTTTAAGGGGCCCGTCACACCAGGTGACGTGGCCGGTGATGGCGGCGAAGGGCGGGAGCGTACACGTTTTTGTCGCCCCGCCAGCGACGCACTGGCGATCTGACAGGCGGCGCCGCCGCTGGGGTGTCTAAATACCCCAGCGGTGATGCCTTGACATGGGAGCCTATGGCTCTTGTTGCCTGGCAGATCGCCGTCCCCCATTTACATGGGGCGATGTGTACAAATCGCCCCAGAGTGGTCGCCTGGTTTCAGCGCACTGCTCTGAAACCAGGCGACCACTCAAATGCGTCACCCTCGCCTATTCACATTAGGCGACGCATTGGCGATGTCGGCGGCGATATGCCACGCTCCAGCGTCGCCTAAAAAATTGCCACCGACATCGCCAGGTGTGACGGTACCCTAGACTTGTAAAAACACAGATCTCATGTCCATAACCTTCATCTCATAAGAATGTTAAAGAGAAATCTAATGTGCCGGAGTGCAGAACATTAGAATATCTACATTTCTGTATATTGTTGTGAAAAGATATTGGAGAGGAAAGTTAAAAATACCCATCTTTTGACAGCTGCCAAATGCCTCATTCCAATACACTGGAAAAAAACAGCGGCCCCTACATCGCTAGATCTTTATGCCAGAATCCAGGATGTATATGCTATGGAGAAGATGACAGCCTCACTACATAATGATATGGATAAGTTTGACAGGGTATGGGCACCGTGGACTTCATTTAGAGGAGATCCATTGGGGTAACGATGAGAATGACACGACTTAATAAGCGAAAGTGAATGGTTGCCCGGGATGGACCATGATTATGCATCTTTGAAAATAAGGGGTTGAAGTGCACTACCTAGGTTCTGGACCTTTTACACTGGAGCTTAATAATTTGAGAAATTAGCTGCTGGGGAGCGAGTAGTAGACACGCTGAGTACACTATTGGTGTTATGTTTCTGTGTGTTCTTTCTCTGCAATAGGTGAATGGAGACTGTCCGTTCGCTTGATTTTGGTTTTTGTTATATGTTAAAAATCTAAAATTTTTTCAATGAAAACAAAGTTGAAACAAAAATATATTTCCCCTTTGCCTCATTGGGGGACACAGACCGTGGGTGTTATGCTGCTGTCCACTAGGTGGCGACACTAAGTAAAATCTGAAAAACACAGAGTGGCTCCTACTCTGCAGTATACACCCCTCTGCCTGGTACTTGCCTAACCAGTTTTTGCTTAGTGTCTTTAAGAGGCAGACCGTTTTTTATTATTTTCTCTTTTTTTTTTTAATTATAGATTATTATAGATTTTTAATAGTTTTTTTTACAAGAGGATTCAAGGAAAGGCCTTACGGTACGCTCACTACATTGGAAGAAATGAGTGAATACTTGTCGTCCTCCCCAGTCCCCACATTTGGGAATCTGGGTTGAAGTTGATCGACATCAGGGCAACCCCAGCAAATCCTTCCTCAGCTCCCCGCAGTTGGGACTCTGGGTTGAAGGATGGCAGACATGTCTCCCCATTCTCCCTCCTTAGGGCCTCTGGGTGGCAGACAAAAGGCAGCACGACTGCCCTCTCCATCCCACCCCTTACAGGGGCCTTGGGTCAAGGCACCAACCCCAGGTACCGTACAGAACCCTGTATATCACAGGGTCCTTCACACTATCCCCGAGGGCTGCATCCTTAAATCCTTAATGTTCCTTAATGCCTTTATTCTGGGCCCGGAACCTGGCACAAGACTCTGGCCTCCGGGGACTCTCCCCTCTGGGCAGCAGCAACAATAACAATCCCCCTGTCAGCAGATCCAGCGAGGCCTCCGGACCTCTGCACCGGCCTCCTCTCCTTTTCGGGGCCGCATTCCACTTTAGGCCCCGACTCTGGCCTAATTCTAAAAGTCACCGCGCATATCCGCCACCTACATGCCCTCCGGATGACGTTGATACGGCCGAAACACGCCGCGGCAGCATCTCGAGGGGGCGGGACAGCCTCCCTTGGCGCTTCTTTCTCACCGCGAGATCTCCCTGTGCGCTCTTTTGGATCAGGCCTGCCCCTCCTCTCCTGCTTCTTCACTCAGCGGCCGCCATTGCAGCACCGCTTCTCACCGGAAGCATACAGGGGCATCGCTACATCTCCGGAATACCACAGGGGGACACAGGGTTGCTGGGCAGTCGGCTGCATCTGCTGCAGGGACACAATTGTGGTAAGAAGCTCAGCAGTTCTCTCTGCTGCAGCTCTCTCCCTATCTCTCTCTCCTCCCTCTGTATCCATACATCCCCAGGGGCAGTGCAGGAACAAGAGCAATAAAGTCTGTCACACAGACCATGTCGGGCTCAAGGAACAAAAAGGCTGCTAAGACCGTTACCACTTGTTATGCCTCTTGCATTACATGCAGAGCTGTATTACCCAGTGGATGTTCTACCCCACACTGCCAGGATTGTACTCCGACCACTGTGCAAGAGCCCACCACTTACCAGTGCCCCCAACGCACCTGAATGGACAGTTTTCCTGTCCCAATCCATGTCCCAGTCCATGGAGAAACTTTCTTCCACACTGATCCAGGCCCTGCAGAGTCATCCCACACCCTTTACCTCAGGTCAGTCCGCACTGCAGGAGGACACCACCTGGAGGCACACCTCATGATCCCCTACCATCGGTATCTGATGTAGGACGAAAAAGGATCCATAGGAGTCCTTCACCAGCGTCCTCACAGCTCTCGCGCTTCTCCCTCCAGGGAAAGCCAACAGGATTCCCCCTTATCCAATGGATTTTATGATCCAGACTCAAACCCTGAATTAGATGCGTCCTTTGAGCTAGATTCCTCATACACTCTTGCCATGGTTGAGGACTTAATCATGGCCGTTAACCAAACACTGAACGTAGCTGACTCTCCTTGTGAAACCCCAGATCATGCGGTTTCCTTCAAGAGAGCTAAACACCCACACAAATACTTCACAGATCATCCTGGATTTCAGGAGGTCCTTAAGAAAAACAGATCCCATCCGGACAAGAGATTCGGAAACCGCAAGGCGATAGAAGCTCTCTATCCCTTTTTACCTGCGTTGACCCAGGAATGGTCAGACTCTCCGCGGTAGATCCCCCGATTTCCGGTTTAGCCGCTAGAACTCTTCTCTCTCTCCCTGACTGCTCCTCCATCTAGGATACAACAGACAGGTGGAGCAAGTGGTGCGCTCCGTTTTCGAAGCAACCAGATTGTCATTATCTCCATCCTTCGCCTCTGTTTGGGTAGCTAAGGCGATAATGACTTGGGCAGGTAATCTGCACGCCGCCCTATGCACTCGGGATCCTGACCCAGAGCTGATGAATCCAGCGGCGCAAATTCAAGTAGCTGGGGAGCAGCTCGTTCATGCATCCCTAGATACTGCCAATTGCATAACTGCGGCGGCATCAAACACCATTACGATTAGACAAGCTCTCTGGCTATGTGAGTAGAGGGCGGTTTCGGCCTCTGTGACATCCCTCACAAGCCTTTCTTACCTTTGCGGCTGTCTATTCTGAGAAAAATTGGATAAATTCATTTCTGATGCTACGGAAGGAAAGAGCACCTCCCTTCCCCAATGCAAACCAAAGCAGCTATTTGCCCGCCGCCAACAATCGCGTTTTCGTTCCTTTCGGAACTTGTTTAGCTGGTTGACCTCTCGCCCGGCGCAGACTAACAGTCGCTCTCCACGCAGGGACAGGACCTCCCAGGCCCCCCAAAAATCAACTACGAACTGGCAATCTCACTCCCGACAATCTAAACCTAAGGGGCACAGATCCCATAGGTATTCATCCTCATGACTCGTCACTCCCAGAAGACACCTCTCAGGTGGGCAGCCGACTTTCCCGCTTTCAACAAGTCTGGCTCACTGTTACAGACGACAGGTGGGTCAGAGAATTGGTGTCTTCCGGTTACAATATAGAGTTTCTCTCCCGTCCGCCCAATCGGTTTTTCCCGTCCATTCCTCCACGGTCTCTGTCAAAGGCTTGCGCTTTTTATCAGGCCGTTGACTCGCTACTAGAAGCGGGAGTCATTATCCCTCTTCCTCGAGACAAATGTTTCCAAGGATTCTACTCAAACCTCTTTGTAGTCCCCAAAAAGGGAGGCTCGGTCCGACCTATCCTGGACTTAAAACATCTAAACAAGATCGTTCGGGGTCGTCATTCCGCATGGAATCTCTCCGCTCCATCTCATCCATGGAAGGAGGAGAGTTCCTAGCCTCCATAGATATTTGAGATGCGTATCTACAGTCATGGCCAAAAGTATTGACACCCCTGCAATTCGGTCAGATAATACTCAGTTTCTTTTTGAAAATGATTGCAATCACAAATTCTTTGGTATCATTATCTTCATTTAATTTGTCTTCAATGAAAAAAACACAAAAAGATTTGTCCTAAAGCCAAATTGGATATAATTCCACACCAAACATAAAAAAGGGGTGGACAAAATTATTGGCACCCTTAGAAAAATGTGATGCTTCTCTAATTTGTGTAATTAACAGCACCTGTAACTTACCTGTGGCACCTAACAGGTGTTGGCAATAACTAAATCACACTTGCAGCCAGTTGACATGGATTAAAGTTGACTCAACCTCTGTCCTGTGTCCTTGTGTGTACCACATTGAGCATGGAGAAAAGAAAGAAGACCAAAGAACTGTCTGAGGACTTGAGAAACCAAATTGTGAGGAAGCATAAGCAATCTCAAGGCTACAAGTCCATCTCCAAAGACCTGAATGTTCCTGTGTCTACCGTGCGCAGTGTCATCAAAAAGTTTAAAGCCCATGGCACTGTGGCTAACCTCTCAAGATGTGGATGGAAAAGAAAAATTGACGAGAGATTTCAACGCAAGATTGTGCGGATGGTGGATAAAGAACCTTGACTAACATCCAAACAAGTTCAAGCTGCCCTGCAGTCCATGGTACAACAGTGTCAACTCGTACTATCCGTCGGCGTCTGAATGAAAAGGGACTGTATGGTAGGAGACCCAGGAAGACCCCACTTCTTACCCGAGACATAAAGCCAGGCTGGAGTTTGCCAAAATTTACCTGAGAAAGCCTAAAACATTTTGGAAGAATGTTCTCTCTTTTTGGGCAAAGGCATCAACATAGAGTTTACAGGGGAAAAAAAAGAGGCATTCAAAGTAAAGAACACGGTCCCTACAGTCAAACATGGCGGAGGTTCATTGATGTTTTGTGGTTGCTTTGCTGCCTCTGGCACTGGACTGCTTGACCGTGTGCATGGCATTATGAAGTCTGAAGACTACCAACAAATTTTGCAGCATAATGTAGGGCCCAGTGTGAAAAAGCTGGGTCTCCTCAGAGGTCATGGGTCTTCCAGCAGGACAATGACCCAAAACACACTTCAAAAAAGCACTAGAAAATGGTTTGCGAGAAAGCCCTGGAGACTTCTAAGGTGGCCAGCAATGAGTCCAGACCTGAATCCCATAGAACACCTGTGGAGAGATCTAAAAATGGCAGTTTGGAAAGGCACCCTTCAAATATCAGGGACCTGGAGCAGTTTGCCAAAGAAGAATGGTCTAAAATTCCAGCAGAGCATTGTAAGAAACTCATTGATGGTTACCGGAAGCGGTTGATCGCAGTTATTTTGGCTAAAGGTTGTGCAACCAAGTATTAGGCTAAGGGTGCCAATACTTTTGTCTGGCCCATTTTTGGAGTTTTGTGTGAAATGATCAATGTTTTGCTTTTTGCTTCATTTTCTTTTGTGTTTTTTCATTGAAGACAAATTAAATGAAGATAATAATACCAAAGAATTTGTGATTGCAATCATTTTCAGGAAGAAACTGAGTGTTATCTGACAGAATTGCAGGGGTGTCCATACTTTTGGCCAACACTGTACACATCCCAATATCTCAGGCGCATCAGAGGTCCCTGCGCTTCGCAATCCACGAGGATCACTTTGTTTGTTACCCTGCCCTTTGGAGTCGCCACAGCACCCAGTGTATTCACCAAAGTCATGGCGGCGGTCATGACCATTCTCCACTTGCGAGGAGTAGTTGATCTCCCATACATGGACGATCTACTCATCAGGGCTCCTTCCTTCAGAGACTGCAAGAGAGCGTTCACATTACAGTGAACACCCTGGTTCGACTGGGATGGTTGGTTAATCTGCCCACATCCTCCTCAGTCAAACAGCCAAACACTCACCTTCCTGGGGATGCTCTTCAACACTTCTCGCGGGTTAGTGGTTCACCCCAGGACAAGTCCTGCACCCTAAGTCAAGGAGTCCGGGCCCTCTTCGTCCAGCATCTCACTCTGATTCGCGATGAGAGTTCTTGGCAGGATGGTCGCGGCAATGGAGACGGTCCCCTTTGCCCAACTACACCTCAGGCCTCTCCAGCTAGCTCTTCTCTCGGCCTGGACAGGAGTCCTTTTCACCCTGGACAGGACATTCCGTCTGACAGCTGCCACCAAACGTTCCCTTCACTGGTGGCTGCGCCCGTCATCCCTCTCCCAAGGGAGATCCCTACCACCGACGCAAACCTACTAGGCTGGGGAGCGGTGTACCGTCACCACACAGCTCAGGGCAGATGGGCTCCCTCGGAATCTACTCTGCCCATTAATCTCCTGGAAATTCGCGCCATCCTTCTGGCACTACACTCTTTCCATCGGTTGCTAGCGGGTTGTCACATCCAGATACAGTCTGACAATGCCACAGCAGTGGCATATGTCAATCTCCAGGGAGGAACCCGCAGCAAACAGGCCATGCGCGAGGTGTAATCAAAACCATGATAAGAGCGAGAAAGCCTGTTTCCGCTCTCATTTATTACCACAGATGGAAAACTTTCTTTGCATGGTGCAGTTCTTGGAACCAGCCACCTCCTTTTTTGTTTTTTTTTTTTTTTTTTTTTTTTTTTTGCTACCGACCATTTTAGTCTTTCTTCAATCTGGTCTAGTCACTGGTCTCTCTCTCGGTTCCCTCAAAGGACAAATCTTCGCACAAATCTGTACTGTTCCAGCTTAGCCTTGCGGGTAAGCATCAGGTTAAGACCTTCATCCAGGGAGTTTACCGCCTGGTCCCCCCTTACAAAAGGCCGTTAGAGGTATGGGACCTCAACCTGGTCTTGGATGCGCTGCAGAAACCACCCTTTGAGCCCATCAAAGAGATTTCCCTCCGCCTTCTTTCCCAGAAGGTTGTGATTCTAGTGGCAATTAATTATTTCTATCCGCCGAGATCTCTTTACAATCCTTTTGTCCGGCACCGGTGCATCGTGTCGAGAAGGCTCTGCACACACTGGATCTAGTTCGAGCCCTTCTTATCTACGTGTCCAGAACAACACCCTTCAGGAGGTCTGATTCTCTCTTCATCCTCCCGAAAGGTAACCTAAGGGCATGTCAGCATCCAAGGCCACTCTGGCCAGATGGATCAGAACCACTATTCAGGAAGTTTATCAGTTGGGAAATTGCTGATTTCATCAGACATAAGGGTGCACTCTACCTGTGCGGTGGGGGCATCCTGGGCCATTCGACACCAGGCATCTGCACAACAGGTGTGCAAGGCAGCCACCTGGTCCAGTCTTCACACATTTGGGAAACACGATAGTGTTTATACCCAATCCTCGGCAGATGCGAGTCTGGGTTGACGCATCTTCCAGGCGGCAGTAGTCTACCTGTAAGGTGCATGTCTTATAAGAGTTCAAGACCTTATTCTCTTCCCACTCAGGGACTGCTTTAGGACGTCCCAGGTCCTGTGTCCCCCAATGAGGCAAAGTAGAAAAGGAGATTTTTGTGTACTCACCGTAAAATCCCTTTCTCTTAGCCTCTTATTGGGGGACACAGCACCCTTCCTGTTGCCCGTATTGGGCTTTTTTGGCATTCTTTTTAGTTCTCTTGGAGTCATATATGGTTGCCTTTTTACAGGCCGTTATGTTTCCTTTTTTACTTTTACTGCTTTAAGAACAAAACTGGTTAGGCAAGTGCCAGCCAGAGGGGTGTATACTGCAGAGGAGGAGCCACTCTGTGTTTTTCAGATCTTACTTTATGTCACCTCCTAGTGGACAGCAGCATAACAATCACGGTCCTCTGTCCCCAATTAGAGGCTAAGAGAAAAGGATTTTACGGTGAGTACACAAAAATCTCCTTATTGCAGCACAAGTATTAGCCGTGACATTTTATTGTATTATGAAGCTCCTAACATAAATGTTTAACTACAGGTATAACATCTCTATGTAAGCTATCAAAATCATAGAGGAACTAAATGGGACAAAGCAAGTGTTGTCTCATCTGATGTGTTCACTTGTACAGTTTTTAGGTTTTTGCTCCGCTATCTGCACAGAAAGCTTTTGCGACCTGGAAATTCTTGCACTAATAGTTTTGCTATTAAACCTGCACTTGGAAAAGGATTTAAAGGACTTTCCTGCAATGGACTTGCACTGTCTCATTGAATCCCTGCTTCAAAATATAAAGTCCTGGGACACTGTCGTAAGTAAAAATCAAAAAAGATTGGGAATTGGAGGATTGCACAATGTTTGTTTTTTTAATTTTTTTTTCCTCTTACAGTTGCCAGAAATGTTTTATGCTGTAAGTGAACTTTCTACTCACCATCATAACTGCATCAAACTGTTGCAGCTCATTCCAGCAA
This sequence comes from Allobates femoralis, assembly GCA_033576535.1. Lineage (NCBI taxonomy): Eukaryota > Metazoa > Chordata > Amphibia > Anura > Aromobatidae > Allobates > Allobates femoralis. The sequence goes on along the minus strand of JARQOC010000006.1, from coordinate 74,655,514 downwards.
CACAGAATCGTGGAAGGTATGTAGTCGTTTTTTATTTTTATTTATTTTTTTAAAGAAATATTTATACTGATTGGTAATAATACTATTTATTCACTTATATAGTGCTATTAATTCCATAGCACTTTGCATATATTTACAACACTGTTGCCATTGGGTCTCACTATGTAAACATCCTATCAGTATTTCTTTGCAGTGTGGGAGGAAACCGGAGAACCCGGAGGAAACCCACAAACATAGAACATACAAACCCCTTGCAGATGTTGTCCTTGGTGGGATTTGAACTCGGGACCCAGTGCTGCAAGACTGCTGTGCTAACCACTGAGCCATCATACCGCTCCGGGTTTGCATAACCCATTATTGCTTTTGGGATACATTTTTAGGTTATCTACCCACTATGTTGCTTTTGTCAGCTGCAAATAAAGAACAGCTGTGAAAAAACACCCACAAACTTATTTCATTTGTGCACATTACAAACGCAGCACAAGTAAGAGGACACACACTGACAGCCACACAGACACACTCTCACCCTCCACGGTGAGCCCCGGCAATTTCTCCCTGCCGGGCATCAGTAGGACCTCTGGGTATTGTGCTTCCAGGTTCTGCGCACCATATGATAGCCTGAGTCACATGACCAGTCACATGGCACAAGTCCTGTAAGTCATTTGTGCAGGTCCTGCCCGGTGCTTGGGGAGATGAATTCACCGGGGGTTACTGGGAATGGCGAGTATTGCAGCGTTTTTGCTGTGGAAATCGCAGAAAAAAATGCATCACAAATGGACTGTGTGAATACCAATCTGTTTGTGATGCTAGATTTGGAGTTTATGATGGAGCCAATGGGGAAAACTACAGAGCCCAAAAACGGGCATGTTAATTGATAGGGACTTTTATAAACGCAGGTGATTTTTGCAGCCCAAACACATATGTTGGTACAGCTTTTTGAAAATCACATTGACTTTAATGAAAAACGTTAGCACAAACGTCCAGTGGGCACATAGACTTACAGTACCGCTTGGGGCGAAATGATCAAGACTGGCTTCTCCCAATAGGAGTCTGTTGTGGCAGGTGTGAGCTTGAGTAGATTTATATAATTTATGCCATTTTCTGCTGTACATTTGTTGTACTGTGGCAGACCAAACTCTCTTTTCAAATAAGCAAAGTAGTAAGATCTGACATAAAAGCAACATTTTTATGCAACCAAGAATTCTGCAAAACATGTCACTATTACATTGGTGTAATGTGCTTGATAAATCTCCCTATTGTTGCATAATTACTGAAAAAGACACTTCTTTTTGGCCTTAACTATAAAACTGTTATATCCATCATTAAAGGGAATGTCAGTAGGTTATTGCTATGTAAGCTGAGGGTTAAACTATAATAAATTGTTGCTCATCAGGCTCTGTACTATTGTTTACTTAAACTAAAGGCTTTATCACCTGGTGATTACCATTACAGGACTACTTTTTCACTCACAGGCAGTCCAACACACCCCTGCTGTGAATGATATCTCTGTGAATAATATCTCTGTGAATGCACAGCCTCTATTGAGACCCTGGTTTGTGTGGGGGCAGCTCTTCTGTATTCCTAAAACTAAATGCTTTGATTGTTTGGGAACGGCTTCATCCACAAACTATGCGATGCATTGTTGGATTCAGGGTTTCTTTGCCTACATAATGTTGCTGTTAGATTAGGTAGGAAAAACCTGCTGACAGATTCCCTTTTAAAGGGAACCTGTCAGCTCATTCTACCCCCTTAACGTATCACTACCTGTCCCTGCACCTTGGTAGTTGAACCCTAACCATCCCTGTCTGAGCTAAACATGCCTTATAAAGTTTAATAAAGATGCTTTATAATTTACAAGCAGTCTCCATCCAGAGACTGGAAAGGCGGGTTCCGGAGCTCCACTCTCTCCCCTCGCTGGCTCCTATCACGCCCCGTTAGATGTCCTCATTCCTTGTACTGTGCCTCTTCTTTTTGAAATTCCGCCTTTGTAACTTTGATGCACCAGATCGGAACGTCATATCCAGTCCGGTGCATTGTGGGGGCTAATCACATGTGCGGCCCAGCACATGCACAGTGCGCATATTCAAGCCAAGCTGTACACAACATAAGCTCAGCTTCAATATGCGCACTGCGCATGCACTGGAGCTGGGCTGACCACGTGATCAGCCCCTACAATGCACCGGGGCAGATGTGACATTCTGGCCCGGCGCATCATAGTAGCAAAGGAGGCAGGAATTTCAAAATGAGGAGGCACAGCATAGGAATCAGTACGCCCACTGGGGTGTGCTAAGAATTAGCGAGGAGAGGAGAATGGAGCTCCAGAGCCCGCCTTTCCAGTCTCTGGATGGAGAATGCTTGCAATTTATAAAGCATTTTTCTTAGGGTGGAGGCACACGGTCATGCATCAAAAACAGAGCTTTTTTGATGCATGACAGTCATGTGAGTCCTGGGCATTTTTTTCTGCGAGTTTGGTGCGTGTGCATGGCTGTATGCGTGAGAGTGTGCTGCGAATGAAGTTCGAGTCAGTGTGTGGTGCGAGTCAGTGTGCTGCTATCCGCTGAGCTGGTGATGCTGAAGTTCGTTCGCCGGGATGTCTCAGGATGATGATATTCAAACTGGATCCGAGAAATGATCTGATATTTCATCGGATCCGGCGCACCACTACATGAGAGTCTAAGGGCGCCAGATCCCGAGAAATGTCGGATAGTTTCCCGGATCTTGTTTGCATAACATCATCCTGAGAAATCACGGCGAGCGAACTTCAGCACTGCGGACAGCAGCACAGAACGAAGCAGGCTACAAGAGTGATCCTGCAAAAAACAGGATACACCCTGACAGGTAATCTGTTACCCCGGGAACTTCAAACACAGCTGCTATCACAGCCTGGCAAATTCAATCAGCTTTCACCACTGTGACAGCAGCAGTGAAAGCTGATTGGTTAAATCGGCCGGTAAATGCTTTCCATGGTGCTGAAGACAAACCTTCAGCACCACGGAAAGCATTTACCGGGAAATTCAAATACCGCTGGTGTCTGAAAGTCTGTGCTTTCCATGGTGCTTCCATGAAGTTTTATCTTCAGCACCATGGAAAGCATGTTACAGCATCGGTGTTTGCCGACATTGAATGATCGCACACGCATGCGACTTACCGCATGGTGTGCTGTGTGAGTGTGAGATTTTTCTCGCACCCATATACTTTCAATGGGCACTCGTGCGAGGAAATCGCGTTTTAATCGCAGCATGCTGCGATTGAACTCACATTTCACTCGAAATGCCAGCTAAGTTCGTTGAAAACGCACTGATATGACCAGTCCGAGTGCAATGCGAGTCTCACGCCCTTGTGCCTCCACCCTTAAGCTTTATGGGGCAGGTTTAGCTCAGACAGGGATGGTTGGGGATCAGCTACCAAGGTGCAGGGACAGGTAGTGATAGGTTAGGGGGGTAGAACGAACTGACAGGTTCCCTTTAAGCTGCGTTGTTGTGTCACAATAACTGTGCGGCTGAAAATCCCAACACCCTGTGCCTTTGTGGTGTCTCTCCTGTTCCTTTGTACAATCACTTTATCATGCAAGGACACAGCAGTCATAAAGTGGCGAAGCAGGCTACAAGCCATACAATACTAGCCAATACAGAGCCACCTTGGAGTGGCTTTTTTTCATGCAGGATGAAACAGAACTTGTTACCTGATTTAATGATGCCCAAATTTGTGTGATGCATAAATCCGAGCAGCCAGGTGTATTGTTCTCTAAAACACTTCTGCATTTCAGAGAAATCTTAGAGGATCCAGCCGAGGATCATGCCAGAGCGTTTTAGAGAACAATATACCAGCCTGCAGTTGTGCATCCAGTCTCCATTTCATGCTGCCTGAGGTTTCATGAATCTGGTGATTAGGTTCCCTTCAAGAGTATGTGCATACTCTTCTTCCTTTTTTTTTTTTTTTTTACTTTTTCCGGCTATCAATGACCATTTAGTAATTTTTCCCCAATCAAGATACTTCATGAATTGTCCCTGTTTTACTTCAGTTTTGTAAACCTGAAGTTTTGATAACATTAGCGTTTTCTCTACTGCAGATCTCAGTCCTCTGAATGCTGAGCTCAGTATAAATCTGCCCAGACCACTGATTGGCAGCTTTCTGCCTATGCACAGTGTACACAGAAAGTTGCCAATCAGTAGGGGGCGGGGTTATACAGAGATCATGAATATGGAGAACTACATGACAGCCAGGTATACTAGTGGTACACCTGCTGATGATATAACAGTGATTTTATCAGCAGGAGATAATTAAAACTACAGCAAGCAGCCCAGTAAGTGATACATCACTGAAATCAGGGTCACTGCTCTAAATTATGCTGCTCTCAGATTAGGTGGCAAAAACTTGGTGTCAATGTTCAAGCGTGGTTTTACAGCAAAAGTGATGAAAAAGTTGCCTGGGCATGTTGTTACCTTTCCCATTTAAAGTATTGAGCAGAGTCTTTCTAGCGGAAGACTCCAGAAGAATGGACATTATTATTGACATGTTACTGCTTTTAAACACTTGTCATCTTTGAAAGACATTCAGAATCCTGAACATGTGACCAGCAAGTGGTTTCCCTATAGAACTTAACAGCATTAATTTAAACCTGTTGTGCAGACCAAGTCCTATGAGGAACGGTTACAGGATTTGGGAATGTTTAGCTTACAAAAAAGAAGACTGAGAGGAGAATTAATAGCGGTCCACAAATATCTCATTGGCTGTCACACTGTAGAGGGCTCAGCTTTATTATCATTTGCACAAGGAAAGACTAGAAGCAATGGGATATAAAACTGAATGAGAGGAGACACAGATTAGATATTAGGAAAACGTTTTGACAGTGAGGGTGATCAATGAGTGGAACAGGCGGCCACGAGAGGTGGTGAGTTCTCCTACAATGGAAGTCTTCACACACAGGCTGGACAGGCATCTGCCTGGGATGAGTTACTGAATCCTGCTTTGAGCACTGGGTTGGACCAGATGACCCAGGAGGTCCTTTCCAACTACCATTTTATGGTTCTGTGGTTACTCTTGATGGGTTTTGTGAGCACTTTTTCCTGCCATTCCTGCTATATCTTTAAGTGAAACAGTGGATAGACTGGAGCGGCACAGGGCTGGTGTGATATTCAGGAACAGCTATAAGCATTGCATGTGAGCGCAGCCTATGTAGGCTGTGGTTGGATACCGTGTACACAACCTGTCATCTCCATCAGTATGGCGTTTCACTAGTACACATTTACCGCTGATTGCAGTTTATCATCAGGTCCACTTCTGCTTTGTGTTTCTTTTTCTCTAGACAGCTGCGAAAGCACCTCAGCCTGATCTTCTTGTCTAATATTCTATATGGAGACTGCACTGATGTTCCCCTAGACTATGATTCTCAGGTAGGTGGCTACTTTTCTGTTTTTAGCGGCCATCTTTTTTCAAATCGGCAAGATGATTTTATAATAGTTTAGATGGGTTTCCTGTAAAATACATCCTGACCAGTTGAGCTATTAATAACGATTAGCAGCACTAAAGTGCTCAGGTGCTCGGTACTTTAATCAAGCAGGTCGGACGCTCTGATGGGGTTGACTTAAGCAAAGAGTGTAAAGGAAGTCGGTGTGATTGGCAATCTGGCTCTCCACCTACATACAGCCAGCTATAAAGAATACTTCTGAGAAAGAGTGGGCTTTTTATTTATTTACAAACAACATCCGGACACGTTTATTTTACCCACAATGAGAGACATTCAGAGACTGCAAGCAGCCTTCACTGGGGTACCGGCTCCCATCGTTTGTGGATGTGCATCTGAGCACTCACAATACTTGGCTAAGTACTGTGCCCCAATGCTCGATTGAGTACTGAGCAGTGGGGTGCACACTCGCTCATCATTAGCTAAAAAAAAATCATATTTGTCATGCCGGGTTCACCACACACGGACTGTAGTGTTCTTTTATATTGCTGTGAAGACAACAATACCTGATGACTGTGACTAGCTCCAGTGTGAACTGCAAGCCTATGAGTACGATCGCTCATGCATATTTTCTGTCTGTATAAAAAGCAGACCTCCCGTAGACCAAGGTTAGTGAATACACTCACAAGCATGATTTATGCACAGACCGACTGTAAAGAAAAAATTGCAATATGTGTTATGGTGGCGTTACATGCTAGGATATCGTTAGCGCTATCCTTTGAACGATCACAAGACTGTGATCGTTCCCACATCGTTAGTGCGCTGTCACACAGAAGGATATCATTAACGATATCCTATGCGGCAACGTACAAGTTAAATAGGAAAGGATGGAGTGAACGATTCAGGTCCGTTTCACATCAGCATTTTTCGCTGATCGCGGCGGATTTACCGCATCTGCCGCCAAACGGCCAAGTTGCGGTTCACCTGCAGCAAGCCCATGCAATGTCTATGGGGGTTGCGGCAATTGCAGTTTCGGCATTTGTGGTAGATGCGGCCACGAAAAAAAACGCAGTAAGCCGCGTTTTTTGCTGCAGCTGCCTCAAGTGCTAAAACCGCAACTATACCGCACTTGCTGCACCTGCCACAAGCCCCATAGACATTGCATGGGGCTTGCCGCAGGTGAACCGCAAGTGTGACGGTTAGGCGGCAGATGTGGTAAATCCGCCGCATCTGCCGCGATAAGTGAAAAACGCTGATGTGAAGGGGACTTTATTAAAGCGGCAGGAATAGGAGCTTTTTTGAACAATATCATTCAGAAAGGTGTCGCACTGAACGATGTTGTGTCCTGAAGCAGAGTTAATTGGACGATGAACGATAGATTTGAGGTCTGGATCTGGTTTACACGCAACGACGCCCGAATTATATCTTCTGAACGATCACAAATCCGTGACGTTTCAAGGATATCCTAGCGTGTAACACCACCATTAGTTCGATCTGTTTTTGAATGAGACTCCATCCATACGGCTTCCATTTATAAAGGGAACCTGAACCCGAAAAATGAGCCCCCAGCCTTTTTCTACCTGTCCCTGTACCATGCCAATGCCAGACTTTGTGTCTGTATAGCGATATTGCAAACCTTATAAAAGTTGTTTTTATTCCTTCTGATCTGCGGCTTCTCAGCATTTGAGAAGCCGCAAAAGGCGTTCCCTCCTGCTTCTCCCCCGCGTTCGTCATAGCGGCTTTACCGCCCCTTTGATGACGAGCACAGGCTCTCTGCTCTCTAGTACGCCCATCGGGGCATCAATAATTACCAAGCAGGCAGTGGGGAGAAGCGGGAAGGAACGCCTTTTGCGACTTCTCAAATGCTGAGAAGCCGCAGATCAGAAGGAATAAAAACAACTTTTATAAGGTTTGCAATATCGCTATACAGACACAAAGGGATGGCTAAAAAAATATTAGCATGGTGCATTTTGCTTTGTTTTCGGGGGACACAGGTAGACACACTTCCATACCCTTCCCGGTGAGCCCCGAAGATGTTTTCCTTCCGGGCATGACCTGTGATTAGTACGTGTACTTACAGGACCTGGCACCATGTTACTCTCAGGATGAGTCATGTGGGCAGGTCCTGTCAGTACTGTACCCACAGGTCCTATTTCCTAGATTCACTTTCTGCCGCACTAACACATCAGTCAAAAACAGACGTCTGCACAGCAAATAGAAAATCTCATTCACTTTGCTGGCAGACAGTGACTGATCCGTTTTTGGTGCAGTTAAAAAAAAAAAATCAGCACCATAAACAGATCAAAAACTTCCACTGTGAACATAGCCTTATAGTTGCAGTCTCACTCTAGATATTTATAGCATGGATCAAGGTAAAAACGATTGTTTAACCAGATTTACTGTATGTTTACTTAAAAGATGCTCCTTCTGTGTCGATTGATGTCAGATATGAGGCCGTCTTTACTGCTGAAGAAGATGACAACTCATCCTGACAATATGTGCAAGACATCATTTGAATTGGATCAAGAGGTAATAAGCTGTAAAGCCAAACATTGGGTTTAATTAGTGCACTTGTCTCTTTATGTTTGTTTATTTATTTTTTTAAATCTATATAAAAGTATTTTATTTTGGTTTCTTTTAAGGCATTAAAGAGGACCTATCACCAAACAAGGCATGGTGATCTAATTACAGCACTGGTGCAGCATGTCTGCTGCATCCAGGCAAGGGGTCCCCCTGCCCTTGAGCCGCCCTGTACCCCAAGTAAATACACTTAGAAAACTTACATCGTGCAGCCATAAAGGAGGTGGCTAGAGGCTGCAGCCAAATGGCAGATTCACACCCCCTGCATGTGTAATCTGCCCACCGCTGCCAATCATTGTCTCCCTCTTCTGCAGCATAATAGAGTTCCCCCACCCCAGAAATGGCCGTATAGCCCCGCCCCCTGCGGTGACCTCACCGCTTATACCCGCTCTGCTCTATGGTTAACATAGAGCAGGGCGGTATAAGCGGTGATGTCACTGCAGGAGGCGAGGCAGCCGGCCTCTTGCTCTGACATCACCACCTTTCCTCCGCCCTGCTCTATGTTAACCATAGAGCAGGGCGGGTATAAGCGGTGACGTCTCCACAGGGGGCGGGGCTAGACGGCAATTTCGGGGGGGGGGTGAACTCTGCATTATGCTGCAGAAGAGGGAGACAATGATTGGCAGCGGTGGGCAGATTACACATGCGGGGGTGTGAATCTGTCCTTTGGCTCCTGCCTCTAGCCACCTCCTTTCTGGCTGCAGGATGTAAGTTTTCCAAGTGTATTTACTCTGGGTACAGGGCTGCTCAAGGGCTGGGGGACCCCTTGCCTGGATGCAGCAGACATGCTGCATCCAATGCTGTAATTAGATCACCATGCCTGGTTTGGTGACATGTCCTCTTTAAGTAAAAAAATATTAGTAAAGGAAAAGATATCTAGACCCCCTCAAGCACTGGATTTAACTGAAATCTTTTATTTTCCAGGCATATTATCTGAGCTTCAGCCTTTTAAATCTGGTAAATGATGCAAGTACCTCAGATCAGCCGCCCTTCATACAGCGGGTAAATATGATACAGAGTCAATATCAAGATGGCGCCTTAATGGGAACCTGACACTTGATTAATTCTACCCGAGCCACTGGCAGCATATAATATATCAGATCCTGGTTGTGTGATTAAAGCCATGTGTGTCTTTCTGAAATTATCTAGGGTTTCAGAGAAAACAAAGTTTGCAGAGCCGGCAGGAAACGTGTCTGGCACGGCACCCACACCGCTCATGTTTATTGCCAGGTCTCTGTATGTGTACATGGGGAAAGATGAAAGATTGCTCTCAGTGGGAGAAAGAAAATAATAATCTTGTAGGTGTGGGTAATAAAAATATGATTATCACAAGGCGAGCTTTTGAGACTTCTGGGGTCTCTTCATCAGGCAGGGTATAACAAAATATTTGTAGAAACACAAATATATACATAAAAAGATCAGAGGAATAAATGGACATTTAAATAAACACTAATGGTGGGTTTACATGTCCGGATTTCGGCGTCCAACTCCGACCAAAAGTCACGTGGTTCGTGCGTTGGCCCCGACATCGTTCGTGCGTTGTATAGTATAAATGTCTAATACGAAGCACGGACGATGCCAAAACGATATCAGGGATCGAATGAGCGTGCTATTCAACGGCCCGATATTGGATGGAGGTTGGAGCCGGATCGGGCTGTGTAAACGCCCAACTACGATGTGCAGTACAACGTCTCCTATTCTCTCCTATGTTAAATGGTCGTTCCTGGGTCGGCCGTACAAGGGGGGCGTAGACATCGTAGGGACGTTGTATGCCGATATCGCGCTGTGTAAATCTCCGATGCGATCTTGGAAATCTGGGCAGAAAAAGCGCGCCCCCGCGCTGTCGGATCCAATATCGGACCGACGTTGGAGCGTGTAAAGTGGCCATCAGCCTAGAGAGAATGCTTAATTAGCTTAGTGTGAAAGTTTTTGGTCCCAATATATATATAAGATCAAAGGTCTGATGATGCCGTCACTGTATCTAGAGGAAACGACTCTGATTTTGAAGTGTCATAAATCCTCCTGACAGATTTAGTCTTTTGTGGACAGAGGAAATGTAATGAATTTGTATTCGCAGACCCTTCAATGTTTTTGTGATTTGAAGCAGGGCTGTGGAGTCTGAGTTGGAGTCCATTTTGGTGGAGTTGATATAAAATGGACAGACTCTGGCTCCTAAAATGTAATGAATATAGTACGGTAGTTCAATGCAATATATGCTTATTAATTATGTTCAATCTAAATATCTTGATTATTTTATCATTACGATGCTTAAAGTCTGTTCACATTGTACTACAATAAATTTATCATTAAAACATGAGCCTTGTATGAGGGAGTCGGGGTCATGGAGTTGGATTCAGAGAAATTGAGGAGTCTGTGTTGGAGGTTTGGCTTACCGACCCCACAGCTCTGATTTGAAGTTGCCTTTTAATTTGACAGCTTTCATATGGTCTAAATTGTGTTTTGGACCACAGACGGAGACTGAGAACAAGAATGAGGCCTCATCGTCATACAATTACAAGCAATAAAAACAATTTACCTGTGGCCAAACATTCCTGTGGTCCAGGACTCAACATAGACAATATGAAAGTTGTCATATTGAAAGGCAAGTTCAAATCGCAGAAACATTGATAGGTGCAAATCTTTTTCTTACTATATGTATTTTATTTTTGCTTACACCTTTACATGTAGGTGATGCCAGTCTTCATTTAATATGTACATTGACGGGTCTGTGAATTCATTGCAACCTTTGACTCTGTAAATACAGGACTAAATCTGTCAGGAGGATGTATGGGCCACTACAAAATCAGAGCAATTTCCTCCAAAAACAGTGAGGGTACCATCAGACCTTTCATCTTGCGTAGATATTGGGACCAAAAACTTTCACACGACTAATCTAAGATAATTAAGGATTTTCTGCTGGCTTCACACTGCAGTTTTTTTACTGATCAGTGTCCATCCAGTTTGTGTGCCAAAACCAGGAGTGTCTCCAAAACACAGAACAGGTGTCAATCTTTCAATTATAGTTTTTCTCTGCAAGTTCCTCTCCTGGTTTTGGCACACAAACTGGATGGACACTGATCAGTGAAAAACTGCAGTGTGAAGCCAGCCTTAGTGTTTGCTTGTTTAATTGTCTTTATGTATGTATTTGTGTTTCATCAAATATTTTGTCAAACAATGCCTGATGAAGAGACCCGAGTATTCTCAAAAGCTTGCTGCCTTGTAAGATCTTTTATTATATTTCTGTTTACCATTAAAAGGTATCATGCCTATGAGATTATTATTTTATTTCTCCCACTGAGAGCAATCTATTTTCTTTCAACTTGCTAACACAATACCAAACTTACAAACAGTGCAGGATTTCCTTTGTATTGCACAGGTGATAATTTAATTACCTGCACAGGTGATGATTCCAATACAAAGGAAATCACTGAACTCAGGCTGCTTTCACATAACGATTTTGTGCCTGTCCATGGGATCCGACTTTGAAGGAGGATCCCAAGGACTGGCACGGATCCACACAGATCCCTGCAATCGGATGGCAAATAGCCATCCGATCCGATTCTATGCAGGATCCGTGTGTATCCTGTGGTCCCCTGTCTTTCCCTGCTGCTGCCTCCTCCATCTTGTTCCCTCTGCTATTCTATTCTGTGTCCCCGCTCCTCTATCCTCATCTAATCCCTATCCTGTCCCCTCTTGTCTTCCCTGTGTGTAAAAAAAAAAAAACCTGTCACCGGCTCCCACGGTGCAACACCATCAGGGTAGAAGGACCTGTGATGATGTCACAGAGCCGGTCACATGACCCGTCAGCTGACCGGCTCTCTGACATCGTCATAGGCTCTTCAGCCCTGATGGTGTTGCATCATGTGAGCTGGTGACAGGTGATGTATACTCCGGGAGGAGATTTTTTTTTTTTTACACACAGGGAAGACAAGAGGGGACAGGATAGGGATTAGATGAGGATGGAGGAGCGGGGAGACAGCATAGAATAGCAAGGAGAGACAGCATAGAATAGCAGAGGGAAGAAGGTGGAGGAGGCAGCAGCAGGGAGAGGCAGGGATTACGGGCCGACATCGGATCTGAGGTGAACTCGGATCCAATGTCCATAGGCTCCCATGTTGTGGGCACTCGGATCCGATGCTGTCAGATTTGAGTCACGGACACAAAATCGTAGCAGGCTGCGATTTTGTGCCTGTAATTAAATCGGATCGGATGGTGCCAAAATCTGATGCCAATAGTGGCACATCCGATCCGATTCCCATGGGGGAACATGGGAACCGATTTCGGATCCGATTGTATCCGTTTTGAAATCGAATGACCGAAATCGGATGACCGAAAATCGTAATGTGAAAGCAGCCTTATGGCCACTTTACACGCAGCTACAGGTAACAGGTTTTCCACAGGTAACTTACTGGCTGCAGTGAAATCATGGAGACATGGTTCTATCTTGTTGCTGTGTACAAATGGAACTATGTCTCCATGATTTCACTGCAGCCAGTAAGTTACCTGTGGAAAACCTGTTACCTGTAGCTGCGTGTAAAGTAGCCATTAGAGTGTTAGAGTGAAGACACCTGGGGCCAGGCTGTGCTGGATTTTAAAATAAAAGAATGATTTCTAACTCTAAAGGCCCCGTTACACGACGTTTCAGCAATGTCGAAACAATATCGTTGAGTGTGATATTTACCAACGATTAGGTCGTTGGTAAATGACCTGGACCATAAATTTATCGTCTCCTGCTGGGCGCCCAGTATCTGCACGTGTGACAGCGGGAGACCAGCGATGAACGAGCTCCCAGCGCTGCACAGCAAGTTCTGGGAGCAGGCAACCAGGGTAAACATCGGTAACTAAGCGCTGCGCTATGCTTAGTTACACGCTGTTCACTCTGGGTACCAGTGTTCTTTCTGGTCCTGATTGCTGGTGAGTCTGCCTGTTTGACAGCTCACCAGCGATCAGCTAACGATGTCCCAGCGACCCGATCGTTGGTCGGATCGCTGGGACATCGTTAGGTGTAATGGGGACTTTAGGTTGGTTTCACACTGCAGTTTTTTACCTGATCAGGACCCATCAGGTTTGTGTGCCAAAACCAGGAGAGGAACTTGCAGAGAAAAACTATAATTGAAAGTTCACACATGTTCTGAGTTTTGGAGTCACTCCTGGTTTTGACACACAAACCTGATCGAACCTGATCAGGGAAAAACTGCAGTGTGAAACCAGCCTTATGCTGGGTTTACACGTCCCGATATCGGCCCGATATCGTATCCAACGACACGGGAGCGCGCTCTTCGAGCGCGCTTTTCCCTGCATCGCATCGCCGGTTTACACGCTGCAATATTGGGATACAACGTCCCTACGATGTGTACGCCCCCCGACCCAGGACCGACCATTTAACATGGGAGTGAATGGGTGACGTTGCAGTACACATCGTAGTGGGCTGTTACACGGGACGATCCGGCTCCAACCGGCATCTGATATCTGGCTGTTGAATAGCACGCTCATTCTACCCCCGATATCGTTTTACCATCGTTCCAGCATCGTATCGGATGTTCACACTGTACAACGCAGCAACGATATCGGCTCCAACGCCCGAACCACGTGACTTTTAGTCGGAGTTGGACGCCAATATCGGGACGTGTAAACCCACCATTACACGTCCCGATATCGGCGTCCAACTCCGACCAAAAGTCACGTGGTTCGGGCGTTGGAGCCGATATCGTTGCTGCGTTGTACGGTGTGAACATCCGATATGATGCTGGAACGATGGTAAAACGATATCGGGGGTAGAATGAGCATGCTATTCAACCGCCCGATATCGGATGCCGGTTGGAGCCGGATCGTCCCGTGTAACAGCCCAACTACGATGTGTACTGCAACGTCACCCATTCACTCCCATGTTAAATGGTTGGTCCTGGGTCGGGGGCGTACACATCGTAGGGACGTTGTATCCCGATATCGCAGCGTGTAAACCGGCGATGCGATGCAGGCAAAAGCGCGCTCCCGCGTCGTTTGATACGATATCGGGACGTGTAAACCCACCATTAGTGCGATGTATGTCTCATGGTATTTTTTCTTTTTGTTTTTCTCTTTATAGAAATACCTGCAAAAACTATGCACTAAATTGGAGAAGCACATAAAAAGTGATATACGGGAGGATGCAAGATATTTTTACCGGACAAAGGTAATAGTGTAATAATCTGAGTATTACAACTGAGTTGTAATATTTTGTGTTTAGACATTCAGCCATGTGCTTATCTCATATTGAGATGTTCTTAAAGGAATACTAAACTTATATACGAGCGACTTAATAAAAAAAAAAAAAAAAAAAGCTTGACCTCACGTTTTCCTTTCGCTTATTTATTCTTTTATTTATTTATTTGCAATCAGGGCTTTCTGCATGTTTTTGAAAGAAGCAGTAATGTAAAAATACTTCGGCACTCCCAGGAGATAGGGTGCACGAACGTGCAGCGTAAACCGGACTGCTGACCACCTGACAAAAAAGAAAGTCACCCGATAGGCTTGTTTAAAAAGGCATTTTTTTTTTTTTTTTTTTTTTTAGGTAGCACGTTCTCATACATAATTAAGATATTTATTATTATTATAAGATATGTGCTGCAGAGAACAACAGCAATCTGACCATCCTAATAATGATAGTTCTTGGTCATCCTGTGCTATTAAACAACCACCAATCAGTAAACTTGTGGCTTGTTGTGGTAATATGCCAAGTATACAGCATGACCAGTCAATGGCGTTAACGAAGTGAATGAAGGAGGCCAATCACAAGCTATAGTGTCAGCGTGATATCCTAGCAATATGGCACCCAGGAACATACTGATATGAAAACTTTAATACACAAGTCAAAACAACTTCAGCATCATTGGTCACTTTCCAGTCCTTAAGGTGATTGGTTCCTGAAGTTTCACTGAGTGCGTTGATTGGTTCTTTGACACATTGACACAAATGGCAGGGTGTGTGTATTATAGTTCTGATCTTATCATGGCATGTTTTAGTAGCATCAGAATATTGCAAAATCATATCACATTCACGTGTAAGATATGCAAAGTAATCTTGTACCAAGAACTGCAAAAGTCATTTTGAGTGTACCAAACGCCATCTTAAGCCGGCTTCACACCATGACCAGATCCGATGCGGGGCTGTCAGGGGTGAACCTGACAGCCCCGGACCAGATCTGGACACAGAACCGGAGGGCAAATATGCCCTCTGGACCGGTGTGCAGCCAGATGCCGCTAATTGCAGCCACAGCTGCCGATTATTCAAGATAGCGGCTAGCAGGGAGCTAGCCGCGGCCCTGAAATTACAGCAGCGTGCAGCCGCCGGTTGCCGGATCCTCCCGGACACAAAATCGAGCATGCAGCATTTTTGTGTCAGAGGAGAAAAATCTCCCCAAATGGGATCCTCCCGGATTTTCCCGGATCCGGGGCAATCCGGCACTCCCTAACATGGGAGTCTATGGAGCCGGATTACCCCGGACCCGGGAAAATCCGATTTGGGGAGATTTTTCTCCCCGGAAACAAAAATGGTGCATGCTCTGATTTTGTGTCCGGGACAAAAATCCAACTCCTCCCGGATTCTCCCGGACACATGGAAACCGGATGGCAGCTCTCTAGGATTACTATGGGGCCAAAATCTGGTCAGGGGCTGTCTGGTTTACACCAGACATCCCCGGATCGGATTAAACCGTGGTGTGAAGCCTGTCTTAGACTTCACAAGGTGATGTGTTTTAAGTATTATGCAATATATTATAATATATATATTATAATAAACATGAATAATGTTCATAAACCCGCTCCTAATCCAATGATGTCCTTTACAGGCTGATCAGTATTTGTTTCATGCCTGTGATTGTTTAGTGTGACTGAGCCCTATGCACAGAATAGGTGATAACTTTTTCTTCAGTGCAGTCTGACTGCTGAAGCAAGCGCTGATCACCAGAACTCATCCTGCTGCTCCATTTTGTAATGGGAATACTATTGTCTTGTCGTGGATAGGGGTATAACTTTTTTCACTGCCTTCACCCCTTTAATCTTCTGAGGATATATTTCATTTTTAGTTGTCTAACGACTGTTGTTGACGATTTTCTCAGCAACATGGCTTAAAGGGGTTACCCAGACTTATGATATTGATGACCTATTCCAGGAATAGGTCATCAGTATTGGATCACTTGGGCTCTGACACCTGACATCCCTACTGATCAGCTGTTATCAGTTCTGGCTGCAGCCGCGTCAGAACAGCACAGCACTATTCACTGTGTTGTGGTCATTCTCAGGTACTTCACCTATTGAAATTAATAAGAGCTGGATGCCAGCACTGCAGAACGGGCGGTGTATGGCGCTGTGCTTTCCTGACTTCAGATTGATTGCTCTCAGTCGGAGAAACAAAATAATAATCTTGTAGTTGTGATACCTTTTATTAGATTATTATTATTTTGTATCTCCCACTGAGGATAATCAATCTTTTTTCAACTAGCTAAGGCTCATTTCACATCAGCGCTAATTGTAATTTCACGGCAGATCCGGCAGACGTTCCCGCACCTGCCACGTAACGGACGACTTGCGGCACCGTTCCGGCAAGCCCTTTTCATTCTCTGTGGGGCTTGTGTTCATGTGCGGTTTTGCCTGATCTTGCAAAACCGTACTTGCTGCACCTTACCGCAATTCCCATAGAGAATGAGTAAGTCTTGCCAGATTGGTTCTGCAAGTCGGCCGTTACGTGGCAGGTGCGGGGACGTCTGCCGGGTCTGCTGTGAAATTATAATTAATGCTAATGTGAAAGGAGCCTAACGCAGATGAACCTTTTTTTTTGTTCTGACTTCATTCACTGTCTTTAGTCCAGTACTCTTATCAGCTGATCAGTCGGAGGTGTCAGACCCCACTGACATTGATCATAAAGCCCCAGTCACACACAACGATATCGTTATAGAGATCGTTGTAACTGTAACGTTACAACGATCTCTCCAGTGATGTTGTTATGTGTGACACTTGGCAGCAATCAGGCCCCTGCTGTGCGGTCAGTGATCACTGCAAAGTGCTATGGGTCATTTTTTGATCGTTGGTTTCTCGCTGGTCAGCACGCATCGCTGCGTGTGACAGCGAGAAACCAACGATCAGTGACCCCACAGGGCTGGTAACCATGGTAAACATTGGGTATCTAGGCAGCGCGCGCTACCTGGATACCCGATGTTTATCATAGTTACCAGCGTCCTCCCTGCTTACAAGCAGCGCTAAGCAGGGAGGACGTTAACATCGCCTTCAGCGATGTGGGAGGTGGCTCCATGCCCCTGATCTCTGGGGAGATCTGCCTGTTTGACAGCTCCCCAGCAATCAAGTAACGACACTCCAGCGATCCCAGCAGGTCGTTATCGCTGGAGTGGTCGTTATGTGTGACAGGGCCTTTAGGATAGGCGTTGAGTATCTTAGATTTAGATAATCCCTTAAAAATATTTTTCCCTTGCGGTAGATGAGGGGGAAGGGATTCTTGTTGCAGCCCTTGGTCTTTCAGGCAACACATAAAACAAGATGAGAACATGGTGGATCTCCTGGAGGAACATAAAAGAGTTTATTTCATTTCTCAGTTTTGTAATATAAAAAAATAGAATCAAAGAAAAGAAATTAAAGGAGGAAGGGCGGAGATAGTTTTTATAAATCGTCGTGAGAATACATTAATACTACTCCTTTATGTGTTACACACTTTTGGGTTTTCTTTCAAATATTCAGTAAATTTACTTTTTTTTTTTTTTAGGTGAAAGATTTAGTTGCTAGAATCCATGGCAGATGGCAGGAGCTGCTGCTTTATTCTCGGCCAAATCAGGTAAATTAGTCATTTGTCGTATTCATGTCCTAACACCTGAGTGAATGTTGGGAATAAATTATGCAGCATTAATTGCTTTTGTCAGGGGTCTGGGGAGATGACCTAGTTACAAGTGTCAGTAATACTTTTACATTATATTTTCACGTTGTCCAGCTCCTCACTGTAGAGGTCTCTGCTGCCGTCACTTTACTTCTGTTTTGTAGCAATACCTCCTCAACAGCATTTGTACATGCTGGCAGTAGGTTTATAGTAAAAGGTCTTCGTAAAGTTACTGCACATGCGCTGGGCGGACGATTTAGGACATGTATAGTAGAAACCTATAAGGAAGCAGCTCGTATAGAGCCATCGATGTCTTTTGCAACCTGTACACTTAGTTACCAATATATAATTAGGACCCCAAATAAATTATTCAAAGGTGGCACGGTACAATACCCATCACATCACAGACTGTGTATACATATATATGAGTATATACATATAAAATTTAATATGTTAACATCATTATATCATTATCATCATTAAAATCATTAAGATGTAAACATATTCACACCTCAGTATAGTTGACACATGCCTATACTGTTCAGCATTGTATATCTGGTCTCCCTTTTGTCCACAGCGTGCTTTGTATGCCCTCTTCCTTTTGACCACAGGCACTATAGCAATGCTGCGCTGGTAATGGCTGATCAGCAGGGTGCCCTGTGTCGGCCTCTCATCAATTTGATTTTGAATAGAAAGATTGCCAATTTAAAAAAATTAAAAATAGTGGAAATCTTCTTTTAAAGCGTAACCACCTTTTACATTTTTATTTACGAATACTGTAAAGCAAGTGATTATAATAAACTTTCAGACAAAGAGAATTCTGGTTGAAAACCATTCATAAACCTTCCATAAGGTGTCCCCACTGCACTGTGTGTGAAGCAGACATATGTTCATTCTCAATCAGATCTGTCTTCATGCATCTCACACTGAATACAGGGCATTTAACCATATAAGGGTAAAGGGGTGGGGCATATGCCAGATCCACATCGCTGACTGCAGCTGATGAGGTGACAGTGTATCAAATTACTACAGCATGGTGCTGAGCAATGTCGGGATCACTGTAGCCTTCTCTTTCCTTGGCATAAGTTTCTCATCTGTCATCTGGCACCACACAGCTCAGTCAGGATCTCTGTTAACCCCCTCTCTGCTGGCACATCACACTGGTCGCATTTATCAGCTGCTGGCCACACCTACACAGCCGTAAAATGCAGTTTTTAAGAGCACAGAAAAATGCAAGAAAATAAGTCATGTCAAAAAAGTTATCCTAGCTGCTCTGTAACACATCATTAACAACCAGTGCAGTTTTTTTTTGTTTTTTTTTTCTCAAATGAAATTACATTTACATTTTTAATTACCTATTTTTACATCATGTGTTTATATATGAAAGTGGCCAATCTCTTTAAGTCAATGCTTTTTCTCCTTCGCCTCATTGGGGGGACACAGGACCGTTAGGCAAGGCCAGCCAGAGGGTGTATACTGCAGAGGAGGAGCCACTTAATCTTTTTCAGATCTTGCTTAGTGTCTCCTCCTAGTGGACAGCAGCATAACACCCATGGTCCTGTGTCCCCCCCAATTAGAGGCGAAGAGAAAAGGATTTTACGGTTAGTGCACAAAAATCTCCTTATTTTCATTTCTGGTATAGATCATACTTGTACTGTTTTTCCAATATTCAGTTTTTCCTTTTTATATCTTTTAATCCAGGGAAAGCTTCATGATTACTGGGAGCCAAAGTGCGACCGCTCCGGACCCAGCAGCTTAGAAGAACAAACCAATGCTCTTCCTCAGGACTTTCCTTATGATGACAACTAATGTTCACCCCCAACCACTAAACGGCTCTACTTTCTGCTTTACTGTACATAATATATAGAAAATATACAAGATTTACCATATTCTGTCTCATCTGTTCTTTTACTATGGAATTACAAGATAAACATTTGGATACAGTTAAACATCTTATTACATATACTGGTAAATATTTGATTCTCCTAAGAATAGAAGTGAAATAGTGACCGGCGATGTCACTATGTCTGACCAGGCTTTTTCCATTATTTGTTAACCTTAACTAGTAGAAAATCAGTGCCGGGGGTGTAATGTTGCACTTTATAAACCACAGCCTATACAGTTGACAAAACTGATGACTTTTGTTATATTTTGTAATATTTGGTGAATCCTGTAGAAATAATGTTTTTGTTTCTTGCGTTAACAAGTGGTATTCAAAGACAAAATGCCCCGTGTAAAGAACCATTTACTTTTATCCTTCTGTGTATAAGCACTGGCTGCACAACTAAACCTCGTCTTCCACCCCAACAGATGGTTGTTCAGGATACACTTTGTCCCCATAAGCTGCAGACACACAAAATAAGAAGCTGAGCAGTTACATAGCCTGCCCTGCTTCATCGACGCCTCTCTGATGCTGCCCTGGAAACATTGACACCACGCTGTATGTAACTGCTGCTGCCAATTACTGGGTGTAGGTGCTCACGTCAGCGTGAGGGTTATCAAAGACTGGAGCACCCCGGCAGAGAGGCAGTGCTGGACCTGGGGAGGGCGAGTAACATATCACTAGATTATTTTATACATTGGCAAATAAAAGTTTATCCTGGACATTGCCTTTATCTGGCAATGCTCATTGTCAGCTGTGATTGCCTCGCAGGCTCCACCACTGTGCAGAGGGGATAAATATCAATTATTGGTTAATACGCTGAAAATGTCCATCCCTATGCTGCTGACTGATTTTAAGGTTGGACTACATGAGATTTGTCACAGTTTTAGCAGAAAATAGTTTATTACAGTGACTGACTGTAGATCTCTACTATTTTGGGGGAGAATCTTAATTCTGTTATCTAAATGTTCGGTTTTGTGGGTGTTTCTCTTGCATGTCGCTATCACTGACCTTTTCAAATAGGAATTCTCTGTATGAGACCCTCTAAAAGTAACAGTACCTCTTGGATCAGTAGAGAAAGTATTGGCTGAGAATATTGTGAGATTTATCTGTGATGATGCTAGAAGCATGTACAGTCATTGGCATAGACAAATCAGTAACACTTTGTGATGGGTGGGAACCTCCAGTCCTCAAGGGCTGCAAACAGTCATGACTTCAGGATTTCCCTAGCATTTGACAGCACCTGTGCAGAAGATTAAATTACCAACTGTCAAATGCTAAGGAAATCTTGAAAACCTGCACTGGGTGTGCGGCCCTTGAGACCTGAAGTTGCCACCCCTGTTTTGTGACTCCATAGGGCTAACAAGTAATCTTTTCAGTTTTAAAGGATATCACATTCCACCATGAAGTACTTTTTTTGGAGTATATTTTCTGTGATGCGATACTCCTGGAAATGTTTGGGTAAATTGACAACTCGGTAGTTAAATTTCACTAACTAGGTTTGGGCGAATCACACTCTGACACTGCCAGCACTGGTCTTCAACAGGGTGACCAGGCGTCCTTTACTGATGACCTGTCCTTAGGATTATAGGGATCCAACACCGATCTGCTCTGATTAGTTCCAGCCCGATGTAAATATTGACATGAGCTGAACAGCAAAACACCAATCACTATAGCACCCGCTGCCAGGAATTGCAGAAAAGAACCCATTATTTTAAGGCAACATTTGGTTGTTTTTTTTTGCTTTTGAATTTAATCTCATCCCCGGAGTGATATAATTGTCTGTTCCCTGCCCCTAGTAATATACTTGCCAGCAGGGCTGTGGAGTCGGGCAGTTCCCATTTTGGTGGAATTAGTCTGAAGGTACCGTCACACGGTACGACGTTGAAACGATATCTGCAGCAATCTCGAGGGGGCACGCGGTCGTTTTTGACATCATTCCAACATCGATGGTTAGATGTCACACGTCTGGATATCGTGGACAACTCGCCAACGATTTTTCGAGCAGGGATCGTTCGCAAACGACTCCTGCTCATTGGTGTGAATAGGCGAAGTCGTCCACAACCTCATTATTGCGGTGTCACACACAACGATGCAGCAGGTTGCTGGAGTTGAGATCGTCAGGTTTTCCAACATGCTGGTAAACCTGTCAACTCCAATCCAACGATTTATTGTAGCAACTTGCCACCAGAGGTTGCAACGAGGTCACAACGACGTCGCTGGTACGCCTCCAAACCAGTGACGTATCAGCGATGTTGTTGACTGTCGTGCTGTGTAACGGGTACATTGAGTCGGATTCAGGGAAGTTCAGGAGTTGGATATGTGGCTTACTGACTTCACAGCCCTGGTTTTGGAGGTGTAGTCGGAGTTTGTGTCCATTTTGGTGGAGTCAGATGTTTGGCCTACCAACCTGACGCTGTTTTTTTTGGTCTTCCCAGTCCCTCTCTCGACATCTTGTGACTGTAGCTCCTGACTGATTGGATGTCCCAGCTTTTGGTCACAAGCTCTGTGTGGATATATTAAGATGGTCCGCAGCACCCAGTGGATCAAATAGGGCTCTAAATTACCCCAATCTGTGGCGCACGTCACCTTCAAGGAGTCTTCTTGGAATACAAGTAGACATAGAAAAATTAAGGATTGGCATCTCATGGGTTGGTGAATTAAACACATCCTTTATTCGACCTTTTAGTAGGGATGTTTTGATCCGTCACAGTGCTCGATAAAGATCCTTGTGATGGATTGAAGGTGGAATAAAGGATGTGATTTCATTCACCAACCCGTCGCTGTCCTTAATATTTATGTAAGCTCTAAGTGTGAGTCTTTGACGGCTTCTGTTTGCTCTCATAGACTGACATTGAGAAGTGACCTCCAGCTCGCCAAGCAAACACTGGAGCGATCCAGGTAGTCACAGCTGGCAGATGACGACCAATGCGGCACCGAGAACAGCAGAAGATAGGGCTGGGAAGTATGTTACTACAGGCAGGAGCTTACATTAATGATACCTCTCCGGAGTAAGGAAAAAAACCCTGAGTGGTGCTTTAAATAGAAGCTGATCTGCAGTATCTGGCAGCGGGATTATATACCAAACTAAGTGTCTGTATTTCTTGGGACACATTTTATTCACTAGCCAAAAGAAAAATGCTCTCAGAACAGTTTCTTCATTGATAATGTATCAGCTAAAACTGATATCTGATAACAATTCCTCTTTGAATTGGTCTGCAATGGTACCTCTTTTCTTTTTAGGGTAAAAACCCTGCTTGTTTAATTTGGAGTTTATACAATTTTTTTTTCTACTGTGTTCATGTCAATGTTATCATGCTTGTACCTTGCGTTTTTGTATATGTAGAATAATTTGATTTATATGAAAGTTGCACTTTATTATACCTCATTTTTTATGTTGGCTATTTATAAAACCAAAAGTCAAACTTGTTCTTGTGGTTTTTTTTTTTCTAAACAAAAAAAACAACTTGTTAATTTGATAAGGATATACATTACAATATGTGTGTGTGTGTGCATGTGTGCTTCTCCACTACTGGACAATCCATGAGTTAGGGGCGACCCAGTGCCAGCTCCAGCATCGGGCCCCTGCCTGTCATCACACAAAGCAATGGTGAAACGTGGAGCACTCCATTGTTTGCTCCCTCCTTCAGTATGCTCCCCCTGTGCCTGCCTCTGACGTCTCAGTGCCGCGGAGCATGGTGATGTCACTACTTCACGCCGCTGTCCTAAGATGTGCAGAGCACAGGACACTTGCACGGAGACCGGAACAGCAGGGGACCCGAGGAGAGGTGAGGTGAGTACTTACTTATTTTTTTAAACTATGAGTACACTGTGACCTAAGGACTATGGGGGCTGCATTATTATATATGGAGTAATATGAGACTATACAGTGCCTACAAGTAGTATTCAACCCCCTGCTGATTTAGCTGGTTGACACATGCGGAATTAACTTGGCATTGTGACATTTGGACTGTAGATCAGCCTAGAAGTGGGAAATGCACTGCAGCCAAAAAGATTTTATTTTTTTATTTATTTATTTTGTTTAAAGTGTTAAAAGTTAATTCAGAGGGTCATTTATTATTCAACCCCTCAAACCACCAGCATTCTGTTTGGTCCCCCTAAAGTATTAAGAAGTAGTTTAGGCACAAAGAACAATGAGCTACACAGTGTGGATTAATTATCTCTTTTGCCAGCCTTTTCTGACTATTTAAGACCCTCCCCAAACTTGTGAACAGCACTCATACATGGTCAACATGGGAAAGACAAAGGAGCATTCCAAGGCCATCAGAGACAAGATCGTGGAGGGTCACAAGGCTGGCAAGGGGTACAAAACCCTTTCCAAGGAGTTGGGCCTACCTGTCTCCACTGTTGGGAGCATCATCCGGAAGTGGAAGGCTTATGGAACTACTGTTAGCCTTCCATTGCCTGGACAGCCTTTGAAAGTTTCCTCCCGTGCCGAGGACCAGGCTTGTCCGAAGAGTCAAGGCTAACCCAAGGACAACAAGGAAGGAGCTCCGGGAAGAACTCATGGCAGTGGGGACATTGGTTTCAGTCAATACCATAAGTAACGTACTCCACTGCAATGGTCTTCCAGACGAGCCCGTAAGGTACCTTTACTTTAAAGCGTCATGTCAAGGCTTGTCTACAGTTTGCTCATGATCACTTGGAGGACTCTGAGACAGACTGGTTCAAGGTTCTATGGTCTGATGAGACCAAGATCGAGATCTTTGGTGCCAACCACACACGTGACGTTTGGAGACTGAATGGCACTGCATACGACCCCAAGAATACTATCCCTACAGTCAAGCATGGTGGTGGCAGCATCATGCTGTGGGGCTGTTTGTCAGCCAAGGGGCCTGGCCATCTGGTCCGCATCCATGGGAAGATGGATAGCACAGCCTACCTGGAGATTTTGGCCAAGAACCTCCGCTCCTCCATCAAGGATCTTAAGATGGGTCGTAATTTCATCTTCAACAAGACAACGACCCAAAGCACACAGCCAAGAAAACCAAGGCCTGGTTCAAGAAGGAAAAAATCAAGGTGTTGGAGTGGCCTAGTCAGTCTCCTGACCTTAACCCAATTGAAAACTTGTGGAAGGAGCTCAAGATTAAAGTCCACATGAGACACCCAAAGAACCTAGATAACTTGGAGAAGATCTGCATGGAGGAGTGGGCCAAGATAACTCCAGAGACCTGTGCCGGCCTGATCAGGTCTTATAAAAGACGATTATTAGCTGTAATTGCAAACAAGGGTTATTCCACAAAATATTAAACCTAGGGGTTGAATAATAATTGACCCACACTTTTATGTTTAAAATTATAAAAATTCAAATGAGCAACATAACTTTTTGGTTTGTAAGATTTATGCTTCTGTTAAAAATCCTACTCTCGTTTGCAGTTTGAAGGCTTAACTTATTTGCATCTTTTTTTTTTTTTTTTGAACCATATTTTTATTGGGTTTTAGACATTACACCTGTGACATAGTATTAGGATAAGCATATCCAACATTAATTTACACGAAACAGAAAACTTTAACTGAAATAACAGCATTTATCTAGTTGCAGTTACGTCTCAAAACTTTCAATAAACCCTTCCCCACCCATTTCGGAAATCATCCATTCTTCCTATCGTGTCTTGAAGTCTCAAGGAAATATGAACATGTTATATACAAACCAATTCAAGATTCATCTTAGTCTTTTAACCATCACATCTCAGTCTGCCTAGTGTCCCTCCTAACTCCTTCTCTGCATACCAAATCGTCGATCGAAAGGGTAGCATAAAATTAGTTATGTCACCATCTGAGAATTCTTTTTCGATAAATATTTGCCATTTGAAGAAGAATTTCTTGGTTAGTTATTTGGGCTGCGTAGCGCGTCCATCGATTCAAGTGTCAGAGTATGACGCATCATCAATTTGATCTGGTTCAGGTCTGGAGGTCTGTCATTGAGACCCAATATTGGAGAAGGAGTCTTTTAGCTATTATCGCAATATAGTGCCATAGGACATGTGGTGTGTCTGAGAGCTCCAGTATCCGTCTGGTAGTGGAAGATCCAGCGCAACGGGTCTAGATCCTCCATATCTCCACATATCTCCTTGGCCCAAGTGACCACCTTTCTCCAGTAGTTTTTTGACTCAGGGCAAGACCAAAGCCCATGTTCCAGGTCCGTCATCTCAAGTTTACATTTTGGGCAGTGAATCCATCTCCCCTGGTTGGCTTGGGAGGGGTAAACATTAAAACCCAACTTATTTGCATCTTATGAAACCACCTAAATCAGCAGGGGGTTGAAGACTACTTGTAGGCACTGTACATGGCTAAAGTGTTGTGTTCTCTGACAAGTTAAGGATTACTAAGTTTTTATTTATGCTAGAGCATTAAAGGGGTTGACCAAGTTGGTGATTAGTCTGCAGTCACTCTGTGTCTGCAAACTACTGAATTCTCACAGTGCGCCACTCTACACTGTTTAGGATTCTCTGGTGCCGGCGTGAGAGTAGGAAGTCACGAAACCACACCTATGTGATTTACATACATGCAGTCACATGCCAACTAAACATGCGAGGCCTCACTCAATGAAAAATTGAGTTGCAAGGACAGACACAGCAAGTCAGATTGTGGACAAATCGCATACTTGTGCTCACATGACCATCCAATGTTGCCACTGGAGAAGGAGAATCATAAAAGTGTTTATTGCACAAGCTGTGAGAACTGAGAGCCTGCCGTCACCTAGAGGGACTACAGACTTACATCTCAACCTGGACAAGCACTTTAATGATAAAAATAAACACTTTAGCTTGCCCAATCTCACTGTCAGGATCCAGCTGAGTTCCAGCAGTAATCACATGGCCTACTATACATGATTTTCATATTTACGATCATATAACAGCTTTTCTTACTTCGTCTCTCAGCTTTTCACTGGACATTGTACGAGTTAGGAAGAGCAGATCGTCAGTATGTGACAGTATGAGTATATGTTCAACACTACTCAACTCTACTGGTAGGGAGGGCAAGCTGAATTCTTGCTCCGGGTGCCAGAAAGCCTAGATACACCTCTGGCCTAGGATACCAGATATTACTGCATTCCATCAGCGGTAGTTGGCTTCATGAGCAAAGGATCTACAAGATCTTTGCTATAGAGCTTACAAGCGCTACACTGAAGCTGCAGGATCCGGCAATTGAGAAGCTTGTGCTCCTCTTATGCCTCAAAGGTCAAAACATCTTTTAGAGTCAGCGTACCTGCACAGTTTTTATCAGGAATAGATGCTTCAGGAAATCGTCAGCAAAGTTTTTCCTTTAAACATCTTTCTACAAGTTTTTTGTGGCGTCTTTAACAGTTTTTTTTTAATCATGTTCTATGTATTGATTGTAAGTGTATTCCAAGTGGAAGACGCCACAAGATTGTACTGGGGACTTCTGACTTCTTTTAAACTTTTCATGACTTTAATCATATGATTTGCAAGTTGTTCTGACATTCGTGGGTCTATAGATATTCATTCTTTTTTGCATTTTTAAATCACTTTTTCAAAGGGAATACGACTGAAAATGACATCATGTGCACATATCCTACGAGGGAGCTCAGATCGGAAGGGGGCAGTGTAAACTACCGCTGGTCTGAGCTGTCAATCATCAAAAGCTTGGAGGAAGGTGATTTTATTCTTCTGTTGATCTTATAATAAGATTATATATATATATATATATATATATATATATATATACAGTATATATATTATATTTTTTTTTTTTTTTTTAAGGAGGGAGATGAGAGGGTACAATTTTTGCCTTAGGCACCAAACAAGCCAGAAACTGTACTAGGTACTAGATACTGGCTGGCCTCCTTTATCTCCAGCACCATTCAGTCCCAGGGAGCAGGGTTGCTCCTCCTGAGCTCAGTAGTTCTGTAGGGGCTGCTACCCACCAGACTTCACAGTAGTCCTCACACTAATTACCTCTGTGGGTGTAAAATGGCTGACGAGCTGGTTTCTCACCATCAGAGATCTCAGAAATTTGTGATGTCTGACTCTGCAGGGCGGCACACTAACTTCCTCTGATATTATATATTAACCTCAACCCCATCCAACTCCTTTGTGATGATGTACAATGGAGACTGCGAGCCAGGACACCCATCTAACATCACTGTCTGACTTCATAAATGCTCCTCTGGATGAAGGGACAAAAATTACCACAAACTCTGAATCTTGTAGAAAGGGACCAACTCCATTTTAATCAATCTGGATTTAGAATGGGATGTCATAAAATTCTGTAACCTTATCCTTATGTCCATATAATGTATTTGTATGAAAACACCCATTGATTTATTATAATTTTCTGCATCAGATTTACATACATTTATAACCTCCCATAGACTTTGTACACATAATTCTTTTGAATCTGATTGGCTGCAGGGCTGTGCTGCACAATTTTAGAATGTTATGACATCACAGGACCGTCACCATGCATCACAGCCGCCCATGCAGAACTCCTTTCAGAGTCTATAGCAGAGGCGTTGAGTGAGTACGTGCGTCTTACGCTCCTGTTCTGTCCTTATTATTTCCTATTTTCTATCTATATAATTTCTGATTTCTTATCTCGAGCTTCCTCTACTTCCCACCTCTCATACCTCATACATTTTTTTAGATGAGAAAACTTTATATTTGTTAATTAGCTAATTGCAATTTACTATAGATGAAACTGGTAATTTACATTAGGATAATTACAATTAAATCTCTATTTATTCAATTCAGGAATTTGCGGTTATTTCTATGAGAAATATGAGAGATTTGTCGACTAAAATCAGAGAGCGATTTATGTAAGTCCAAAATAATCAAAGTCCTGTATATCAGTGGTGACTGCAATGCTGTTTCTATACATATCTGTACACAGGAATTGTCTGATGTCCGTGTGTCTGCACCAATCTGCAACATGACAAGATAGAGGGTGGGAGTGAAAGCGTTAGGGGGTGTAGGTGGGGGGGTTGGGTTTTAGGGCCAATATAAGATGAGGAGTTAGAAGTTACTGCCTTTTTGGATCCAATAGGAATTGACGACACCCCGCCTACCTGCCTTCATTTTATTAGAAAAAAAAATAGATACATAAATGTATAATAATAATGATGACATAAAATAAATAGTAAAAGTAAATGAATAAAATGGAATATAGGTATATATAAGGGTCGATTAGGGGGCTTGTTTTCAGATGTGAATTGCATTGTCACAGTGGTGGGGGATAGGTCGGGGTCAGAGGCTCGTTAAGTATCATGTTCTATTGCATGAAGGGCATTATTGGTGGAATAAGCCTGGTTACATCTCAATATAACTGACGGGCGTAGGTCCTGCATGGTTAGGGGTTTCACCCATGTGGTGATACTACCTTACCCCCTGGATTGTTGTGGTGCGGCGAGGGAACGTTGTCTAGAATTGGGGTTTGCCTCTGGTCTAGACCTATGAGCCTTTATGTAATTAAGCAGCTGTTTATTTGTGTATATTGTGGGGTCACCGTCGTTCTAGACACCTCGGGTTTTATTATGTGGTGATTTAATAAAAGTCTGTTGTGTCCATTTTACCCACATTGTAAGCAGTCATTTGTTATCTTGATACATAAACCCATCGACGGGCTCATCTATTGTATCCCACTCTCCTACAGGACGCCGGTAGGATGAGAAGCCATGCTGGTGGGGGAAGCCCATGTCCACAAATAGCTGATAACAACATGGGGGACAGAGGACATTCAGTGCAAAAAGTGAATTCTTTATTGAAGTCCTATTAAAAACAAATACAAAAAATATTTCTTCAAAACACAAGACAACGATAATGACATATATACAAATTACAAATAATACAAGTAATGACCACAAAACTAATAAATGTTTGAGAAAATGAAAAAATGTAAAAGTAAATGATGAGCGCTGGATTGACCGTACTCAGCACAGTATAACACAGGAAGGTAAATGATATATCAATTATAATGTGTAAAATGTTAGGACAGATAGTCTACAAATACAGCAATAGAGAACTCACGAAGGGTCATCCCAAATATTCTACATATTAATGCCATATTTCTCTAATTTGTGTGCCAATTCAGTAGCCCAGTGCTGCTAATAAATAATACAATTTACCCTGGAGCAGGACATGGTGTCATTCAAATTAATAGAAATAACCCTGGGGGGGGGGTGTAATCCCTCATACCAAAAAGTCACCGTGTCTATACAGAAGGTAAACCAGTGCTGAATAATTCAATAGCACAGAATGAAGTCAGTGGTGTAACTTCAAGCTCATGGGCCCCAGTGCAAAAGCTTCAATGGGGCCCCCAATTATTGCTAGTCTTTAATAGCATTGATGTTTTTATATAGGTTAAATGGACTTTTGAGGCCCCCAAGGCTCCAGGGCCCAAGTGCGATCACAACCCCTGCACCTATTGTAGTTACACACCCTGGATACTCTATTGCCTATAAGTGATACCTACATGTCGAGGCTGTAATGGCCGGTATGAGGAGGTCCCCAGGGAATGGACCCCCGACTCTCGTCTTGTGTATGAAGTAGCTCGCTTTGTCAGACAGGGCGCTGGAATAATACATTTATATTGAGTGATATTTATAAAGAAACACTCATTGTCCAGTCAATGGAAGTCTATGAATATGTGATGTACAATGTAACAAGATGAAATGTTATATGTGCTACATAACTCCCCCTTATGGATCTCACAGCGGAAACTTAAGCCGATCAGCGACATATTTCGGGACTTGATATGGGGAAAGAGACAACCCAGAATACGATTGGAGACGTTGCAGAGACCGAAAGATGAGGGTGGGTTGGCATTGCCTCATCCTGGGATTTTCTATCTTGCAGCGCAGTGTCAGCATTTGCGGGGTTGGGCAGGTGTAGCGGACCATACTTCAATTAGGAGAGTCTTGGAGGACATGACGGGTAGGACCCCTTTGGTGGATGGACTCGAGGATGGGTCAATGGGGGTTTTGGGAAAGAGATATCCAACTCTTGACCTTACTCACAAACTCTGGGAACGTATTAAACAACTGAGAGGAGTGACGGGCTTGACGAAATATACACCGGTTTGGAACAACGGGAGATTTCCGGGCTTGAAATCTCTGAATGGACTGCCGGAGTGGATGCGGGGAGGTATTCTCTATGTACACCAACTATTGGATAGACAGGGGCTGAAATCCTTTCAACAGTTAAGATTGGAGTTTGACCTGTCCGACAAGGAATGGTATCACTATCTGAGGGTCCAACATGCGTTTAAAGCACAGGGCATTGGGAGGACTCTCCGTATCCACTCTGATATTGTCCTTGATTATATCTGTCACGACGGGATGACAAGAGGAGTGATCTCCTGCATATATAGGGATTTACTACATACTTTTCTCCTTTCATTTCCTATTAAGTCCCGTCAGAAGTGGGAAGAGGATGTGGGCCCCATATCTGATGACCAATGGACCAGTATTATGGAATATATACCTAAACTATCTATAAGTGAACCATCTAGATTGTCGCAATTATATGTGCTACATAGAGTATATAGATCGCCAGTGATAATGCACCGAGCGGGATTGAGAACTGACTCAGAATGCCCGAGATGCAGGGGGGAGGGAGCCGGAATTTATCACATGATGTGGTCCTGCCCAAGATTGTTCTCATATTGGACCACAGTTATCAATCGGATAGAGGGTGCATACGGGTGTGTGATTCCAAGGGATCCTATTGTCTGTCTGCTGGGATATGTGGAGGAGGTGGCAATTGACAATGCACTAAAGGTTGTCGTCGCGAGATTATTATTTGTGGCAAGGAAATTGATAGCGAGACATTGGATTCAGGAAGACCCCCCGAGTAGAAGAGAGTATATGAGAATGGTAGAGGAATTAATCCGATTGGAAAGGGGTGTATGTGCGAGACGTGGAAAATCGGAAATGTTTGAGAAAATGTGGTCATCATGGTCACAATATGGGTGAGCTGAGAAGATATTCCTGATATACATACCGGGGGTAGGATAGGCGACAAGACGATTGTATATGTTTTCATGTATACGTTAATGTTTGTTTCCTACTGTTTGGCCGCTGTTGGCTGGATTTGCTGTCAGGGACGGGAGCGGGAGGGGGGCGGGAGGGGTTGCACCTTGTGTTAATGTAACCTGTTAAAATGTTCAATAAAAATCTACCTGATTTAAAAACAAGATGAAATGTTTTGTGGACTTTATTCACTTCTCAATTTTCCTATTACAGCCTGCAGGCAGCAACAGCAGAAGTAAGTATATACTTTACATAGGGGATGCTGTAAATGCTCTATATACATCTCATAGTGGTCGCTTGGACTGCTGTATATACATTTCATAGGGGATGCTAGACTACTGTATATACATCACATAGGAGATGCTGGAACTCCTGTTTATACATCTCATAGGAGACACTGAGACTGCTGTATATACATCAAATAGGAGACACTGAGATGGCTGTATATAAATCTCACATAGAGAGATGCTGGAACTGATTTATTTACATCACATAGAAGACACTGGGATTGCTGTATATACATCACGTAGAAGAGACTGAGACTGCTATATATACACATCACATAGGAGATGTTGAGACTGCTGTATATACATCGCGGGTTGCATATGGCCTGCGGGCCGGAGGTTCCCCATCCCAGCATTAACTGACAAATAGGAAAAACTTAAGAAACCCCCAGCAGCTTTTGTTTCATACAAAAGAAACGGATAACATTGTGATGGTAAACATGGGTGTACGGACCCAAAAAAGACGACACTCGGATCCAGCACTAATGAGAATTGGTCGGTTATGTGTGAATATTGTCTAATAATAAATCATACAACAAAACTGAGCGACTTTATTAAAAGTAAATCTAATTCTCAAGTGTTGTTTGTTTTTCAGCTGCAGGCGTCAAGCGCAGGTAAAAGTCTTTATAATCATTATGTCACCTGCCTGATATAACGCTCGGCCCTCCAGCAGCCCCATAGTTAATGAACAGAGATGTACTGCGCCCCGTCCTATGGAGGCATCTCAGAGCTGGAGCTTCCAGCGGACAGATTACCAGCAATCAGTAACTCATTCCTTATACTGAGGATGGGGGAGATCTACTATGGGACGTCTCTTTTAATAGTTTAAAACAATTACTAGTGTTACAAAATGTCCTAGTTTAACCCTTACTTTACCCATACATTTATACTTTCCCTGTACTATAGGCTTGATATGACTAGAGCAATGGACGAATTCATTCAGAAAACCATTGACACTAACGAGATCACAATTACGTAAGTAAAAAAAATGTGATGATCTAAAACGGATGTCAAACTCACATACACAGAGGCCAAATTAAATACTTCCACAAAGTTGGGGGCCAACCTTATCCTCCATAAGGAATAAGGAGCCACACAAAGCCCTCCGTACAGAATAATGGGCCCCATTTAGCTCTCATTACAGAATAATACTCCATACAAAATAATTGGCCCCCATAGTCCTCCATATACCATAATGCCCCCATAGTCCTCCATATAGTAGAATGCCCCCATAGTCCTCCATATAGCATAATGCCCCACCATAGTCCTCCATATAGTAGAATGCCCACACCATAGTCCTGCATATAGTACAAGCACCTGTATAGTCCTCTTAATAGTATAAAGCTCTTCCATATTCCTCCATATATTATAATTCACCTCCAGGGGTGTAACTACAATAGGTGCAGGGGTTGCGATCGCACCAGGGTCCTGCAGCCTAGGGGGGCCCCAAAAGTCCCTTTGGCCCATAGAAAAAGACTAATACTATTAAAGATTTGCAATAATTGGGGGCCACATTGGAGCTTTCGCATCGGGGCCCCATTGCCTGAAGTTATGCCACTGTTCACCTCACAGTCCTCCATTTAGTACAATACACCCCCAAAGTCCTCCATTTATTAGAATGTGTCCCACATATTTCTCCATATATTATAATGCACTCCCACAGTCCCTGTATAGTATAATGCTCCCCCATAGTCCTTCATATCTTAGATTGAACCTCCATATAGTGTAATGCACTTCCATATTCCTACATATATTATAATGCACCCAATAATTTTCAATAAATTGTAATACACCGTATACTATAAAGTGTGAAGATGGGGTCGGGTTATGGCCACATGATGATCAGCCGCACCTACCAGTGTCATGTCCTCTATGCGCCTCTCCAGGTATCTGACTCCAGGTTATGACTGAAGTAAGATGTTTGATGTAAGATTTCTGATTGTGGGTTAGATGGGACACGTCGGGGGCAGCCGGGAGGAACGAGAAAACTAGAAAATTCCCAACATTTTTATGTAACATTGAACATAAACAACTGTGACTTTTAAAGGGTTTTACACCAGAAACACTGTGATGATCCGGCCCCGATATGTTCCTGACATTTCTGAACTTTACTTTTCTCCTACAGACGAGAGAAAATTGTGAATGAAATACTGGAGTGTACAACACTGGACACATTATAGTAAGTACAGAGGACGGAAGAGGCGTCTATACCACAACCATAGAACTTTCCACAGAACTTTCCACAGAATATTCTGAAGCTTTGTCTCCTTACTGTACAGAGAATATCCTTCTAGTCCCCAGCACAATTCTTAGTATCTGAGAGAAACCTAAACACAAGACTATAAAGTAGTAAGAATGTGATAGCTGAGATCTCTATGTCCAGTCCTCGGGGAGCGACCCCTCTACTGCCGGGTAATGGTGAGGTGAAGGGACAATGACACAAATTAGACGATTGTGTAAGAAGAGACTCAACACTGGTCTGCGGGGAACAATTCATGGGTTATGGGACAAATCCTGCGCGGCCCCCGATAATGGAGCGAACGCTGCGCCAATACCAGACTGATACCTCCTGGTGTCTGTGGGAATTATGTGCGGTGATAAATATGAGGGGATCGGTTATTTACGAGTTACCAGAGTTATCCAGAATCATTCATATCCCTCCAGTCTTACAAGATAAGAGTCTTCTATAGAAATATTCTAGACATTTCTGAATTAATCATTGTAACTGGAGCTTTTACTTCTCTTATAGTGAAAACATCATGAACTGGACTCCAGAATCTATAGTGTAAGTATAGAGAATGAAAGGGAGATCATCCTCCACAATCATTAAAAAATCCACAAAATAATCCACAGAACAATCCACAGAAAAACCAGCAGAACAATCCATAGAGCAATACACTGAACAATTCACAGAACAATCCACAGAACAATCCACTGAATAATCCACTGAACAATTCACAGAACAATCCACAGAACAATCCACAGAAAAACCAACAGTGCAACTCACAGTACAACCCACAGAACAATTCACAGCACAATTCATTAAAACAATCCACAGAATATTCCACAGAACAATCCACAAAACATTCCACAGTGCACTGTGATGATCGGCCCCGATATGTTCCTGACATTTCTGAACTTTATTTTTCTCCTATAGAACAGAGATAATTGTGAATGAAATACTGGAGTGTACAACACTGGACACATTATAGTAAGTACAGAGGACGGAAGAGGCGTCTATACCACAACCATAGAACTTTCCACAGAACTTTCCACAGAATGTTCTGAAGCTTTGTCTCCTTACTGTACAGAGAATATCCTTCTAGTCCCCAGCACAATTCTTAGTATCTGAGAGAAACCTAAAACCATTTCTGAACCTATAAAGACATTTCTGAATGAATCATTGTAACTGGAGTTTTTACTTCTTTTATAGTGCGAACATCATGAACTGGACACCGAGATTTCAGGTGTAAGTATAGGGAATGAAGTATTTGTGATGGAGGCCGAGGGCCGGAAAGTCTCCACTAACGCTCTGCTAATTGCTGATATTTATACCTTTATATATGAGATATTGTATACCTTTATATATGAGATATTTATACCTTGATATATGAGATATTGATAGATGTTCCATGTACAACAGGAAGAACAACAAACAAAAGATGGAGAAAAACACCATAGATTGGAGGATGATGAAACTGACCTCCCTGGAACATGCTGTGTAAGTGCGGAGATTGACTTCTACATACTTTTATATGACATTATGACACAGATGTTTCCATATTTCTGATTACTTTTTTCAGGTAGAGATGATATAAAACCTGTCTGCACATACTATATATCTGTCCTCACCGATACTTCTCATTTAGTGTGTGAAAGTTCTTTCTCACTGTTGGAGGTTTCTAGGACACATGAATTAGATAAATTATATTCATTTGACTATGTAAAATGGGTGTCAGAAAAAATAAAACATGACCCAGGATTTTCCAGCATTTGTATATGACTATTATAGAAAATCATGAGTTATAATCATAGCATACACTCTCTATAACGTACCTCCTGTCTAGGATGCCGGATTTGGGAATCTGTCTCAGGAGGTCGGCACATGCCCAATCTGTGTCCTCATAGATATGGCTGAACATGATAGTGGAGCAGGGAGCCGTTATCTTCCTGCACCACCACACAGTATATGCTCTGTGCGCCCTCTAAGGTTTGGTGCAGCAGATACGATGATGTGACTACATGGGGCCTGCAGCGCCCAACCACACACACGATAGAGCAGGTCTGTAGATTTATCTCATCATGGGGGAACAAGTCCATGTGGGTTTTCTTATGCCATTCTCAGTTTTGTGAGGTGGAGTACTGGGGAGGGCATTTTGCACCAAAGGCGTTATGCTTGCGGTTGTAGAGAGCACGTTCAGCTGAAGTGTATTGTGGCTCAGAGACCCATCGACTCCCTGCCACGCAACACATGCCACCAGTCAGAAGCCGGCAGCTGACGTCAGCGTGCCAGGCATTGGTGTCACATGGCGGGAACATCATGCGTTCCCCACAGCAAGCAAGCCAATGTCAGCTGCCGGGCTCTGCACTTGCTACAGAGGAAGATGCCGAACATCATGAGAGCAGAGCAAGGAAAGTAGAGTGTTTTTAATACATTAGAAAATAGCAGCAAAATGGAGCACATATATACCAAGATGGGGACATATATACCAGGAAGAGGACATATATACCAGGATGGAGGGCATGTATACCAAGATGGTGGACAAATACTCCAGGATGGGCCCAGGATGGAAGGCATATATATCAAGATGGAGGTCATATATACTAGGATAAGGCCCAGGAAGGTGGACATATATACCAAGATGGTGGACATATGCACCAGGATAGGCCCAGGATGAGGACATATATACTAAGATGGGGACATAAATATTAGAATAAGGCCCAGGATGAGGGACAGATATACCAGGAAAGGAACCAGGAAGGAGGACATATATATCAGGATGGAGGACATATATACTAGGTTGAGACCTAGGATGAAGGACATATATAGCAAGAGGGAGGACATATACACCAGGATTGGCTGAGGATGGGGAACACAAATAAATGGATTGGAATATATATACTAAGATTGGACCCAGGATGAGGACATATACAGTTAGGGCCAGAAATATTTGGACAGTGACACAAGTTTTGTTATTTTAGCTGTTTACAAAAACATGTTCAGAAATACAATTATATATATAATATGGGCTGAAAGTGCACACTCCCAGCTGCAATATGAGAGTTTCCACACCCAAATCGGAGAAAGGGTTTAGGAATCATAGCTTTGTAATGCATAGCCTCCTCTTTTTCAAGGGACCAAAAGTAATTGGACAATGGACTCTAAGGGCTGCAATTAACTCTGAAGGCGTCTCCCTCGTTAACCTGTAATCAATGAAATAGTTAAAAGGTCAGGGGTGGATTCCAGGTGTGTGGTTTTGCATTTGGAAGCTGTTGCTGTGACCAGACAACATGCGGTCAAAGGAACTCTCAATTGAGGTGAAGCAGAACATCCTGAGGCTGAAAAAAAAGAAAAAATCCATCAGAGAGATAGCAAACATGCTTGGAGTAGCAAAATCAACAGTTGGGTACATTCTGAGAAAAAGGAATTGACTGGTGAGCTTGGGAACTCTAAAAGGCCTGGGCGTCCACGGATGACAACAGTGGTGGATGATCGCCGCATACTTTATTTGGTGAAGAAGAACCCGTTCACAACATCACCTGAAGTCCAGAACACTCTCAGTGAAGTAGGTGTATCTGTCTCTAAGTCAACAGTAAAGAGAAGACTCCATGACAGTAAATACAAAGGGTTCACATCTAGATGCAAACCATTCATCAATTCCAAAAATAGACAGGCCAGAGTTAAATTTGCTGAAAAACACCTCAAGAAGCCAGCTCAGTTCTGGAAAAGTATTCTATGGACAGATGAGACAAAGATCAACCTGTACCAGAATGACGGGAAGAAAAAAGTTTGGAGAAGAAAGGGAACGGCACATGATCCAAGGCACACCACATCCTCTGTAAAACATGGTGGAGGCAACGTGATGGCATGGGCATGCATGGCTTTCAATGGCACTGGGTCACTTGTGTTTATTGATGACATAACAGCAGACAAGAGTAGCCGGATGAATTCTGAAGTGTACCGGGATATACTTTCAGCCCAGATTCAGCCAAATGCTGCAAAGTTGATTGGACGGCGCTTCATAGTACAGATGGACAATGACCCCAAGCATACAGCCAAAGCTACCCAGGAGTTCATGAGTGCAAAAAAGTGGAACATTCTGCAATGGCCAAGTCAATCACCAGATCTTAACCCAATTGAGCATGCATTTCACTTGCTGAAATCCAGACTTAAGACGGAAAGACCCACAAACAAGAAATACCTGAAGGCTGCGGCTGTAAAGGCCTGGCAAAGCATTAAGAAGGAGGAAACCCAGCGTTTGGTGATGTCCATGGGTTCCAGGCTTAAGGCAGTGATTGCCTCCAAAGGATTCACAACAAAATATTGAAAATAAAAATATTTTGTTTGGGTTATGTTTATTTGTCCAATTACTTTTGACCTCCTAAAATGTGGAGTGTTTGTAAAGAAATGTGTACAATTCCTACATTTTCTATCAGATATTTTTGTTCAACCCTTCAAATTAAACGTTACAATCTGCACTTGAATTCTGTTGTAGAGGTTTCATTTCAAATGCAATGTGGTGGCATGCAGAGCCCAACTCGCGAAAATTGTGTCACTGTCCAAATATTTCTGGCCCTAACTGTATACTAGAAATGGACCCAGGATGAAGGGCATATATATCAGGATGAGGTCATATATACTAGGATGAGGCCCAGGATGGGGGACATATATAACAGGAAGGCGCCCAGGATATGGGTCATATATACCCTGAAAGGGCCCAGGATGGGGGAAATTACAATATAATGAAGGTGGAGTAGAGTAATACATGTTTTATAGATTTTATATATCACTACAAGGGCCCATACATCTGAACAACATGCAGAAGAGGGAAACCAAGTCTAAATCTTGCACCGTAGCCCTGCATTGTTTGGAGTGTGAAGGAGCACCTTGGGGTATTATACTGTGGGTGCATCATAGCGCGATGGAGATACCTTGGGGCAACATACTGTGTGGGGGACATACTGAAGGGAGTTGGCTCTTTGTGTGGAAGACACATACGAGCACCCGCAATACTCCACCAAGTACCGGGCGTACATTCACTCTTGTGAAATCTTTGTCATTGTTTTCTTTTCTTCACTTATTCATCAGATGGATCCGCAGAATCCAAAATACACCCCCACTTTTCATGGAATACAGATATAAAAAACTTGTACAGAGACCATCAATGGAAACCATCCAGTACGTATGTTATTTCTGGCTACATAATACTATAGGACCAAACTAATATATTATACAAGGATGTTTTCTCCTGGCCAGTGGTGGAGGGCAGGATTTGTAGTGACCCAGAGATTTATGCTCGCACCCACTGCTCCGGCGCTTTCTATTACTCCCCAGTTATCCAATAGTTGTTTTACCACCACTGACGATCCCCATATCTGACTATTTCTAGACCTTCAGCTTAATAGCAAACATGATTTCTCAAGAGTTAATATTAAAGGGAATCTGTCAGCAGGTTTTTGCTATATAAGCTGAGGATAGCATGCTGCAAGGGTTTAAAAACAAGAAACAACTGTACTTCTCTTAACAGGTTCTATGCTATTATTTACTTAAACTAATGGCGTTATTACTCTGTTATTACCATTACAGGACTACAATGCCACGAGCATGGCAGTCAGACACGCCCTCTGCTGTGACTGACACCTCAGTCAGTGCACAATCTCTATAGAGAGCCTGGTGTGGGCGGGGGCAGCTCTCCCAGCTCTGCTGCGTTCCTATAACTAATTGCTTTGATTGTGTCAGAACGGCTTCGGCCAGTAATCTATGTCATATATTGTTGGATTCAGGGCTTCTTTGCCTCCATTATGTTGCTGTCAGATGAGTTAGCAAAAACCTGCTGACAGATTCCCGTTACAGGGCCGGCTTTGTAAAAACCATTTCCAACATGGGAATGAGGCATTAGTGTATTGTAATAAATTATGGACCCTGCAGACCCCTGGATACTAAGTAAAGTCAGTGTTAGCTAATCAGTGGGGCTCGCATGGTGATTCGGACGTCTGCTGCCCTGATATTGGGGGAAGATCTTTACGATTAGTCATCGATAGTCTAATCTTGGAAAACCCCTTTATTTGCGATGTAGTAAATGTACAAAGTTTTCCTCAAAAGTATTTGGGTTGGATTAAAAAATGTGGAATAAACTATGTCTGTCCTGTTCCTGAATACCCCTTTTACCAATCCTAATCCCTCCATTACTTGCATATTTACATGAGATGATATATGTTTCATGTACTATAGAGAGGAGACCACCAAAAACGAAGTGGAGGAGACCCCATCATGACCAGGTAAGAGCAGAGATTACTGAGCATCTAGACGATTCCTTACTACTGTATACATCAGACTACACTGAGAGCGGCCATTCACTGATTACCAGTCATGTTCATACTGAGTCTATATACTTATACTTAGGCCAGCTTCACATCACGGTTTTGTGGTGTCAGGTTCTGTCCGCTGGTTTGAAGTATGCACCGGACAGAACCTGACAGCACCAGATGAGCAGAAACTGAGGTCAAATATGCCCTCCGATCCTGTTTTTAACAGGATTCGTTGCTGCTCCTGTCTGACGCTGTCCACAGTGCTGAAATTTCAGCCGTCGGTACAGTGGAGCTCTCCATGGTGCTGAACTTCAGCGCCAGCTGTAAAATGCTGCTGCTGTCTATGGTGCTGAATGAGCGCAGCTGCATTTCAGAGCCGCCGCTCTTCAG
Organism: Allobates femoralis; assembly: GCA_033576535.1. Classification (NCBI taxonomy): domain Eukaryota; kingdom Metazoa; phylum Chordata; class Amphibia; order Anura; family Aromobatidae; genus Allobates; species Allobates femoralis. The sequence goes on along the minus strand of JARQOC010000006.1, from coordinate 74,614,577 downwards.
TACCAGCCATCCGGGAAACGATCCGGTTTGTTTGAAGGATACGGGGTGATCTGACGCCCATAGACTCCCATGTTATGGGCGCTGGATCGCCCCGGATCTGGGAGGATCAGGTTTTGTTCATGTTTTGCACCGGATACAAAAAATCATGCAAACTCCAATTTTGTGTCCGGTGCAAAAAACAACCAACACCTGATCCAGTCGGAAAAGCACAAAACCGGAGGCCAAATAAGGCCAATCCGACACCATAGGGTCACATGGGGCCAAAACCGGATCAGGTTCTGTCCGGTTCAAACCAGACAGAACCTGAAACCACAAAACTGTGGTGTGAAGGCGGCCTTAGTTTTTGGAGCACTAACTATTACGACCTATTACGATATTAAGAACCCACTCCATATACCAACTACCGAGTTGCGGTGTACTTGTATGGTGGGTATCAGTAAAGGGTTAATCGATGGTCATTTTCTTTACATCAATGGCACGAGCTGCAGGACCCGGCACTTCCATTCATACGGACAGACGGTGACCGGTGACCTAAGGACAGAATATAAACTGTTACTTGTCTACTGTAGTAAGCGGTCAGGAGATCTTCTGCACATATCTGTAGAGTAGGGGGTGTACTCAATATCACCGGATCTCTGGATATGGACAATCTTTTTCTTAACACTTGTGTTATCTTGTTTCTATCTTTTTAGGCTACAAAAGTTCTTATCCCGTTTATGTTTGTTCTTCAAAAACTAAAACCGTGAGTACACAAGATTCCTCCTGTAAATGTATGTCCCAGGTCTTATCCTCATTCTGTAATATTCTGCCTTTACCTCTAAGATTTATTTTTTTACTAATTTTTATTAATTTTACTAATTTATTACTAGTTAGTAGAATTCATGGTGGACAGTTGTCTATATCTGCTGTTCTTTGTCTGATTTGGGCATATAAAACATTATTCCCCAATGCCTACAAATGTGTATAATTATAGTTAATGTACAGACCAGCCCAACATGATATATATTTCTTGCACCTTTTTTGTGTCCTTTATTCTCCTCCAGCCCCTCTGTCTATCCACATCTTAACAGAGCTGAACATAACGTCCTATACATCTAACATTAATTTCCCAGAAGCACACGGCTTCTCCTTGGTGCTTCAGGCCAGCTCACTCCTACATGCTCGGCCAAACAGCCTTTGGGAGCATAATAAGACTACACTGCACGTGCTCGACTTATAGCAATGGAGCCGTGGGATGGTAATATGAGGGGGGAATTACCAGAAGGCTGAAATTTAAATATAAGTTGCACTGGCATAAACAAATATTTATGCAGAAAACTAAAAGACCATTATTGTGATTTTGAAAGTTTGCCTTTCAGTGAACTGTTATTAAAATATTTCTCCAGTTTATGCAGCACCAATAACCACATCAATTTAAATGCATTTTCCATTACATGCAGAAATGGTTTTAACATTAAAAGCCATTCCTGTGGTTCTAGACAATTATGTAGTAAATAATTTAAAAAACATAAAAATATAGCTGGTCTGTTACTTAAAGGGGTTGTCTGTTAACATCACAAGATAATGATTACCTATACTTAGTATTGGTTATCAATATCAGATTAGTGGGGGTCAAACACCCGACACCCCCATTGATCAGAAATTATAAGCTCCATCTAAATGTAAATACATTGAATAGAGATCCATTATGCAGCTCAATACAATGTACAGCAGTTACCACCATACAATGCAGATCAGGTCCTAGAACCGCTTATAACAGCTGATCTTTAGAGATAACTCATCAATATCTTGTGACTGGACTGCCCTTTAACATTATTGTTTATTTTATCTCCATGCTATATAGAAACAGTATGTCATCTGCCTGGAATACAACATCATCTGGCAGCAACATCCATTAACAATATCATCTAGCATTACCATCCTATAAAAATACCATCTGACTTCACTATCCAATGACAATATACCATCTGGCATCACCATCTAATAACATTACCATCTGGCATTACCATCTAATAACATTACCATCTGGCATCACCATCCTATAAAAATACCATCTGGCATCACATCCTATAAAAATACCATCTGACTTCCTATCCAGTGACAATACCATCTGGCATTACCATCCAACAAGAATACCATCTGGCATCACCATCTAATAACATTACCATCTGGCATCACCATCCTATAAGAATACCATCTGGCATTACCATCCAATAATATTACCATCTGGCATTACCATCTAATAGTATTACCATCTGGCATCACCATCTAATAACATTACCATCTGGCATTACCATCTAATAGCATTACCATCTGGCATTACCATCCAATAAAAATACCATCTGGCATCACCATCAATAAATACCATCTGGCAGCACCATCCAATAACATTACCATCTGGCATTACCATCTAATAATATTACCATCTGGCATTACCAACCAATAAGAACACCATCTGGCATCACCATCAAATAACATTACCATCTGGCATTACCATCCAATAAGAATACCATCTGGCATTACCATCTAATAAGAATACCATCTGGCATCACCATCTAATAAATTACCATCTGGCATCACCATCTAATAACAATACCATCTGGCATTACCATCCTATAAGAATACCATCTGGCAGCACCATCCAATAACATTACCATCTGGCATTACCATCTAATAATATTACCATCTGGCATCACCATCTAATAAGAATACCATCTGGCATCACCATCTAATAACATTACCATCTGGCATCACCATCTAATAACAATACCATCTGGCATTACCATCCTATAAGAATACCATCTGGCAGCACCATCCAATAACATTACCATCTGGCATTACCATCTAATAATATTACCATCTGGCATTACCATCCTATAAGAATACCATCTGGCAGCACCATCCAATAACAGTACCATCTGGCAGCACCATCCAATAAAAATACCATCTGGCATTACCATCTAATAATATACCATCTGGCATTACCATCCAATAAGAATACCATCTGGCATCACCATCTAATAAGAATACCATCTGGCATCACCATCTAATAGCATTACCATCTGGCATCACCATCTAATGGCATTACCATCTGGCATTACCATCCAATAAAAATACCATCTGGCATCACCATCCAATAAGAATACCATCTGGCATCACCATCTAATAAGAATACCATCTGGCATCACCATCTAATAAAAATACCATCTGGCATCACCATCTAATAACATTACCATCTGGCATCACCATCCAATAAGAATACCATCTGGCTTACCTCCAATAAGAATACCATCTGGCATTACATCCAATAAGAATACCATCTGGCATCACCATCTAATAAGAATACCATCTGGCATTACCATCAATAGATACATCTGCATTACCATCCAATAAGAATACCATCTGGCATTACTATCCAATAAGAATACCATCTGGCATCACCATCCAATAAGAATACCATCTGGCATCACCATCTAATAAGAATACCATCTGGCATCACCATCTAATAAGATTAACCATCTGACATTTACCATCCAATAAGAATAAGATCTGGCCATACCATCCTATAAGAATACCATCTGGCATGACCATCTAATATCAATACCATCTGGCATCACCATCTAATAAGAATACCATCTGGCATCACCATCCAATAAGAATACCATCTGGCATCACCATCCAATAAGAATACCATCTGGCATCACCATCTAATAAGAATACCATCTGACAGCACCATCCTATAAGAATTCCATCTGGTAGCATCATCCTATAACAATGCCATCTGGCGTTGTAATATTTAAATTTTAATATATTGTATTTCTTTATAAATAAAATTTTTTTTATTATTATTTATTATTATAGCACCATTTATTCCATGGCACTTTACATGTGAGAAAGCGAGCGGCATACATAAACAAGAACAATAATTATTAACAATACAAGACACAGACAGTTACAGGAGGGCTCACAGTCTACAAGGGATGGGGTGAGAATACAGTAGGTGAGGAGAGAGGACCCTGCCCACGAGGGTTCACAGTCTACAAGGGATGGGTGAGGATACAGTAGGTGAGGAGAGAGGACCCTGCCCACGAGGGCTCACAGTCTACAAAGGATGGGTGAGGATACAGTAGGTGAGGAGAGAGGACCCTGCCCACGAGGGCTCACAGTCTACAAAGGATGGATAAGGATACAGTAGGTGAGGGGAGAGGACCCTGCCCACGAGGGCTCACAGTCTACAAGGGATGGTTGAGGATACAGTAGGTGAGGAGAGAGGACCCTGCCCACGATGGCTCACAGTCTACGAGGGATGGGTGAGGATACAGTAGGTGAGGGTAGAGGACCCTGCCCGCGAGGGCTCACCGTCTACAAGGGATAGGTGAGGATACAGTAGGTGAGGGGAGAGGAACCTGCCCACAAGGGCTCACAGTCTACAAGGGATGGGTGGGGATGTGGTTGAAGAGGGTAGAGCTGATCATGCGGTAATTTTGTGGACGTGCGGCGGTTTAGTGAACTGCAGGTCACTGCAGGTTGTAGGCTTGTTGGAAGGGTTGGGTCTTTGGGTTCTTTTTGAAGGTTTCCCACCTAAGTATGATAAACATATCCTAAACACAAAAAGTTGTATTTAAAGTAAGTGTATACATAACATATGACGCGCACACAAAAAAATATATTATTAATTCAAAAGCAATGGGGGTCATGTGAATCAATTTGGAAAGAGCAAAAAGAGGCCATCAGGAAAGCTGGGGAGATCATGCAGATATCCCACTACTGCCATCAAGTTCTCAGGGACAAACACTTTGCTCCCTCCAGTCATCAGGACAAAATTCTGCGATGGGGCCTCATGAGTTCTATGTACACTCCTGTATACACATTTGATTCCAACGCATGGAATATATATACTTTGGTACAGTCACTGCCAAGCACAGCAATAACTAAAACATAACTAAAACAAAACTAGCTGCCACTACTAATCGTACAGGTAATGTATGTCCTCGGAAGGCTTCAGGGATGTGGTTTATAGATTAGGGGACAAAGCTGTTACATTTAACCCCATTACGACCAATGGAAAGTTTAGCCGTCATGAAAAGATGTCAGTTCCCGCATCATGACGGCTAAACTCGTCATGGCTTTGAACTGTCACTGCTTGTAAACAAACAGTGACAGCTCAAATCTAACAGCTGTCAGTGACAGCTGTGGGTCAGGGGCAGAGATGTGGGGACCCTTTTTAGTGGTCCCCACACTCAGAGCGATGTGATCGGTCAGTAAATCTGACTGACCGATCACATCATGATCTCGCAGGAAAGTGCTGAATGTCAGCACTTCCCTGCATGATCTCTGCAGGAGTCGGGCTGTCAGTCGTGCCTGGCTCCTGCAATCATCCCCACTGCCCGACCACTGCTCCTGTGCCCACTCACCTGCCTCCAAACCCTCCTCCCCTCTCTCCTGCCTCCGCTGCCGGTCTCCTGCCTCCGCTCCTGTCTCCTGCCTCCGCTGCCGGTCTCCTGCCTCCGCTCCCTGTCTCCTGCCTCCGCTGCCGGTCTCCTGCCTCCGCTCCCTCTCTCCTGCCTCCGCTGCCGGTCTCCTGCCTCCGCTCCCTGTCTCCTGCCTCCTCTCCCTGTCTCCTGCCTCCGCTCCCTGTCTCCTACAAATTCTCCCCCCTCTCCTCCCTCTCTCCTGCCTCCGCTTCCCTCTCTCCTGCCTCCGCTCCCCTCTCTCATGCCTCCGCTCCCCTCACTCCTCTTCTCCGCTTCCTCCTCCCCTCTCTTCTTTCTCCTCCAACCTGTGCCCTGCTCACCAACTCTGTCGGTGCCCAGTTCTCCTCCTCTGTCCGCTCCCCGCGCTCCTCCTCCTTCTTCCTGTGCTGCCCGGTCTGCTCTGCCCCGCTCCACTCCAGAGATCTGACAGGGGCAGCGATCACTATGTGGTCGCTGTCCCTTTGTCCCTGTGGTTCACCCTAAGTGCTATTGAATGTCCGGGGAGAGGGACTGCAGGGTTACTCCCCTTTCCCCATGGTGATCGGCCCATCAAAATGTAAGTGGGACGGGTCGATCACCTTGGTAACCGGAGGTTGCCATGGCGACATCTGTTAATGTGACACAAGCCTCAGAGATTATGTGATCTCTGGGACTTGGGTCAGGTTACCAGATGTCGCCATGGCAACCTGAGGTTACCATGGTGATATCTGGTAACCCGAGGTTGCCATGGCGACCTCTGGTAACCTGGGGTTGCCATGGCGACCTCTGGTAACCTGAGGTTGCCATGGCGACATCTGCCATGGTAACCTCAGGTTATCTGAGGTCGCCATGGCAACCTCAGGTTACCAGAGGTCCTCATGGTAACCTTAGGTTGCCATAGCGACATCTGGTAACCTGAGGTTGCCATGGCGACATCTGCCATGGCAGCCTCAGGTTATCAGATGTCGCCATGATAACCTCAGATTACCAGATGTCGCCATGGCAACCTAAGGTTACCAGATGTCACCATGGTAACCTTAGGTTTCCATGGCAACTTTTGGTAACCTGAGGTTGTCATGGTGACATCTGATAACTTGAGGTTGCCATGGCAACCTCAGGTTACCAGACGTTGCCATGGCAACCTCGGGTTACCAGACGTCGCCATGACAACCTCGGGTTACCAGACGGTGACATTTTTGTTGGAAAAATTAAAATGTCCATTTTTTCCTTCCATGTTGCTTTAGTTCCTGTGAAGCACCTGAAGGGTTAATAATCTTCTTGAATGTAGTTTTGAGTAGCTTGAGGGGTGCAGTTTTTGGAATGGTGTCGTCACTTTTGGGTGTTTTCTGTCATATACACCCCTCAAATGTGATGTGGTCTCTAAAAAATGTTTTTTTTTTTAATTTTGCTGGAAAAATGAGAAATTACTGATGAACTTTGAACCCTTATAACTTCCTACCCCAAAATTTTTTTTTTCCCAAAATTGTGCTAATGTAAAGTAGACATGTGGGAAATGTGATTTATTAACTATTTTGTGTCACATACCTCTCTGGTTTAGCACAATAAAAATTAAAAATGTGAAAATTGCAAAATTTTCACCAAATTTGATTTTTTCACAAATAAACACAAAAATTATCGACCTAACTTTACTACCAACATGAAGCCCGATAAGTCACGAAAAAACAGTCTCAGAATCGCTAGGATCCGTTGAAGCGTTCCATAGATATTACCTCATAATGGGAGAGTGGTCAGAATTACAAATAACGGTCTGGTCATTAAGCTGCAAAGTGACTCTGTCCTTAAGGGGTTAATATAATTAATTCGAAGAGTAGTCAGTGTTTATAAAAATGTACAAAAGATGCTGCAAAAGAAGATAAAACAGTACTATTACAAAAAAGAAAAAGCATAAACAAAATAAAAGAACAAAACTTGATGTTCAAATGGCTCAAATATTTTATGGAGGTAAACACTCCGCTTAGTAAAACTGAACAATTCTACAGCGAGCTGCATCTTCTGTCGGGCCCACTGGGACGGGGGTACTCGGTAGCGGACCGGGTCGGCTACTGGGGAAGTCACGGGTGGTCCTGGTCCGGACCGTGTCCCGGGCTCGGCAATGAAATAAGGGAATATTTACAGGGGATTGTCAGTCGTGACGCCACCCACTATATGCGGCCAGTAATGGGGCCGCTGCTGCTGCAGAACCTCCAGGGATGATGGAATGGCAGCGTAGATGGAATAGCTCCAGTGGGTAGAACTGTATTCCCTGGGGCAGCGATGGTTAAGTCTATGGTGTCGTGTGCAGGCTTGGTGCAATTCACTTACTAGCCAGATGCTGCAGAAATCCTCCCTCGGTGCTGGAGCTGACAGGCTGTGGCTCTGCAGTTGAAGGGTCGTTGTAATCCTGTATGGGGGAATAGCATTTACGCAGAGACACAAGGGAAGCAGATTCAGGGTTTTCCGTGTTTACTCTCAAAGTTCTTCAATACAGCTCACAGTTCAGTTACAGTTCTTACAAGTCTCAGTTCTTAGTACACGGGCTCACTCTCCCTCTCCAGGTTCCCTTTACTCTCTGCAGCCAGGTCTCTCTCTTTGTGACCCCTCACTCTGTCTCTGTGTCCTTTCTGGGCTGTTTACGTTCTCTGGGTTCACTTGGTGTGTGACTCCGGACAGTATGGCAGTGACTCGGGCTCCTGTGGGTCCTCCTGTTTGTCACTGAACTGCCTGTCCTTTGGGGTAGGGACCCTAACATGTAGCTGTGGTTCCCCGTCGGTTGTCTGGGGAATCCGGGTAAAACTACGGTCCCCTTTACAGCCGACACTTTACTCAGCCCAGCCTCCAGCAGTCCTCAAGATGTCAGGCTCTGCCAGGCTCTCTCTACTGTGTCTTCCAGTGTCATAGGAGGGCTACTCCGCCTGCAGTCTGTCGTCTCGGCTGTAATTCTAGGGCCTGGGTATCACCGTCCCTCTCTTTCTCCTCACACTCCTGGTGGTACTGGCTTCGGACGTGCTTTCTCTCTCCTCCGGCTCACACTGGCTCGGTACAGATTCTGCGCTCCTATACCTCACTCTTCCAGGACGTATGATTCCTTCTTCCTGCTCAGCTTTACTCGGCCTGCTGCTGTCTCTCGGCCTGTGCTGTGCTCCTCAGCCTTCTGCTGGTCTTGGTCTTTTCTGGTCAGCTCACTCTGGCCTACTCTTGGTCTTTGCTACTCGGCACCCTGGGCCTACTGACTACTTTTCTCCTCCCCCTTCACTATTTCTACTGTGAGTCACCTGACTACGTGTGTGCCCAACCCACTTCTCTAAATCCACCACCCCTTGCCTGCCTAGAGTCTCCAAGCTCAGGGCTGGATGCTGCCCCCTGCTGTACGTGGGTTGTGTGGGCAGTGAGGGTGTTGTTGTGCAACTGTCGTCCTACCTGCCTGGCTGCAGTTCCCTTTGTGGCCTCCTGGTCGCAGGGGCGCCACACTTCCAACACCAAATCATGATTATAATTCAGAATCTGCTTTCATCAGATAACAGTCATGCCCACATTCCTCCCCTTGGTGACCTCAGATGCAGGCTGGTCAATAAGATGTGCCTCAAATCCCAAAAATTATGAGATCCCACATACTAAGGTTAACTGCCCCCTGCCCCAGGACCCAGATGGCAGAAATGAATGTCATGTTTCCTATTATGACGTTAGCTTTCCATGAGTATGAAACTTGGCATACACAACCCTATCCATCTAGCTGATATAACTTGGGGCTGATTGGCAGACCGCAACACAATGCAAGAACATGCATTTTTTAGTCCTGGAGTTAAATTTGCCTCGCATCACTATAGGACCTATGCCTGTCACTAAAAAACAATATTCATAACTGGAATCCATTGCCTCTCTGCTGTGGTTCTTTTTAAGATAGGAAGAGGTATCCACATGGGGAAATTTGTGTCTGCTCTCCATCAGATATGCCACTTTATTTACCTGTTCAGAGCAGGGGGTCATAGCTGAACAGGGGTCAGATGAAGTGGTAGAGAGCCTTATTCCCTTTCCCAGTTATGATGAAGCCATGCAGCTTTATACATTGCTCCTATGTTACCATTATATTATGACATCAGAGGTCCCACTGTGGCGCCCCGCAATGAGTGCGTCACAAGAGGGTAATGCAGCCATAAATGCAGCCGCAATATTCTCTGACACAGCAGTGACCTAGTTAACTTTGAGATCCAACCCTGCATACATCACCTAGAACAGAGGGCCAATCCAGGGTCCTGGTGGGCGGAGTGCTAGGGAAGTGTGTAGGGAAAACAGACACTTAGTGTGTAGAAGAGTCTAGATCAGAGAACTTGAACTTGGAGTAGGAGCGGGGGCTCCGCATGCGATGCAGCAGAGCCGACCGGGTACAGCTTCTCCAGGCCCAGATGACATCACCAGCTTCTCAACCGCCTCACCGTCACCCACCACCTGTCCTGCTTCGTCACCGGAGCCCATAGACTGTATCATTCCTGTGAAGGCCACAGCTCAGCTCGTTCCAGCGATTAAAACCGCAGCCGACCCCGTTCCTGAGCCGGAGCTTCCAATACGCTCCATAGAAGAAGCCGACACATACCTGGTTCCACCTGCGGAACCCGCGACTAGTTTCCACACTACTGAGACTGTCGCCTGTTTCTCCCCTGAACCGGAGGCCTCCTCTGAAATTACCGAGGCCTACCTGGTGACCGGGATCGAAACACCACTTCCCGCTGCTACAGAAGAAGAGGCAGGCAGCCTGGAAGTCCTGCACAACGACCCCGAGGAGAACTTTGCAGCACAGCCACCCATCGACCCAGAGGATTCCGTTCCATCATCTCCATCAGCCGAGCAGCCCGACGTGGTCATCGAAGGAGAGATCGAGGATGATGACGACGAAACTTACAGCCCCACTGAGGACCTCTACACCGGGTTCGCCTGGGGAGACACCAAGAATCCTTCTGCCGGGCGATCTGCTCGGGTGCACTGGTCGGGTGCTGCCGCAGCGACATCTTCTCCGGTTCCGTTAAACCGGGCTCCACTCCAGACTGCCCACCAACATCATACATCTACAATTAATCTGGCTTCAGCGAACTTAGCCAAGGGCAAACCACTCACCCCTGTTGCGGCTCATTTCTTATCTATACATCGTGGCAGAACCAATGGATTGAGGGTCCTCGGGCTCCAAAAGCACCAGACTAATGGACGTGGGGGCTCTTCACGTAAATGGCTATTGCAAACAGAGGCCAGATGGATTTACAGATTACATTCCATGACCCCGTATGGATTAAACGAGGAACTTACTTTCACCGGTTTTTTAGGGTAAATAACATGTAGTCCTATTTTATGTATGATCAATATGCTTATACACATTTCCTTCTGTTTAATCCCCAACAGGATCCCTGTTATCATGAAACATTCTTCTTCTCGGGCCAACTATACATGACCATTGGAACTACTGGGAACCGTCTTCATCGCTCCTCTTACAAAATGTTTGGATGATCAAATCTTTCCCTGAATAACTCCCTATTGATTTTTGGACATAACAACTGTAGGAGACCATAGTTGCTCTTTTATGTACTGACCTGTAATTTATGATTTTTCCTCCTTTCCTGTCTGGGATGCTGCAATCTGGGGACCTTTACGTGACCGACACATGTTGCTGGGTCATCTTTTGTGGGGATACTTATCCCCCTTGGGCTGTGTGTTTTATACAGTCCACCTCCCCTGGCTTGGCTTGATAGGTTAGGGTGGTGCTTGCGGTTTACGCATCTGGAATTGGGATCGTGACCTGTGACACATGGCCTGACCGATGTAACTCTATTTCTGAATATCACTAGATCTATAAATAAATACCCAGTATCTGGATTGTCACCACTGTGGTTGGGCTGTGTATTGTCACTTTGATGGACCCCTTGATTTTTGTGTATCTTCTTTAACACTCTATATGTAAGCCTGGAGATTTTAATGATTATATAATATTACAATAAAGATATTTTTGTACATTCCTATCATACATGGTCTGTCACTTGATGTATATGCAATGTTCAGTCTTACATCTTTTTTCATATACACGATCACTCTCAGCTGAAATGGTTTGGATTTTTTATACAATTAATTGCAGCGAATGGGGTCGAGATTGCACTTATGGGAAAGCACCTTCCCTTGGGGTAGTCTGACCCTGATCCGCTCCTCTCGTCTTAGGTGTTTATTTGAACCATCAGCTCTTTACTGAGCTATGCATCATCCATTTGTTTGATTTACTATATGGGTCATCCATACTGATTATTTAATTAATTAATTTTTTCCTCCACAGCTGACACCCCCCTTGGTGCAGGGTAACTGATGTATTATTCTGCCGAGGGACCAGTCTATGTTTTTCCATTTATAGGTCTACGCGATTTTTTTTTTTTTTTGCCCTTTATGTGATTGCCTTGATCTCTCTGCCAGATAGGCGCGATTGTTGTCCTTTTCCTTGACAACTAGTCCGCATCATTTCCGGCGCGACTTTGCCTTGGTGACGTTACACCTACCTACGCGCCATCGCTGTGCGCGCATATATACAAAACGCGCTACCATAGTAACGGCATTACGTCACTTCCGATGCGCGTTCTTGTGGCGTCCTCATATGTATCCATGCGCGCACATATACACAACGCGCTGTTATGGTAACGGCATCACGTCTTTTCCGGTGCGCGATCAGGCGGCACCCTCACATGCGTGACTGACGCCAATAACAAACCGGGATTAGATGCACCCGGCGGCGCTACAATGGTATTTTTATTTATTTATTTATTTATTTTTTTTTTTTTCCTTTTTTTCCTTTCCTCCCCTTCTCCATGCTTTGACCAATTGACAGTCTTGGACATAGTTGATTACAGGTAACCACACCTCTTGCTTCATTAGCAGTAATTGATTATCAGGACCCACTGGGCTGTATGGCTTTATAGCCTCTTGTATATAAGGCGGCTCTGACACAGGGCACATCAGACTCCCCTGAGGAAGCTGCCTAGTTGCAGCGTAACGCGTGGGGTCCCCGGTCACCCAGGTTGCAGCATCCATCTTTGGTATGATCCTTCACTTATGATGCATGTTCATATTGACTTTCATTCATACCATGTCTAATTGGTTCCTCCATGCACATGGAGGACCTTGTTGTATAGTTGTTTCACAGACTCCACATGGTGTGCTATTTTTGTTCAATCTTGACATTTCATCTGTCATTTCATTGGTATTGATCTGCTTGCAACCGGCATACTGGGACCTACTTTGTTTTAAGTGGTTTTAATTTTGTGTCTCATGTGTTGTTTGCCTTAGTTATTTTCTACAATAAACTCCATGTTTTGATCTTGGGTGTGCAAGTTTGTTCTGCATAATCTTTTTTTCTTCCCTCTCATGATATATGATTATATATGCAGTCTTGCACCCCTTATTTATTTGAGAGCTGTGCAGCACCAACCCCCCTTTTTTTCACAGCCGAGCAGCCCGACGTGGTCATCGAAGGAGAGATCGAGGATGATGACGACGAAACTTACAGCCCCACTGAGGACCTCTACACCGGGTTCGCCTGGGGAGACACCAAGAATCCTTCTGCCGGGCGATCTGCTCGGGTGCACTGGTCGGGTGCTGCCGCAGCGACATCTTCTCCGGTTCCGTTAAACCGGGCTCCACTCCAGACTGCCCACCAAGCTCGAGCCGTTCAACAACCATCACGCCGTAGTGACTGTATCCACACGCCGCACCACTCCGACGAAGAGGTACGTCGTATCCGAAGGGAGGAGTGGCACGCTCGGCTGCAAGCCAACATGCAGGCCCGCGCTGAAGCCCGCCGCCAATCTCCATTGCCTGATGAGTTCCGTAAAACCGGACGGGTGAGCACCTTTAACTTATCCACCGGGTGGGGATTCGTAAGGGAGGAGGGTGTGAGTACTGAAGTGTTTGTGGGGCGCCGTGATGTGGAATCGCACCTACCGCGAGGGCATCCTTACCGAGACTTATATAGAGGGGACATTGTAACCTATGAGCGACATGTGTGCTGTGACGGGTGGTTCGCTATACGAGTCCGGAACACTGCCCTCCATAAGTGACTTGTTGTTTGAACTTTTCACCAAGAGACTTCTTCCTGTGTGCAAATAACACCGCGACTTGGCGGCTACAGCCTGAACTTTTACCTAAGGACAGCCGACCGCCAGCCGGGTCCGCGCAATGTGTTAACCTGTTTATTCTACCGTTTCACTTTTATGCCATATAATGACTTGTCATTAATAAAAGTGTTTATTACCTGTTATAAAATATAAAAACCTCTGTAATGTGGGTAGTGTGACGCTTGGGGACAAGCGTATTCAACCAAGGGGGAGTGTGACGCCCCGCAACGAGTGCGTCACAAGAGGGTATTGCAGCCATAAATGCAGCCGCAATATTCTCTGACACAGCAGTGACCTAGTTAACTTTGAGATCCAACCCTGCATGCATCACCTAGAACAGGGGGCCAATCCAGGGTCCTGGTGGGCGGAGTGCAAGGAAAGTGTGTAGGGAGAACAGACACTTAGTGTGTAGAAGAGTCTAGAACAGAGAACTTGAACTTGGAGTAGGAGCGGGGGCTCCGCACCCCGTGCAGCCCCCGGGCCGTCACCGATCGGGTGTCAGCACCTGAGGCCTTAACAACCGGGATCGGGCATCATTAACCACGGGTTCCAAAAGACTCCCGTGCCCAAAACTTCACAGCCGGTTCACTGGTACCGAAGCTGGCAGCAGTTCACCTCTGCTACGCGAACCAGAAGCGTGGAGGAGCAGCTTCACAGGAGCACCCCACCACAAGCCAACTTCCAGTCGTCTAACCAGCGGTGTACCCACTGAGGGATCCAAGGCTCCCCAAAACATCCACAACGTACATCTTGGATAGGGCATTGAAGCAGCCTCCCCGTACCCGATCTGGTATTCCTGGGCGACAATGGCAAAACACTTAGCTAGAATGGAGGAACACTTGCGGATCTCTGAGGGACACTATCACTGCTGAGTCCACCCGGTCTACTACCCGTAAACTGTATACCATGTACTGCCTGCTGGTTACAGTAAAGACCCGTTGCAGAGACTTTCTGTGTCCGTGCTTCCTTATGAACTGTCCGTTTGCACTACAAGGTAACCGCAGCTGCCGCACAACATCTTAAGCAGCTCCAGCCTCCGGGGATCACCGCTCAGCCTGTGGGGAGCGTTCCATCTTGCTGCTGTCCATCCCCCGGAGGTTCCGCAGCGTCGGTAACGATTACCGAAACTACTCATAGGTGGCGTCACGAATAAATTAAACCCCTTTATTCTGTTCCTACAAGACGTCTTCAACTCTTTGATCTGCACTCAACCGGGCCCCACTACCGGCAGGCGCGGCCCACCCGTGACAAGGAGGAAGGAGCTTCAGCCTGTCTAAACCGGAGTCCCGGCCACGGTGAGTCACCACCTTTTATCACTCCACCCTTCTACATCTCTGATTCCCTACTATTATTGGTTAGGTTCTCTGTAATACTCTTTTTTTGATAATCATCTTCCATTTATCCACTGGTGGCTAAATAACAATGCAGACAGATATAACATAGACATGGACTTGCACATCAAACGCTGACTAGATTAATCTCTGCTTCTGTTATTAAAAGAAAATTATTATCAACACTGGAGTTGATGGTACTTTATCTCAGATATGCAAGTCAAAAACATCACTTGGCCGTCCTCCCACATGGTGAGTACAGGGGAGTTTTAACAGTGTGCAAATTGAACACTACCGTGATTCAACAATCTGTAGTAACATAAACTGACTGAAGACTTTTCATTTCAGCCTATACAAACCATTTAAGATTGGATTAGCCCTGAATGGCGAGCCTACTTCATAAACAATAAGGTTATTTCTGTAAGGTAAAACTTGTTTAAAAGCAGGAAGAGAAATGTTTTATCTCACAGAAAGCAGCAGCTGCTATTGTGGCGCCCGGCCAAGCAGGCGTCACAGAGGGGTACTGCACCCGTAAAAGAGGTGCAGATACTCCAGCTGCAGGCGGACCATAGGATGGTGGGTGGCACCCATTCACCAGCACTCCCACACTAGATCACACGGTGGGAGGTTACCCGGGAGGGAATATAATCACCTCTAGGGGGAATGTGGCGCCCCGCACCGAGTGCGTCACAGGAGGGTATTGCAACCACAAATGCAGCAGCAATATTCTCTGACCAGCAATTACACAGTTAACGCAGAGATCCATACCCTACATGCATCACCTAGCATAGAGGGCCAATCAGGTCCTGGTGGGCAGGTGTAAGGGTAGTGTGTAGTAGAAGTTAGTCCAGCTAGTTGAGTCTAGTCTGGGAGTGTACAGCAACGTAGAAGACCTTCTGCAGATTCCCAGCTCTGCAACCTAGGAGAGGGGGTTGCACAGTTCCGTGCGGCCCCCTGGCCACCTTCCCTGGCCGTCTCCCTACCATCACCCGGGCATCAACATGCGGGTCCAAAATCATCCCATGCCCATTTACAGCCGGTTTGCTGGTACCAAAGCTAGCAGCAGTTCAGCTCTGCTATGCGAACCAGAGGAGTGGAGGGATCGTTTACAGGAGCACCCCACCCCAACAGCATAGAGACTGGGCAGTGTGAAGGCCAAGCAAGGAGACGACAGTATGCCAAGGAGAAGAAGTGTGATGACGGGGCACAATATAGAGACTAAGCAATATAGGTGGAACACAGTGTGAGATACAGTGTGAAGAGGGGTTCAGTATGGAAATGAGAGGACAGTACAGAGGACATGTACAGTGTCTACGGCAGTATGGAGAGGGACAGTGTGTGGATTATATTGTGTGCAGGGAACATAAAAGTAAACATCGCTTTAATTTTTATTTAATAAATCAGTAGTAGACATGAAAATACTACACCTACTACACCGCCTCCTTCTGCCTCCTTTCCCTCCTTCGAACTGCACTCTGTTCGCATTTTCTCCCCCTGCAACCTCCAACTCGCGGTCATCTACCGACCCCGGGACCCACCGCCTGCTTCCTTGACCACTTCAACACTTGGCTTCTCCACTTCCTCTCCTCCGACATCCCCACCATCATCATGGGCGCCTTCAACATCCCCATCGACACCCCCGACCCGCCTACCTCCCGACTCCTATCTCTGACCCCCTCCTTCGGCCTCTCCCAATGGTCCTCCTCAGCCACTCACAAAGACGGCCACACGCTTGACCTCATCTTCTCCCGCCTCTTTTCCCTCACTGACCTCTCAAACTCACCCCTCTTCCAATCTGACCACAACCTGTTGACCTTTTCCTCCCTCTTTCCCCCTACCTCACCCCCCCCTCTCCGAAAACTCAGTCACCCACGCAGAAACCTGAAAGTCATCGATTTCAACTCACTCTCCCACTCCCTCCTCCCTCTCACGGACCTTGCCTCCTCACCCGACGTTAACACTGCCGCCACCCTCTACAACTCCACACTAACTGCGGCTCTTGACCAGGCTGCCCCCCTCACACACACCAAAACCCGCACACACAGACAACCCTGGCTCACCCCTCTCACAAAAGAGCTTCGCCGAACGTCTAGGGTCGCTGAACGGAGATGGAAGAAATCCCACTCCACGGCCCACCTCACCATCTACAAGCAATCCCTCTCCAACTTCAAGGACGCACTCACTGCCGCAAAACAAACCTACTTCTCTTCTTTAATCAACACACTGTCCCGAAACCCCAAACAACTATACAGGACCTTCAACTCCCTTCTCCGTCCCCCAGCACCTCCTCCTTCCCCCCTCATCTCCGCTGACGACTTCGCCACCTTCTTCAAACACAAGATTGATAAAATTAGAGAAAGCTTTGGCCCAAAGTCCCCCCAACCCACCACCATTACAGCCCAACCCTCCTCGACCAAAGGAAGCTTCTCCAACGTGACTGAAGCCCAGCTCTCCACCCTCCTATCACGATCTCACCTCACCACCTGTGCCCTCGACCCTCTCCCTACCCATCTCATCCCAAACCTCACCACCGCCCTCATCCCTGCCCTAACCCAACTCTTCAACCTGTCACTCACTACTGGCGTCTTTCCCTCATCCTTCAAACACGCCTTGATCTCACCCATCCTCAAAAAACCCTCCCTCGACCCATCATCCGTCGCCAACTACTGCCCAATATCCCTTCTCCCTTTCGCTTCCAAACTACTCGAACAACACGTCCACTCTGAACTGTCCTCCTACCTATCCTCCCGCTCCCTCTTCGACCGCCTGCAATCTGGTTTCCGACCTCATCACTCCACCGAAACAGCCCTTACTAAAGTCACCAATGACCTCCTGACCGCAAAGAGGAAAAAACACTACTCCATCCTCCTCCTCCTCGACCTATCCGTCGCCTTCGACACAGTCAACCACTCCCTCCTACTCCAAATCCTAGAATCCCTTGGTATCACTGACCTCGCCCTCTCCTGGATCTCCTCATATCTTACGGACCAGCACTTTCAGCGTCACCCACTCCGACACCTCTTCCTTGTCTTACCCCCTTACTGTCGGCGTCCCCCAGGGATCGGTACTTGGACCGCTACTTTTCTCCATCTACACCCTCGGCCTAGGTCAACTCATTGAGTCCCATGGCCTCCAGTACGATCTCTACGCCGACGACACCCAGATCTACCTCTCTGGGCCCGACATCACCTCCCTTCTGTCTAAAATCCCCCAATGCCTGTCCACCATCTCATCTTTCTTTTCTGCTCGCTTCCTCAAGTTGAACATGGACAAAACAGAGTTCATTGTCTTTCCCCCCAGCCGCCCTCCCCCTCTCCCAGACCTGTCAATCCGAGTCAACGACTGCTCTCTCTCCCCAGTCCCCCACGCAAAGTGCCTCGGGGTCACCCTCGACTCCTCCCTCTCCTTCAAGCCCCACATCCAAGCCCTTGCCACCTCCTGCCGACTCCAACTCAAGAACATCTCACGCATCCGCCCGTTTCTTAATCACGACACCGCCAAGACTCTCATCCACGCCCTCATCATCTCCCACCTTGACTACTGCAACCTACTGCTCACCGGTCTCCCTGCCTCCTCCCTTGCACCTCTCCGCTCTATCCTGAACTCAGCTGCCCATCTAATCCACCTGTCGCCTCGCTACTCCCATATCTCCCCTCTCCGCATGGCACTTCACTGGCTTCCCACCCCCGAAAGATCTAAATTTAAAATCCTAACCCTGACTTACAAAGCCATCCACAACTTGTCCCCCCCTTACATCTCCGACATGGTCTCCCAATACCAACCTGCACGCAACCTACGCTCCTCACAAGAACTCCTCCTCTCCTCCCCCTCATCTCATCCTCTTACAACCGCATACAAGACTTCTCCCGCGCCTCCCCTAGATTCTGGAACTCCCTCCCCCAGCACGTCAAACACTCGCCCACCCTCAAGAGCTTCAAAAAGAACCTGAAAACTCATCTATTCCAACAAGCCTACAACCTATGATGAGACCCAGCGCTGCTCCACCATCCGCTTGGTGCTTCCCCCCCCTATCGTGTCCTCCCCACCCTTGTAGACTGTGAGCCCTCGTGGACAGGATCCTCTCCCGTCGTGTATCAGCAAGCACTGACTGCTCATATGTACTGTACCTGTACTTGTTACCCCCACTCCTTATGTAAAGCGCCATGGAACCAATGGCGCTATATAAATAATAATAATAATAATAATAAAATAAGCAGCTGTGTAATATATCTTATCAGAGAAATCTGCTTATCTCTCCTCCTGGATTGATCTACATCTCTCAATTCATGGGTAAAATCTGTGTTCAGTGAAGACAGATTTTTCTATTACTGAAATAGGAGATGACAATTGGTGCTTTCAAAACTCTATAGAGAGGAAGGAGCTGGAGGCTGATATAGAAACTTTGCTGCAAGTTCTCTAATGATTAGAAAACAGTTCTCTAATGAGGCAACTCCAAATAGCTGAGCAAGTGCAATATTAAGGCCACTTCACACGCTAGGATATAGGTGAACGATATCGTTAGCGATGTCACGTGACTGCGATCCTTCCGACATCGCTAGTGTGTTGTCACACACAAGGATATCGTTAACGATCTTAAATTTGGCAACGTGCCAGCTACTTGGAGAAGAACGATTGAATGATGTAAAACAGCGGCAGGAATAGGAGAATTATGAACAACATCGTTCAAAAAGGTGTCACACTGAACGATGTTGCTGCTTCCCAGAAAGCTAATTGGATGATGAACGATAGATTTGAGGTCTGGATCACAAATTTTTGATGAACGATCCAACGATTTTTCCTTCCTACATTGTTCGTTTACATGCAATGACGCACAAACGATATCGTTTGAACGATTACAAATATGTGACGTTTCAACGATATCGTTAACGAGATCCTAGAGTGTGAAGCGGCCTTTAGACTCCATAGAAAAAGGTCTAAAGGCTAAACCCATCCAACCCCAGAATATTAAAAATAAACGTTTCTCTTAAAGGTTGTCCGGGGTTTTTAAAAAACAGTCAAACTGCTGGAATTTGGTGATATCATAAAATAACCAGCCCATCTTTGCTTAATGTTCCCTTTGTGATCTGCACTGAAGACGTCTTATCCAGACGACGCATGGGGGAGGCAGAAATGGGGCACAGAAAGTGCACAGAGGGGGCACAGAGAGTGCAGAGGGAGGCACAGAGATGGCACAGATAGTGCACGGGGTGGCACAGGGAGCACATATGCAGCAGGACCCAGGGCTGTGGGGTACTCGGACCGGGCCAGTCAGCTCTTTGGGGGATGATGGCTCCGTGACCCTGGGTGTGCAGTAAAAAGGGGATTATTTACAGGGAAAGTTTGTGACGCCACCTGAGGTTGTTCTGGTCAGGGTGTCCAGCACTGCTGTGGGACCTCTTGGGCCGATGGAGTGTCAGCTTTGATGGTATCACCCCCCACAGGTAGAGCGGGGCCCCAGAGATAGTGATGGAAAGATTCCTAGAGGGAGACGGTAGTGATAGTAATCGTGGTTGCATCTGGAATGCGAAACAGAGAGCGCAGGAAATGACTGGAGGACACTGGAGTTTGCAGTTTCTGTACCTTTTACTTGTGGACCAGGCAAGTGCAACCCGGCCGGGTGCTGTGCTCCTCCATGATGCAGTTGGCCAGTTCTCAGACGTTTAGATATTGCTCCACCAAGACACCTTTCATGAGCCTTTCCTGGCCGTCTCCCCATGCTGGCTACTCTCCTCTCCTGCCTGCGTCCTCGTGAACAGTGTCCCAAGCTAGTGGCCGTGGGGCCTGTCGGGCGACTGCACAATATACCCTGGCCCTAGGTCTGGTCACCATTTTGCGGAATGTTCACAGTGGTGGCTACTGCCCGTGCAAACATAGCAGACTTGGGTTTTCCTAGTTAAGTCCCGCAGTCCTTTTGCTAGATCAAGGCTGGTCCCCTCTGCAACCTAGTCCCTCCACACGCCTGCAGCCGGCGGTGGATTCGAAGCGCCACGGGTTGATCCTCTACTCTCATGCCCCCTAGAACTCCTTCCATCCTCCCAACTCCTTCTCCCCAAAAAGGCTAAGGCCTCTCTCTTTGAACTTCCTAACTCTCTCCTTTTTCTAACCTCCTTTTCCCACCTCCTACTCCCTCCTCCAGCCAGTAATGCCCATCATGGGGTCTCTTCCGCCTCAGCATCTCCTGGCTTGGAGTTAGGATGATGTTGGGTGCAAGTGTGTGTGTCTTGGTATTGCAACCCCTCTCACCTGAGGGAGGTAACACCACACCTGTGGAGTAGGTGCAGTATTACAGTAGCGACAGTGTGGCAGAGAGAAAACACAGGGGGGCAGAGACCACACAGGGGTGGCAGAGAGAGCGCATGGGGGCAGAGAGTGATAGGTATGCAAATATGGCACCTACTGAGAGTGCTGGCCCGAGTGTCGCAAACGCTGCCGCCCACAGGCGCCACTGACACATCACCGCCTGAGTAAGTGTGCACGCGTATACCCAGCAGACATGCGCACTTACTCAGCCAGCTGTCATCTTTGAACACCTGGGTAAACAAAGATGACGGCGGCATGACTCGGTGTGCGCACGTGCACTTACTCATGTCGCCACCATATTTGGACACCACAGGAGGGAGAAAGCACAAGGGGGGAGACAAAGCACAGATAGTGAGCGCACAGAGGGGCAGAAAGCACACAGGGGGCAGAGAGAGCACACAGGGTAGCAGAGAGTGTGCACAGGGGAGGGGTGAGCGTACAGGGTGGAGAGAGAGAGCGCATAAGGGGAACACAGCCCAAAGGAGGGAGCACCGAAGGGAGAAAACATCAAAGGGAGAGAAAGACCACATAGAGGGGAGAGAGCACAGAAGGAAGAAGATAGCACAGGGGGAAAGAGACCACATACAGGGTAGAGCGCATTCAGGTGGAGACAGCTCAAAGGAGAGCGCACATGAGGGGAGAAGACCTCACATGGGGGAGAGTGCACAGGGGGAGACAGGTCAAAGCAGAGAGCACATAGAGGAGTAGAGAAGACAGCACAGGGGGCAGAGAGAGCTTATGGGGGAGACAGCTGCCATGCTTAGCGCCACAGAGTCCGCCCCCATCGTGACATCATCACCCTCCCAATGCGATAGCATCGGGCTTAAAGGGAACCTGTCACCCCAAATAACCTTTTTAACCTATTAATACCTGTCCCTGCAGCCTTACAATACATTTCTAACACATCACTGTCTCACCTTTTTTACTAATCTACGAGTTCAATAATGTAGTTATCAAACTTACAAAATTCTTGTCAGAGGGGCGGTTCTCCAAGCCATTTTGACCGGTAGGCGAGTCCTCTGTGCTACACTACCCTGCCTTGTTGCTCTAATACGCCCTAATGGGCGTCATTATACAAACGCAGAGCTCTTGCACGATTTCAATATCGCACCCGCAACGTCACCACTGCGACGCGGTCATGTGATGCCGGGATCGCCGCGTCACTTCCGGTCGCACACAGGCAGACTTCAGCATGCAATCTGCGCATGCGCGAAGTCTGCATGTGAGACTGTGACCGGAAGTGACGCTTCCCGACGTCACATGACCACGTCGCAGCGGTGATGTTGCGGGCGCGATATTGAAATCGTGCCAGAGCTCTGCGTTTGTATAATGACGCCCATTAGGGCGTATTTGGCCAGAGCTTCAAACACCTCTGCTAGATGAGTTACGTGTTCCCCATAGGTCTTAGAGTACACAATAACGTCATCCAGGTAGAGCAGTACCATCTCGAAGTTCTTATGTCCCATGCAACTCTCCATCAACCTCTGGAAGGTTCCGGGTGCATTACATAGTCCGAAGGGCATACTGTTAAATTTACATAGGCCCATAGGTGTTGTGAATGCCGTCTTCTCGCGGTCTTCCTCGGCTACGGACACCTGCCAATACCCACTAGTGAGATCAAAGGTAGAGAAGTAATTGGCAGACTTCAACGCAGCTAAGGATTCCTCTATACGAGGTAACGGGTAAGCATCCTTGTGTGTTATGCGGTTTATTTGCCTATAGTCTACACACATTCTCATACTGCCATCCTTTTTCCTGACTAGGACTAATGGGGCTGCCCAGGGACTACAGCTATCTCGTATATCCCCTTCATCCTTCCTGTCCTGTAATATTTCTTTGGCTTTCTGATAATGTGCAGGTAGAATAGGCCTGTACCGCTCTTTGATTAGTGGATTTGTACCTGTGGGGATGTGATGTTGTACCCCTTTTATCCTACCAAAGTCAAGTGGATGGTTACTAAAAACTTGTTTGAATTCTTGGACTACCCGGTAAACACCTTGCTTTTTGTACACAGGAGTGGTTTTAGTTCCGACATGGAGCTGCTGGCACCAGTCCTCCAGTGGCCCTGTTGTTTGATCATGTTTTGCCCCTTTGGTATGGGGTATGGGTCCCACTATTTGGATCTCTTTGTTGCTGACTGTGTACAATTTAGCAACGGTTGTATACTTGGGTAATTTAACCTCATCACTGCCACAATTTAAGATGCGAACAGGTACTCTCCCATTGTGTACGTCCACCACCCCCCTGGCTGTCAACAGTGTAGGTCTGTGCTCTGTACTGATGGGCGCCACAAATGCCTGATAGTCCTGCCCTCTCAGCCCTATAGCTGCTCGACACCAAATTATCATTTTACTCATTGGGGGAATCACAATAGGCAGCAGGTCTGTTACCTGTGCAGTACCAATTTCGCCACCTGTAATTGTTACCTGTTGATGGTGCAGGATGGCTCTGATCTCACACTGGAGGACCTTCCTCTGATCAGGTCTGGCAGTGTCTGTGATCTGTTGTAGCAAAGACAAGACTTCCTCCATGCAATTGCTAACAACATTAGTGTCTAGTATTATGTGTGGGTCATTAGCATTACTGGCTTCTGCTACTACAAGGAACCCCTGGTTCTGCAATTCCACCCTCCCTACCTTTATGGGCACTTCTCTAACCCCCATCACAGTAATCGGTTCACTGTTAGATGCATTGAGGGTGAAGTCTAAGTCAGGCTGTTTCAGTTCTGCATCAGCCCAATATTTATATAAAGAATATAGGGGATGGTGGTCACCTGTGACCCGGTGTCCAGCAGAGCAGGTGTCGGGATGCCATCTAGTACAATGGATAGAAACGGCCTCTGTCCGATGAAGGTCTTGTACCAGGTGGCTAGGCCCTGTTGATCTATTCCTGAGGTTTGGCCCCGGCCCCCAGGGACTGCCCATTTAAAGGACAGCTCCTGGCGATGTGGCCGGTTCTGTTTGTAAGTGAAAGGTATATAATAAACAAGGTAGTTATTTTTTTTTTTCCAGTATTATAGATATAAGGACTACCACTTCCGGATAACATTAAAAGAATACATTTTATTGATTCTTTTTATAAAAAATGACTGGTCTAGTCTACAAAGTGTACAAAAGTGTAAACAAGGGGTGTGTATTTACAAATTCACTGAAGGAAAAAGCACATATACAGTATGAATATACCTTTTCTGTCCCTAAATCTGTAGGGCTACCTGACCGTGGAAGTATTAACACCCTGATGTTCCCGGTGCCCCCACTCCGCGACGGCTTGCCCTATGATATCCCTAAATAGGTCATCACAGTTATAACCAACAATTTATTCTTTTAATGTTATCCGGAAATGGTAGTCCTTATACAGTATCTATAAGGCCGGTTCTGTTACAGCGGTGGCAGATGGGCTCCCCAGTGGAGCTGTAGCGGTCGGTGGTTCTTCCTCGGTACGCTGTGGCTTGCTTCGATCTCATCCAGGGTACATCCTCCGGACTGTCGACAAGTTGGATCAGCGGTTGAGGTCGGGGCTGGGGTCTGGTGCTGGCTGGGAACTCTGCTGCAGCTGTAGAGCGTCCATCAGCTTGGAGATGTTTTTGTTCATCTGTCGCATCTCAGCACGAATCTCATCTTGCAGGGAATCATACTTGTCAGGCTGAGCAGATTGTACATTGTGCGTGGCTGCAGACACAGGTGATGATTTCGGGGAAGCCAGCGCCTCACCACTGCACCACTGTTTGATAGCAGCTTCATGAGTCTCTACTGGCCGTAACCCTTTAATGGCCATGTCCTTCAGGGTGTTAAAGTCAGCTTCAGGATTGCTCAATGACCACCAACGTACAGTCTTACTGTCCTCGGGGGATAGCAGTCCCCGGGTGAATTGTTCAATTAGGAGCTTGTTTTTGTCGGGTACACTGGCAGGGCTGACATGTTTAAGGGCGCGCAATGCTTCTTCCAGACGCCAGGCATAAGCTCTAATATCATCTCCCGGCCTCTAGTAGAACTGATGGAAGCACATGCGTATATCAGCCTCATTGCACTCCTCGAGAGTAGCTCTCAGTTTGTTAAATATAGTGGCTGCTGATCTCCGTTCAGCAGCAGACCAGGATGGACTCTCTTTCTCTGCTGCGCCGGTTAACTGTCCGAGTACCACAGCAGCGCGTTGTAGACCGGTCATCGCATACATATGTAGGACGCTATTGATTTTTCTCTTGAAAGCATCCAGCGTATCAGGGCGGCCTTCATACTGGGGCAACCACTTGGCACCCGGAATGTATGGGAGTGAGATCGTCATTGTTGGGGAGATTGCACCCAGTGCGCTGCTGGCGCTGGCAGTGCTACTGGAGGCAGCCATGGTTGCTTCCGGGTAATTCCTAGGGTCAGCGAACGCGCTTTCATCGTCGCTGGAGGAGGCTGACATGTTGGAGGCCCCCCTAGTGAATTACAGCAAGTTCTTAAAGGGTTAAACAGTTCGGGAGTTTCCGGACTAGGCCGCAGCGCTCGGGAATGCTCGGCTAAGCAAGGGGCGAGTTTCAGTTTTGCGCTCTACAGGTCGACACGCCCCCTTTTTCCCGCTCTTTGGCACAGTAATGGCGTCGTAGTTTTAACAGTCTCTCATACAGTTGAAATCACGGCACACAGTACCTGGTAATACCGGGCACTAGATCCTGTTCGTGATGCCAGAAAGATATGTCGGGCCTCAGGCCCTGGGGTACTCGGGTACCAGGCTTGGTGGTTGTTCTAGGGATGTCACAGGTGGCAGCGCCTGATCCCGTGGCCTGGGTGGCACTTCAAAAAGGTTGTATTTACAGGGGGTTAGAGTTTTTGTCACATGACACCACCTGTAGTATCTAGTAAGGGGTCACCAGCGCCGCCATTGTATGCCGGACGTAGATGGTAGTGCGGCTGAGATGGGAAAGCCCCCTACATGTAGGGCGATTCCTCCGGGGCAGCGTAGTGTCAAGGGGCAGCTTGGAGTGGATCTGTAGGTCAGCATGAGGAGTGATGGAGCAGTCTATGAGGGCACCGGGAGCGGAGAGGAATGACACACACAAACTGCAGAAGTCTCTTTTAACTTTTTACTGTTGGTACGGCAGGTAAAGATGTCTAGGGCACTGACAGGTGACCAGGTGCACAGTGGGTCCCCACAGCAAGTGGGTATAAGGCCTCCTCTGATTCTCCCTGCGGTAGCTGAAGCCCAGTCTGCATGCATCCAGACCGGCCTCCTCTCTCTTCCTGTCCTTGCTCTCTCCTCCTGTGCGGTCCATGGGTTACCCTCTCTGATCACTGCCTTGTGATGCCTCACTGCAGTGTCTGGCTCCCTCTTCTGGACTCATGGAAGTCTCCATGGTGCAAAGGGGTTTTCTGTAGTCCTGAAGTATCCTACAGGGGTGGATCCCGATGTCCGGTACATCTTTGGGCGAATGTCCACTAGTTCCTCACTCCCTTTTGGCTCGCTACTCCTTGCCTTCTGTCCCCAATCCTAGGCTTGCAGGACGTCAGAAGGGCCACTCCGGGTCACTGGCTCGGGCCTAACCGCAGCACCGACCACCAGCACGTCTTCGCAGCTCTCCTAGCGTCTGCACACTCTAACTAACTCCTCCCCCAGCAGCAGTATTTATAGGGGAACTCACCTAAAGGCGGTGAGTAGAGCTCCCCCTACTGTGCCGGGGTGGAAGATATTGCATGTAGTTGGTACCTGCTGTGGAAACCCAGCTGTGCATTAGGGAAGTCTGTGGCTACCTGCGTGAGCAGGGTGCGACACCAGTCTCTGAAAAACTAAAGTACGTAGTCGGCTCCACAGGCGGGGAGTGGAGAACCTCGGGTATTTCCAGATCAGGCCGCTGCACTCGGCAGTTCTCGTCAGAGCATGGGGCGGGGTCTATCTTCACTCTCTTTTAACCGTAACTCTCTTCCCGCTCTGTGGCGCAGCAATGGCGGCCCAGATTAACAGTTTACAAACACAGTCTATATACGGCACACAGTATCCGGGATCCTGTTCGTGACACCAGAGTTGTCTGGGGCCACAGGGACTGGGTACTCAGGTCTGGGGCGGTCAAGTGCAGGGATGTCACGGGTGGCCGTGCCCGAGCCTATGCCCTTGGGTGACAATAAAAAGGGGAGTAATTAATGAATTTAAGTTATTGTCAGTCGTGACGCCACCTGTAGGTCCGGTGATGGCACCGGCGCTGCTGGGACCTCCGCGGTGATGGGCGGCAGCAAGGTGTTGTGGCTCTCTACAGGAAGAATGGGTTCCCTGGGTGCTGAAAGGGTAGGATGGTGGAATAGGGTAGCGCAGTCGATGTAGTGTGGGACAGGATGAAGAAGGGACACGCACACAATAAAGTCTTTTTCTCTACCTTTTACTGATGTTCTTGCAGGTACACTCTCCGTGTTGAAGGCTATGAAGGCTACACCTCAGGATTTCCACACCAAGTTGGGTATAGGCCTTCTTGTTCTGTTCCTTGTCCCGAAGCCTGGCTGGCATGAAACCAGAACTGACCTCCTGTTTCTCCACACCAGTATTGCTGCACTGAGGGCTCTTTCTCAGGCTACCGCTATCTCTCCTGCGGTTCCTGGCTCTTAATTGTGGGTGCTACAGGCGTCCAGGAAGCTAAGCCTCCACGGTGTACTGGATTCTCTGCTGGGCTGATCTCTTTCCCTGTCGCAGACTCGGTCTCCAGTGACTGGTGTTCTACAGGGGTGAGCCAGGATGGCTCCTCTGCCCCCTCTGTAGTATTCCTTGCCTCTGCCTTCGGCCCTCGCTCTCTGGACTCTCACACTGGCTCTGGCGGTACACTGGTGTCGGGCCTAGCACAGCTCCAGTTTTGGCTCACTAGGCACTGACCTGACTTCAAAGTTCTTCTAGTGACTGCACACTCTGGCTAACTCCGCCCCCAGCAGATCTGGCTTAACAGCAACCAGTGGAGCTCCCCCTACAGGCCTGGAGTGGAAGTTATTGGGTGTATGTGGGTACCAGATGTGGAAATCCCTTAGTGAACTAGTAGGTTCTGTGGCTTATCTGTCACAGGGTGCCACATATCTAGGAAGGGATGAGGGTACTTTGGGGCAGCCAGCAAGGGAACATAAGGCTGCCTTTTGTGATCGTCTAAGGTGTCTCCCTGGTGTCTACATTTTGCAGACCCCACATAATAAATACATGGTATTTAGCCATTGTGGCGCCCCGCAACGAGTGCGTCACAGGAGGGTATTGCAGCCATAAATGCAGCCGCAATATTCTCCGACTCAGCAGTCATATGGTTAACTGAGAGATCCAAAACCCTACATGCATCACTTAACATAGAGGGCCAATCCAAGGTCCTGGTGGGCGGAGTGTAAGGGTAGTGTAGGAGAAGTAACACAACACTTAGAGGAGTCTGAGTCGGGTCTAGACAGAAGAGAGACACAGACTTGAACTTGGAGTAGGAGCGGGGGCTCTGCACCTCGTGCAGCCCCCGGGCCGTCACCGGTCGGGTGATAGCACCTGAGGCCTCAACAACCGGGATCGGGCATCACCAAACACGGGTTCCAAAATACCCCCGTGCCCAACTGAAAGCCGGTTCACTGGTACCGAAGCTGGCAGCAGTTCACCTCTGCTACGCGAACCAGAAGCGTGGAGGAGCAGCTTTACAGGAGCACCCCACCACCCGCCAAATTCCAGTCGTCTAACCAGCGGTGTACCCACCGAGGGATCCAAGGCTCCCCAGAACATCCATAACGTACATCTTGGATAGGGATTGAAGCAGCCTCCCCGTACCCGACCTGGTATCCCTGGGCGACAACGGCAAATGCTTAGCTAGAATGGAGGAACACTACGGATCTCTGAGGGACACCTATCACTGCTGAGTCCGCCCGGTCTACTACCCGTTAACTGTATACCATATACTGCCTGCTGGTTACAGTAAAGACTCGTTACAGAGACTTTCAGTGTCCGTGCTTCCTTATGATTGCATCCGTCCGCACACAAGGTAACCGCAGCTGCCGCACAACATCTTAAGCAGCTCCAGCCTCCGGGGATCACCGCTCAGCCTGTGGGGAGCGTTCCATCTTGCTGCTATCCATCCCCCGGAGGTTTCGCAGCGTCGGTAGGACTATGGAACTACTCATAGGTGGCGTCACGAATAAATTAACCCCTTTAATCTGTTCCTACAAGACGTCTTCGACTTTTGATCTGCACTCAACCGGGCCTCACTACCGGCAGGCGCGGCCCACCCGTGACAAGGAGGAAGGAGCTACAGCCTGTCTAAACCGGAGTCCCCGGCCACGGTGAGTCAGAACATGGCGTCACGAACAGGATATGAGCAGGCCCGTTCCCTAACGGGTATAATGTGCTTAAAAATTACTTTAATGTCTACAATTTGGACTTTGTTAGTCCCTAAAAGAACTTTCCCGCCTTTTTCACCGTGGGCCAAGATGGCGCCCAAGATGGCGTTCCCGCCATAAGGATCCGCCACGTGCAAGCCCAGGGGTGAGCCACCGCCCCTCATCGTGGGAGGGCTAAAGGCAAAGGCGCCAAACTCTTTGTCCGCCCTGATTGCTCGAATCAACCATGGGGGCGGACCCCAAAGACTGTTCCCACGATTGGACTACAAAAGCCCAGAGGAAATGGGAGTGTCAGACAGACTGTTCTTCACCAGCTCTTCACCAATACAGCTACCGGGTAGTGACAGGTGTGGTTCCTCCAAGAAACATGGCCAGCTTAAGACTGAGAGACCTGATGCAAGAAGTGGAAGCCGAGGCTAGAGCAGCAATAGGCCATCCGGGTCCGGGTTCCGTCCTTAATATCAACGGCAGCCCTGACTTCTGGCAGGAAGCTCTACAAGACCTCGGGTACGGCTCCTAGAAACCGTAGAATGGACCATCCGCAGTTGGAGTGCAAGCTTGGGCAGCAGACTACATCATGCGATGCAGCAGAGCCCTCGGGTGCAACCACTCCAGGGCCGGACGACATCTCGAGTTTCAGCACTGCCTCGCCCACGCCGACCACTTGTCCAGCCTCGTCTCCAGAACAATAGACTGTTTCATTCCGGTAGAGACCACCGCTTCTCCCGCTCCAAAGCCTGGAACAGCGACCGTGTTTGAGCCGGAGCTTGCAACTTGCTCCACAGAAGAACCAAATACTTACCTGGTTCCACTTGCGGAACCCGCGACTAGTTTCTACACTGCCGAGCCTGTCGCCTGTTTCTCCCTGAACCGGAGGCCTCCTCTGCAATTACCGAGGCCTACCTGGTGACCGGGATTGAAACACCACTTCCCGCTGCTACAGAAGAAGGGCAGGCAGCCTGGAAGCCCTGCAAGACGACCTCGAGGAGAACTTTGCAGCACAGCCACCCATCGACCCAGAGGATTCCATTCCATCATCTCCGTCAGCCGAGCTGCCCGACGTGGTCATCGAGGGAGAGATCGAGGATGACAACGACAGACCCACAGCCCAGCTGAGGACCTCTACACCGGGTTCGCCTGGGGAGACACCAAGGATCCTTCTGCCGGGCGATCTGCTCGGTACGCTGGTCGGGTGCCGCCGCTGCAACATCTTCTCCGGTTCCGTTCAACCGGGTTCCACTCCAGACTGCCCACCAGACTCCAGCTGTTCAACAACCATCACGCCGTAGTGACTTTATCCACATGCCGCACCACCCCGACGAAGAGGTACGTCGCATCCGAAGGGAGGAGTGGCACACTCAGCTGCGCGCCAATATGCAGGCCCGCGCTGAAGCCCGCCGCCAATCTCCATTGCCTGAGGAGTTCCGTAAAACCGGACGGGTGAGCACCTTTAACTTATCCACCGGGTGGGGATTCGTAAGGGAGGAGGGTGTGAGTACTGAATGTTTGTGGGGCGCCGTGATTGTGAATCGCACCTACCGCGAGGGCATCCTAACCGAGACTTATATAGAGGGGACATCGTAACCTATGAGCGATATGTATGCTGTGACGGGTGGTTCGCTATACGAGTCGGAACCCTGCCCTCCATAAGTGACTTTGTTGTTTGAACTTTTTGCCAAGAGACTTCTTTCTGTTTGCAAATAACACCACGACTTGGCGGCTACAGCCTGAACTTTTACCTAAGGACAGCCGACCGCCCGCCGGGTCTGCGCAATGTGTTAACCTGTTTATTTTACTTGCCTCACTTTTATGCAAAATAATGACCTGTCATTAATAAAAGTGTTTATTACCTGTTATAAAATATAAAAACCTTTGTAATGTGGGTAGTATGACGCTTGGGGACAAGCGAATTTAACCAGGGGGGAGTGAGGCGCCCCGCAACGAGTGCGTCACAGGGGGGTATTGCAGCCATAAAGGCAGCCGCAATATTCTCCGACTCAGCAGTCATATGGTTACCTGAGAGATCCAAAACCCTACATGCATCACTTAACATAGAGGGCCAATCCAAGGTCCTGGTGGGCGGAGTGTAGGGGTAGTGTAGGAGAAGTAACACAACACTTAGAGGAGTCTGAGTCGGGTCTAGACAGAAGAGAGACACAGACTTGAACTTGGAGTAGGAGCGGGGGCTCTGCACCTCGTGCAGCCCCCGGGCCGTCACCGGTCGGGTGTTAGCACCTGAGGCCTCAACAACCGGGATTGGGCATCACCAAACACGGGTTCCAAAATACCCCCGTGCCCAACTCAAAGCCGGTTCACTGGTACCGAAGCTGGCAGCAGTTCCCTCTGCTACGCGAACCAGAACGTGGAGGAGCAGCTTTACAGGAGCACCCCACCACCCGCCAAATTCCAGTCGTCTAACCAGCGGTGTACCCACCGAGGGATCCAAGGCTCCCCAGAACATCCATAACGTACATCTTGGATAGGGATTGAAGCAGCCTCCCCGTACCCGACCTGGTATCCCTGGGCGACAACGGCAAATGCTTAGCTAGAATGGAGGAACACTACGGATCTCTGAGGGACACCTATCACTGCTGAGTCCGCCCGGTCTACTACCCGTTAACTGTATACCATGTACTGCCTGCTGGTTACAGTAAAGACCCGTTACAGAGACTTTCAGTGTCCGTGGTTCCTTATGATTGCATCCGTCCGCACACAATGTAACCGCAGCTGCCGCACAACATCTTAAGCAGCTCCAGCCTCCGGGGATCACCGCTCAGCCTGTGGGGAGCGTTCCATCTTGCTGCTATCCATTCCCCGGGGTTCCACAGCGTCGGTAGGACTTCCCGAACTACTCATAGGTGGCGTCACGAATAAATTAACCCCTTTAATCTGTTCCTACAAGACGTCTTCGACTTTTGATATGCACTCAACCGGGCCTCACTACCGGCAGGCGCGGCCCACCCGTGACAAAGAGGAAGGAGCTACAGCCTGTCTAAACCGGAGTCCCCGGCTACGGTGAGTCACCATTCTCTGAGACACCTGTCAACCGGATAGCCAGATCAGAGAGAGTGCAGCATGCTAGCTCCCAGGAAACCATTGCACTTGTGTCTTTCAGGTGAGATCACACATGAAGCCCTAACAACAAGCACTTGTGGGCCAGGGCGACATCACCGACATGAGCAGGTCAAGCTCTGGTAAGTGCTTCCCAGGAGACCAAGGATTTATTGTAATTTGGATGGGGGGGATAGAAAGAAGGTGAGGAGAGGGAGGGGGAATAATGGCTTTGAAAACAACAAAACACAATGGGGACAAGGATTAATATGATGGGGAAACAATAAAACAATATGGGACAATAGGGAAATAATGGCTTTGTTAACAATATGGGGATTGGAGGGGATGGCTGTGGAAACAATAAAACAAAGACGTTTTCATATGTATTATATATATGCCGCCATTTTGTAACTCCAGAAGCCATTCTTATAGTTATCGTAACTAAAAACCTCTGTAACAGTTGGTTCATTGATGATGAGATAAGGAGCCGGACAAAAGTTAAATTCTGTAGAAAAGGAAAAGTCTGCATCTTCTCTATCATAAAGCATTCACTGATCTCAGGGAGACCAGTCCAAGAAAACACTGCGGGCAGCCAGCTAAAGCGCTCAACACAGTGAATTCCTAGGCGCATTGCCCCTGGGAATTATGAATGTGCAAACAGAGTCTGTGGAGCCTCGGTTAGGAGTCTCAAACACAGGAATAGCCAGATATCCCTCCAGGGAAGGACCAGCCAAGGGTCGGCTCCTTGGGGAGAACACTATAACCACCATATTAAGTGACCCTTTTAGTCAATATCCAGCTCTTTTACAAGCTTAGATTGAATGACAAAGGAATACCAAGGCCAGGAATCCATCCACAGACTGCTGCTTTGGGGTGTTGCCCCTGGAGGGATACTGGCTAGTCCTGTGTTTGAGACTCCTAAGGCTGGCTTCACATTTGCGTTTGTGTCTGCATGCTGATGGCATGCAGACAAAACGCAGTGCAAAGCAGGGCCGAAAGATGTGTCCACAGCGGAGAATGTCCGCCTGCGGACACATCACTGTGGAGCCCAGCAGCCAATCAGGGGTGTCCGGGGGCGGAGATCAGCGCCGGAGATCTCCGCCCCCCGGCCGCCGGTAAGCTCCGGGACATGTCGGCGGGCAGAACAGCTGATCTGACAGCTGTTTGAATCTCCCGCGCCGACACCGAGAGGAGATGTCGGGCAGGAAGATTCAAACAGCTGTCACATCAGCTGTTTCTCCCCGCCGACATCGCTAGCAGATTACCAGCGGCGGGGAGGAAGAGGACAGCAGTGGCTCAGCTGATCTCCCGGTGGCCGTCGGTGATCTCCTGTGACATCACCGGCGGCCACCGGGAGATTTTTCAATGGGTCCGCAGTGTTCTCCTGCGCTGTCAAGCGTGAACACTGCGGACCCATTGAAGTCAATGCAGGTTTTGTGCACTTGGGGACGCTTGCTGATTTTCCAAGCTCCCCGAGCGCACAAAAAAATGCAACTGGCTGCGTCCCGGGGCGGATGCTGGACACCGGAAGGAGCAGATATCGTCCGCATCCGCACCCGAACGCAGAAAACGCAAGCACTATGCGTTCCTATGTTAAACATAGGAACGCAGTGGCATGCGTTTGACTGCGTATGGGAACGTACATAAGCTGCGTTCACATACGCAAATGTGAAGCCAGCCTAACTTAGGCTCCACAGACTCTATTAGCATCTTCTCTATGTCCTTGCTTTTAAGATAACGGTCCAGAGGCCAAGACCAGCAGGCCATACGTCACACACAGCGATATCGCTAGCGATATTGCTGAAATCAGCGACCTCGCAGCGATGTCACTATTTGTGACATGTAGCAGCGATCAGGCCCCTGCTGTGAGGTCGCTGATTGCTGCACATCCTTCAGGACCATTTTTTGGTCCTTGGTATCCCGCTAGTCAGCACGCATCGCTGCGTGTGACAGCGAGAGACCAACAACCAGCGATCTCACAGGCTGGTAACCATGATAAACACCGGGTAACTAAGCAGCATGCGCTGCCTAGATACCCGCTGTTTATTGTGGTTACCAGTGATATGGAGGTGGCTCCCTGGTCCCTGGTCGCTGAGGAGATCTGCCTGCTTGACAGCTCCCCAGCGACCACACAGCGATGTTCCAGCGATCCTGGTCATTGTCGGGATCTCTGGAACATCGCTGTGTGTAATGGCACCTTTAGCCTAAGACAAGTGTACCATTCTTATCTTTTGTATTTTGTTAAAGGTCACCAATTATTTCAAAACTGTCTATGATGCATATTCATCATATCTATCACTGTATGATTTATTCTATTCCTAAGCTTCTGTAACCTATATAAACCCTTACTACAATAAAAACGATGCTACTCTCTCGTGAAAGATCAACGTACTGTGTCTTTTATTTGAGTACAGCCAGCACCAGGACATGCAATTGGGTAATATCATAAAATAACAAGCCCATCTTTGCTTAAGTGTTTCCTTTGTGATCTGCACTGAAGATGTCTTATCCAGATGACGCATGATGGGGGGCAGAAAGGGGGCACAGAGAGCGCACAGAGGGGCACGGAGAGTGCAGAGGGAGAGAGGGGGCACAGATAGTGCATGAGTTGGCACAGAGAGCACACATGCAGTGGGCCCCAAGGCTCTGGGGTACTCGGACCGGGCCGTTCAGTTCTTTGGGGATCACGGCTCTGTGACCCTGGGCGTTCAGTCAAAAAAGGGGATTATTTACAGGGGAAAGTTTGTGACGCCACCTGAGGTTGTTCTCGTCAGGGTGACCAGCACTGCTGTGGGACCTCTGGGGCCGATGGAGTGGCAACTTTGATGGTATCGCTCCCCACAGGTAGAGCGGGGCCCCAGGGAAATTGATGGAAAGATTGTTAGAGTGGAGACGGTGGTGATAGTAATCGTGGTTGAAGCTGGAATGCGAAACAGAGAGCGCAGGAAATGACTGGAAGATACCGGAGTTTGCAGTTTCTGTACCTTTTACTTGTAGACCAGGCAAGTGCAACCCAGCCGGGTGCTGTACTCCTCCATGATGCAGTTGGCCAGTTCTCAGATGATGAGAGATTGCTCCACCAAGACACCATTCGTGAGCCTTTCCTGGCTGTCTCCCCACACTGGCTACTCTCGTTTCCTGCCCTGCATCTTCGCGAATAGTGTCCTAAGCTAGTGGCCGCAAGGCCCGTTGGGTGACAGCACAGTGTACCATGGCCCTAGGTCTGGCCACCATTTTGTGGAATGTCCCCAGTGGTGGCTACTGCCCATGCAAACACAGCAGCCTCCGGTTTTCCTAGTTAAATCCTGCAGTCTTTTTGCTAGATCAGGGCCGGTCCCCTCTGTAACCTAGTCCCTCCACACGCCTGCAGCCGGCGGTGGATTCGAGGCTCCATGGGTTGATCCTCCACTCTCATGCCCCCTAAAACTCCTTCCGTCCTCCCAACTTCTTCTCCCCAAAAAGGCTCTCTCTTTGAATTTCCTAACTCTCTCCTTTTTCTAAGCTCCGGTTACCACCTCCTACTGCCTCCTCCAGCCACTGATGAGGTCTGCCCATCATGGGGTCTCTTCCGCCTCGGCATCTCCTGGCTTGGAGTTAGGATGATGTTGGCTGCAAGTGTGTGTGTCTTGGTATTGCAACCCCTCTCACTTGAGTGTGTAACTCCACAGCTGTGGAGTAGGTATTACAGTAGTGACCAATCCGCAGGAGCGCTACACACAATGTGGCAGAGAGAAAACACAGGGTGGCAGAGAGCACACAGGGGTAGCAGAGAGAGTGCATGGGGGGCAGAGAGTGATGGGCATGCAAATATGGCACCCACTGACAGTGCTGGCAGCAGTGCCGCAACCGCTGCCGCCCGCAGCCACCGCTGACACATCACCGCCTGAGAAGTGTGCATGAGGTGGTCGACAGGGTAGTGTGTACTCGGGAACTGGGCCTGATGGTGGCTTTGATGGGGGATCACGGCTGGTCAATCCCCAGGCCTGTGCCCTGGACCCTCAATGGCGGGGAATGGTGGGGGATAAGGGGAATTGGTAACGTAACGCCACCTATGGTACCTGGTAACGGGTATACCAGCACTGCAGCCGGCCGCTGAGGTGATGGTGGGTGCAGCAGAGTGTGGTAAAGCTCCCCACAGGTGGAGTTTTACCTCAGGGCAGCGGGGATGGATGAGGGGAGTAGTAGTTGCGTCTTTGCAAAGCAAGCGGTGCATTGCGCTGTTAAACAGGCACACAGACACACAGGGATTGTTGTTTCGGTACCTTTTACTGGTGACAAGGTAACAGGTACAGTCCAGAGTAATAACCAGGTCCCCAATGCAACTTGTTACTTCCACCTTAGAAAGTTATGAGGTCTCCTCTGTCTTTGTGCTCTGTGGTGTGGGGTAAGTCCTGCCTGAGTCTGAACCCACCGCTTATTCTCCCTCTCTGGGCTTTGTCCCAAAATGGCAATGAGGTCCTTCTGCGGGGTCCCTGTTTCTCCTATGGTCCCTGGTGCTATACTTGGACTTTACTTTGTTCTCCTCAGGGCTGAACTCCTCCCGAGTCTTCCGGGCTTTTGCTGTAGCACTAAATGCTAATGGCGTTGGACTCCGGTGTCCTGGTGTACTAAAGGGCTGTAGTAACCGGTTCCCTTTTCTTAGTTCCCTTCTTTCTCCACTTGCCTTCGACCCTTTCCCTAGGGTGTGCACAGCGGTCAGTGGTTCCTGGTCCTGGA
Source organism: Allobates femoralis (assembly GCA_033576535.1). Taxonomy (NCBI): domain Eukaryota; kingdom Metazoa; phylum Chordata; class Amphibia; order Anura; family Aromobatidae; genus Allobates; species Allobates femoralis. The sequence continues at coordinate 74,577,285 of JARQOC010000006.1, read as the reverse complement.
TCTCTCCCAGCGACCAGCTTCTCCATCTCCTCTCTCTTTCCTCTCACTGCAGACTCTAGACTGACCAACTCCTCCCCTCAGACCTGGATGTTCTTAAAGGAGAACTGACTTAAGGCAGCCAGTAGAGCTCCCCCTTCAGGTCTGGGGTGGAAGGTGTGGTGTGCTGTGCTAACCAAGGTGTAATTCCCTCCTTGCACCGGTGGATCCTGTGGCAATCCCCCGCAGGGGTGCCACATTCCCCCCTAGATAAATATAGCCCTCCGGGACTGAAACATTTTTCGATAACATGACATAACTATTTACATTTGATAAGTGAACAGAGTCTTAAAAATGAAAAATTTACAAAGATCCGGTATAAATAAGAAAACGAGTAACCAGTCCATACAGCGCTAGTCCATCCGCTGCAGGCTGTTTAAAAGGGTGTTTAAACAGGGGTTTGCCACTACCAGTCCTGTGGCTATGGTCCATTTTTGAAATTAGTCTCTGTAGGGTTAAAGTTCAAAAACACAACAACAAACAATACGGGTGCCTTGGCGTAGGAGTCCTAGGTACTGCAGGGGCCTCTACCGGGTCATAAGTGCTGTAGACCTCCTGGCCCTGGGGTCACCTATTGGCCAAGATCTTGCTCTCCCTAGACAGCTCCTGACGCCAACTCCCCTCACCCCTTTTACTGGTGTTGTGTACCTGGTCTGGTTGTTTTTGCCTACTCTTCATCCTTTCCTGTACATTAGCATTAATTATTTATTATTATTATTATTTTTATTTATTTATATAGCGCCATTAGGTTCCATGGCGCTTTACATGAGGATGAGGGAGACAAGACTAAGTACACTAAATCTAGGCGATTGGGACATACAGGTACAGGAGGGGCAGGGACCTGTCCACGAGTGCTCACAGACTACGAGGGGCGGGTGGGGATACAGTAGGATGGGGAATGTCAGGTATGGGGCGGTCGCCTGGGTCTCATGGCAGGTTGTAGGCTTGACGGAATAGGTGAGTCTTAAGGTGACACCTGAAGCTTCTCAGGGTAGGAGAGTGTCTGACGTGTTGGGGCAGGGAGTTCCAGAGTAAGGCAGATGCCCGGGAGAAGTCCTGGACGCAGTTGTGTGAAGAGGTGATGAGGGGGGAGCAGAGGAGGAGTTCTTGGGAGGAGCGGAGGTTGCGTGAGGGTAGGTATCGGGAGACCAGGTTGGAGATGTATGGTGGGGCCAGGTTGTGTATGGCTTTGTACGCCATGGTTAAGGTCCCGTCACACTAGGCGATGTGACCAGCGACGTCGGAAGCGATGAGCGGGTGCCCGCTCGCTTCCGACGTCGCTGGTCACCTGCCACACAGAATCGCTGCGGCCGGCGATGCCGCAGCGATGCGGGCGGTGACATCGCTCGCTGGGCTGGGCTCAGCCCAGCGAGCGATCCGCAGCAACGCTGCGGTATAAGCTGGATCGCCTGTGACATCGCTCTGGCGATGTCACACGGCGCAATCCAGCCTTATCGCAGGTCGCAGGTTGACAGGTTTACGGTTCTTCCCGTAAACCTGACAACCTGCGACCAGCGATAATTCGCGGTCGCGTCGCGCTGTCACACAGCGCGACGTCGCTAGCGACGTCGCTGTGACGTCACTTTTTCGGCGATGTCGCTAGCGACGTCGCCCGGTGTGACGGCACCTTTAGTGTCTTGAATTGAGATCTCTTGGAGGTGGGGGGCCAGTGAAGGGCTTGGCAGAGGGGGAGACAGGGGAGTAGCGGGAAGACAGGTAGATTAGTCGGGCAGCGGAATTGAGGATAGATTGGAGAGGTGTGAGGGAGTTAGCCGGGAGGCCATTGAGAAGGCGGTTGCATTAGTCAAGGCGGGAGATGATAAGAGCATGAATGAGTTTTTAGCGGTGTTGTGGGTGAGGAAGGAGCGGATCCGTGAGATGTTCTTGAGCTGGAGCCGGAGGATGTGGTAAGGGCCTCGATGTGGGGCTTGAAGGATAGGAGGAGTCAAGGATTACCCCGAGGCACTTGGCTTGGGGGACTGGTGAGAGGGCGCAGTCGTTGACGCAGATGGATAGGTTGGGAAGTGGGATGGAATATCTTGGGGGGAAGACTATGAATTCAGTTTTGTCCATGTTGAGCTTAAGGAAGCGAGCAGAGAAGAAGGATGAAATGGCGGAAAGGCATTGTAGGATTTTGGAGAGTAGGGAGGTGATGTCAGGGCCGGACAGGTAAATTTGGGTATCGTCGGCGTAGAGGTGGTACTGTGAGGCCGTGGGACTCAATGAGTTGCCCTAGGTCGAGAGTGTATATGGAGAAAAGTAGGGGTCCCAGGACCGAACCCTGGGGGACTCCGACAGAAAGGGGGTAGGGTGAGGAGGAGGTGTGGGAGTGGGAGACGCTGATGTTCCAGTCCGCTAGGTATGAGGAGATCCAAGAGAGGGCAAGGTGGGTGATGCCGAGGGATTCCAGGATCTGGAGAAGAAGGGAGTGGTCAACTGTGTCGAAGGCGGCAGACAGGTCAAGGAGGAGGAGGAGGATGGAGTAGTGGTGTTTGTTCTTGGCGGTCAGTAGGTCGTTAGTGACTTTGGTCAGGACTGTCTCGGTGGAATGGAGGGGTTGGAAGCCGGACTGTAGGCGGTCAAAGTGGGAGCACGAGGAGAGGTGAGAGGACAGTTTGGAGTGGACGTGCTGTTCAAGTAGCTTAGAGGCGAATGGGAGAAGAGATATGGGGCAATAGTTTAGACAGAGGTAGGGTCAAGTGAGGTTTCTTTTAGGATGGGCGTGATTAGAGTGTGTTTGAAGGCCGAGGGGAAGGCGCCAGTGCTAAGTGATAGGTTAAAGAGGTGGGTGAGGGCTGGGATGAAAATGGAGGTGTGGTTGGGAATGAGGTGGGATGGGAGCGGGTCGTGGGCGCTGGTGGTGAGGTGTGATTTTGACAGGGGAGAGGAGAGTTGGTCTTCAGTTATGGGTGGGAATTGGCTGATGGAGGAGGAGGGCAGTGTAAGTGGGAGGGGGAGTTGTGGGGGTAGTGGGCCGAAGCTGTTTCTGATCTTGTCGATCTTCTCCTTGAAGAAGGTCGCAAAGTCTTCGGCAGAGATGAGGAGAGAAGGGGGAGGAGCAGGTGGGCGAAGAAAGGAGTTGAAAGTTTTGAAGAGCTGTTTGGGGTTGCTGGACAGAGAGGTTATTAGAGATGAGAAGAATGCTTGCTTGGCAGTAGCAAGTGCCGTCCTGGAGTCAGTGAGGGATTGCTTGAACAGAGCAAAGTGCTCGGAGGTGCGGGACTTTTTCCATCTCCTCTCGGCGACCCTGGACACCTGTTCAGGTTTTTAGTGAGGGTGGTGTGCCAGGGTTGCCTGTTAATGCGTGGAGCATGGAGAGTGAGGGGGGCGGCTCGGTCGAGGGCGTTCATTATCGTGGTGTTGTACAGGGTGGTGGCAATGTCAATGTCATCAGCGGAGGGTATGTTGGTGAGAGTGAGGAGGGATTCAGAGAATAAAGGAAGATCAAGATCTTTTAGTTTCGGCGAGGGTGATCAAGTTTGCGGAGAGGGGGTAGCGTGGCAGGGGAGGAGAGGGCAGAGAAGGTCAAGAGATGGTGGTCAGACAGAAGGATTTCCGAGGTTGTGAGGTTAGAGAGGGAGCAAAGGCGGGTAAAGATGAGGTCAAGCGTGTGGCCTTGTTTGTGGGTGGGAGAGGAGGACCATTGGGAGAGCCCTAGGGAAGTGGTCAGGGAAAGGTTAGAGGTCGGCTGGGCAGGGAGTGTCAATGGGGATATTGAAGTCGCCCATGATGATGGCGGGGATGTCAGCGGAGAGGAAGTGAAGTAGCCAGGTGGTGAAGTGGTCAAGCAAGAAGGCAATGGGTCCGGGGGGGGCGGTAGATGATGGCTAGCTGGAGGTTGCAGGGGGAAAAGATTCGACCGAGTGGGCTTCGAAGGAGGGGACAGTGACAGAGGGGGGCGGGGGGATAGGGCTGAAGGTGCAGGAGTTGGACAGGAGTATGCCGACTCCACCGCCGTGTTTGCCAGAGGGACGGGGGTGTGGGACAGGCTGAGGCCGCCATAGGATAGTGCAGCAGGGGATGCCGTGTCGGAGGGGGTGAACCAGGTCTCGGTGAGGCCAAGGAATGACAGTTTCCTGGAGATAAAGAGTTCGTGGATATCTGGGAGTTTGTTGTACACTGAGCGGGCATTCCAGAGTGCGCCGGGTAGAGCGGTAGGTGGGGCATGTGTTGGGGGAATGGGTCTGATGTTGGTGGGATTGCGAGGGCTGGTGGTGATGAGGTTGCGAGGGTTGGCAGTGGGTCGTGGGTGTGGTGGGGGGGGGCCAGGATTGGGGGAGATGTCACCGGCAAGGAGGAGGAGTAGGCAGAGGGTTAGTAGGTGGGAGCATGAGCGCTTACGAGGCGGGCATGCTTGTTTGGTGATTGGGTATTGAAAGTGAATGAAAGGGTTGGTGAAGTGGGTGAGGTTCTTCGGCAGGATGGAGGGTGAGAGCAGTATTTCGTTGCTGGGAGGGGGTATAAGTGGGGGTAGTAGGAAGTGAAGAAGGATGGGAGTGAGAGTGAGGAGTAACGGGAACATTGTGTACGGTGAGCAGGGAGTGAGTGTGGCGGCAGGGGTCAGAAGCAGAGGGGGAAAGTTGTGGTAGTGGGTGAATGGTCATCAGTGGGGAGTGGTCACGGGATGAGGTGATGTCTGGGGATGAGATGCAAGGCGGGGGGTCGGATGGAGAGGCCGGATGGGGCAGTTGGGGGATCGGTCGAGGCAGTCGGGGTTGACTGAGGCGGTTGCGGGGTCGGCTGGTGGAGCAGCCAGGGTCAGGTGAGGCAGCGGGGGGGGTCAGGTGAGGCAGTGGGGGGGTCAGGTGAGGCTGTCGGGGGTCAGTCCGGGGTGGGAGTCACTCATGATGGGGCCCCCCTAGTTAATCGCTGCCAACCGGTGAGATGAAATAACTTTTTCCGGTCGTCGGCAGCTCTGCAGAGGGAGCGGAGCACCTCGGGTATTTCCAGAGCAGGGAGCTGTGCTTTGCAAATCTCCGGCAGAGTGAAGGGGCGGGGCTTATCTTCCCGCTCTTTACTACCCGCGCTGTGCCGCAGATCAATTTCTCTAACGGCGGCCCGATTGTACAGTTCCGAAACAGTTAATAAAGTTCAGTTCTTGGCACACATACTCGGTTTTACCAGGCACGGGATCCTGTTCGTGATGCCAGGATTGAAGCGGTCAATAGGGTAGGGGGTACTCAGGAACTGGGCCTGATGGCGGCTTTGATTGGGATTCACGGCTGGTCGTTCCCCGGTCCCGTGCCCTGGACCCTCAATGATGTGGAATGGTGGGGGATAAGGGGAATTGGTAACGTAACGCCACCTATGGTACATGGTAACTGGTATACCAGCGCTGCAGCCGGCCGCTGAGGTGATGGTGTGTGCAGCAAAGTGTGGTACAGCTCCTGAACCCACTGCTTCTTCTCCCTCTCTGGACTTTGTCCAAAAATGGCAATGAGGTCCTTCTGCGGGGTCCCTGTTTCTTCTATGGCCCCTGGTCCTATACTTGGTCAGTTTAGCGTCTCTTACTTTATTTTCCTCAGGCTGAACTCCTCCTGGGTCTTCCGGGCTTTTGCTGTAGCACTAAATGCTAACGGAGTTGGACTCTGGTGTCCGGGTGTACTAAAGGGCTGTAGTAACCGGTTCCCTTTTCTTAGTTCCCTTCTTTCTCCACTTGCCTCCGACCCTTTCTCTAGGGTGCGCACAGCGGTCAGTGGTTCCTGGTCCTGGGCCTGGATCTCTTCCAGCGACCAGCTTCTCCGTCTCCTCTCTCTTTCCTCTCACTGCAGACTCTAAACTGACCAACTCCTCCCCTCAGGCCTGGATGTTCTTAAAGGAGAACTGACTTAAGGCTGCCAGTAGAGCTCCCCCTTCAGGTCTGGGGTGGAAGGTGTGGTGTGCTGAGCTAACCAAGGTGTAATTCCCTCCTTGCACCGGTGGATCCTGTGGCAATCCCCAGCAGGGGTGCCACACTTATGTTTAATGAATGTTTTCTTTCTTTATACAGCCCCCCAGTTTCCATCTCATAACTTTAAAGTCGGAGTTTGTGGTTTGGATTTAAGTTTGAGGGGTGCCACATTCACGCTTATACCCAGCACACATGCGCACTTACTCAGGCAGCTGCCATCTTTGAACACGTGGGTAAACATAGATGACGGAGGCATGACTCGGTGTGCGCATGTGCACTTACTCATGTCGTATTTGAACACCACAGGAGGGAGAAAGCACAAGGGGGAGAGACAAAGCATAGATAGTGAGCGCACAGAGGGTCAGAAAGCACACAGGGGGCAGAGAAAGTACACAGGGTGGCAGAGAGTGTGCACAGAGGAGGGGTGAGCGCTTTGGGGGGGTGAGAGAGAGCACATGAGGGGGAGACAGCCCAAAGGAGAGAGCACTGAAGGGAGAAAATATCAAAGGGAGAGAAAGACCACATCATAGAGGGTAGAGAGCACAGAGGGCAGAACACCTCACATGGGGGAGAGCGCACAGGGGGAGACAGGTCAAAGCAGAGAGCACAGGGAGGAGTAGAGAAGACAGCACAGGGGGGAGACAGAGCATATGGGGGAGACTGCTGCCATGCTTAGCGCCACAGAGTCCGCCCCATCGTGACATCGCCACCCTCCCAATGCATAGCATAGCATCGGGCCCAAATCTAGTGTTTACATAGTGACTAATAAAAACAGATTAAACATAAACATCAGTACATACTTGCCAAGTCAGCGTGCTTGTACTTCTGGGGCCGCTCATTAACTTCCTGGTTATTCACTAGTGAGGGGTGCAGCAACCAATCACAGATGCTGTCACAGTGGGCATCTGTGATTGGCTGTTGGAGCCAGTGCAGTGACCTGGAAACAGCCCATAAATTCTAACATCTATCCAGTACGGGAGATGCTAGAATGTATGGGCTGTTTCCAGTTTACTGCACTGGCTCTAACTGACAATCAGACATTCTCTTTGATTGGCTGTTGCGCCCCTCACCTATTGTGCCTGCGCCTGTGATTTGTTGTCATAGGCAACAAACCTAACGTCATAGTAGAGTAAAAATAACTAAATTATTTAAAAATTATGTATTTTTGATTCTCATCGCAGATAAAACGGACAGCTATGGGCTGCCATCCCCAGCTGCCTAGCTTTACTAGCAATCAAAATACAGGGTAATTTAAAAAAACGTGTGAGCTCGCCCTATTTTTGATTGCCAGCCAAGGTAAAACCCGGGCAGCTTCCGGCTGGTATTCTCAGCGTGGTGAGGCCCATAGTTATTGGGCCCCCACAGGTTAAAAAATTGTAGCCCGCAGCAACCCCATTACTTAGACAAGTCAATTCCTGGTGCGGTACCAGGCTCTTCTCGATGCCCTGGTTTGGTGGCATCGGGGTGATAGAAAAAATTAAAGACAGCTGAGTACTGACAGCTTGTCAATAAACCCAGATTGAAAATATTAGGCCTCTATCAGACCCGCTAATTATCATTCTTGTGAGAAAATAGTTAAAAAACACAAGCACAGAGAAAAATCCTTTATTTGAAATACCGTAAATCACAGAGAAAAATTCTTTATTTGAAATAAATGAGACACACAACCCCCTATTTTCCAATTTATTAACTGTACACATGCCCCACCGACTATAATCCACAATCATGGTCCCATGAAGCTCACTTGCCTTTGCTGAATTCAGTTTTTGCAGTGAGGGAACAAAAGTGTCCCTTTCCCTGCAGACTCTGAGATCACACTGACTGCTGCAGGGATGACTGACATCACTCACTAAGTCATTCAGAGCTCCCCGCGGCAGTGAACTCAGGTGACCCCGCTGCCAAGGGGCTGGGGGATGAAATCTTCAGTTTGGGGAGACCCAGGCATTCTCCTCCTGCTGCAAATTGCAGCCTGCAGCTGCCCCAGAGCATGGTGCGTTTATTAGGGATGCAATTTTCTGGAGCTGTACCCTGACTCTTCCAGTTGCCTTGTGACAGTGGCAGACTGGGTAATAAGGGGGTTAATGCCAGCTCAATATTACCAGCTGGCACTAAGCTCCAGGTTCATAATGTCAGGCCAATGTTAGACCCGGCCATTAGGAACCCCTAAGTAAATATTAAATAAAACACCACACAGTGAAAAATATTTTATTTACAAATGTGAACACACAAGGCAAAATAATTTATTAGAAAAAAACACAGAAACACATCCCTCATTAACCATGTCTATTACCACCAGCACAACCTCCATGCGAATTCTCTGTGTCGTCCATCCACTGCTGAAGCTGAGACACACTGCCAGCTGTGAGCGGGGTGACATCGCAGTAAGGTTCAACTGAGTTCAGCTCCAACTGAGCTCTGACCTAGGGTGAACCTCCCTGTCACCCCGCTCAGTAGATGCTAAAATGTATGCACTGTTTCCAGGTTATGCGAACAGCCAATCACAGACGCCCACTCTCTGTGCAGCATCTGTGAATTTGTGTTCCGCCCCTCAGCAGTTAATAAGTGACCATAGAAGTACCTATGGGCAGACACCGGAAAGTAGATCGCTTATGAGTCAGTCGACAGGGTAGGGTACTCGGATACCGGGACAGATGGTCACTTTGATGGGGGATCATGGCTGGTCGGTTCCCGATTCCGTGCCCTGGACCCTCAATCGCGGGGATGGTGGGGGATGATGATGATGGATGGGGAAATGGTAACGTGACGCCACCTGTGGTACCTGGTAATGTGGATAACAGCGCTGCGGCCGGCCACTGATTTGATGAAGGTGCAGCTCAGAGTAGTACAGCTCCCCACAGGTGGAGCTTTACCTCAGGGCAATGGGGTGGATGAGGGGAGTCGTAGCGTCTCTGCGGTGAACGCTGCAGGCAGCGGCGGTGAAGCAAGCACTCACATACACAATAGTCTCTGTTTCTGTACCTTTTTACTGATGTCCGATAACAGGTACAGTCCAGGAGGGTAACCAGGTTCTTGGTGCAATTTGTGACATCCACCTTGGAAAGTTGCGAGGCCTCCTCTGTTATTGTGTGCAATGATTGGGGTAAGTTCTGCCTAAAACTGAACTTGCCGCTCCTTCTCCCTCTCAGGGTACTACTCCATAACTGACATTGAGGACCATTCTGTGGGATCCCTATTCTCTGCTTAGGTCCCTGGTCCTATGCTTGGTCAGGTTTGAGTGTCTTCTCTTATTTACCTCAGGGGGATTAGAACCTCCTGGTCTGTCCGGGTTTTCTCTGCTACACTTTAGATTAGTAGCAGAATCTGACTCCGGTGTCCGGGTGGGCTAAAGGGAAACCAGGTCTGTTACCTTCTTCTTTTCTCCTACTTCCTCTACTGGCCTCTGACCATCTCCCTAGGGTGCAGAACAGCTGGGTCAGTATTCTCTGGTCCTGGCTTGATGCCAGCGACCATCTCCTTCCAGTACCTGTCTCTTTGGCTGCCTGACTGGAACTAACTGCTCTCTTCACTGCTCAGAGCAGACTAACTGACTCCTTCCCTCAGGCCTGGATCGTTATAGGGGAACTTGCTTAAGGCAGCAAGTAGAGCTCCCCCTCCAGGTCTGGGGTGGAAGGTGTTGTGTGCTGTCTCTCCTTGCAGTGGTGGGTCTTGTGGCAATCCCCAGCAGGGGTGCCACACTTATGTTTAATGAATGTTTTCTTTCTTTATACAGCCCCCCAGTTTCCATCTCATAACTTTAAAGTCGGAGTTTGTGGTTTGGATTTAAGTTTGAGTCATGTCCGGCCCTGAACTTGACTGTTAAAAAGAATCCGGTTGGGTCAACTGAACTCGAACTTCGGCGGGTTCGCCCATCACTAGTCATCTCATTGGCACCATTAATTTTGGACACTGATGGATAACCAAAGCTGTTTTGGGGCTCTTTCTCCTTCCTAGTTTCAGTGAATTGAGCTGCTTACTGGAAATTATGGTTCAGAATATGTTTTATTGGAATATGAAGCCTCTGTTTTACCTAATGGCCTCTTAGAGCATGTTTGATAGAACAGATTTCCAGAATCTCCACAAGAGGGTGTAAAACCTTCATAAATGGTCTCATCTCACATGCACCAGTGGAAATGAATGGTTATCGATCCAATTGCGGATCTTGTTCATTAATTTAAAGCTTTTCTTAGAATTTAGTTTTATTAGTGAACTACCAATACATATGCTGTAAGGTTGAGTACATTGGCTTTGAAAATTAATACTTTCTAGTCATATATCATTGCATGTTGCGTAATTCGAAGCTCGTGGGCCCCAATTCAAGAGCTCCAACGGGGCCCCCAATATTTGCAAACCTTTAATAGCATTAGTTTTTTTCTATAGTCCAACGGCACTTTTGGGGCCCCCTAAGCTTCAGGGCCTGGTGCGACCCCTGTGGGTAAGCCCTTGGCCATAGCTATGTGCTTTGTTGTAATATGTTATTTTTTATATTATGCATTATTTACTTTTATACCAAACAATAATAGCCCTGTATTGTAATATAACTGATATGAACATATTGTAACACCACAAAATGATCCCTAATATTTAGACACTTGACATTTTCCTTCAATTGATAGCATAGTGAGAGATCTGCTGACTGTGCGATTCAGCCTGTTCCTGCAGGGTAAAAAAGATCCTGTATTATATTAGAAAATGCCGACAATGTGTCGCATAGCTACCCTCAAATCCTGTTAGTCATTACAATTGATTGAAGGGTACGTAAAGCTGTGTGCACATGATGCCTTCAGGCAGATTGTGCCTGAAAAAGCTTAAAAAGTGTCAAAAAGAATGACTATATGCACCGCAATATCAAAACTTGTGTTGGGCATACATATGTTAAGCCTTTTTGTTGTCAGCGAATTATTCACAATACTCTCCAAGCGTGTAACAATAACATCTGGTTTATTTCGGAACAATCAGGAACAAAATAATAAGCTTTGTAGATGAGCAAGAAATCATTTCTGTGTCTCTCTCTCTGTGCAGCATCTGCAGGCAGTTCTCTTAAGGTACCTTCACACTCCACAATATCGCCTGGTGATATGTAGCGATCTAATGTGCGCGTGCACGTTTTTCATGGTCGCCTCAGATCGCCGATGGCGGCATCACACGCCGCAATTTCGCCCTGAAAGTAAGGCGATGTGTTGTTCCTGAAATCGCCTCACCCACAGCGGAAGCAGTCCTGCGATAGTCATAAACGGCTACACCGGCTGTGCATGCCGATAACCACAACAACAGTCCACATGCAGAGTATATAACATACAGTCCTTCCTTCAGAGGATATGCCTGCATCCAGTTATCACCTGACCTCAGTCAGCACACAATTATCCCACTCAGGGTTTACCTGCTATTGCAGCTTAGCAGAGTTCATACTAGCTTCTGCCAGTCTCGACGTCCTGGAGGTTACACACACATGTACCAATTCGGTGATTTTTTGCTAAACAAAATTATACATGTGTTAAACAAAGTGGGTAGTACTCGTAGGCGTGAGGGCCCGTGATGGGGGCTATGAGCTTACGCTATTTTGGTCCAAAATATCAACTAACACCTCACTTTGATCCATAGTGTTATATTGCATTTTTTTATCCATCTGCAGTCTACAGCTGAGCCCTCTAGGGGCGTCAGTCATTTGTGTTGCATATTTTGGGACAGAGCAGCCCGCTTGTCTAACAGCTGGGCGTCATTAATAGCTGCTTTCTGACACTAGCTCCACTATTGGAGTGGCTGCCGCCCTGTGGTGATCTCATGTCCAGTGATACCACCTGTCTCCTCCTTGTGGCAAGGCTGGTCGCAGATGCCACAATCGCCCCCGTGTCAGGGTTGTAGGAGATGGAGCATCGGTGTGGGGAGATATGGATTGCCTCTGAGGTGGCTGATAGTATCCTACTAAATGCAATGATATTTGTAAGCGGCCAAATTTGGTGATTTTTCTACTTGTAGTTTATGTACCAATTCGGTGAATTTTTGCTAAACAAAATTATACATGTGTTAAACATGTGGTTAGGTACTCGTAGGCGTGAGGGCCCGTGACGGGGCTACGAGCTTATGCTATTTGGTCCAAATATCAAACTAACACCTCACTTTCATCTATAGTGTTATATTGCATTTTTTTATCCATCTGCAGTCTACAGCTGAGCCCTCTAGGGGCGTCAGTCATTTGTGTTGCATATTTTGGTGCAGAGCAGCCGCCTTGTCTAACAGCTGGGCGTCATTAATAGGCTGCTTTCTGACACTATGCTCCACTTTGGAGTGGCTGCCGCCCTGTGGTGATCTCATGTCCAGTGATACCACCTGTCTCCTCCTTGTGGCACGGCTGGTCGCAGATGCCACAATCGCCCCGTGTCAGGGTTGTAGGAGATGGAGCATCGGTGTTGGGAGATATGGGTTGCCTTTGAGGTGGCTGATTGTATCCTGCTAAATACAATGATATTTGTAAGCGGCCAAATTTGGTGAGTTTTTTCTATACACAGGGATCACCCACCAGGTCCTTGGACTTGCTCTGTATCGGCACCTGTTGTGAATCCAGATCCACCAGGCCTCAATACTCCTGGACTCCTGGGTGCTCTAAACATGCCTGTCTCCTGCCATGTGGACCAAACAGGAAGTGCAGGACCTTGCTTGCATCATAGTCACGTGATCAGTTAGGAATCACACCCATGGGAGGAACGTGTATGGTCAGTGCCGCCCATCACTTCCTGATTATGCTTTACATCATATCTATGCTGGATTTAGATCGCAGCCGACTTCTGTCTTGCGATATACATTTGGCTATATACATTGCCAGTATATCTCACACATGTTACTCTCCCCAATAGGCAGTGATGGTATCCATTATCCATAGGCATCACAGTACTTAGTGGCATGTATGGGTTGTGTCCAGAGGCATAACTACAACAGTGCAGGGGTTCCGATTGCACCTGGGCCCTGGAGCACTAGGGGGTTCCAAAAGTCTATTTGGGGCTATATAAAATAACCAATACTATTAAAGACTTGCAATAATTGGGCGCTCTATTGGAGCTTTCAATTGGGGCAAATAAACTTTAAGTTACGCCACTGGTTTTGTCCATGACTTTTCTTTTCATGTGTAAAAAAAATATATGTACACTGTGTGCAGAAATATTAGGCAAATGAGTATTGATCACATGATACTTTTTAAATGTTGTCCTACTCCAAGCTGTATAGGCTTGAGAGCAACTTTCCAATAAGTAAATCAGGTGATGTGCATCTATAATGAGGAGGGTGTGGTCAAATGACATCAACACACTATATAAGGTGTGCTTAATTATTAGGCAAATGCCTTTCCTTAGGCAAAATGGGTCAGAAGAGAGATTGACGGGCTCTGAAAAGTCCAAAATTGTGAGATGTCTTGCAGAGGATGCAGAAGTTTGAAATTGCCAAACGTTTGAAGCGTGATTACCGAACAATCAAGCGTTCATGGCAAATAGCCAACAGGTCGTAAGAGCGTGTGGGTAAAAAAGGTGCAAAATAACTGCCATGAATTGAGGAAAATCAAGCGTGAAGCTGCCAAGATGCCATTTGCCACAGTTTTCCGATATTTCAGAGCTGCACGTTACTGGAGTATCAAAAGCACAAGGGTGCCATACTCAGAGGACATGGCCAAGGTAAGGAAGGCTGAAAAATGACCACCTTTGAACAAGAAACATAAGATAAAACATCAAGACTGGGCAAGAAATACTTAAGACTGATTTTCAAACCTTTTAGGAGTGATAAATGAGATTGACTCTTGAAGGACGGATGTATAGGCCAGAGGCTGGATCAGTAAAGGGCAGAGAGCTCCACTCTGACTCAGACGCAGCAAGGTGGAGGTGGAGTACTGGTATGGGGTAGTATCATCAAAGATGAACTTGTGGGACCTTTCGGGTTGAGGATGGAGTGAAGCTCAACTCCCAGACCAGTTCTGGGAGACAACTTCTTCAAGCAGGTACAGGAGAAGTCGGTATCGTTCAAGAAAAACATGATTTTCACGCAGGACAATGCTCCATCACATGCATCCATCTACTCCACAGCGTAGCTTGGCCAGTTAAAGGTCTAAAAGAGAAAAAATAATGACATGGTCCCCTTGTTCACTGATCTGAACCCATAGAGAACTTTGTCCTAAAATGTGAGATCTACAGGGAGGAAAACAGTTACAACCTCTGGGAACAGTGTCTGGGAGGCTGTGGTGGCTGCCTGCAAAAAGCAATGTTGATCGTATACAGATCAAGCAACTGGACAGAATCTATGGATGGAGGCTGCTGATGATCATAAAGGAAGTGGCGTAATATGTCACAATTTTTTTTGTGTTTTGTTTTTGCATGTCAGAAATGTTTATTTCTAAATTTTTGCAGTTATATTAGTTTACCTGTGAAAATAAACAAGTGAGATGGGAATATATTGGTTTTTATTAAGTGCTAATAATTCTGCACAGTAATAGTTTACCTGCACAAACAGTATCCTCCTAAGATAGCCAAATCTAAAAAAAAATTATCCATACTTTCCAAAAATATTACGCTTTGATATTTGAGTCTTTTGGTTGATTGAGAATTTATAATTGTTGATCAAATAAAAAATAATCCTCTAAAATACAACTGCTAATAATTTCTGCACACAAGTGTATATATTGAAGAAAAGGAAAATGTAGAGGAGATACCCAATTTACTCATGGTCTTTGGAGAAAAATTATGCTTCTGTTCCCAAGGAGTTGTTTGAACTTATGGTTTTTCAAACAGAAATGGCATTAGTAAAAGATCTTTTTTGGATGTAAAATTTTAGAAGAGTTTATCTTTCAGGCAGCGATTTTGGCTAGGTTTTTTTTCGAAGCGTTTTTTTGTTTTTTTTTTTTTTGCAGTCTCTTTATTTTTTCAATGTCTAGTTTGGATGGGAACCTTCAGGAATCCACTACTAAAAAAAGATATCACTTTTTTCTTTATCACTAGCAGTTTTTTAAAACTTCTTTAAAATGTTGCGTGCGCATGCGTACAAATCACACAGGGAATGAATGGGAGTGCACAGTCATGCGCAGTCAAGCGCAGCACCGTGCATCTCCATGATAAACATAGGGACTTCCGGTGCCTGCGATCACATGGCGGTTTCCCTCCACAGAACGCTGCGGGGGGGAATGCCAGTATGAAGGCACCCTTAGGAAGAAAAAACAGTTAAAGTCATATGAGCCACAATGTGGAATCCCCATAGATATGAATACGAAGAGTTTTCCAAGTGAAGCCATATTTCAGGAGGATTTTGGCATGGATCTGACCCAAAGAACTTTACATTCACTCTTTTAATAGCTTTAAGCTTTGAAAGTTGTTCAAGCTGCAAAAACAAGTGACCAATCCATTCTTCAGGCAATTTCCAATTGGAACGGCTCTATTCACACAGTTGCCTTTCCGTGAATTACCAAAAACATAGTGGATTTGTGTAATTACCGCATTTTACTGCAGTTTGGCGCTATGGTTTTTGTGTTTTTTTTTAATGCATTTTTTAAATGTGATTTACCTGTTGACCAAACAGCAAACCAAAAAGACGTCAGCAATTCTCATTCAATCCCCGGCTGTTTTGTTGCATGGGTTTTGGCCATGTGGTTCACTACTGGCCCTTGTAACTGCTATTTTCTACATGTTTATTCTTCTTCTTTTTTTAAATATGTTTTATTTTCTGATTTAACCTTTTCCGGCTATATATCCTTCATGTAATAGCAAAACCCATTTTCACTACTTCTTTAAGTAATAATGTCATGAACCCATGTAAAGATTAAAGATGAGGCTTAGAGTGCTGTCGTTCCTGTTAAACCTGTCTTTAATTGCTTGTTCTTTGTAGTTAAAAAAGAAGCACAAAACCTCAGTGCGTTGATTTCTTCCTGGTTCATAAGATGGATAAAAGTAAAAATATAGACAAGAAACGTCTGGCATCAAGTATAAGCATGTCAGAAGAAAGACATCGGCCCCCAGTCATGATGAAGGCTGGTCTTTTGTACATCATTCATTAAGACGTGTGTGCATCTTAATAAATTTGCACATTTTTTAGCTTCACTCAGGGACTGAAGTAGGTTTACTTTCTATGTTTTTCCATTGTTATAGTGTAAATTATAATGAATTTGCTACCATGCTTGACCATGCTCCCTCCGGCAAAAGCTCCGTTCAAAATGTTGGCTGGTAATGTCATAAAAACACCAAAAGTTGTAACAGTTTTGTGCGACTACGAGTTGTGCAAAATTTTTGTGACATTTTTTAAGAGTTTTAGGCCACAGTTTTCAGTTTAGAGGGACACACTGTATATGTATGCAGTGAAGTATACCATTTTTTTTCTCAAACTGGAATTATGGGTGAAAGGAACCATCAACCAGTGGTTCCCACTAGTAAGGCTGTGTGCACACTATCCAGAGTGATGATTTGAACTGTGTTCTACGGACCTGCGCTGCTTCACAAAGGAGACGGTCAAGAGATGTACATCCCAAGTGGCTTCTTTATTTTCCGACGCGTTTCGGAGTCAAACCCGACTCCTTCCTCAGGGAGCCAACAATGATGTATCCCTGAGGAAGGAGTTGGGTCTGACTCCGAAAGGCGGCAGAAATAAGAAGCCACTTGTGATGTACATCTCTTGACCGTCTCCTTTGTGATGCAGCTCAGGTCCGGAGAACACAGTCCATATCATCACTCTTGATCACGTTTCACCGTCAATGTGTGGACCCTGCGCAGCCATCTTGTTGCACATATGCACGTATGCTGTTTGTGTGCTATACAACCCAGGTGAGCAAATGACAATTGGAAGCTTCAGATTATATTGAGATAAGACCCTATTTGCGCTCTCTTTCATTTATAGTGTTGCATGGGCCACACTATCTGGAGGCACTGCGTTTGGGACGCAGTGCCTCCGAGCCTGAGGGAAGCTGCAGGTGAATGTATGGAGACTGCAGCCACCCTGTACCCATGATCTGCGTTGGGTGCAGGGCTGCTATTTCCAGCATTTCTCCTGCTGGGTCTCACTTCCAACTACGTAGCATTAAATTAACATGCTGCGGAGATGCGGAAGCGGAGATGACTGTCTAGCTGCAGTTTCCAACATCATGTCGGCTCTCTATTTAAAACTCAACCTTTCCAAAACTGAACTTCTTTTGCTCCCGCCCTCCACTACCCTCCCTAAATCTGACATCTCTCTCTCAGTGTGCGGTAGCACGATAACACCTAGGCAGCAGGCTCGCTGTCTGGGTGTTATGTTTGACACCGATCTCTCCTTCACCTCCTATATACAATCTCTCGTTCGCTCTTATCGCTTACACCTGAAAAACATCTCTAGAGTCCGCCCCTTTCTCACCATGGAAACAACTAAAACCCTTACCTTGGCCCTAATCCACTCCTGCGTTGATTATTGCAATTCTCTATTAATTGGCCTCCCCCTCTCTAAACATTCCCCTCTACAGTCCATTCTTAATGCAGCAGCCAGGATCACCTACCTGGCCAATAGTTACTCAGATGCCTCCGCTCTGTTCCAGTCATTGCACTGGCTGCTGCCACAGCAGGATAAAGTTCAAATTGCTTGTTCTCACCCACAAAGCTCTTCACAATGCAGCACCCCCTACATCTCCTCCCTTATCGCTATCTATCACCTCACCCGTTCTCTACGTTCTTTAAATGACCTTCGACTAACATCTGCACTAATCCGATCCTCCCACTCCCGTCTACAAGACTTCTCCCCAGCTGCACCAATTCTCTGGAATACTCTACCCCAAGAAATCAGGACCATCCACAACTTGCATGGCTTCAGACGCTCACTAAAAACACATCTTTTCAAGGCGGCCTATCATGCTCCCTAACAAAACTCCTTTGTACTGTACATAGCCAATGCACTATCTCTCTCGACATAACTCTTCTTCAAACTCCACCAAACCCAAAAGGTCTACACAGATGTCTGGTGACCATTCATGTAACTTTATTTCTATCCCCCATTTCCTCATGATGCCTGGACCATCAGTGTTATAAGCCCCTGTACTTTGTGTAACCCCTATCTCGTTGTAGATTGTAAACTCTTTTGAGCAGTGTCACTTTTGTTTTTGCTTTATCTATTGTATAGTATTTTTTACATTGATTCTATGCTTATTGTATCGTTTCCTATAACTGTACTGTATTCTTTCTCTACTGGAATTACTGTGTTACATTGTGTATTTTCTTACTGTATTATGCTGTGCATTTTCGTCTATTATCCACTGTACTGTAAAGCGCTGCGGAATATGTTGGCGCTATGTAAATAAAGATTTAATATTATTATGATTATTATTAATAAAATGCAAATTTTGGTTTACAACCGCTGTTCTATTTAATCACAATCAAGTTCTTCTACACTAAACTTGCCTGACCACATCTTAAAGACTTTGCTCTGAGTAGTAGGGCAAAGCGTCATGGAGAAAAAAGAAGCCACGCCACCCCCCCAAAAAAAACTTCCCACGAAGCTGGAAGCTGCAATTGTCCAGAATATTGTATGTCACTTCCCCTGCAGGGACCGTTGGGTACTCAGAACCGGGCCCTCTCAATGTCATTGGGGCTGTGGGATGTCACGGTGGCGTGACCCGGTCCGTGGTCCCCTCGTCGGGCAATCAGTAAAAAGGGGAATTGAAAAAGGGATGAAAAGAAAAATATAAAAAAATAAAATAAAAGAGTTTGTGTCGTGACGCCACCCATGGAAGGCGGCTGGAGGGGCCGCTGCTGCAGTCGGGACCTCTGGGGATGATGGTAGTAGCAGCTGTGATGGTTTGGCTCTCCACAGGAAGAGAGGGTCCCCAGTGCAACCGAATAGTATGTGGAAGTGTTTGGGGAATGGGAAGCCAGCAGGGCTGAGCTGGCTGCCAGTAGGGATCTGAGGAACTCTCAGGCAGGCTCCTGCTGCCGGCTCGGCGTTTCAATCTACCTCTCCTCAGGTGCAAAAATAATAGTCTCACACAGTACTGAGCTTCAACCCGGTTTACTTGGCTTTTTTGGCAGGTGTTCAAGTTACAAGACAGTGCAGTGGCAGCTCCGGTGGTCTTTTAGCAGCCTGGGATGGCTCGTCCATGTCATCCCCTTTTGTGTTCCTTTCCATGGGCCTCTCTTCCTTACTTTTCAACACGCAAAGCTATGATCCAGCAGCCATGGGCCTTTGTTGGGCAACCTGCCTGGTCCCCTGGCCCTGGTATGGAGGCCTTCTCTTCGCTGCACTGGGGTTTGGGTCACGGGACATAAAGACCCCGCACCCGACTGGTTTTGTGGTTGGAGCGCCCTGTCACTTTAGGGCCGATACCCTGGTTCCTGCCTTGTCCTTCAGCCTTCCAGCTAATTTGGGTGCACGGGTGGATTGCTCATTATCCGCACTCCTAGGACTCCTTCTGTCTCTCTATGGTCTGTAGCCCGGGACCCGGAACAGCCTTAGGATGGTACCGGCCATCGGGTACGTGTCCCTTCAGTCTCGTGTAATGATGGTGATCTCTTTCCTCTCTGTCTGACTGGACTGAACTGCTGCTCCTCACTGACTAACTACCGGCTAACTGGCTAACTTCCTGTGGTGTTTCCTGGTTTTTGTTTCCTCCCCTAACTGTTTCTTGTGCTAGTAGCGGCTTTACAACACTCTCTCCAATCCCCTAGGCATTGTGCTTAGTAATGTAAGGTTGCATGCAGTTGCTCGGCCATGGAAACCCATGCCACGAAGCTTTCAGTGCCTTTTTTTCATTTGCTGATGTTCAAGGATCAGTCCGAGACCAGCAATGTTCCTATTAACTCCATATCTAATTTATCCCTATAATCTAAGCTTAATTCTTGCATACTTCCTTTATTAATTCCTTATGTTATGTTTCCCTTTATACACTATCTAACAGCTATTGATTTTTTTTCTCTTTCCTGTTTTATGAAGTACCATGTGAGTGCCCCAGTGCCTGCTGGGAAACTCACATGGAGCATTATCAAGCTGACAGGCTCCTCAGTCCCTCCCTGACACAAAGCGTCACTGTGGTGCTGATTCCCAGGGTCAGGGTTGTCCAAATGTTTACAAAGGTCTCCAGCCCCTTTTCTCTCCTTACCGCAGTCCCCTTCTCATCTCCTCCTTCTCCCCTCCTCGCAGTGTGAGTTCTCAGCCCCCCTGCTCCCCTCCTCACAGAGATACTTCTCAGCCCACCTTCTCTCCTTCCCACAGTCTGTATTCTCAGCCCCCCTTTTTCCCCTCTCCCCGCATTGGGCGTTCTCAGCCCTCCCACCTTCTTCTCCCCACTAACCCCTGTTCTTATCTGCTCCCTGCACCATGTCACATCTCCTTTGACATCTACCTCTGTGAGATTGCGAATCTCAGACTGACCATGCAGGAGCACATAAGTGACGTCAGTGTGTATCCCGGGACTTATGCATATTGACGATTCGGGATCTTCGACTGACGTCACTTGTGGTCGGTGCTTATGCCCTCCTGCACGACTGGTCTGACATTCGCGATCGCACAGAGGGAGTGACACAGCATGTCATGGAAGATGTGACACCGCACTGCCGGTGCGGGTAAGGACAGAGGAAGGAGGGTAATTTTCGGGATGGGGGGCTGAGAATGCACACTTCGGGGAGGGTGAACCTGTCGGCGCTGAGAATTCACACTGCGGGGAGGGGAGAAGGGGGGGCTGGAGACCTTTGTAAACATTTGACAGCCCACCCTTGAAACCAGCGTCACAGTGATGTTTTGTTTCAGGGATGATTTGAGGCCTTGGGCCTGTCTGACATGCCGTGTGAGGATCCCATGATGCACTGGGACAATCACACGGTACGTCATCAAGCAGAAAATAGCTGAAAAACAAAACGACAACTGTTAGAAAGTATAGAGAGGGAACCGTAGGGAATTAATAAAGGAAGTATATTAGAAAAAAGCTTATATTAGCAGGATATATTATATAGGGAGTTAGGAGGAAAGTTGTCTCAGACTGACCCTTTAATGCTGTAGGAGTCAGCAGAGTGTTGATGACTTTTGTGCACTATGTACTCAGCACTTGGTGACCCTAATTTTCGTCGTCTCCACTACATGGCTGAGTTGCTGCAGTTTCTTTTACTTCTCAATAATATCACTCACAGGTGATGGGGAATATTTAGGGGGAAGAAATGTCATGAAAGGATCTATTACACTAGTGACTTCTAATACAGGACCATGCTGGTATCGTGAACTCTATACCACAAGCCATGACACATGTTAATAAAGGCAGAAAGCGAGGGGATGGATGCTATATACCTGCAGTAATGGGACTGAATGAAAAACCTGGATTGGTTGAATAAGACCTGTCCAGATACTTTTTTCAAATAATGTATATAGACAATGATCAGTTGAACCAAAATGTTTTTCTGGTTCCTTTTCTTTTAGCTTGTTTTAAACTTCCAGTCTTGAAAAAAAAAAACAAAGCCAGAAGAAGGAAGGGGATAAATACTGCGCTGTCACGGACAAGGACTCAGCCAAAGTATTGAAAACTGTGATTTTATTTCTCTACGCGTTTCGGGGATGTACATCAGTGATTTATTTCCTGAAGAAGGGGATTCATCCCCGAAATTTGTAGAGAAATAAAATCACAGGTTTCAATACTTTGGCTGAATCCTTGTCCCGGCAGCACAGTGTTTAAGCCCTTCCTTCTCCTGACTTTGATATATTCCTCTTTGGGGGCTGCAGCAGCTGACGTTGGGACTTTATCACATCCCTCTCAGGTGAGCCCTCCAAGACTCTATTCAAACCAGAAAGATTTGGAGGGTAAGACCCGATTTGCGCCATTTTGTTTCCAACCCTATCCAGTCTCGAAAGAAAGAAAGAGCCCAGGCAACATTCTCTTACCGGTAAGATGAGAAATGTCCCTGTCTTTAGGGGCTGGCCTCTTTGAAGCATGTGAATGGCATATTCTTGTGACAAACATCTGATCACTATCTTCATAATTAGTTAAAAGATATCATGAGGTCTAAAAACTTTAAAGAAATTAAAAATAGTTGTTGATGGTGACCTTAATTTGAAAGCTGAATTAAAATAATATTTCCATAGCAAATTCTGAAATGATAGCCTAAAATGGAATCACATAAGGTCTTTTAATTAGAAAAATGAGGCCCTGATATCATGCCATTAGAATAAAGCTGTTTTTGTTAAATGAAAACAAACTGATCTGAGTCACGTTCTACATGGTGTTTTGTTTTTAGTTTTGCCTCTGGGATGAGCTGAAGGTTAATTGACCCTAAGCCATTTTAGGACTTTTAGCTGTAAATGAATTCCAATGTTATGCGATCGTTTATAGACCTGCCAGTCATAGAGGTATGTGACCGGCAGGTCCTCCTACTTGGACAAAAAGAGACACTCCTGTCTAATGACCAAAGAAAGATTAGATAGATTGCTTCATATATTGAGCTATGGTTACTAAGAGAATGAGGGGTCTGCAATACCAAGACGGGTTATCAAACTTGGGGTTATTCAATTTGGAAAAACAAAAGTTCAGGAGGGATCTTATTACAATGTACAAATATATGAGGGGACAGTACAAAGACCTTTCTAATGATCTTTTTACATCTAGACCTGAGATGGGGACAAGGGGGCATCCTCTACATCTGGAGGAAAGAAGGTTTAATCATAATCACAGACGTGATTTTACTTTACTGAGACTATGTCAGTGAGACTATGGAACTCCGCCGCATGATATTGTAATGAGGGACTCACTACAAAAAGTTCAAGAAAGGCTTGGATGTCTTTCTTGAAAATACAATATTACAGGCTATGGACTCTAGGTTTAGTGATGAGACGTTGATCCTGTTGATTGCTGTATGTGGATATGGGAAGGAATTTTCCCCGTAATATGGGACAATTAACATCTGCCTCTTAGGGTTTTTTCCGTCCTCTGGATTAACATGTTAGGCTATAAGTTGATTTAGGGCCCCAACAGCAGCCACTGCACAGGGTGTCATCCAATGTAAGACAATTTAATAAATTGACTTGCACTAGGACTCGTTACTCGGCGAGTAGTAAGGGACTCGCAGGACTCGGTACTCAGCGAGTTTCCCAGCGATTATGAGAGAGGAGGGGGACAGAGAGGTGGAAAAAGAAGTTAATATGAGAGAGGATTACTCGCACAGTAACGAGTCCAATGCAAGTCAATGGCAATCCTAGTTTTGTCAGAGTTTACTTTTTCTCATTTGCTAGACTCACTATATCACATCGCTATGTAGCTTGAATCTCCCCAAATCGTTTAAACAATCGCACCGCTTCACGGATACCCGCTGTCAGCAGCGAGTCTGAGCGAGTCTGAGCGAGTCTACGAATCCGAGTCCTGTATACTGTATTCGGGACTCGCGAATACAGAATCTGTTATGTTCCGACAAAGCTTCCGAGACAGCCTAGCGTGTTAGGTCAGAAAACTTGTGAAGATGGACAAGCAAGTTATCCAATCATATTCAGTAATGCCACAGCCATGTTGGTTGTGGCAGGACTATGATTGGCTTCTGTCCATCGTGATGCCTATGTCATGTATGAGAAGCGAGGCTGTATATAAGCCTTGCCACCGCCATTTCCTCCACATTCCTGTGACGATCTGAGCTAGTGCAGGGTGAGGTAGATGCTGGAGCAGATCATAGGGAGTGTCAGTCAGTGTAGGGAAACTTCAAGATTTCTTATATTTAACCCAAACAGCTCTTCTGAGAGCTACCATGAGGACAGAGGAGTACTGTGTAGAGGACTGTAGGCAGGCAGGCAGGCAGGCAGGGAGGAGCAGCCTTACAGTGCACACAGGACCGACCTCATAGCTTAGCTTAGGCTGGCTTCACAGTAGCGTTCCCCTCCGCAGCGTTCTGTGGAGGGGAATCGCCATGTGTACGCTGCGGCCGCCAGCTCCTATCTTTATAATGGGAGCGCACGGTGCTGCGCTTGACAGCGCAGGACCGTGCGCACCCATTCACTCCCATATGTGATCTGTGCGCAGGCGGATGCCTGCATACAGATCACACACTCTCGTCCGCACCAGGAATGCAACATGTCGCATCCCTGGTGCGGACGAGACTGTGTGATTTGTGCACAGGCATCCGCCTGCGCACAGATCACATATGGGAGTGAATGGGTGCGCACGGTCCTGCGCTGTCAAGCGCAGCACCGTGCGCTCCCATTATAAAGATAGGAGCTAGCGGCCGCTGCGGTCACATTGCGGATCCCCTCTGCAGAACGCTGCAGAGGGGTCTGCAAATGTGAACCCAGCCTTACTCACTCAGCTGTCCTAATAGCTGAAGTCAGAGGCTTAGCTGAGGTACTATTTCTTATTTTTTTGCACCTGATAGATTTTGGGTCATAATAACCCCTTCAGCTTTATTTTCTCTGTGGCAGACCAGTGTGTTGCTGCTCTCCTACCTGCAAATAAGACAAACACATGCGAGTTTGGCCTCGGACACAGCAGCAAAAAACTGTTGCGAGTGGGGTTTCCAAAACGGCAATGCGAGCGCTTTCCGAGACACATCTGCGATTTGTAAATCGCACATTACTCGCTATTACTCGCTTCCCCATTCATTAACATTGGACTCGCTAGACTCGCAACGAGTAGCGAGTCCCGGGCTCAGACTCGCTAGAGTCAAGCGATTCCGAGTAATTTAGGACTCGCCCATCACTAATAAATATGCAAACCTTAAAATGTATTCCTAAAACAACAACATGCCTTAAAAAATTTAGAAGAGATACTGGGCAGTACCTGTGAACATCATAAAAAGGTTGAGGTCCAACCAGAGTGAGACAGCCACAATCCTGTTTGTTGTCCAACTCAAGATCTGCTTTTTGATTCTGGTGGTCAGTGCTTTTAGCTAAACTTTGTGTGTACATATTTAAAGGTCCACTTTATGCTAGAAAGGCCCCTATATAAGTTGATAACAGCGTGTCCTATTACTGTGACCCCAGTGTCCGGCTCACTATGCGTGGTAGTATGGCGCCCCACCGGTCTGGTCACCACAAAGGAGTTCTACACCCATTCCACGGGAGTGGTATCTCAGTTCTCGAGGAAACTGGATAGTTAATCCAGACACCCATCAAAACACTCAACACACCCTAGGACCCAGGGGACCATGTGCGGACCCAGAGGGAGGGCCCAGTCAAGGGGACAGAGGAAAGAAAGGTGGAGGGTGGCAGTGAGTGAGAAGGACTAGAAGGAGTGGGAGAGAAGGAAGGTGTCATGCGGAGGACAGAGAAAACCTCAGGGGTGCAGGTGGAGTGAGAACGAACTGTGTGCCCAAATCCAGGACTAACTGGAGGGGTTGGTTGAGAACAAGGGACTGACCCTGAAAGTGGCGCGGAAGCTGTATGCTCGCGCACTGAACCGGAGGCCATGAGGTCTAAAGGAGCTGTAGCCGCAACCTGGCGCACCTGCTGAGAAGGCAGCCGAACTAGGGTCAGGGGACTGGGCTAGTGGCTGTTGGATCGGGGCTCTGCATGCAGAGGTGCTGACAGGAGACGCGAATAAGTAGCGCTGGGAGAGAGCGACCAGAGAAAGGAAAGGCACATGAAGGGGTCTTTGACAAATTATCCCGGTTTTTTGGGGAACAACTGGACTGGAACTTGGCAGAGAGAAGCACAGAATTCCATCGCTGAATGAGACTATATATTTTCCCACCTGTGCAGCCACCGACTACAAAAGCAGACGAGATACAGAATCCCAGCTTGAACACAGCCTTGCACATTCAATGCAATCGAACACATCTGCCCCGGGGTATTGCTCCACCTACGGGGAGCAACGACATCAGGCTGCAATATCAACAACCCCGGAGGTCTGACCCGCAGCGTTGGACCCTCTTGACTGAGAACCGTAGGTGGTGTCACAAACTTTTAATTTTCCAAACTTAACCCCCATTCAAAAACCCCAAACTTAACTCCCCCGAGGTCACGGAAGCCGGGTCTCGATCCCCGTGACTCCCCTGCAGTACTGAAGCTCGGTTCCCAGTGCCCCACTGCCCCAGAATGGGCAAATCAGTAGATTCTCTAAGCCTCCGGTCCCGGTGGGCTCACGGACCCCAGGTATTGATGTATTGAGCTGGAAGGCAAGGACTTAACACACACAGGAATCTCTGGAGAAGCAGGACTGATAAAGAGAAACCAAGCAGGGATTAAAGCAAGTAAGCGCAGACATTGACGCAAAACATAGATAGAAGTCTAGAGTTTCAACCCAAAAAACACAGGTGTGTCTCTCTTGTTGGGCCTTAAATAGGTCTATGAAGATGATGCCATTGATGCCAATGATCCACGTGGGGCACCTTGAAAAACCCAATGTAGAGGACAACAGGGGCAGTGCACCAACAGCTAGGAAGCAGAGCCAGGATTACCTGCGACAAGTGTGTAAAACACAGCAATTGGTTTGGGCAAAAAAAACATTAAGTGTTTAGTTTTCCTGAAATTTCAGCATTACCCAGTTTTTATTGATATTGATGGGTTTGTTACTCATCTGTTCTGGCTCCAGCACTGGACACCATGTCATTCTCCTGATTCTGCAAGTTTTCTCTGCTCTTCAATGTGTTGGGATATTACAGAGTCACTCCTGTGATGTCACTTTCTCCAACCTTACAAGCCAGATCAGGTGGGTGGGTGCTGCAATGCTGCAATAGTATTCAGGTAGATGTTGTCCAGTCCACTACCATAGTCACCGTGGACCAATTCATCGTAACAGGGTTCCTAGATCTACAAGCCAAACCCAGCTCTGCCACATCACTGAGTACTCTGCTCTTCTGGTGGCCAGTTCTGTCTAGGACTTGTGATACTCCCTACTTCTGATAAATCACTGATTACTTTATTTCCCTTGTCATTTCTGTCTTTGGCTTGTGACAAACAGAGATCTACTAAATCGCTGAGTATTGGGCTGTACTGTTGCCAGCTGTGCATTGGATTTCGTGAGAAGGTTAGGTATGGTATATCGCTGAGTCAGGTCTGCTACTCCACTGCCAGCTCTGCAATGAACTTCTGCAAACTCAACTGTGCTACTTCACTGAGGTAAGTGCAACACTGCTACTCCAGTCTGGTCTGAAGACCTCTTGTGTAACTCAACTCTGCTTTATTGGTTCCTCTTTGCCACGTCTCCACTGTTCTCTTGTGGACGTCTATGCCATGACTGTTTGTAAAACTATTCTTCATCAGATAACATTATTCCAGTGTGAACTTCTTATTACTGTTCTTCCACCATAATGTCCCTTGTTTTAACTGGATCTACACACTGCAGAAGAGCTGCTCATCTATCTGGATCAAGGTTTTCCAAAGTCCACTGCACCCATTGAGACATCATAATAATAATTATTATTATTTATTTATATAGCGCCATTGGTTCCATGGCGCTTTACATGTGTAAGGGCAGAACAAGGACGAGAACATAAATAACGACGAATAAATCATACAGGTACATTAGGGCAGAGATCCTGTCCACAAGGGCTCACAGTCTATAGGGGATGGGTGGGAGACAGTAGGAGGGGGAGAGGTGAGATGGTGCAGCGGATTAGGTCTCAGTGTGGGTTATAGGCTTGACGGAAGAGGTGGGTCTTCAGGTTTTTCTTGAAGGTTCCCAGGGTAGGGGAGTGTCTGATGTGGTGTGGAAGAGAGTTCCAGAGTATGGCGGATGCATAATGCCTATAACACACAGACATGCCGGGGTCTATTGAGTGAGACACTCTATGTAGACTCGGTACTGTCTGACAGAAAGATTCTGTTGAAAACTAAGAATTTACTAACAGATTATTTGGGGAAGTTTTCACTAAGAAACATCTGTACATTTATAGTGCTGACAATGGAGCTGAGGGCCTTGTGGGCAAAATTTCCATTTCTCTTAAAGGGGTTGTCTGGTTAAATGGTTTGTCACTATCCGTAGGAGAACTTGCTCATCCCTGGGGGTCTCAAAGCTGTGACCCTCATTGATCAGCAAAATCGGAAAATGTTATTCCCTATTGGGCACTGTTATACCTTTTACAAAATAGTGCAACAAATTTTAAGACTGAACGTCACTGCCTTCATTTTCTATGGGCTGCTGGAAAAAGGTAAGCGCAGTGCTCGGAAGAGGTCAAGCATGCCCACTGCAACTCCATTTTAACAGGTAAGGTTGGTTTCACATTGCGTTATTTTCCTGTCCATGGGGATCCTACTTTTTGCAGGACCCCACGGACAGGAAAGGACCGAATCGGATGTGGCCTTTGGATGCCATTTTTGTGTCCGGGTCCGTGATTTTCACGGATCCGGACACAGAAAAGCCCAAGCTTGCAAAGCGCAGGCAAGCGGGGCACTTTCACTCTCGTAATGTATATACATACATTGCGGGAGTGAAGCAAGGGTTAAAAATAATAAAAAAAAGATCCCCACCTCTCTGGTGCGTATCCCACGATGCGCGCCATCTATCCAAGCTTAAGGACCTGGTGGGGCAGGGCTACCTGATCAGCTGATCGGTCACATGACTGCATCAGCTGAGTGGTTTAAATCTCCCACCCACCGTTCGGTTTTGGCAGGCGCAGGATTTAAACCGCTCAGCTGATGCGATCATGTGACCGATCAGCTGATCGGGCAGCCCCGACCCGCTAGGTCCTTAAGCTCGGATAGATGGCGCGCATTGCGGGACACATACTGGAGAGGTGAGGATATATATTTTTTTTTTTTTAACACTAATTTTAGTTAATTTTTCTTCTGCGATGTATGTATTGGATGGAGTTATCATGGTCTCAATCAGGCCCCCTTGGCTTTTGCTGGCACTAGGGGCAGGCCTGCTCTTCTGTGCCTTGTGCGGGCCCATCCCACGATGGGGGGCAGGGCAAGCTCCCGGGCCAGGACATGGCGTTAGTCCTCCCTAGTCACCATCTTCAATATATACACTCAGTCTTTTAAAAGTCTTTCTTAATGCGCACAAGACCCGTTCGCATCCTGTTCGTGACGCCAGTTTTGACTCACCCACCCCGAAGCCGTGAGTCACTCGGAGCTGGGCTCCGGAAATGCAGGGGGAGTCACAGGGGTTGAGACCTGATTTCCGTGACCCCAGGGAAGTCAATTCCTGGATTTTGGGGTTTTTGAATGGAGGTAAAGTTTGTAAAATTAAAAGTTCATGACACCACCTATGGTTCTCGGTCAAGAGAGACCGATGCTGCGGGTCAGACCGCCGGGGTTGTTGGTATTGCAGCCTGATGTCGTCACTTCCCGGAGGTGGAGCAGTACCCCGGGGCAGATGTGTTCATGGGACACTGTTGGGTCATTTTCAGTATAATACAAATATTACCCTTGAATAATGCCTGGGCAGACATTTTAAAAGCATGTAAAATCATTATTCTACCCTTTGTAGTTTCCGTTATCAGTATTGTCAGACCCTGCAGAGAGCTGCTGCATTAGTCCTCTCCATTATAAGCAGAGATGATTAGTCCTGCTGCTGTATAAACTGTCATGTAATTATGCACGTCTTCTCTGCAGCTCTCTCCTCCCTCCTCCCTCTGCTCTCACTGCTGTGTTGTTTCACTTTCTGAAGCTACTGTTCTGTTCAGAACACAGAGGGAGAAAGCTATTGGTTTGCCTTATCTGATCTAGACTCCATTTGTTTCTGTTAAAAGGAATCCCTGCTGTGCTGTGAGAGATCCAGTGTTTATCTGAGCTCTTGCTTTTGCTGCAAAGAGAGGATACAGGCCCCTCCCCCTCACACTGATGTCCTGTGCTGTGATGTGGCATGCATAATCATCCTATGGGGAGTGGACAGCAGAGAACTAAGTGATCATTCACTGTGATTAACAGACAAAATTATTCTCTTAATTTGAAGTTTACAGAAAATAGGAGGGGAGTATAAATAAAAGAAATATATGAATAGAGAGAGCTTAGAGAAAGGAATTAGAAAATGATAGCAGTTACATATGGATTTTTGACCTGACAGTTTTCCTTTCAATTGTAATGGATGTGCAAGGCCGTGTTCAAGCTGGCCTCTGTATCTTGTCTGCTGGTGCAGTTGGTGTCTCCGCAGGTGGGAGAATAAACAGTCTCACATAGGGTTGAAATTCTGTACCCGGTTTACTCACTGCAGCTACAACTGGTCTCCGGGTGCTTCTCTCTGCCAAGTTCCAGTCCAATCACTCCTCAAGGAACCGGGATGATTCTTCCAAGACCCCTTCATGTGCCTTTCCTTTCTCTGGTCTCTCTCTCCCAGCGCTACTTATTTGCCTCTCCTGTCAGTGCCTCCGCATCCAGAGCCCCGATCCAGCAGCCACGGGTCTTCTCAGGTGACTGGTATCTGTCTACTGACCCTAGTCCAGCTACCTTTTCAGCGGGTGCTTCGGGTTGCAGCCACAGCTCCTCTAGACCTTGAGGCCTCCGATTCAGTGGTTGGGGCATACAGCTTCTGCGCCATGTTCAGGGACGGTCCCTGGTTCTCGACCAACCCCTCCGGTTGACTATGGTCAGTCCCGGATTGCAGGCGCACAGTTTGCTTTCACTCCACCTGCACTCCTGGGGTTTTCTCTGTCCTCCGCACAACACCTTCCTTCTCTCTCCTACTCCTCACTCCTTCTCACTCCTCCTCACTCCTTTTTCCTTCTGCCACCCTAAACCTTTCTTTCCCCTGTCCCTCGACTGGGCCCTCCCCCGGGTCTTCCCATGGTCCCCTGAGTCCGGGGTGTGTGTTGGGTGTTTTGGCGGGAGTCTGGATTTACCATCCCATTTCCTCGAGGATGGACTGAGATGCCACACCCGTGGAGTGAGTGCAGTAACCCTGTGTGGCAACCAGACCGGTGGGGTGCCACATTTATCACAAAAGACAGCGCTGAAAACGCATTGCCCTTTCTTTTCCCACTGGTCTGCTGGAACCTCTTTCTCCTTTTCAAGAATATTGCCTGGTCCTGAAGCTTTGGTTGTGTGCATACTGAAAATCTCAACACTTGGTGAGCTGCTTTCCATTTTTCATTCAATACTACAAGACATAACCTAGATAAATCTTCCCTCCCCAAAGCCCATGTGCTGTGTAGCTGTAACTGGAATAACTGGGGTAAAGTGGTTTTTCTCAGTCTGTAAAGTTGAATCAGCGAGTTGCATTTGGTTTGATAGAACATCTCTTATTTTAGATTTTTGTTTTGTTAAGTTCCAGTAAGTCTGTAAAAACCAGATACATTCTAATTTGCATTCATTCCTGGAAGTGCATTAAAGAACTTAGTATATTCATGTTTTTTTTTAATTTCAGTAGATGGTATGTGTTAATGAGAGAATAGGAAAAAGTTAGGTTTCCTCTATGGCTGTAAAACTTTTATCATTTATAACCTGAAATATTCTGCAGCATGATAAGATGTACCATATATACTCGTGCATAAGCCAACCCGTGTATAAGCCGACCCCCCTACTTTTGCCCCAACACCTGGGAAAACCTATTGACTCGTGTATAAGCCGAGGGTGGACCCCAGCACAGGTATACAGCCCCCAGCAGTGTGGTGTACAGCAGCCCCAGAGGTATATACAGCCCCAGAGGTATATACAGCAGCCCCAGTGGTAGCATACAGCAGCCCCAGAGGTAGTATACAGCAGCCCCAGAGGTGTATACAGCCCCCCCCATCAGTATACAGGGCCCCCCCTTGGTGCACAATCCTGTAAAGGAAGAGATTAGTATACTTATCACTGTCCCGCTGCCGCTGTCCCGCCGCCGTCATCGCGCTCCTCCGTCTTCATCCAGCGTCTTCCGGCTTCCTCTGGCGCGCAGACAATGACGTCATTGCCTGCGCCGACCGGAGGAAGCCGGAAGAAGACGGATGAAGACGGAGGAGCGCGATGACGGCGGCGGGACAGCCGCAGCGGGACAGCCGCAGCGGGACAGTGATAAGTATACTAATCTCTTCCTTTACTGGTTTGTGCAGCAAGGGGGGGGCCTGTTTACTGATGGGGGCGGGCCTGTATACTGTATACACTGTATACACTGTATACAGTGTATACAGTATACAGTGACTCGCGTATAAGCCGAGGGGGGGACTTTTCAGCCCAATTTTTGGGCTGAAAAACTCGGCTTATACGCGAGTATATACGGTAAATCAAAAATCAAAACCTTCAGTGTTGAATGAATAATCAATTTTCTATCTCCAAAAAAGAAAAAATCCAAAGAAAAAAAAATTTTCTGTAGCAATGAAGACAAGATATACTGTATACTGTGTGACGGCGTACACAAAAGTAATAGCAAAATGGAGGGACTGTATTTTGCGTTACTGAAATAGAATATAAGACTATGTGCTGAAACAAAAAAAGTGATCAGCTTGTGGTCAGAAAAATTCTGCAGCACAAGACGTATTGCGGCATAAAAAAAATGCAGCACAAATAAGGGGACAAACACAGACAGACACAGACAGATACACACTTTATTACCCTTCCCGGCGATCCCATGGTGAGCTCCAGTGATTTATTCCTTCTGTGCATGGGTACGGTACTTCCAGGACCTGCCGGCTGTCAGAGCACAATACTGAAAGCAGACAAATGCCGGCTATTCAGTAATTGAGCAATTTAACCCCTGAACCACCAATGATTATAAGCACCATGTCTCTAGAGAGGGGGGCAATCCCTAGAGACATGGTGACAAGTTAATTGCCACATATTAACCATTTAGGACCAGGGAACATTGCCGTATATGCAGCATCTGTGCTCATATGCTGCACGGATGCTGCATATGCAATTTAACCCTCAAAATATACATAATTGCCCATCAGCTGGCTGCTTGGTAATCATCTGGCACTGCTGACACAGCGGTGCAAGATGATTACTTACTGTACCGGCTAAGCGGGAAATTTAAACTTTGTGGCTTTGACAGCCGCAGAGCTTTAATTTCCCGACAAATGCTGTCTGCGGTCCTTCAGGACCGTGGACAGCATCACAATCACGCATCACACGCACTCACACCTAACAATCACAGCACACTAACATACATACAGCCAGCCACACTCACCATATGCACCATACTCGCACCATACACACCCACAAACACACACAGCACTCGCATCACTGTCATGCATCAGAAACGCGGCATTTTTGATGCATGATAGTGTGCCTCCACCCTTAGGCTGAGTCACATGAGGCGCAGGTGACTCACCGCCGCCGGGACTCCGGTTTCGATAGGCAATAGCTCCTTCCTCCTTGTCACGGGTGGACCGCGCCTGCCGGTAGTGGGGCCCGGTTGAGTGCAGATCAAAAGCTTGAAGACGTCTTGTGAGAACAGATTAAGGGGTTAATTGTTTCGTGACGCCACCTATGAGTGTTTCGATAAGTCTTACCGACGCTGCGGGGCCTCCGGGGGATGGAATGCAGCAAGATGGAACGCTCCCCACAGGCTAAGCGATGATCCCCGAAGGCTGGAGCTGCAAAGATGTTGTGCGGCAGCTGCGGTTACCTTGTATGCGGACGGATGTAGTCATAAGGAAGCACAGATACTGTAAGTCTCTGTAACGGGTAATTTACTATAACCAGCAAGCAGTACATGGCAAACAGTTAACGGGTAGTAGACGGGTGGACTCAGCAGTGATAGGTGTCCCTCAGAGATCCGCGGTGTTCCTCCATTCTAGCTAAGTGTTGCCGTTGTCGCCCAGGAATACCAGGTCGGGTACAGGGAGGCTGCTTCAATGCCCTATCCAAAGTATACGTGATGGATGTTTTGGGGAGCGTTGGGTCCCTTGGTGGGTACACCGCTGGTTAGACGACTGGAATTGGCGGGTGGTGGGGTGCTCCTGTAAAGCTGCTCCTCCACTCCTCTGGTTCGCATAGCAGAGCTGAACTGCTGCTAGCTTCGGTACCAGCAAACCGGCTGTAGGTTGGGCACGGGAGTTTTTGGGAATCCGTGTTTAATGCCCGTAGTCCG
The DNA here is from genome assembly GCA_033576535.1 of Allobates femoralis. Taxonomy (NCBI): domain Eukaryota; kingdom Metazoa; phylum Chordata; class Amphibia; order Anura; family Aromobatidae; genus Allobates; species Allobates femoralis. The sequence continues at coordinate 74,543,542 of JARQOC010000006.1, read as the reverse complement.
GTTGGTAATGCATCGGGAGTAATGGTGCTCAACCGTGGTAACGGTAAGGAGATGGCCGGTAGAAGATGGCCAGGGGGCCGCACGGGACTGTGCGAGCCCCCTCTCCTAGGTTGCAGAGCTGGGATTCTGCAGAGGGTCTTCTAGGTTGCTGTTACACCTTCAGCCCTCGAACTCCAACTGTTCTAGGCTTTCCACTACACACTACCCTTGCACTCCGCCCACCAGGACCTTGATTGGCCCTCTATGCTAAGTGATGCATGCAGGGTATGGATCTCTAAGTTAACCAGATGACTGCTGGGTCAGAGAATATTGCTGCTGCATTTATGGCTGCAATACCCTCCTGTGACGCACTCGGTGCGGGGCGCCACACAGGTTCTGTAAGTCACTTTGTGCAGCTTCTGCTAGTGCACAGAAGGAAGAAATCACTGGAACTCACTGTGGTATTGCTGGGGAGGGTGAGTATTGGAGAATTTTTGATCCAAAATTAGATTAATTATATAGGACATGGTACTTCTTTTCCTCATCGGGTTTTTGAAACAAAACCTGATCAGGAAACAACGCAGACTTGGCACAACATTTGAGAAATCTGATAGACTATGCTGTCATGACAAAAATTGATCTGTTTTTTGTGCAAAAACGCAGCACAAAAAAACATCACAAATGCAGCATGGGCACATAGCCTTGACTGCCTGGAGCCACCACTACATGGAGCTCAATTCATATGGATTTACACAGCTACTAGTGGCCGATGAAATGAAAGGGATTGTGTCATAAAACATATATTCACATGATGCTTTCTCTTAATACATTTCCACACACAGTACTTTACCCTACAGAGTGCTGTAACGGACGGCAGCTGTGACCAAGGTGTGCATGATCTGCCCTCTGCCACACTACAGGAAAATGGGTGTGTGTGCGCCTGTTACCACACCTCTGCAGACCACATGCTGCCACTTGACATGGCAAGACAGGAACAAATGGTATAGAGATGAATGAGTGAGACCAGAGTACATGATAATTATTTTCTTTATTTAGCAACTTGATGAGAAGTATATAAATCAGAAAGCAGGCACACACTTATAGGGAATCGCTCAGCAGATGTTTGCTACCTCATCTGAGAGCAGCATGATGTAGGCAAAGGGATGTAGACTCTGTATGTACTTTACTATAGAAAGTGACCTTCTATTCACAGTATGTATGTGTCGGATTAGCTTATTTCTAGCTGACCTAGTCCAACAATGATAAGCTCCTGAAGCGAAAACAAAACTTGCAGGTAAACAACTTCACATAGTGTGAGAAGAGACACATCACTGAAATCTCTGTCTTAAATCCTGCAGTATGGTGTCTTTAGATTAAATGGCTTCTCAGTACAGGTTTCACTTCTCAACTTCTTATGATTGTTAAATATGATCTTCTGTATTGTAAAGCACTGCGGAATATGTTGGCACTATATAAATAAAAGATTATTGTTATTATCATTACCTCTCCCTATTTGCCTAATAGTGATTTGTCATTTGCAAACAATCCGAGACAAAGAATCAGCTCCCTGCTGTAAATGACAGAGCCATAACCCCGGTGAAAGCCAAAACCATTAAATTTCATAATGCCTCTTACTAGGCATAACATTTTAATGCTTGATGTTTCAATACCCACCCAAACCAAATCCTGCCCAGTAGTCAATTTAATTGGCTGGCTGCAAGTGGACAGGGTTTCGGCTACATTAACATCATCTTAAATATGTGTTCACTTGGTGTGAATACATATTTAATAGGGATCCATGTAGGATCCAAAAGATCTCTTTTTGGTAAGGGAGCCAAATCACTAAAAAGAGCTGGACTGCATCACTACTGCCTAACAACAGATAACTGAATTCAAAGTGCCCATGAAACCCCTCCTATTCTGGGCTGGTCTTAATAGTTAACCCTTTCTGCAACTATATCACTTATAGAACACAAACTAGATGATATAACATTTAAACCAGGGCAATGCATTATGTGGCGCCCCTGCAGTTCAGTCGCCACAGTGGTACTGCATTTATTTAATAAGTGTGGCAATATGCTCACAGGTAAAAAGGGAAACTTACCACCAACACACACCCAACACTATTCAAACTCCAGGCCAGGGAGATGCTGGGTGCAAGAAACTCACACTCTGAGCAGTCCCCATCTACTGACTGGAGGGAGGAGTTAGGTTAGGGGTGGGAGGCAACGAGAAAGGAGTAAGTTCTAGGAGAAGTCAGGAGCTGCTGAAGGAGCAGGACACGCGTGAGTCAGCTGTGAATCCCAGGCCTGAGGACCTGAATCTGCAGCCAGCTGCACAGGGATACCAGCCCCAATTTGGTCTGGATATCTTCAGGATCAGCCGAGAAACTGGAAGTCACTGGGTGCATGTACAATGACTACCATGGTGGACTCTCCCGACGCTAAGGAACTGTATAGGATCCAGAGGACTCACAACACCCGTAGTCACCTGCTTTTGGGACTTGTAACCATAGGGACACTAGGAGGACAAGGAGTAACAGAGTGTCAGAGAGAAGAGGGCAGCAAGGAAGGCCATATTCCCTGTGTCTCAGCAGAGTGGACCTGACGACTTTTGAGCTGGCCAGGCTGGATTCTTGGTGAATATAGTACCCCGGCTGGGTTGTGTCTGCACTGAACTCAAGAAAAGGTGACTGGTAAGAACTGCAAGAATCCTGTGTCTGTCTACTCTTTCCTGTGCATCCCTGCACCCTGCACCTTCTACTACTACAACCACCACCATCACTACATCACCATCATTACACCCCAGGGGCCCACTACGTCTAAGGGGAGTGCTCCAACTAGCTGCTCAACCACCTATTCACTGGGTCATTCCTGGCCAGAAACCTCAGATGGCGTCACAACAAACCTTTCATCTTTAAATTGCCTTTTTAACACGACCGGTATGGGCCACAACCACCGGGACCACCACCGTGACATCCATCAGACTGACCTTGGATGGTATGGTTCTCCTATGACCGAGAGAATTATACTATATAACCATAAGAACTTCAAGGGAGTGTGGGCAGCTTGTCTACTCCTTTACAGTATGATACCCCACAGTGGCTCCCATAATACCTATACAAAGAATGATGCCACCACGGTCCCACCCCTCACACAGCATTCCCCACAGACTCCCACACAAGTGTAATGTCTCAACATCCCCTCACCACAGTATGATACTGTGGTTACAACAGCCCGACTACACAGAATGATGTCCACCACAGTTTCCCCCACCCCCAGACAGTATGATTCCCCTATGCTCACATCATACTTGGCTGTCACCTCCCTGCCCCACTGTGTTACTATTTTTTCTGACAATCCAGGTGGAGCATAAAAATCTGCAAAGACCTTCAGGTCACTTAAAGAGGTTTTCTTCTACTAATGTGTTCTCATAATGTGGCACCCCTGCAGTCTAGCTGCCACAAATGGTATTTCTTTTAGATCATGGTAATACCATGTCTGAGGAGAATTGGAGCTTCCTCTGCAGGAAGTCTAAAGCATCCAATGCAACCTGATCTCCAACCAAGAAGCTGAGCACTGAAAGGTTTGGGTTCGGCTGTGACTCAGTCTCTGGTTGGATGGACGGGTTAGAGTAGTAAGACAGAGAGTAGTCAAAGGAGAAGGTTCAGTGAGGAGTTAGCTGGGAAGCCCCTCTGAAGAGACCAGCTGCAAGGCAGGGCACTAGTCCCTAGATTACACAAGCTCAGAGGGCCTGGTAGCAGAAACTGGAGGCTAGTGAATTTTATGCTCACTAGCCACTCAAGTGGAACCTCCCTGGGTGGTAGTAGTACATAGGATCAGGGAAATGTACCAAGTGGAGCATGGATACCCACAGGATCCGCACTACCAGCTCGGCTGTGGGTCAACCACAGGTAAATAGAGGGAGTAAAGGACAGCCAAAAGAGCACCTAGAAACCTAAAAACAAGGGTAAAGTCAGTGGGAAGGCCAATATACTCACCCAGCTACGCAGGATGCAGTTTTTCCCAGACTGGCCGGATCACGTACCCGGTAGTGCCTGTAATCCCTAGAACTGCTTCAACATGCTGCAGTAAAACATAAAGTAAAAGACTGGATTTCTGTGTCTTCTTTCTCCACTGCACCCACCACTACTATCACCCTTATTATCACCATTCCCTGGGAGTCAGCCCTGGTTGGGAAAGGTTTAACCACTCCACCTATATCCCACGGACTGTCTGCAGTGCTGGCCATCTGTTGGTGAACATCCCAACTGGCGTCATGAACTATTTCTTTGTTTAATACTTTTGTTTTTCTATTTTTTATTCCTCTTTGCAATGTGAGCCAAGGCCACAGCACTGCAATACACAAAAGATAAAAGCACTCCCATGGGGAGAACCTGATGGTCTAATGGGGCAAATTAAAGGGTAGCGTATGGCTCAAAGGACATCCGGGCACGGGTTCCACTCTGACACAGCTCCTGCTGGCTTCCTGACCAGCTCCTGGCTTGGCAAAAAGAAGACAACTCACATATAACTTTGTTAGACAAATATTGGTCAAAGCTTTTATTAATTTCCTCAAAACACTTTTATTTTTTTCCACCAAACCATAACTCCTTGATAAGAAGGGAAAGCGATGCTCAACAGACAGCATGGAACCACTCTCTCACCATTTCTCCATTATTTTTTAAACTTAATGCTGTGACTTGAAGGTAATGTAACTGTTAAGAAAAGAGATAACAATATCAAACATAATAATAAACAAACCTTTTTTTGTATCAGATTTCCATATAACAACAGAGAGGGACGGTGGGAAGATGTGCACCAGATCTCAATACCATGGGGGCAAGAGGATGCCCCCAGGAAATACCATAATATATATAGAGGGAAAAACAGTTCCCATTGAGTATGGGACAAAAAGTCCCAAAAGGGGGTGCCCCCTTTTCCCCACCACACCGGGACCCAAGAGCAGCTGGGTGCAGCCCACAGCCACCAAGGAGGGATAGGTTAGGGATGAGGGGTGTAATGAGGGAAGGAAGGGGGCCAGCACCGCACAGGCCGGGGCACTTTCTTTACTCACTTCATTGCCCACCAGAATCGTGCTCTTGAAGAATCAGTTTGCTTATCTCGAGTGTCAACTACAGGAAAATATTTTATTTGTATTAATAAATCTGTATAGTGTTGCGCCCCTGAGGATCCAGTCGCCACAGAGATACTGCATCTCAGCCAGAGGTGTGGTGCCCTACTCCTGGGTAAGGAGGGGCACTACCTGGAAACTCACATCCGCATTCAACACTACCACACTCCAGGCCAGGGGATCTGGACGGACCCTATTGAGGGAGGGCTCGATCTCAGGCTGGAGGGGTGTAGGCAGAGGGGGTGGGTGGAAAAACAAGAACGTCAGGAGAAAAGGAGTGAAGAAGAGTCTGCAGGAGGGAGCACACGGGATAGAGAAGGGGTCCTAGGGGACAGGATGTGGGGAACTCACTAGTGGTGCCCAAATCCACGCCGACCAGAGTCGAGTGGAGGGACCAATTTGCAGAGGAGACCGGCCCTAGACTAGCGGAGAGACTTTTAAGCCTCAACTAGCAAACCGGATGTTGCTGTAGTTGTACATGCAGTAGCCACAGCGATACACACTTGCTGAAAAGGCGGCCGCATAGGGTCAGGGGACGGAGAGGAGTCCGAGGCCGCTGGTTTGGGATACTGTGTGCAAGGCACAGGGCAGGAGGGCGAGAGCCAGTGCAGTGAGTTGACCCAGAAAGGTACATGAGAAGGGGGTCCCGATAAAGTGCACCCAATCTACCCGGGAGTTGGCTGGGTCACCGACCCAGAGGACACGGCACCCGGCTGGTTGTTGTAACCTGGAGAACTGTGTGTAAAGTGTGAAGACTGCACCCTGCTGTGTCCTCAGATTATTTCCAGCACCCTCAGGCCTGCTCAGTGACCATCCCCACTATCTAAGAGGTTACTACATCAGCCCTGAGGCCCCGCTCCACTTGTGGGGAGCCGTACCATCTTTGCTGCGTCACCAACTGCCCCAGTGGTCCTCAACTGCAGCGTCGGCAATCCCTTGCCGAATACCACGAATGTTGTCACGTCTCAGTCCCATATAAATTATCTCCCCCACCCCCCCATTTTATGACACGGCCAGGGCCACGGAGCCGGGTCACAGCCCCGTGACCACCCTAAGAACTGTCCGACCGGGATCCGAGTACCCCATGGCCCTGGTGGGCGTGTCAATAGTACGTTTTATCAGGTAATATCATGAGATAAAAATGTCATTTTTAATGACTTGAATTTTCATCACATTACCTTCCTGTGACCTTTAGTCAAAAAGAGCCAAGATCAAGGTTCATGTGAAAGTCATGAAGACACCATGTCTGCACGTATACACGTCACTTGGGTTTAGGTGAACATAATACGGTGTAAAGATCGCTATACAGACACACAAAAAGCCGGAATCCTCCTAATAGCGGCCTTTATCAGTCTAGACACATCCTAGTGTCTGTCTTAAGAAGCGCTGTCACTCATTTCCTTTGAGACATAAATATTTACTTGCCAAAGGTCTTCCTGTCACTATCATTCGCAGACTCTGACAGTTCTACATCTTTAAGGTTGTAAAAACCGGAGGTGAAGTTTGTTCAGATGATCGCCATGAACTTCGGTAGGAGATAAACACTGAGATAGAGGATAGGCTATGTGCTCGCTGGGCTGCCTGCTTTATCTATTCTATTTGTATTTTAGGCAATGTGTGATTTGCAGTAAATGATCACAGAAATTACATGCCATCATTTTGGATTTAGAAAAAAAAAAGACAAATTATCACAAAAACAACAACAGTATAGAATAAAAGCAGCTTTGCACCGATCACTTGTAGAGAGGAGCAGTACATTCAAATGTGCCAACAAATACATTTCAGTGCTAGAAAACTTGTTATTGTTCCCCTCTGTACCAGTTTGCGAGAGGACCCAGCTGATCTCTTACACTCTACAGGAGATAGAGAGAAGACCCTGCTGATCAAAAGAGCTTACACTCTACAGGAGAGAGAAAGAGAAGACCCTGCTAACCATACGAGCTTACATTCTAAAGGAGAAAGAGGACCCTGCTGATCATAAGAGCTTAAATTCTACAGGAGAAAGAGGACCCTGCTGACCATAAGAGCTTACACCAGTGATGATCAACCTTTTGAGCTTGGTGTGTCAAAATTCGCCAAAAAAACAACCATAAATCGCGTGGTGTGTCACTTCAAGAAAAACCCATAATTTTCTGATATTTGTAGCTGTAATAACAAAAAGCTATCCTGGATATGGCCCCCATTCTGGTATATAGCCCCTTATGCTGCATATAGCCCCCATCCTGGTACATTACCCCCCATCCTGGATATGGCGCCCATTCTGGTATATAGCCCCTTGTCCTGGATATATCCCCACCATCCTGGTACATTGCCCCCCCATACTGGAATATAGACCCTTATGCTGGATATAGCCCTCACACTGATATATACTGTGATATAACACCCCCTCATCCTGGTACATTACACCCCCATCCTGGCTATGGCTCCCAATCTGGTATTTTGCCCCTTATCCTGGATAAAGCCCCCATACTGGGATATAGGACCCCCCATCCTGGTACATTACCCCCAATCTTGGATATGGCCCCCACTCTGGTATATAACCCCTTATGCTGATATAGCCCCCATACTGATATATACTGGGATGTAGCACCCCCCATCCTGGTACATTACTCTCCCATTCTGGTATATAGCCCCTTATCCTGGATATAGCCACCACACTGGGATATAGCACCCCCCTATCCTGGTACATTACCCCCATCCTGGATATGGCCCCCATTCTAGCGCACATACAATAATAATAAACAATATAACTCACCTATCCCTAGTTCCTCTTCATGCTCAAAGTGTCAGCAGCCTGCCGCTGACAACATAATTAGTTCTGCTGCATTACAGTGCCACCCTTGTCCCACCTTCGGATGCTGAGCTGATACTGTGATTGCATGCAGTCAGAGTCAATCACAATGTGATCATCCGGAGGTGGGATGCTGACACTTTGATTGTCATCTTCATTACGTGCCGCCCTTGTCCCACCTCTGGATGCTGACACTGTGATTGTCACTAACTGCATGCAATCACAATTTCAGCTCAGCATTCAAAGGCGAGACAAGGCGACACGGTAATGCAGCAAAGCTAATTATGTTAGCAGCGTGCAGAGGGGGAACTGAGCCATGACACACATGTCAGCAGAAACGCCTCGGTGTGTCACTGCTGACACGCGTGTCATAGGTTAGTCATCACTCTCTTTCTCTCTCCTGAGGGGAGTATGATTTACCCATTGAATTTGGAGATGAAAATTGACTCTGCCATACAGATTGCTCCACTCTTGAACACTGATTTGTGATGTCCCAAGTACTGATCTCCAATGTACAAAGTATGATAATCCATAAGATATTATAGCTGCAGGGCATTATGGGGAAGCCTGCATGCAGGGCCGGCTCCAGGTTTCTGTGGGCCCCGGGCGAAAAGGTCTCAGTGGGCCCCCTTTAAGTACATATCGCGGACTAATATATATATATATATATATATATATATGTATATGTATATATATATATTGCCGCACACTTACCGCAAGCCCCATAGACAATGCATGGGGCTTGCCGCAAACGTGCAGCAAGTGCAGCCGCTAGACGGAAAATGCGGCAGATGCAGGTTTTTTTTTACCGCAACTGCCACATTTTTAAAAAAACTCCTATGTGAAGGCAGCCTTACAGGAACAGTGACTGCTGAAACCAGCAAGAGCTGTTTCTGACAGTAAGTATATTACACATTGTTAGGAGCGGGCTAAAATGCGATTGCATTCCCTTGCGCCTTTTAAAAATACCCTTCAAATGCAAAATGTTGCATTTTTGTGCGTCTGAGGATGCTTGGTATATACACAAGCATCCTGAAGCACACAAATAATGCAAGCAGCTCAATGGAGCCGCACTGCCATATGGTGGCACCGCAGCCAAGCGGAGTGTCTGGCCGTCCAGATCTCTCTTTCTCCTCACCTTTCTTCTTGCCGCTCCGGTCTCCTCCGGTCGCTCTGCACATATCAGCACAGTGATGACATCGTGCCCCTCCATGCTGAGCTGCAGAATGCAGACAGCGGCAGAAGAGACTATGGAGAAGAATGCTGCTGGCAAAGGTGGCTGAGACTATAGGAGCGGAATCCGCGGGGGGCTACCACTGGTACACATACTTCGTACACACGCGGCTCTGCTACGTACACCTCATACACACGCGGCTCTGCTCCGTACACCTCGTACGCACTCGGCTCTGCTCCGTACACCTCGTACACACGTGGCTCTGCTCCGTACACCTCGTACACACGTGGCTCTGCTCCGTACACCTCGTACACACGTGGCTCTGCTCCGTACACCTCGTACACACGTGGCTCAGCTCCGTACACCTCGTACACACTTGGCTCTGCTCCGTACACCTCGTACACACACGGCTCTTCTCCGTACACCTCGTACACACACGGCTCCTCTCCGTACACCTCGTAACACACACGGCTCCGCTCCGTACACCTCGTACACACACGGCTCCGCTCCGTACACCTCGTACACACACGGCTCCGCTCCGTACACCTCGTACACACACGGCTCCGCTCCGTACACCTCGTACACACACGGCTCCGCTCCGTACACCTTGTACACACACGGCTCCGCTCCGTACACCTCGTACACACACGGCTCTTCTCCGTTCACCTCGTACACACACGGCTCTTCTCCGTACACCTCGTACACACACGGCTCCGCTCCTTACACCTCGTACACACACGGCTCCGCTCCGTACACCTCGTACACACACGGCTCCGCTCCGTACACCTCGTACACACACGGCTCCGCTCCGTACACCTCGTACACACACGGCTCCGCTCCGTACACCTCGTACACACACGGCTCCGCTCCGTACACCTCGTACACACACGGCTCCTCTCCGTACACCTCGTACACACACGGCTCCGCGCCGTACACCTCGTACACACACGGCTCCGCTCCGTACACCTCGTACACACACGGCTCCGCTCCGTACACCTCGTACACACACGGCTCCGCTCCGTACACCTCGTACACACACGGCTCCGCTCCGTACACCTCGTACACACAAGGCTCTGCTCCGTACACCTCGTACACACACGGCTCTGCTCCGTACACCTCGTTCACACACGGCTCTGCTCCGTACACCTCGTACACACCCTCCTCCCTGGTGAAACCCCACCCGGTAGATAGGTTGAACGAGGTCACTCTACCTTCCTTACGAAGTTCATCAGGTAGCGGGGGTTGGCGACAAGCCGCGGCACGGGCCTCCATGTTGGCGCGTACACAAGCTTGCCACTCCTCCCTGCGGAGCCGACGTGTATCTTCGTCTGTGCAGTATGGGGTGTGGATATAGTCACTGCGACGTGTAGGCTGTTGGGCAGCTTGAGCTTGGCGGGAAGTCTGGATGGGCACCCGGGTAAACGGCACCGGAAAAGGCGTTGCAGCTGCACCCGACCAACATACCCGAGTTGGTTGCTTGGCCGAAGGTTCCTCGGTATCTCCCCAGGCAAAACTGGTGTAGAGGTCCTCAGCGGTGCTGTGGGTCTCGTCGTCGTCATCAGCCTCCTCTCCCTCGACGATTACATCGGGCTGCTCAGCGGTTGGAGATGTAGGATTGGGTCTTTCTTGGCAGACGGGCGGCTGTGCTGCAGAATTCTCTTCGGGGTCGTCCTGCAGGGCTTCCAGGCTGCCTGATTCTTCATCTGTGACTTCGGGCAGTGGTGTCTCTATCCCGGTGACCAGGTAGGCCTCTGTAGTTTCAGAGGAGGCCTCCGGTACAAGAGAGAAACAAGTAGCAGTCTCTGGAGTAATGGTGAGACCAGTGATGGGTTCCTCAGCGGGAACCAGGTAAGTTTCGGCTTCTGTTGTGGAGCAAGCTGTAAGCTCCGGCCCTGGAACTGGTTCGGCTGTGGTCTTAGACCCTGGAGCGGGGTAGATAGGGGTTTCCATCGGGACAACACAGTCTATAGGCTCTGGCGATGAAGCAGGACAGGTGGTTGGCGCTGGTGAGCCGGCGAAACAGGAACTGTCGTCCGGTTCTGGAGTGGATGCACCTGCACGGCTCTGCTGGATAGCCCGATGAAGTCGGCTGCCCAGACCCGCGCTCCAGCTGCGGATTGTCCATTCTACCGTCTCCATGAGCCTCACCCGGAGGTCTTGCAATGCCTCTTGCCAAAAGTCGGGGCTGCCGTCGATTGTGAAGACGGGACTCGGACCCGGATGGCCTATGACTGCTCTGACCTCCGCCTCAACCTCCTGCATTAGATCGTGGAGTCTCATGCTGGTCATCTTCTTGGAGGAACCACACACCTTCCTAACCAGTAACCATTCTGTCCAAGAGCTGGTGGAAAAGCCTCTGACACTCCCACTTTCAGTGGTTTTTTGTAGTCCAAGTGTGGGAAAAAGTCTTTGGCCCGCCCCCATGGTTGTTTCCAGCAATCAGGGCGGACAATGATTTTGGCGCCTTTGCCTTGGCCCTCCCACGAAGAGGGGCGGTGGCTCACCCCTGGGCCTGCACGTGGTGGTTCACATGGCGGGGATTGCCATCTTGGTCGCCATCTTGGCCCAATGCTGAAAAGGCGGGAAAAGTTCTTTTTGGGACGAACAAAGTCCCTTTTGATGAAATTAAGTCTTTTTAAAGCACATTATACCCGTTAAGGAACAGGCCTGCTTGTATCCTGTTTGTGACCCCATTCTGTCTGACACCAAACCGGGAGCCGGGACTTCACGGGGCAGGCATCTGCTTCTTCCTTCTGTCATGGAACTGCGCCTGTCGAAGTGGGCCCGGTGTTGCAGATTCAAATCGAAAATTGGCTGAACAGATTTAAAAGGTTGTTTTAAGTCGTGATGCCACCTGTGAGTGTTCCGGTGATGTCTACCGGCGCTGCTTGGGCCTCCGGGGGATGGAATGCAGCAAGATGGAACTCTCCCCACAGGCTGAGCGGTAATCCCTGGAGCCAGGAGCTGCACAAGATGTTGTGAGGCAGCTGCAGTTACCTTCCACTTGCGGAGATGGACAGTTCTAAAGAAAGCACGGACACTAGAAGTCTCTGCAATGGGTACTTTACTGTAACCAGCAGGTGATACATGGCATACAGTTCTCGGGTAACGGACCGGGTGGACTTAGCAATGACCAGTGTTTCTCAGAGCTCCGCGGTGTTCCTCCATTCTAACTAGCTTGTGTTGCCGTTGTCGCCCTGAAGTGCCAAATCGGGTACAAGGAGGCTGCTTCAATTTCCCTACCGGGGGATTCTGGCCGGATTTGTGGGGAGCCTTAGGTCCTTTTGGTGGTTACTCCGCTGGCTAGACGACTTTGGGTGTGCGGCGGTGGTGGGGTTTTCCTGTAAAGCGGTCCTTCCACTCCTGGTTCGCATAGTAGTGCTGAACAACTACTAGCTTCGGTACCAGTAGACCGGTGGTAAATGGCACGGGATGGTTTTGAACCTGCATGTAGGTGCCCGTAGACCGGTTGTTGAGACACCGGAGCAATGGTGCCCAACCGGTGGTGGTGGTCCGGGGGCTGCACGGGACTGTGCGGGTCCCCTCTCCTACGTTCCTCCTGGCCACATCTGCTCCTTTCTCCTTCTCCTACATTGCAGAAGCTTGAGCTTCCACCCTCTCCTCTCTTCTCCTAACTTCCACTACACACACTACCACTACACTCCGCCCACCAGGACCTCATTGGCCCACTATACTGATGTGCATGTATGGTATAGAGCTCTGAGTTTTAACTGTGTCATTGCTTAGTCAGAGAATTTTGCTGCTGCTGTCTTGGCTACAATACCCTCCTGTGACGCACTCGTTGTGGGGTGCCACACTGCACTGTGGGTGTCCTGTTGCACTGTGGGTGTCCTGTTGCACTGTGGGTGTGCTGTTTCACAGTCGGGCATTGTGGCAGTTTAATTTCATCCCCTCTCAAGGACCTAGGAAGTATAGAAATTTTAAGGCAGCACTCCGCTAGCTGTGACTAAAGCAAATACAATTTTGTTATTGCACTCTATGATAAAGTGAAGGTAAGCAGCGGGTACAGTTCTATACAACTCCCCTCACCACTGGCCCCAGAATGACTTACTCTGTCTGTATGGTAGCTAAGTAACTGGTATTGCAAAAACATATATAGCTTTACATAAAGTATCAAATCTGCATCTCTAAAGGTACCGTCACACACAGCAATATGGCTTCCATATCGCCGTAAATTTGTGTATTTCGACAATGTGGAAACTACATTGCCTGTGCGTAGTGGTGAGAGACAGGGAGATTTTACGGCGTCAAATTGCCGATGGAGCTTTGCGTGAACTCCCTGCTCTGCTGAGAAATCAGCCGATTTCCACCAGACAATTTCAGCGCATGGTGGCGTGTGACAGGGCGAGGGTGACGTACACAGTGATCGTGAAAGAAATCAAGTAGGCATGCTAGGATGTAGTGGTGTTCGCGTTGCATCTGCGGCGAGTGGTGAGTGATACTGCGTTCCGATTGGCTGCCCGTGTCAGAGGTGCCTTATTTGATGAGCCGTGCGTTTACGCAAGGCTCACCAATGGGAACGCAGTTACGTCCACCAATCGCAGTGATAGGGGCGTGGTGAGACACAATGTAGCACGCTCCTATCATAGCAGTATGGAGACATCGCCGCTACGATGGTCTGCCGCAGGGGATTTCCGGAATGCAGGATCGCCGTAGAACACAGGCGAGATCTCTATGTGTGACAGGGCGACGGTGATGGGTAAAAAAGTGCCTGGGACCTGCGCGCACACGTCAAATTGATAGCCATATGGCGGCGATATTGCAACGTGTGGCGGTACCTTTAGACCTGAAAATTCATGTACGAAAGCCAGTTTAATCCCATTTGAAAGTTTTACTGCTTGATATTATTTCCGTCCGCTGGACGGAAATGCTCATGGTGCCACTATTTAACAACCATAATTTTGCATCTGAGTGTGGAGAGCTTAAGCAGTCCTTAATGAAGTAAATAAAATGGGTTGCAGATTTGTGGCTGTGAGAGGAGTATTCCTGAGCAACTCGTCACCGAGTTTATTTTCCAGCCATAAAGACAAATGGAAAGCACAGCATTGGCTTTCAGTGTTTAGATTCTACCGATGTGGTGGAAGCCACTGTAATGCATGCCCACTTGCTTAAAATAAAAAAAAGTTCACTTTTTATTACCTGATAACTGCTTACAAAAAATTAAAACATATATCAAGTGCAATACTGACCACGATATATATTGTGTAGAGAGCTCGGAGTGCAATTTGAAATATATACGGTAGGTTATACCACCAGAGCTATTAATAAATGCATACCTGAGCATGTTTCTGACATTACTAGCAGCAACAGCTACTATTCACTAAACATCAAAACAGTATTAAAAAGTTTTCAAGGAAAAGGGTTAATCCGTTGACTGGCGAAAAATTCTGGCTTTAAAAGAAGCCTTCTGGATATTAACCCTTGGTACCAAATACCATACTGAACTGTATTTCCGTAGTGATTTGGGTGGCGCCCCGCCAAGCAGGCGTCACAGACGGGTACTGCACCCGTAAAAGAGGTGCAGATACTCCAGCTGTAGTTGGATCATAGGATGGTGGGTGGCACCAGCACTCCCACGCTAGAACACACGGTCGGAGGTTACCCGGGAGGGGATAAAAACCACCTCCAGGGGAGAACAAGTTGGTAGGTCAGTAGGCAAGTAGGCCAGTAGGTCGAAGTCATCATCGTCGGTAGGCTGGAGGAGGAGAGGGAGTAGGAGAAAGGGCTCCCAGGTGCAGAAAGTTACCGGGCACCGGAGCCCGCACCTGTGGGATACTATAGGACCACAAAGAATCCGGAGACCTGTGGAGTCTACACTTCTCCCGGGCACCTAAGCGACCAAAAGAGGGTACCAGGCACTGCTTGATGGTTCAGTGGTCCGCCAGCCATGCATTATCCGACGGGAGCAAAGGAGAGAGAAATAAGGAGGTCAGGTTGGCTTTAAGGAACCAGACTTCACCACCACTGGGAAGCAGGAAAGGAACAGACGAGGGTAGAGCACGAAGGCACACAGCGAGGGTCCACCATACCACCTAAGAACTGCCTGCAACCACCCGTTCAGCTACCTGTCCTCACACCATCAGGAATACTGTATTGTAACTTTGTATGCAAGCAATACAAATGCCAGTAAAGTACCCGGAGGAACAGTGACTGTGGACTCAGCCTGCTTTCTTTGCGAATGACTTTGTTTCCTTTCAGGAACGCTGCCCCGGAGGTCCCAGTCCTACCTGTGGAGGACTTCACCATCTTAGCCACGGTACCATCCACCTACGGCGGACTGTGGCGGCGCTGGTGCAAATCACCAGAAACTACAGGTGACATCATGACAACAAACTTTGTAAATAGTCCCCTGTAAATATCCCCCCCTTTTTGAAAGATACCCCAGGACACAGGGTCAGGCGCGGCCACCATTCCCCGTGACACAGTTAACCCTTGCAGCCTGACGCCCGAGTACCCCAAAGCCTGGGCACTACATTTGTATTGCATATGCTGATTGAATACACATACAAAAATATGGGATATTAGTGTGGTTATTAAAAAGCTAATACTGATTTTACTTGCATATAATGTTACACCCGGATAGACATGTGGTAGGTGGAGTTGCTAATTATGCCAATCTTTCTTTCACCTGTATGTCATACAAGTGTTTTTTCACCAAAACAGTCAGGGAGTTGCTAACTACCTGCCTGTTCTGCCCGGCTCCGGCTCAGAGAATCAGGGACCACTCCTGCCAGCGATTTTGCTGCTTTATTTGACCTCATGTCAGCAGAGCAGCCCTTCCTCTTCCACTCTGCTCTGTTGATGGAGCATAACCTCAAACATCATCCTGACTGACAGCCGCTCCCAGTAGTTAGGTAGTGGGGAACAGGCTCTCAATCAGCATGACATCAGCAGAGACGCCCTATCAATAGAGCAGACCAGAAGGGAAGCTCAGTTGATGTGACATCTGCTGAAGCCACAGTATCGCTGTCAGGAGTGGACTTTGAGCTTTCTAAACCATGCAGAACAGGAAGGTAGTTAGCAACTACCTGCATGTAGGTTTTTAGCCTCATAAGAAAAAAAAATAGTCCCAGAAAACACTTTTAAGATATGCCAGGATCATTTGACCATTGGGGATACGCTCTGGGTCCTTCTTTCCACCTGAAGACAGACAATCTATTATAATAAACCCTAAGGCTACTTCCGTCAGGATGTAACGGTATGCTATGTCACATCCTGGCTAAAGTAGCCTCTACACCCCCTCTGGATGGTTCAATATGGCCGTCCGTTGCCGGAAGCGGGGCTTCCAAAGCCCCACTCCCGCCATCTGTACAAGCTGCGGCCCCACACACACTCCGACACTATCACACACACCCCTTCCACTCTTCTTGCGCCCACCTCCTCGCTCACCACTTCCACACTCATACCCCCACTCATACCTCCATGCATTCTGTCGGCCATACTTACCACCGGCCCTGTGTCTTCCCCGCCGCCACCTGCAGACGATCCTCTTGCCTCCGCCACCGACCGCACTCCCCCGTTCCAGCCCTGCGTTTTCCTCCCCGCCGCCGCCGCCTCCAGACGATCCTCTTGCCTCCGCCGCCGACCGCACTCCTCCATTCTGGTGACATGTTTATTCCAACATGGCGTCTGGGAACTCTTGCCATCCGAAAAGTCTCGCGAGACTTCCCGGGCGCCATCTTGGACCACATTTGGCGCGTTTTTTTTAAATTTCACTTCAGCGCGCCATTTTCCTGCTGCCTTATCGATCCTCCTGCTGTGTGCACTCCATCTCCACACTTAACCTCTTCAGTGCTGTGACTCCTGCTAAGTATATCTCACCGAGCCTCCATCCTGCGCTGACCACTGAGCCTCCATCCTGCGCTGACCACTGAGCCTCCATCCTGCACTGACCACTGAGCCTCCATCCTGTGCTGACCACTGAGCCTCCATCCTGCGCTGACCACTGAGCCTCCATCCTGTGCTGACCACTGAGCCTCCATCCTGTGCTGACCACTGAGCCTCCATCCTGCGCTGAACTCTCTGCCTCCATCCTGCGTTGACCACTCTGCCTCCATCCTGCGCTGACCACTCTGTCTCCATCCTGCACTGACCAGTCTGCCTCCATCCTACGCTGACCACTGAGCCACCGCACAGTACTGACCACCGAGCCACCGCACAGTGCTAACCACCGAGCCACCGCACAGTGCTAACCACTGAGCCACCGCACAGTGCTAACCACTGAGCCACCACACAGTGCTAACCACTGAGCCACCGCACATTGCTAACCACTGAGCCACCACACAGTGCTAACCACTGAGCCACCGTACAGTGCTAACCACTGAGCCACCGCACAGTGCTGACCACTGAACCACCGCACAGTGCTGACCACCGAGCCACTGCACAGTGCTGACCACCGAGCCACCACACAGTGCTGACCACCGAGCCACCACACAGCGCTGACCACCGAGCCACCGCACAGCGCTGACCACCGAAATACCGCACAGTGCTGACCACCGAGCCACCGCACAGTGATGACCACTGAGCCACCGCACTGTGCTGACCACTGAGCCACCACACAGTGCTGACCACCGAGCCACCACACAGCGCTGACCACCGAGCCACCGCACAGCGCTGACCACCGAAATACCGCACAGTGCTGACCACCGAGCCACCGCACAGTGATGACCACTGAGCCACCGCACTGTGCTGATCACCGAGCCTCCGTCCTGCGCTGATCACCGAGCCTCCATCCTGCACTGACCACCGATCCTCCATGCTGCGCTGACCACCGAGCCTCCGTCCTGCGCTGACCACCGAGCCTCCATCCTGCGCTGACCACTGAGCCTCCATCCTACGCTGACCACTGAGCCTCCATCCTGCGCTGACCACTGAGCCTCCATCCTGCGCTGACCACTGAGCCTCCATCCTTCACTGACCACTCTGCCTCCATCCTGCGCTGACCACTCTGCCTCCATCCTGCTCTGACCACTGAGCCACCGCATAGTGCTAACCACTGAGCCACCGCACAGTGCTGACCACCGAGCCACTGCACAGTGAGGACCACTGAGCCACCGCACTGTGCTGACCACCGAGCCTCCGTCCTCTGCTGACCACCGAGCCTCCGTCCTGCGCTGACCACCGAGCCTCCGTCCTGCGCTGACGACCGACCCTCTGTCCTGCGCTGACCACCGAGCTTCCATCCTGCGCTGACCACTGAGCCTCCATCCTGCGCTGACCACTCTGTCTCCATCCTGCGCTGACCACTCTTCCTCCATCCTGCGCTGACCACTGAGCCACCTCACAGTGCTAACCACTGAGCCACCGCACAGCGCTGACCACTGAGCCACCGCACAGTGCTGACCACCGAGCCACTGCACAGTGCTGACCATCGAGCCACCGCACAGTGTTGACCACCGACCTACCACACAGTGCTGACCACCAAGCCACCACACTGTGCTGACCACCGAGCCTCCGTCCTCTGCTGACCACCGAGCCTCCGTCCTGCGCTGACCACCAAGCCTCTGTCCTGCGCTGACCACCGAGCCTCCGTCTTGCGCTGACCACCGAGCCTCCGTCCTGCGCTGACCACCGAGACTCAGTCCTGCGCTGAACACCGAGCCTCCATCCTGTGCTGACCGCCGAGCCTCCGTCCTGCGCTGACTACCGAGCCTCCATCCTGCCCTGCCGGCTCCATTCCACCCCCCTGCCTCCATCCTGCCCCCCCGGCTCCATCCTGCCCCCCAGCTCCATCCTGCCCCCCTGGCTCCATCCTGCCCCCGCCGGCTCCATCCTGATTCCCCCCGGCTCAATCCTACCCCGCTCGCCACCATCTTGCCCCCCCCCCATCCACGCCACCATCCTGCTCCTCCTGCTCCCTCCTGCTCCTCCGGCTCCCTCCTGCTCCTCCGGCTCCATCCTGTTCCTCTGGCTCCATCCAGCCCCGCTCGATCCATCCTGCCCCGCTCGCTCCATCCTGCCCCACTCCCACCATCCTGCTCCTCCGGCTCCATCCTGCCCCGCTCCCTCCATCCTGCCCCGCTCCCTCCATCCTGTCCTCTGCTGTTCTTGCTCCCCCACCTCCATCCTGCCCCCCCGCCTCCATCCTGCCCCACTGGCTCCATCCTGCCCCACTGCTTCCATCCTGCCCCCCTCTGCTTCCATCCTGACCCCCCGCCTCCTCCATCCTGCCCCCCCTCCGCCTCCATCCTGCCCCCCCGCCACCTCCATCCTGCCCCGCCCACCGGCTCCATCATGCCCTGCCGGCTCCATCATGCCCCGCTGGCTCCATCCTGCCCCCCAGCCTCCATCCTGCCCCCCGACTCTATCCTTCCCCCCAACTCCATCCTGCCCACCTGCCTCCATCCTGCCACCCCTGGCTCCATCCTGCCCCCCTCGGCTCAATCCTGCCCCACTCATCACCATCCTGCCCCCCCCCGCCACCATCCTGCTCCTCCGGCTCCATCCTGCTCCTCTGGCTCCATCCTGCCCTGCTCGCTCCATCCTGCCCCTCTCCCACCCCATCCTGCCCCGCTAGCTCCATCCTGCCCCACCGCCACCATCCTGCCCCACTCACTCCATCCTGCCCTGCTCGCCACTATCCTGCCCCCCCGCCACCATCCTGCTCCTCCGGCTTCATCCTGCTCCTCCGGCTCCATCCTGCCCTGCTCCCAGTATCCTGCCCCACCAGCTCCATCCTGCCCCGCCGCCTCCATCCTGCCCAACTCACTCCATCATGCCCCGCTCGCCACCATCCTGCCCCCCCACTACCATCCTGCTCCTCCGGCTCCATCCGGCTCCTCCGGTTCCATCCTGCCCCGCTCCCTCCATCCTGCCCCGCTCACTCCATCCTGCCCCCGCTGTTCTTGCTCCCCCGCCTCCATCCTACCCCCCCCCGCCTCCATCCTGCCCTGCTGGCTCCATCCTGCCCCGCCGCTTCCATCCTGCCCCCCCTCCACTTCCATCCTGCCCCCCCTCCACCTCCATCCTGCCCCCCCTCCGCCTTCATCCTGCCCCCCGCCACCTCCATCCTACCCCCTGCCACCTCCATCCTGCCCCACCCGCTGGCTCCATCCTGCCCCGCCGGCTCCATCCTGCCCCCCCAGCTCCATCCTGCCCACCTGCCTCCATCCTGCCCCCCCTGGCCCCATCCTGTCCCCCCAGCTCCATTCTGCCCCGCTCGCTCCATCCTGCCCCCCCGACACAATCCTGCCCCCCCGACACAATTCTGCTCCCTCCGACACAATCCTGCCCCCCCATCATCATTCTGCCCCCCCGGCAGTTAGTGGTCATGTGACCGATCAGCTGATTGGTTTCCCAGGCAACGACAGGTCCTAAAGGCCTGTAGGACCTAGAAGACGGAGGTAGAGCGATCCGGCGGACAGGCGAGTATCCTCACTGAGGATTTTTTTACTTTTACTGTGGAGGAGCGGGGGGCCACAGGGAGCGGAGTATCGCCATATACCATTGTGCTGCTATACATGTACTGTCATGTACCGTCATATACTATAGTGCTGCTATACATGTACTGTAATGTACCACCATATACTATAGTGCTGCTATACATGTACTGTAATGTACTGCCATATACCATAGTGCTGCTATACATGTACTGTAATGTACTGCCATATACTATAGTGCTGCTATACATGTACTGTAATGTACCGCCATATACCATAGTGCTGCTATACATGTACTCTAATGTACCACCATATACTGTAGTGTTGCTATACATGTACTGTAATGTACCGCCATATACCATAGCGCTGCTATACATGTACTGTAATGTACCACCATATACTATAGTGCTGCTATACATGTGCTGTAATGTACCACCATATACCATAGTGCTACTATGTATCACTCACGTTGACTGAACAAGTTCTGTCAATCACAGTATGTCAACTACATACATATTCTAGAATACCCGTTGCGTTAGAATCGGGCTACCATCTAGTATGATATAAATCACTAAAGAAGTGCCCCTTTAAGACCAAAAGTAGGTCTGCTCATTTATTACATCTTCACCACATTTCCCTGCTGATACAATCTGTTCATGTTTTATTCACATTCATGATATTGGGAAAACAGCAAATAGAAAGATGTAATTTTAGGAAATGAAAGGGAAGAATCATTGTGTTTCTGAAATAAATTGTAGGAATGTAGACAATACGAGAGGAAAGGCAAGGTAGTGAGGTGTGAACGTATTTCTATAGCATTTATGAGACATATAATAATAGGCGGCTTCTCTGGGGAGGGATGTTTTACATCACTCAGCCTGACTGATTGCAAGACGAGATATCATACCAAACTCTTCTAAATATGTAACGGAAAACACTATAATGTCTACAAGTTGTTTCTTAGCAATAGCTTTCCTGCTTACCAAAACGTCTTATTACATAGAGCACTGAATCCCTACATGGCCAGTAAGGTAAATCACATAACTTTATACTGGGTCTCTCCACAATTAGTGTATTCATACCTTAGATGTCACCAACTAACGGACATTTAGAGGATGGTATATAGACAACTATAGTTTGTACAGGCAATTCCCAACTTCATGACATTGATTTAAGGATTGATCATTTCTTTTTCTCCATCATGGATCTGCTCCGTTAATCCAATAAAGTTTTCTGATCACACCACACTCAATGATGACTTTTCCAATGACACTACTTAGGCCTCTTAAAGAGTCCACTGATGCTTTATGGTCTCGGGGGCTATCAGGAGAGACTAACAGGGCACCCAGACATCCAAATATTAGAGGGAACAAGTCATCACGTTTTTGCTACACCATCTGAGAATGACATGACATAGAGACATAGACGATATGGCACTTAGTTTTCTGTTTGCTGCAGTTTTGTTAAAACGTTTTCTCTACTGCAGATCTAGCAGTTCTCTGAATATAATAGAATCTTTAATAGAAGACTAGTAAACCTGCTGCCATGTAGTCCTCCATATTCAAAACCTCTGTATAACCACGCCCACTGATGGGCAGTTGTCTGCCTATGCACAGTAGACATTTAAAGCTGACAATCATTGGTGGGGGCTGGGTTATACAGAGCTCATGAATATGGAGGACTACATGGCAGCAGGTTTACTAGTCTTTTATTGATAACAGCCTGCTAAAAAACTATGCTATAATCAAAACTAAAGCAAGCAGCCCAGTAAGCGACATCGCTGGAGTCAGGGTCGCTGTCTCTATATCAGGGGTCCCTTAGTTGTGGCTCAAATGCCACTTGTGATTTGCGGAACCATGATGTGTGGCACATGGCTGTTTTCAGCTTGGTCATCAGCAAATAGCTATTATTTGTGACTTTTGTAAGTAGCCCTTCACAGAACAGAAGATCTGGATGGGCATATACTGGATGTGTGTAAAAAGTTTAACATTTTTAGCAGGAAATAGGATGATACTGGCAGTTAGAGGGTTTCTTGAAGTCGGATGTGACAGTATGCTTGATGAAAGAGTACCAAATGGGGTCAAGGTGGGACCCGTAGATGTAAGTGATTTCTGGAGGGGACCTTTACCTGTCATTTTACTGGGGCCTCTGGGTGTCACTAATATGGTGGGAGGCGCTTGATGTCATTACATTGGATGAGTGTGGACAGTGGCGTAACTTCATGCCTTGGGGCCCCGATGCATCACCCCCTTTGGGCCCCCAATTATTGGAAATCTTTAATAGTATTAGTCTTTTTCTATGGGGCAAAGGGACTTTTGAACCGCCCTAGGCTGCAAGGCCCGGGTGCGATCGCAACCCCTGCACCTGTGGTAGTTACGCCCCTGAGAGTGGATGTGCCATCAAGGGCTCTTCTTTAAAATATAGAGCACATATGAATGAGTAGTCAGTAGTACACATGACAATAAAAAACTTTGTAATATATTATCAGAAAAATCTGCATCTGTCTCCTCCAGGACTGATCATTTATTCTTATAATTCTCACATCACGAGTAAAAGATATTTTCATTGATAAAGACCTTCACATCACAAACTAACATTACATTAAGGAGACCCTGCAGCTGAATATCTGAGTCTTCTTGTAGCTCTCCCTCCCATCTCCATAGAATCTTACCAGCAGCAATTATCATCTCCTGTCTCAGCCTTAGCTATAAAAACTACTAACTGTGCGTTCTGCCCTCATCTGTACTACTGATTTCTCAGTCATGTTTATGTTTTCTTAGTTGACGTGATGTTTTTCCCTCTTTTCTGCTTTGGGTTCAGAGTGTTAGGTACTTGATTGTTGTTTTTGTGCTGGTGAGCTTCTTGGTCATCTAGCTACCTGTTTTCTGTCATACCCTAATAATAACTGTGTGGAGTTTCAATCGCTGATTGTAAACAAGTACTGTATATTTTTCTTTCCTGACAGCAAACAGAGATTTTGAAAATGTCATTGAATTGAAACGAAAATAATATTTGACATTTGCAGAGTTATTTTCAATAGTGCACATGAGAAATCAGCCACGCTGCGGGTCACACACACCATTAGAGCTGGATATCTACCACCGGCTATTTTGTAAATGATTATTCTGGTACCTGGAACACACAGCTGCAACATCGGAGGAAGGAAGCCAAATGATAAGAGAATTCATGTAATCTATGCTAAACTAAAAGGTCATGGGAACATAGACAAAGGATGCTTCAGAGATAATTCTTCTATTCTGAGCACAATGATCTGTTATGAGGATTGAACATTATTTAGCATCTATACATAGAATCATCACCCATGTATTAATAGACAAACCTACGCCCTTCTATCAGGTCCTAGATTCAGTATGACGGCAGGCTCAGACTACATGGAGGTTGTTTGTAGTCTGTAACCATGGTGACACATCTGTCTACACAGGAGCTGTGCATGCAAAGCGGTAAATTGGAAATGTTTCAACAGGACTATGTGCAAAGTTTATTTGTTCGTTTGTAGATACATTTTATCTATAAAACACTTGATTACATGGGCGTGCAAAACCTTGTAAATTCATTGTGACTACAAACTGAGCAAAATGGTTACAGTAGCTGTACAGTCTTGAATTTAAAGGGAACCTGTCACATGGAAAAGCACTAATAATCTGCAGCTATGGGGTTAATCTGCAGGTTAATAGCATTCTGACCTCGCTGCTAGGAAAAAATTAATTTTAATCTTCCTGGCAGCGTTCTGATACTGGCGGCAGCATGGGCTCAGTCACCGCTCAGTGTATGGATTATGAAGAGCACTCGCTGTAACCATGCCCTGTCACTGACTGATAGCTGCTCTGCATTAGAACCACCTGTCAGTCAGTACAGGGGGGACGTTACAGCCACCGCTCTCCATACACTGAGCTATGACTAAACCCGCGCCGCCACCACCTCCATGACTGAAACCACAACGCTGCCGGGAGGATTAAAATTAATTTCCTCCCAACAGCAGTGTTCAATGTGCAGGTACCGGGCAGGTTCAGAATACTATTACCCTGCAGATTAACCCCATATCTGCAGGTTAATACCATTTTTACACATGACGGGTTTTCTTTAATCCCTTGATGACTGCTGATATAGCTCTGCACTGCAGTCATTAACAGGACTTATTCTGTAGTGACAACGTTTTACAGCAGTGATGTAGAAAAAGATTGCTGCTGAAATCTGTGTGAACGGGCTATTAACTTACAGTTGGAGCATGGCGGAAGGTTGTAATAGGTGTATTACAGCGGTAACAGCCTGGCTATGCTCTACCGCAGCTCCCACCTCTCATCTCATTTGTAATTTTGTAATGATAGAGACAGAGACCTGCTGGCAAAATTCTTCCAAATGTTAAATTGTCCCTTGTAGAAAAAAAAATACAGAGAAGCATAACAAAATACTTCCATATTGCTGGCGATTTGACGTTAGCGTACACGTATCAGGCACTTTTTTCTGATTGCTTTGGAACTGTCACATGTAGTGATCTTGCATGCAATCTTCGGCGATCCTGCGTTCTGGAAATCGCCTGCAGAAGACCGGAAGCGATCTTCCCTTCACACATCTCCGCGTCACATGACACAATCGTAGCAGCGATGTGGGTATACTGTTTTGATAGGGGCGTGCTAGATTTTGTTTCACCGCGCCCTTATCAATGCAATTGGTGGACATAACTGCGTTCCCATTGGTTAGCCTTGCGTGAATGCACAGGTCATCAAATAAGGCGCCTCAGACACGGCCAGCCAATCGGAAAGCAGTACCACCCACCAATCGTCACAGATGCGGTGCGAAAAAAAACATCCAAGCACGCCTAAGGGATTTATTTCAGGATCGCTGTGTACGTCGCTATCACTCTGTCACATGGCACGATCCACTGAAATCGCCTGGTGGATATTGCCTGATTTCACTACAGTGCAGGGCAATCAGGCCGAATTCAGGAATTGCCAGCGATATAGCCGGCGATATGGCGGCGTGTGATGGTAACTTAAAGGGAACCTGTCAGGATCTCTGCGACTCAGAACCATGTACACAGGTACATCTGTGATTTTTCCTGAGGAAGGGGACAGAGCACCCTGAAACGTAGAAAATAAAATCACAATCATTATCTTCATCACGAGTTGTGTATTTCGATGTTAGCGCGGTCATAATTTCATTTTTTCTTTTATGTCTGTTACAATTGATACTGTGGAAAGAAAGACTGCTGCAGACCATCAATATTTGGATATCAATATGATATCACAGGTAAATAAAGTGGTTGTGACTCTCACAACTATACAAGGTGAGCAGCTCCAAACTATCTTTAATTGATATGTAACACAGGTAACACCCTATGTAGCGCCATCTTCTTTTCCAGTTACTTGTTTGTTCACCCAGAGCCATGAGCAGTTCTGTGCTCATATCTATTATCCCTGCCTGATAGTCCCAACATGTTGCAGCATGCATAAACCGATCTATAGAAAAAGTAATTCTAAAGATCATGTATGAAATGCTAATTAGGGCTTTGACTAGTCGAGGGGGCGTTAGTTCCTATATAGCATGTTATTATGCCCCTGTGGGCCTAGTATCAAGTTATGTATAGTATTGTGTGGCTGTGTATTATATTCACCATTGAGAGCCCCTGTCTTCAGGTGTATTCACCCACGGCTTCAGAGAGGCTCACCGCACCGTGTTTCCAATCATGCACACAATGAAGTTGGGATACATACACCCAGCTGTATAGTGCGCATAACTGGAAACACGTCACATTCCGATCATGCACAATGAGCCTCTCTGAAGCCGGGGGTGAATAAACCTGACGACAGAGACACTCAATAGTGAGTATAAAACACAACCACCCGATGCTATACATAGCATGTTATCATGTCCACACGGGCGGAATAACATGCTATGTGGGGTGGCTAGTCGGGGGAACTAACGCCATCCCAACTGACACCGTACTGTTCCTGTTTCAATGCTGCCTGTGTCCCCCAACAATCTTTAAGCTTCCTGTTAATTCTAGGCAGACTTGTGACCACTGCAACCAATCACTGATTGCCTGCAATAGTTTTGTAACCAAAAGATTAATAATAAGACAACATTTACTAATAACTGAGTATGGTATATTGTATCAATCATTTACCCCTCCATACAGGGGGGTAATTATAATAGCTACAGGGGTTTCATTTGCACCCAGGCCCTGGAGACTAGGGGGACCCAAAAAGTCCCTTTTGGCCTACAAATAATGCTATTAAAGATTTGCAATAATTGGGGGCCCCGTTGGAGTTTTTGCATCAGGGCCCATGAGCTTCAAGTTACGCCACTGCCTCCATAATAATCAATTGAAATCTGAAGAAATCATTCATACATTACAATGTTATGAAAAAATTACATAATTTTATTTAACTCATTTAAAAACAAAATAGAATATCAAATGATCCAAAGAGATCATTCGAAAAAACAAATTCAGAGGAGGTGAACTGGAATGCTATGATAGCATAAATCAGCTTGACAGGGACATGTGCCCATAATGATCCCCAACACATCTTCTCAGTAGCATAGCTATTGGGGGGTAGAGGGGGCGGTTGTCCCTGGCCCCGTGATCCGAGAGGCCCTAAAATATCAAACTGGACACCTGCACCTGGACACAGCCTCCATTTGGATTAATATATAGACACTTTCTGATATTTGGTAAGATCCACTATTTTAGATACACACAAGAGGCAACCATCCAACATTAGTGCCCAGGAGAGAAGGGTCATCAAATAAATCATCATTAAACCTGCAGACAAGGGTGGTGCAAAAGTCATGATGAACAAATCAGACTACGTGAAGGAAGCAAACAGACAATTGATGGACACACGCTACTGCAAAAACTTGAAGTCTGACCCCACACAGGACTACAACAAGGAGTTAAACAAGCTGGTCTCTTGTCTACCTGACAAATCCTTAGGGGCTGCTGACCTGATACTAGAAAGTCCTAGAACAAGCACATTGTACATGCTTCCCAAAATCCACAAATCTGGAAATCCAGGAAGACCCATAATTTCATGTATGGGCACCCTCACTACACACGTTTCTGGATGGGTAGAGGGTGCTCTCAAACCCCTGGTAAAAGAGACACCCAGCTACATTCAGGATACAACTGACCTATTGAATAAACTATTGTCAATAGGTCCTCTACCAGAAGGAACCATCCTCACCACCATGGATGTGGAATCTCCTCAACAAGCCACATCCCACATCAGGATGGATTAAATGCCTGCAAAACCTTCCTGGAATACACAGGGATTGATGCTGACTCTGTGGTGAAACTTACAAAATCCATCATCCACAACTACAAGCACTACTACAAAGAGATGCCTGACTAAAATCTATATTTCCAGGCCCACCATGTTTATCTAAAAAGCATCATTGTAAGAAGCGCCCTGTCCTCTCCAACACCAACAGGAACATTTCCCTGCAACCAGAACAGGTGCAAAACCTGTCCTTTTATACATTCTGACAAGATAAAGATTCCCAGCACAGATCAGGACTACAAGATCCCAGGTAACTTCAGCTGCACCACAAGCAATGTGGTGTATTTAATTATATGTACAAAATGTGTGAGTGGAAATCTGTATGTATGGGAGATGGGGCAACAGCTTAGAACTAGGATGAACTCTCATCGCCACACAATAAAAGAGAGATGGACAGATCTGCATGTACCTAAACACTTCTGTAGCCCTGATCACACCATAATGGATATGAAAATAGTAGTTTTGAAAGATAACTTCAAATCTCAAAGAATCAGAAAAGTCTGGAAATATAAACTTATGTTGACCTTTGACACATGCAGAAGAGGAATGAATGTGTTGCATGGATTTATGTCTCTCTATATTAATTGAGGAATATTCAAGTTTCAGATCAGCCACTATTCAAAGTACAATAAAACTATCTGTGCCTCTTATCTCTGAATTCTGATTTTTCTTGCCCAGCTGCTCTTCCCCCTCCCAAGACTGACCATTAGACAACCCTGCATTTGTATATATATGTGTATTCACAAGTTGTCTAGAAATATGAGACAAAATGCACGTAGGGTCTTATCTCTTTAGCAGAGAGGGGCGAAACACCCAATGAAATTTGCTCACCTGGTATGGTTGTGTATACCCACAATGCTCGTAAACGCTCGCACAGCTGCTGCTGGAGCCACACTTCCACGTGCAACGTGGTAAACAACAGTCAAAACAGGACGAAGTGCCGGTGATCCGTGCTGCTGAGAAGTAAAACCAGGAGGTTCCTCGTTTTACTCCTCAGCAATGCAGATTATCGACACTTTGTCCTGTTTGTCCTATTCAGAAGTTGTGTCATTGTTAAGCCTGATGAAGAGGCCATAGTGTCTCGAAAGCTTGCTATTTTTTACCATCTTCTCAGTCAGCCACTAAAAGGTATCAACCACTGAGGACTCTCAGATTTTAATATTTTTTTAACTGTATTGGGATTCGCCACGTGCCTATACAGTTCAACTCCGTGGTAGAGTAGGCAGATGTGATCTCCCTGCTCTACCACTCTTCATTGTGTAGGGCAGGCTGTAGGTAGATTCAGGCCTATTGTCTACAGGACCACTGGAAGATTCAAATACGCTGGAGGACTCCTCAGGATCCAAGGGTAGGTGAATATAAAATATAGTAAGTATATATAAAAGTTTAAGTATATTTTGTTTGTTTTTTCTAATGATGGAAAAACTGGCAGACTGTGGGGGCTGTATTATAATATATGGAGGTATGTAGAGGTGCTTTATAATATTTGGAGGACTATGGAGGCTTTATAATAATGTATGGACGATCATGGAGGTGCTTTATAATATATGGAGGACTATGGGGGCTGTATTATAATGTATGTAGGGTCAAGGAGGTGCTTTACACAAGAAGGGGGGCACTGTTAGACCTAATATTAACCAACAGGCCGGACCGCATATCAAATCTACGGGTTGGAGGTCACTTGGGTAATAGTGATCATAACATAATAAGTTTACAAGTATCCTTTACTGAGATGTGTAGTAGAGGGGCTACAAGGACACTAAACTTCAGGAAGGCAAATTTCCAATGGCTGAGAGATGATCTTAGTGCAATAAACTGGGATGATGTCCTGAGACATAAAAGTACACAAAGCAAATTGGAGATGTTTATTAGCATCCTGAATAGGACCTGTGCACAATATATACCCTATGGGAATAAGCATGCTAGAAATAGGAGGAAACCACTATGGCTAAATAAAGCGGTAAGAGGCGCAATAAGTGACAAAAAAAAAGCATTTAGGGAATTAAAGCAAGTAGGTAGTGATAAAGCGTTAAATAAATACAGAAGATTAAATAATATCTGTAAAAAGCAAATCAAGGAAGCAAAGATTAAGACAGAGAGACTCATTGCCAGAGAAAGTAAAAATAATCCCAAAATATTTTTTAACTACATAAATAGTAAGAAACTAAAAAATGATGGTGTTGGCCCCTTTAAAAATAGTCTGGGTGAAATGGTGGATGAGGATGAGGAAAAAGCCAATATGCAAAATGACTTTTTTTCAACAGTATTTACACAAGAAAATCCCATGACAGACAATATGATCAGTGATAACAAAAACTCTCAATTAAATGTCACCTGCTTAACCCAGCAGGAAGTACGGCATCGTCTAAAAATCACTAAAATTGACAAATCCCCGGGCCCGGATGGGATACACCCCAGAGTGCTGCAGGAATTAAGTACTGTCATAGATAGACCATTATTTTTAATATTTAAAGATTCCATAATAACAGGGTCTGTACCACAGAACTGGCGTATAGCAAATGTGGTGCCAATATTCAAAAAGGGGACGAAATCTGAACTTCGAAATTATAGGCCAGTATGCTTAACCTCTGCTGTGAGTAAAATCCTAGAGGGTTTTCTAAGAGATGCTATACTGGAGTATCTGAAGAAAAATAACCTCATGACCCAATGTCAACATGGTTTTACGAGGGACCGTTCCTCTCAAACTAATTTCATAAGCTTCTATAAAGAAGTAAGTTCTGGACTGGACCAAAGAAATGCAGTGGATGTGGTGTATATGGACTTTTCAAAAGCTTTTGATACGGTGCCACACAAAAGGTTGATACATAAAATGAAAGCAATGGGGATAGTGGAAAATATGTGTAATTGGGTTAAGAACTGGCTTAGTGATAGGAAACAAAGGGTGGTCATTAATGGAACACACTCAGAATGGGTCACAGTTAATAGTGGGGTACCACAGGGGTCAGTGTTGGGCCCGCTTCTTTTTAATATATTTATTAATGACCTTGTAGGGGGCATACAGAGTAGAATCTCAATATTTGCAGATGACACTAAACTCTGCAGGGTAATCAATACAGAGGAGGACAATTTTATATTACAGGAGGATTTATATAAACTAGAGGCTTGGGCTGATAAATGGCAAATGAGCTTTAATGGGGATAAATGTAAAGTCATGCACTTGGGCAGAGGAAACAAAAGGTATAATTATGTGCTTAATTGTAAAACACTGGGCAAAACTATCACTGAAAAAGGCCTGGGTGTATGGGTAGATGACAAACTCACATTTAGTGGCCAGTGTCAGGCAGCTGCTGCAAAGGCAAATAAAATAATGGGATGCATTAATTAAAAGAGGCATAGATGCTCATGAGGAGAACGCAAATTTGCACTTCTTTAAGGAAGTGGAGAAACTCCAGTGCCGCATTTAAGTAGCTCCTCAAAGTCATAATCGCTTTCCAACAAGCTTTTAATATGACTATGGGATTTGTGCCAGATCAGAACCCCAAACTACAGACGCTGCGTTTCATGGTACCCGCCCCTCATCAGTGTATTGTGTGGGATATTGTGATCTGGCTGTGTCAGTGGGCTAAGACAAGGTCTGGGAACTTGCTATCTACCTTATGGAGGCAGCGAAGTAGGTGAGGAGATTGTAGCCACTTGCCTCCTATCAGATATATCCAAATTTGCACTTCTTTAAGGAAGTGGAGAAACTCCAGTGCTGCATTTAAGCAGCTCCTCAAGTCATAATCGCTTTCCAACAAGCTTTTAATATGACTAAGGGATTTGTGCCAGATCAGAACCCCAAACTACAGATGCTGCGTTTCGGGGTACTTGCCCCTCATCACTGTAGTGTGTGGGATATTCCACTTCCTTAAAGAAGTGCAAATTTGCATATATCTGAGAGGAGGGAAGTGGCTACAATCTCCTCACCTACTTCGCTGTCTCCATAAGGTAGATAGCAAGTTCCCAGACCATGAGGAGAACATAATTTTACCTCTATACAAGTCACTAGTGCGACCACACTTAGAATACTGTGTACAATTCTGGTCTCCGGTGTATAAGAAAGACATAGCTGAACTAGAGCGGGTCCAGAGAAGAGCGACCAAAGTCATTAGAGGACTGAGGGGTCTGCAATACCAAGACAGGTTATTAAACTTGGGGTTATTTAGCTTGGAAAAACGAAGGCTTAGGGGTGATCTTATAATAATGTATAAATATATGAGGGGACAGTATAGAGAACTTTTTAATGATCTCTTTACTCTTAGGCCTGAGACTGGGACAAGGGGGCATACTCTACGTCTGGAGGAAAGAAGGTTTAATCATAATCACAGACGCGGATTCTTTACTGTAAGAGCAGTGAAACTATGGAACTCTCTGCCACATGATGTTGTAATGAGTGACTCACTACTAACATTTAGGAAGGGCCTGGATGCCTTTCTTGAAAAGTATAATATTACCGGTTATATATACTAGATTTTTTAATAGGGCGTTGATCCAGGGAATTAGTCTGATTGCCATATCTGGAGTCAGGAAGGAATTTTTTTCCCCCAATGTGGAGCTTAGTGTTGCCACATGGTTTTTTTTTGCCTTCCTCTGGATCAACATGTTAGGCTATGGGTTGAACTAGATAGACTTAAAGTCTTCCTTCAACCTTAAAAACTATGTTACTATGTTACTATGTATGTTATGGAGGACTATGGGATGCATTATAATATATGGAAGATTATGGAGGTACACTACAGTATATGTAGGACTATGGATGTATATTAAAATATATGGAGGATCATGGAGGTTCATTATAATATATAGAGGGCTATGGGCTGTGCATTATAGTATGTGGAGGACTATGAGATGTCATTTATAATATGGAGGTGCATTATAATATATGGACTACTACAGGGTGCATTATACTAAATGGAAGGGACCATGATAATATTTGGAGGGCACTGTGCGGGTCATCATAGTATTTGGAGGGCTATGAGGGAGCCTATATACTTTATGCAGGGCTATTAGAGGGCTGTTTTGGGGGTCAATATACAGTGTTAAGTGGTGTGGGGCCATTATACTATAAGTATATGTCGCCCCATTATACTGAATGGAGGGCTATGTTGGGGTCACAGTTGTGGATTATACTCTGTTGGGGTTACCATACTTTGCCAGGGTAGTTGACGGAGGCACAGAATGGTCATCATGCTGTGCGTGTGGAGGAATTCACTGTGGGGGTATCATACAGTCTTTGTGGGGCACTTTTGTTGCGCCCCCCCCCCCTGGGCTGAAGTTACTGTGCACGACAGACTACACGGTGACTCCGTCTGCACCATTAAAGTTAATGGCCCTGTCAGTGCATATGTACAAATCCCGTTTTGCAGGGGGTTTGGACATAAGCCCTGACGGGACCACTGAACGTGTGGGAAAGCACAATGTGGAAGTACCTAAAACTGAGAATTTGGAGGCGAGAGTAGGGAGAGGTCAAAAGGAGCAGTTCACACAGATTTGTAGTATTTTTGTACATCGCTTATATAGAAAGTTGCTTAATTTTGTATTTAGGAAGTAAATACAGATTTAAAAAATCAACCCCAATAACCTTTAAATCAATACGTTAATCCTTAGTTGCTTTCTATCCTCCACTTTTCAATTATATTTTTATTACATTGATAACATAGCGAGATTCAAATCTTATATGAATAGGATTAAACCCAGCACATTATGCTTTTACTGAACAATTTTGAAAAAAGTTAGGAAATATTCTATTGGCCTGTAGACATGAAAGTGTTAAAACGTAAGATTGGAAACTTTTTACCCACATTCCATTGTTTCCTATAACACAGAGTGTCAAATGGTCGATACTTTCTATTGTCTTGCTGCAAGAAAGGCTTTGTACATGGCTTTGAAGAAGGTCTGAGTGAAGAAAATTGAGTGCATTAGCTGAATCTTTGGCGTTTATGAGTCACAAACACGTTATGAAGGCGGAATAAAACATGATACGTCAAGGACGGGTGTTCCAAATGAGGCTTATACTTTATTTGTTCTGTCTTTTATTGCATGCTTGAAAGAGTTTCACTTCTTTACTATGTCTTGGAGACAAAAAACACTGACAAAGAGTAAAACAAACGGCTCGGTCACATTCTGTCGTCTTAAAACAAGGATCTAGAATTCAAGGTTGATCTCCAATATATTGAATTAAACATTCAGTAACATAAAGTCTGATCACATTTTTATAGCTTTATTTATAGTAACATGTAATGCATATAGAAGTAAGGCAGAACCGGTAATTGTAGCTCTTACTTCAACACCGGCCACACTTGACAGCTTTTAATGGGAAATTAACTACTATTTTCTTTCATAGGCGGCGTCTAGAATAGGGGTGCAGACAAAAGCCATCTAGATCCTGGGTTATATAAATTGGCGCACAGACTATATTTTAGTGTTCGGGTATGTATAGCGTTTTAACTGTTTTATATATTCTACAGGCTACAGTTAAAGGTTTTATCTTCAAGGATACCAACCATCTTCTATGTTATTTACGGACTTATTAAACCAAAAACTGGGCAAGTCTACAAGACCGACTCAAAGAACAAATGGGAATAATTTACATTGTAGGTAATATAAAGTCATGGCAGATTGTGTTGCCACCCTTGAAATTGTTCCATAAAATGATTGCAATGACACGTTTTGTTATTCACGTGCTTATTTCCTTTGAGTGTATTGGAACACAAAAAAAACTGAGAAGAAAGGCATTCTGAACATAATTTCGCAAAAACCCCAAAATTGTTGGCACCCTCAATATTTGGTTGCACAGTCTGTAAAATAAATAGCTGCAATCAATCGCTTCCAATAACCATCCACAAGCTTCTTGTGGGGCCGTCACACGGTTCCACATCTCTGGCGACATCGCCGGCAACTCCCGGGAGCGCGCACGTTTTTGGCCGCCCTCCAATATCACTGATGAGCTGTCAGACGAGGAGACATCGCCGGCAACACAGCAGCGATGTTGCTAGCAACTATCGGTGCCAGAGTTAAACTCAACCCTGGCAGCGATCCTTAACATGGGAGTCATTGGGGAAAATTGCCGGCAACATCGCTGTTGCCGCGTCAGACTGGGCAATGCAGGCAGATGTTGAAATCACCCTGTTATACAGGGCAACTCTATGACGATGTCGCCGCAACTTGGCCACGCCCCTCAATTGCCAGCGATGTGGCCGGACATGTTGCCCCTTGGAATGAGGCTTTTAAACTTCTCACCTGGAATTTTGGACTCTTCTTTATAATTTGCTCCCGATCTCTCATATGTGAAGACGTCTTCTCCCAACAGCAATTTTAAGATCTCTCCACAGGTGATCAATGGGATTTAGATCTGGAGATTGCTGCTATTTCAGAATTCTCCAGCCCTTTGTCTCTAGTCTTTATCCAATTCTGGGAGCTTCTTGGAATATGTTTGGGGTCATTGTCCTACTGGAAGACCCATGACCTAATACAAAAACCCAGTTATCTGACACTGGGCACTACATTGCAAACCAAAATCCTTTGGTAATCTTCAGATTTCATGATGCCTTGCACACAGTGCCAGTGGAAGAGGCGGCAAAATAACTCCAAAACATCTTTGACCCGCCACCATATTTGAATGTAGGTGCTTTGCTATTTTCTTTGTAAAATTCCATTTTGGGTAAATGGTAGAATGATGTGCTTTAGCAAAACCGTCTGCCTTAGTCTCATCTGTCCATAAGACACTTTCCCAGAAGGATTTTAATTTACTCCCGTACATTTTGACAAACTGCAGTCTAGCATTTTTATGTCTCTGTGTCAGCAGTGGGTTCCTCCTGGGTTTTCTCCAATAGCGTTTCACTCATATGTGGACAGATAGTTCTTGATGACACTGATGCATCCTGAACTTGCAGTACAGCTGAAATTTCTATGGAACTTAATTGGGGAGACTTATCCACCATCCGAACTATCCTGGGTTGCAACGTTTTATTTTTTAATTTTTCTTTGCTGTCTACATCCAGGGAGATTAGATATCGTGCCATGAGTTGTAATCTCCTTGATTATGTTGCATACCATGGCCAAAGGAACATCAAGATCTCTGGAGATGGACTAGTAATCTTGAGATTGTTAATATGTTTCAACAATTTTGGTTCTCAAGTCTTCAGACAGTTCTCTTCGCCTCTTTCTGTTCTCCATGCTTAGTGTGGCAAGCACAGAGACATAATGCAAATATTGTGTCAACCTCTCCCCCTTTTATCTAGTTTCAGGTGTTATTTTCATATTGCCCACACCTGTTACTTGCCACATGTGAGTTTGAATGAGCATCACAGGCTTGAAATAAAGTTGTTTACCCACAACTTTGTTAAAGAGGACCTGTCACCCTCCCCCCATGGATGTGAATCTAAGCCCAGCACTGAATGCAGCATGTCTGCTGCATTCAGGCAAGAGGTCCCCCATGGTTCTGTGGGGCTGCTACCCCGTTATATAGGCTTATAAAAATTTACAGAGACTTTCCATGGAGGCGAGCCCTTGTGCTGCAGCCTGCGCCTCTGTACCGCCCACGTCCTCGTGTCGGTCATGAAATCCTCGCTCTGCGCGTCCCTGTGCTGGTGATGCAAGGAGCAGAGCGGGGTATTTCTTATCACCGACATGCTGCATTCAGTGCTGGGCTTAGATTCACATCCATGGGTGAGGGGGCGGACAGGTCCTCTTTAACTTGCCAATAATTTTGTCTGCAACATTTTTGGGAGTTTTGTGTGAAATTATGTCCAATTTGCCTGTTTTTGTCCTGTTTTTTCTATTATTCCAATAAACAAAAAGGAAATAAACATGTGTATATCAAAATATGTGTAATTACAATACTTTTCTGGAGAAATACTTAATTTTCTGAAACAATTTCAAGGGAAGCAACAATTTCGGCCATAACTGTAAATGTATAGTTCAGACAATAATATTAAAACTGTTGCAGCATAAAAGGGAATGTAATTATGTACCATTGAAATACTACAGAATTCTAATCAGGCTTTCATTAGAAACAGTTTTTAAAGTCAATCTGTAAGCAGGTTTTTGCTATAGAATCTGAAAGCAGCATGATGTAGGGGATGAGAGCCTGATTTCAGTGATGTGTCACTTAGTAGGCTGGATGTTGCTGTTTCAATAATACAAGTATGTGTCTTGTTCCTCCTAGTCAACTGCTCTGTGTAACTCCGCACCTACCAATGATTAGTAGCCTTATGTCAAAGTACAGTATACACAGAAAGATGACAATCAGAGGTGTCAGTAGGGTTAAACCAGGCTCAGCATTGCTAGCTGTTCAGGAAAGAAAAATGTGATTGTATAAAAATGAAAGCATGCACACAAGCAAGTGACACATCATTGGAATCAGTGTCTCTGGCCCTAGATCAGGGGTGGGGAACACCAGACTTCAAGGGCCACAAACAGTGCAGGTTTTCAAGATTTCCTTAGTATTGCACAGGTTATAGTGAATCACCTGCACTGTTGATGATTCCAACACCTGCGCAATGCTAAGGAAATCCAGAATACATGCACTGTTGGGGGCCCTTGAGGCCTGGAATTTCTCACCCCTGCCCTACATCATGCTGCTTTTAGAATACATAACCAAAACCTACTTACAGATCACCTTTAATTCATACTGGTTGCTTTTTATGAACTATTATTATAGTACTATCCACATAAAAATATTGAAATATTCCAGTTTTCACAGTGACCAGTCAGAGTAGGCTGATGTTGTTTTCTCTTCCGGAGTGCTTTACTGCACAGATTTGGAGAGAATGAACAGAGTGATCTCATTTTCAACAAAGGATCTGTCCAGAAAAAAAACAACAAAAGCGGTGCCTTTAAGAGTTAAACTTAACTCTTTAATGCATTACGCATGTTTCATGGACGGTCCGTCCCCTTCATCAGGTGCATGAAGTGATTGACTAAGAAGTGCCCAGGCACTGCTTTTGTTGTTTATTCTGGACAGGTCTTTTAATTCCCATGTGGGAGCAGGCGGCTGGCACAGCAGCTGGGCAACCTTTTCATTCTTCAAAAACGAGCGCTTCACAGGCGGCGGTAATATCAAAGACCAAAGACTACTGATGCACTCCCAGGCCTTGGGGTACTCGAGAGTCGGGCCGGTGCCATCTCTCTGGGGGATCACAGTAGTCGTGACCCGGACCCATGGCCTGGGTGCAGTCCAAAAAGGGGTATTTACAGGGATTTGTCATGACGCCACCCGGGGAATGTGGTTAGTAGAACCACCACTGCCGTATTCCTGCTGGGGACAGTGACTTGGGGCAGCGTGGATGGTAAGCCCTCCTCGGGTAGGGCTGAGGGTCCCCAAGGCAGGTGTAGGAAGTCTATGTACAGGGTGCAGTGTAACGGGCGCAAGTAACAGGCAGACTTACGATTTTGTAGTTTTCTCACTCCTTTACTGGAGCAGATGTTGTCCATGGAGTCTTGAGAGCAACTTGGGGTTAGTCTGACCCGACCGGGTCTTTTTGGCTCCCTTGCTGCGCTTGTCATTTGGCTCCTGCAGTTGCTTAAGCTAGGCTGGCAGCCCTGTCTCATCCTGCGTGGTACCTGTATAATAGGCAACTCGAGTCCTTCACTCTCTCTACCCTGCAGCTAGGTGTTAATGTTGTTGGAGTCTATGAGTTGCTGTGTTTCTGGTACAGTGTAGCTGGAGAATCTGGAGTCCCCTACTTTCCACTGTTGACTGCTGGTATGTGTAACCCTGCACAGTCTCGGACTCCGGTGTCCGTTCTATGTGCTTGTTCTCTGGGGAAGGCACGATGCTGCTCAGCCTCCCGGTGTGTTTCTTCCTCTCCTTTCCTCAGACCCTAGCCTTAAGCCTGGAACAAGTTAGCGATCCTGCGATGAGCTAAGCAGCTTCCAGTCCACCAGGATGTCACTGCACTGACTTGCTCCTCCCCAGACCAGAATATAAAGGAAGCTCACTCTGAACCCAGGCTTGGTCTCCCTCTTCTGGCTTGGAGGTGTTAGTGTTGTGTGTGCCGGTTGCCTGATGAGAATACCCTTTGTTGCTCTCTGGTGACACCACTACCTGGGGGCAGTGATGACACTGTGGCACATCAACCCTGGGGGTGCCACACTACTGGGAGGCCTTTCATTGGGATCCAGCTGGTTTCTTTACCGGAGGTCTCTCTGGAATTGTGTCAGATCCTTTGCTGTGTTTTCCGCTGCCAGCACAACCGACTCAGGTGAGTACCATCCATCGCATTTGCTTGCTTGCCAATTAGGTTTTACAAAGCAGCTCTCTTTTTGTGTTTGTTTCTTCACATTTTCAATAAGGGGAAAAACACTGAAAGTAGAAGTAAATAGAAGGAAGGTATCGGCAGTTTTATTGGTCTGCAGGACATACTTGAAAAGCATATACTTCTTCAAAATGCACAAGATAATGTCATGCTGGGTTCTTTCATTTTTGGCAATGGGGCAAGATTTAGCCAAAGGCAGATCTTAAATTGTAATAACATTTTTCAAGAACTTTTGATATGTTTTAGTAATACTTGTGAGGGAATATTAATCAGTGATAGTGCTGGTCTCAAAATGCCCAGTAACAGGGGCATGACTACAATAGGTGCAGTAGTTGCAATTTCACCCGGGCCATGGAGCCTGGGAGGCCCCTAGAGTGCCTTTGGCATATAGAAAAAGACTAATGCTATTAAAGATTTCCAATAGTTGGGGACCTAGTTGAATCTTTTGCATCGTTCAAGTGTGCACAATGCAGCGTACAGACCCAGGGGCGGACATATCATTGGTGCAACCTGTGCGGCCCCACAGGGGTTCAAGAGGTATGTGGGGCTATCTTTACTTCCAAAACAGGTGGAATTGTGCATTTTGATGAGCTCTTAGGCTAAAAAGGACCACTATATAGTTCTTGGACAGGGGCTCTATTCTGTCAGTGTCTGCCAGTGTACAGACCCATAGACTTTCTATTGATTAGCATAGGTTGAGCACTTCGACCCCTCGGTTTTAGTTATTAATATGGGTTTCAGGACCTTGACTCCCACCAACTGACATGTTACATTTTTTTTATCTTAACACTATTTCATCCTATGACAGACAGGGAAGAGGGGGAGAATCCCGCTGCAGTAAGTTGTCTTACAGCCATATACAAGTTTGTGAGAATTTCACTGGATAGCTGATCTACCGGAACACACGTGTAATATTTAGTTGTAGACTATTTATCAGTTTTATACAACTATGAGACATCGCAGGGTCAACAAGTCTTATTATTAGCTTTCTATTAATGACAGGTGTATTCTAGTGCTAAAGGCTCAGGTAAAGTGTGATACACATAGGTAAGCCTCTGCAGGAATTTTCTCTGCCATTTTATCTCTTGCGGAAGGTAAAATTACCCAGTCACTTCCTGAAGCCAATTGTCGATTGACATCCATTATTGCAGCTGTCAAAAACCTACTATGCAGGAAATAAATCCATAGATCAAGAGGGTCAAGATAAGGAAAGTTTTTAAGAATATTTGAAAACATGAAAAAAAAACTATTTATAACTTATACAAGCTACAGGTCATAATTACAAGTATAATACTTTATTTGGGAGCATTTCCGGCAAAAAGAAGAGCTCATATGTACTCGGGACCGTGAACTGCAACTTTGAAGAATGTCACCAGTGCTCGGCAATCTGGAATGATTGCTCCAGTGGCAGGAGAACAGACTGATATACATTGGTGTAATACTGTAGAGCAAGAATCTAGAAGGACTTTCAAGTGAAAATTGATGAAGGAAGTCTTAGGACACATATCTAATACCGGTAAAGCAGTGGTCCATGGCGAATGGGATTTTGATAACATTGTAGAAATGAATGAGAAGCCGTCCTGGTCTCGTGGAGATGACAAAATAACCTATAAAAATGAACCTGTACTTGTGGGAGAAAGTCATAGGAACTTTACTGGGGGATTCATTACATTTGTGAAGAGCATTTGACATGGCAACACGATTATTATAGATTTTTACATACAAGAATTATAAGTATACATTATGAGGTCTCATTCAGACGTCAGTGATTCTTCTCACATGCAAGAAACAGTCAACATTATAATAAAAAAGTTTGGTCAGAGTGTTTGTTTTACCATCAAAATTGGGTCAGAGTTTGATTCTCAATCTAATAATGTCAAAGACAAAATGGAGCGCACACATGTGGCTTCCGATTACTATCATTTTTATCACGGATCCATAGACTTCCATTGGCACATCTGAACCAACACGCGGATCAGTATTAGATTGGACACGTCTCTGTGCTGGTGTATGAGCCAATCAGTCACAGGAGAAAAAAATTGGACACATGAATTACCACTTAAGGTACCTTTACACGCCGCTACAGGATGGTGGAAACAGCCGGGTAGATGAGACAAATGTAACTTGCGCCGCCAAATCAACCCGCGGTCGCGGCGTGTAAAGACGGTTGTTGCCACCCGTCACTTGAGGCACCTGTTTCAGAGCAGTGCTCAAAAACAGGTTGATTTCAAGGCGATGGTTACGGCCTGTATCGGCGTGTAAATAAGGAACAGGAGGGTTGTTTCGACACCATGCTATCTACCTGGGGCGTGACACAGGCTCCGGGATACCGCGCCCCATCAGCGATCATTGGAGGAAGCTCCTGCGTTACGATTGGTAGATGATAGGGCGGCATATTTAAGGAGCTGACCAGTCACACTACACAATTGCTCGAGCGTCATGTATTAGTCAGCCTCCTGCGCTGGCTGCCCAATCATGATGTTATTGCTTTGTCCTATCAGCGTACGGAATTCTCGTAATCCACAATTGTGGCACGCCTATGTGTTGTCCCTGCTGCCTTTGTTCCGCCCATATTACCTTGTTATAGCGGCGTGTAAATGAGGTAAGGTGAGCTACAGAAGGTAACTTGTGGCACCCGGCGGTGTATCCAGAGATAGATGTAACCTACTGTAGCGCACCTTGTTGCGGCGTGTAAAGGTGGTGCGGGTACCGTTTTCAACCGTTTGTGCGTGCTCGTGCACGTGAAGCACCCGGTTGTTTCCACCATCCTGTATCGGCGTGTAAAGGTATCAATAGACTATTATTGGTATGAGCGCTAGCCATGAAAATACACAAATAGCACTTGTACAAGAAAACCCAGCTTCTGAATCAGCCCCAACACAATTTACAGGATTGCTTTTTCTTTTTAAGTGTTAGTTTAATGCATATCTCCAGTTATTTTCTGTTATATTTTATCACAGACAGTGGTGTAACT
Source organism: Allobates femoralis (assembly GCA_033576535.1). NCBI lineage: Eukaryota > Metazoa > Chordata > Amphibia > Anura > Aromobatidae > Allobates > Allobates femoralis. The sequence goes on along the minus strand of JARQOC010000006.1, from coordinate 74,501,533 downwards.
TGAAGCTCATGGGCCCCAATGAGAAAGCTCCAGTGGGGCCCCCAATTATTGCAAATTTTTAAAAGTAATAGAATTATTCTATCGGCGAAAGGGACTTTATGGGCCCCCTGGGCTCCAGGACCCGGTTGCGACTGCAACTCTTGCACCTATTGTAGTTGCGCCCTTGAACACTGCTAGAACTCCTAAGCCGGGATCCCATTAAACTAAATGTAAACAACTGGTATAATAAGAAGGGTTCCCATTTTTGATGCCAGTGTGCTTCCAGGCTGTCATATAGACATTCCACCTTGATGTTGAAATTTCTGTCCCTTATTTTCTAATCCAAGAAACTGTAGTATACCCAGTTGGCTATCTATACAAAACTGACAGTCATATCCCCTTAATGACCACGAATACGACTTAAAACTCACCTGAGATTTAAGTGGATAGCACCCCCGATGGGTCAAAATGGAGCAACTTTCAGCTGTACATTGTAGCTGACACCCGGCTGCATCAGTCACGATTGGTGTTGGCACTGACCATGGTCATTTAACCCATTAGATGATACTGGCAATAGTGACTATAGCATCTAGATGGTTTACAGAGTGTGGAGGTTCCTTTTTAACCCAACGGCATCATGAGAAGATCATTGTGTGGTCCTGATACTTGCCATGGCAATTCATGGCTATATAATGGCCTGAAGGCCCTATCAGACAGTAAAAAATGTTAACAATAGCATTTGATGAGCAATTAGTTATCATATCATTATTACACAAGCAAATGTTTGCTTGAAAGATCACTGTTACGGTCGATGGAAAGTCGCTACTCATTCAAAGCACCTTAAGATCAGGCCAAGATTTTTGGCCACACACACTCACAAAGACGAATACAATAAAATTAAAAAAAATTCCACCTCTCAAACTCAGCATAAAATCCAAAATGGTTAAAAAATATACAAACAGTGGAACATTATAAATTCTAAAACCACATTGCTGCAGCTTGTAAGCAGCTAAGGTCCATTCCTACGCGTTTTGGACAATATATATAAACTAAGTCCTTTTTCCAAGCTTGTATCTATCGCCCAAAATGCGTACGAATAGACCATAGCTGCTTACAAGCTGCAGCAATGTGGCTTTAGAATTTATAATGTTCCAGTTATTGTATATTTTTTAACCATGGTACAATATAATTTTGGATTTTATGATGAGTTCGAGCGCTGGAATTTCTATTACTGGAACCAGAACAAACCCTAAGCTCCTTACACAAGAAGCATTAGGTAAGCTGGTTCTCATTCTTTCTAAAGATGAATCCACTCCTCCAGTGTGATGTGTTGACAAGGCGCCAGCGACTTATTACACGACTAGATGATGGCCTGATTCTAACGCATCGGGTATTCTAGAATATGTATGTAGTTTATTTATGAAGATTTAAGAATAATGCAATGAGCGATCAGTAAAGTACCGTCACACTTGGCGACGCTGCACCCTGAGTATGCTAATCTAGCGATCCTTTTCTGTAAAAATAGTGTATTTGTGACGCTTTTATTACCTCTGGATCTGGGGCTTCTGAGATTTGAGAAGTTGCACAGGGCATTCCTGTGGCTTCTCTCCAACACCTATACTGTAATTATTCACGCCCTTATAGGCGTGATAATCCTTATTGATCATCATCACCCCCTCCATGGAAGCGGAATAGCCGGTATGATGCGATTCGCGTCATATCCGGCTCTCATGACTTCGTACACCTACGTACACCCCACGATGCGCATTGCGCATGCACGAGTTTACTTTACGGCAGCTAATCACAGATAAGCTCTGTGCGACTTCTCAAAATCTCAGAAGCCCCAGATCCGGAGGTAATAAAAGCTCTTTTCTAAACTTCACAAATGCACTATTTTTACTGAGAAGGATCACTAGATTAGCATACTCAGGGTGCAGGGACAGGTATTAATAGGCTGGGGGGTCATTTTTAGGGGTCAGGTTCCCTTTAAGAATGAATAATGAGAACTCACAAGGTTTAATATGCCTCAATTTAGACTACTGCAACCTTAGGGCTCAACTCTTTTAGCTTAGATCCCCAGTCTTAGCCTCTGACCTAGCCAAATCATATTTCATTCTTTGCATTGATGAGGAGCAAACACTCTGAAAAACCATGTCTGCAAATTGAGAATATGATTTAGCTTACCGTGTATCCTCCATTTACATCGGAGGTCTAATCCCTCATACTGCCAATCATAAGAATAAAACAATTGTTATCCTCTCATGTAACTGTAACAAAGCCACATTCAAGTATTGCAAAATCCTACACATAAATGGCAATGTTTCTGTCTAGACCCATACCAGTAGCCGGGACTTCACGGGGCAGGCATAGCTTCTTCCTCCTGTCACGGAACTGTGCCTGCCGAAGTGGGGCCGGTGGTCCAGATTCAATATTGTTGGCTGAACAGATTTAAAAGGTTGTTTCAAGTCGTGACGCCACCTGTGAGTGTTCAGTTGATGTCCACCGGCGCTGCTTGGGCCTCCGGGGGATGGGATGCAGCAAGATGGAACGCTCCCCACAGGATGAGGCAGCTGCAGTTACCTTCCACTAGAGGAGATGGACAGTTCTGAAAGAAGGCACGGACACTGAAAGTCTCTGCAACGGGTACTTTACTGTAGCCAGCAGGTGATACATGGTATACAGTTATGGGTAACGGACCAGTTGGACTCAGCAATGACCAGTGTTTCTCAGAGCTCCGCGGTGTTCCTCCATTCTAACTAGTTTGTGTTGCCGTTGTCGCCTTGGGGTGCCAGATCGGGTACAAGGGGGCTGCTTCAATTTCCCTACCGGGGAATTCTGGCCGGATTTGTGGGGAGCCTTGGGGTCCTTTTAGTGGGTACTCCGCTGGCTAGATGACTCTGTGTGTGCGGCGGTGGTGGGGTGCTCCTGTAAAGCGGTCCCTCCACTCCTGGTTTGCATGGCAGTGATAAATGACTCCCAGCTTCGGAACCAGTAGTCCAGTTGTAAATGGGCATGGGGATGTTTTGACCCGTATGCATTCGCCCAGAGTACGGTTGTTGAGGCACCGAGGTAATGGTGCCCAACCGGGGGTGATGGCCAGGGGGCTGCACGGGACTGTGCAGGCCCCTCTCCTACGTTGCCAAGTCTCCTCCTCCTTTGCAGATTTTTTCCTTACTCACTTTCTGCACTAACTTCTCCACTACACACTACCTCTACACTCTGCCCACCAGGACCTTATTGGCCCTCTATGCTGATGTGCATGTAGGGTATGGAGCTCTGAGTTTTAACTGTGTCATTGCTTAGTCAGAGAATATTGCTGCTGCTGTCTTGGCTGCAATACCCTCCTGTGACACTCTCGTTGCGGGGCGCCACATTTCCGTGCATAGCGGTGCCCCTTCATTTCATGGACCCCCACCAAATATCAATCAGTAATGGTACCTTTACACGCCGCGACGGCAGGCTGGATACATCCCGCTACTTCGCGTGCACGAGCACGCTCAAACGGTTACAAACGGTCAACGCATCACCTTTACACGCCGCGACAGGATGCGCTACGCCACGCTACATCTATAGCTAGCTACATCGCCGGGTATCTCAAGTAGCCAGCTGTAGCTCATTTACACACAGCTATAACCAGCTACTATGGGCGTACCTGGTGCAGCAGGGCCAGCACATAGGCATGCTACAATTGTGGATTACGAGCCGTCCGTACGCTGATAGGACAAAGCAATAACATCCTGATTGGGCAGGCAACGCAGGAGGCTGAGTAATACAGCACGCTCGAGCAATTGTGTAGTGTGACTCGTCAGCTCCTTTAAATATGCCTCCCTATGCAGCGACTACCAATCGTCATGCAGCAGCTTCCACCAATGATCGCACATGGGGCGCGGTAACACGGAGCCTGTGTCACGCCTTAGCTACATCGCAGGCTGTCCCGAGTTCCCTTCCGTTGCCTCTTTACACGCCGATACAGCTCGCTACCATCGGCGTTGTAGCCATCAGTTTTCGAGCAGAGCTAGGAAACAGATGTATCTGTTGCCGGCTGTAGCGTCACGTCTTCAGACGCCGCTACGACGGGCTACATTGGCGCTACAAGCTACATTTGTAGCCTGTAGCGGGATGTATCCAGCCTGCCGTCGCGGCGTGTAAAGGTACCATAAGTGATATCATATACCAGCAATATGTCAGCATTTATCATTATGTGAATACCCCTTTAATAATACAGAGAATAGGAATCTGTATAAGCTAATTATCTGAATATTTTGGGGACATTTCACAAGAATCAGCACAAAAGAAGAGTGATCATATTGAAGTTGTCATTCTGGAAATAAGTTAGGTTGTTTAGAGTCTATTTGTAGCCATCTCGTCTTTATACTTGCGCTATATTGTCTTTCTCTTAGGATAATGAAAGATATGAGGTGGAAATTATAGTAGACCCCTTGTGGGGAAGGGGTGGAGTGCTGTACTTGAAATAATGGTAATGTGTATATATTAAGTGTTCTTCGTCTTCCAAGAAAGCACTGAATTGATATTCTGCAAAACTGGGCAGCGTTGGAGCTTGGTGGGAGGGGAATTTAATGAGGCCTCAATGGTAGACTGCTGGTTTAATTTAAGGAACAGCCACAACAAAATCTCTTTGTTTAAAGCAGCAGCAAAACAGCCTAAAAAAAACATCTGCTGTGGTGCATTTAATTAAATGGTTCTTTGTACTTTCCCCCTAATCCCCATAAATGCATTCAAATTATATGCAAACATAAGTACCAAGGTAACAGAGCAGCGTGGAAATGAAAGTGACTGTGAAATCATTTCCTGGCAAAAAGCCTTGACATCAACTTGACAGTTGTGGGGCAACATGTAGACTGCGGGGTCGGAGGGCGCCATTGTGCTGCCATGTTACAGTCCTGATGGAGATCACATTTCTAGCTGTGAGTTGAAAAGCTGATTTGCAAGAGAGCTCAATAACTACAGGGGCCGTCTACTCTTGGCCCCAATGACATGGGCTTTCAGTGTTTGGAAAGGACAGATCTGTGCTCATTTTATACCTTAATGGATCACTAATTGTGTTATTACAGTTGCACATGTAAGTATGGGAAATGTGTACATTATCACAAGTGGCTTAACCTGAAACTCGTTGGCACCAATACAAAATCTCCAACTCTGCCCCCAACTGTCACAGGTCTTTATTAGCATTGGTCTTTTCATAAGAGTTGACGGAAACCTTTGGGCTCCTTGGACTCCAGGCTCCAAGTGCAACTAGCACCATTACACCCTCCACAGTTTGGTTGCCGAACGTTATAGCATTCCTATAATGATGCTATACAGGCCAAATATTTATACATTGATTGTAGTGAGGGTCTCGTTATTTTTATGATGTTGGGGCAGTGCTTGAAATCAGGAACAGTAGGTGTCTTGTGCATAAGGACTTATGTGGACAGATACAAAATGCAGGGCATTATCGATCATAATAGCTACAGTCACTAGAGAAGGCACCATAGATGTTTAGCCTATTTATTTGCTGAAGACATCGCTCCATTAGGACCTCCTGGATACCGGTATATCTAGCCAAAGCTATTCACCCATTTCCTATAATTATGATAGAGTAGGGGCTTTGATACCACTGCATTCTCAATAATTCGGTATATAGACCAAAATATTTATACATACGGTAATTCTGAACCATCAATTTCCTTCTGTACAGCGTACCTTTTCTTCTGGTGTAACCTCACAACCCTCACCAAATATTCATCTTGCTCCGTTTTTTGTTGAGTCAATTGCTCAACTACGGTATATTAGTGTTCGAGAGGCATTAGATGTATGTTGAATAAAGTGAAATAATGAACTAACTCGGAAAACCACACACACTATACCTAGACTAATCATTCTGGACCTTTTTCTAATGAAGCAATGTGGGCTTCTGATTTACCAAATGACTATCGCCAGTAGTAGCCCCCATTTCAGACACTGGCATTACTCAATCATCTTTACTCAATCAGGAAGGACGACCATCCTTCCAGAAATAGGAAAACTCCATTTTGAAAAGCCATAATGGGATTTTCCAATTTATACAGTATAAGAAAAATAGATCTACAAATAAGCCATAATTGGGTTTTCCAATTCCTTTCTAACCTTCTATGCTTATTCAACTCAATTCACCCATATTGTGAGTTTTCCTTGATTAAGTCATGACTAAAACGTTTATGTGAGTAAACCTTAGTCCTGACTAACCATCACCACCACCACCAGGAGTAGATAAGTACATGAAATCCCACCATTGCAATAACACAGCAAGTTTTCCCTTTCTTCAGCACTTGAATGTGCCACCCTGCAGCTTTTTGCCCACTTAAAGTGAACCTGTCACCTAGTTAAATCACCCCAGGCCATCACTACCTGTCCCTACACCTTCCTATTACATTTCTAACTATCCCTCTCTCCTAAATGTGTGGTGTGAATGTGTTTTAAAAGGTTTTTATAATTTACTGCCTCCTATGATAATGAAGTGGGGGCTACTGTTATTAGCCCCCCTGGGTGTCCTCTTTAGCTCCCTCCTCTTCTGCTGGGTCTGCCCTCTTCTTCTGCTCATGACGTCATACAGGGCAGGAGCAGAAGAGGAGGGCAGACCCAGCAGAACAGGAGGCGGTGGCAGACAGATAGAGGGGGCGGAATACACAAGGAGGAGGCAGGGACATTTGTGCCAGCAGGGAGGACCTCTTAATAAGATCCCACCCAGACCACATCTTAACTGTAAAGTTTCTAAAGTCTTTTTTAAAGCTTACAGAGGAGCTAGAGCCATGGGGGACCCCTTCCCTGAATGCAGCAGACATGCTGCATTCAGTGCTGCATTCAGTTAGCCAAGCACCAGGGGGGGTGACAGGTCCTCTTTAAGGACCAGCAGTGCCTATTTTTCTACCAGTTATATCCAAGAGTCAAGACCAAACATTGGTACAGCATGAAAGCAGTCGAAAGAGACCTCTGTACTGATTGATTGGGCCACTATTTTGCAGCTATGAAGCTTTTGGAAACAGTATACATTTTCCTATTGAGTGACAAAATGTTGACAAGGAGAGCGAAAATATAATATTTGGTCTTTGTCATGAGACTCTCTTCTATGCATGCTACAGTCCATAGATAAAAATCGGACCTGGATACTTACTATATACATTGTACACTTCATTTACATTTCAGAAACTCCTGTTTTGTCTAAAGACGGTGATTAATTCTGTGAATTAGAGTAACAAAGTGACCAGATTTCCCCTATTTTTAATTCATTCAATACCATACAATGTAATTCGGAGGCGCTTTCTTCACTGAATCACTAGTCTGACAGGTAATTTATCCAGATACAGAATACATTTCCCCACTGAGTCATTATTCATTTTCCTGGCAAAACTTTACTTGTGTCACCACTAATATTAAAAGCCATTAACAAATCATTTCATTTACAGTTATCTTCATCCATCACACATCCCACACTCCCTGCATTCATGGAGTCTTGGATAATGTCATCTGAGAAGGATGCACACCTTCCATTATCCTCTATACAAGTGCACAACCAATTACAACTTCAGCTAGAGTCCGTTGTAATTCTGAGCAGGAAGTGTGGAGCTAATGCACCAGCCATAATAATGCTTTAGGCTATGTGCCGACGTAGAGTGTGTGCTGTGGATTTTTGACATCAGAGATACGCACCATGTTTCAAAGATCCACACATATAAGTTGGTGGTCTCTGCATTTTTACCATGTTTTTTCATGCTGAATTTGCGGCATTTTTTTTAGCAATTGTTCACTGCTATGACTGTGAATAAAGCTAGGTTAAAGCTGGAGGAAAAAAAAGGGTTTCCAGATGTCATAATGTGATGTGGGGCTCTACTGTATTTTTGGTCACCAGCCCAGGTATAGGATGCCACCTACCCCCAGGAACCTATTTTACTTGGCTGGTAATCAAAAATACAGAGGAGACCTTTGTTTTAATTATTTTTTGAGATAATTAAAAAAAAAATATGTGGGTCTATGCCATATTTTTGCTTTCTGGGAAGGTTAAACAAAGCAGCTGGGGGCTGGAATTTTCAGCATGAGGCACTCTGGGCCCCCCACGCAGTGAATTGCAGCCTACAGCCGTCCCGCATTCATAGAAGTGCCATTTTATGGCTCTGAACTCAACTCTTCCAGTTGCACTGTGGCCTCTGGCAGACTGGGTAATAAGGGGTTAATGCTAGCTCAATATTGCCCGCTGGCACTAAGTCAGAGGTTCATAATGTTGGGCCAATGTTAGGGTGCAGTCAGACATAACGATCGCTCCAACGATCCCGACAGCGATAACGACCTGCCGGGATCGCTGGAGCATCGTTACCTGATCGCTGGGGAGCTGTCAAACAGGCAGATCTCCCCAGCGATCAGGCCAAGGGAGCCACCTCCCATATCGCTCCCTGCTTAGCGCTGCGGCAGCGCTAAGCAAGGAGAACGCAGGTAACTATGATAAACAGCGCGTATCCAGGCAGTGCGCGCTGCCTGGATACGCGCTGTTTATCATAGTTACCAGCGTTCTCCATGCTTACAGGCAGTGCTAAGCAGGGAGGACGCTGGTAACCATGGTAAATGCCGGGTATCTAGGCAGCGCGCGCTGCCTGGATACCCGGTGTTTACCATAGTAACCAGCCCTGTGAGGTCACAGATCGCTGGTGTCTCGCGGTCACACGCAGCGATGCGTGCTGACCAGCGGGAAACCAACGATCAAAAAATGACCCGCAGCACTTTGCAACGATCAGCGACCTCACAGCAGGGGCCTGATCGCTGCAAAGTGTCACACATAGCGACATCGCTGGGGAGATCGTTGTAACGTCACAGTTACAACGATCTCGCTAGCGAAATCGTTATGTGTGACTGGGGCTTTAGACCCGGCCATTGTTAACATCTAAGTAAATATTAAATTATACACCCCACTGTAAAAAAACACTTATTTGTAAAAAGAACACAAATACATCCCTCTTTTGCCATCTTTATTATCCCCAAACAAACCCTCCATGATCCTCAGATACGTCAAATCATGGAGGGACCCGAAACTGACTGAGTGTTGGCTGGCTCCCTCTGTAAGCCAGTTGACGTAATAGTCTGGATCATCTGAGTTCTGCTAGAGTGACATGGCTGAGCTTTGACCTCAAGTGAACTTTCCCAAGTCATACCAATCACAGTGAGACTCAAAACTCACTAGTTTTAGGTCTCATTATGTCACTCTGCTCTCAGTGGGAGCTGAAACTCAGTCACTTTCAAGTCCCTCCATATTCGGACGTATCTGGGATTGTGGAGAGTTTGTATGGGGACAATAAAGATGGCAAAAGAGGGATATATTTGTGTTCTTTTTACAAATAAATGATTTTTCATGGTGTGGTGTATTATTTACTATTTACTTAGAGGATCATAATGGCTGGGTCTAACATTGGCCTGACATTATGAACCTAGGGCCTAGTGCCAACTGATAATACTCAGCTGGCATTAACCCCTTATTACCCAGTCTGCCAACCCCACGCTGAGTAGAAAGCCGAAAATCCAGTCAAGATTCTTAGTGAGGGGGTGATGGTTGGTGCTCTGAGCTTGATCTCAGGCAGCGCTTTCAGGAGGCTAAGGACAGTGAGCCAGAAGGTTTACCTGTAAACAATCATTATAAACCACACTTTCTACTTTTAGATCTGCCTAATGAAGCGCATGATTCCGTTTTAGCTGGACTTCTGGGTTCTTATGCCACTTGGATTGCTTTTTCTAGGTAATTTTGGTGGCCAAATCCTCATAGCGATATTGAAGAATAAGTCTGTAAAAAGTAGAGTCAGTGCCAGGGCTAAAGCCTCTCTTCAAGCTCCAGCAGGCTACATCTTGCCTAAAGATGTTCTGTCACAGCCTTGTACCCATGTAACCATGGACTTTGTCATCAACTTGCCTAACTCTGGGGGTAACACAGTTGTGTGGTTTGTGGTGGACCGTTTTAGCAAAATGGTTCACTTGGTCCCACTTGAAAAGTTGCCAACTGCTTGCTAAGAACCTAGCAACTTTGTTCATTTCTCATGTTGTTAAATTGCATGATGTTCCCAAAAGCATTATTTCTAGTGAGGGGCTCAATTTCTGGCATTCTTTTGGCGTAGTTTTTGCTTCAGATTGGGTATCAAGCTGTTATTTAAATGGGTTGTCATCCTGAGACTAATGGGCAAACAAAAAGGTCTATTTATTTATTCATAATGCACTTCTTAAATAGCGCAAACATATTCAACAGTTTTAGAAATGATCACTGTCCCCAATGGGACTCACAATCTAAATTCCCTAACAGTATGTCTTTGGATGAATCAAGAGGTAGAGCAGTATTTGAAATATTTTGTTTCCTTGAATCAGACTGGGTGGAATTTGGGGCTCTTGCCGAGTTTGATCTAAGTAACCGTGCCTCTACAGCTACCAGAAACTCACCCTTTTTTTGCTGCAGGGGGTCTTCATAGATTTTTTTAAGAATTTTTCAAGATTACAGTCCTCTAAGCCAGAGGAGGAGAGATTTTCTTTTTGATTAGTTTCTGGAAGAAGGTTGAAATGGTTATTTGATATCTGTTGAACAGGCAAAAAAAGGTGCTATCCACAGATGCATGAAGGTGGGGGATTTTATGTGGTTGTCCTCAAAGAATCTATGCTTAATACCTTTACCTCCAAGGACATAAGGGTATGTCCTTGGTCGTGTCCATCCCTTTTATGTGAACTCAGGGCGCTGATGTGTTGTCATAACAGTGAGAGGTCAGATGATAACCCTAGTCACTATCAAGGCTCATTTCTGTGAACACTGCCTGAGCGGAAGTGTTCACAGTAGATGAAGATTTCTGCAGTGCAGAGGGATGCAGAAGCATCACTCTGTAATGGAGAAACTATTGGGCACTGCATTGTTGAGGGGAAAGGTAAAAGAATGCGCGTGTAGTACGCACGCACAGGGGATCTTTAACCTTCTCCATCACCTGTGCAGGTATACATGCATGGGAGCGCAGTAGAGGAGACTGTACAGGAGATGTAGGACACATCACCAACACAAACCCTGAAGAGCATGGCACTCACAGGAAGAAAGGAGGCGCCGAACCAAGATCAGCAATACCCATCAGACCGCCCCCCAGGTAAGTATGTTAAAAACTGTTTTTTAGCATTATGCAGATTGGCCTGGGAACTTATATACAGCATCCCAGAATGCTGTATATAAGGCCTTATTCATGATGGGCGCAGCTTATATGCAAAAAAACTGTCATGTCGCGCCCCTATGGCAAGGCGCCACAGGCAGGTATTACATCCTAATTAGAGATATGATGCCTCTGTAACCATGGACGTGGGGGAATCTTCAGAGTCTGCACCCCAACACCCAACACAGGCCACTTTATTACAGGTGACTGATATTCAGTGGGTCCCAGGGGGTGGAGCCTAGAGAGCGGGAAACGGGGAGTGACAGCACAGTCAGACAGTTGGTGTGAGGAGAGCAAGCAAGGCAGATGCAGGGGAGCCTGCGGCTGCATCAGGATGGCGCCTCTTTGAAGAGCGGCGACCCAGACTCTGGAAGAGGGGTTTACCCGGGCCTGGTAGGAGCCAGCTGGGGACCCAGGTCAACACCGGCATACCGGAGCTGAGGTAGCTAGATGCAAGTTTCATCCCTAACTACAGACCGGCAAGCTGAGGGCCCGACACACAAACTGAGCCGAAGCACCCCTAAAGCAGCCCAACATCAGTCCTGCAGCTGGGTTCACGACGACGACAAGTGAAAGACTTTTAGGTAACAGACCCCGTGGACTAGAGACTTGGCTCAAGAGGGGTGAGAGAGAGAGAGTGCAACACAACTACGAGCGCCATATTGAGGGCATCACTGTCAGACTCTGAGGAAACCTTCACAACCCACGGTTACAATACCCGTTAACGCAAACTGTACTGTGTACCTGTTTCCATCTGGTGCAAGTAAAGGACCGTTTGAGCTGAAGTGGTTTCTGTCCTCATTTCATTCGGTGCCTGAAGGGCCACAGCATCATCACCGGAGGTGAGGACTACTACTCTCCTCATCCCTCCCTGCTGCCCTGAGGTAAAGCTCCACTTGTGGGGAGCTGTACTACCAAAGCTGCCTTTCAATCACCTCAGCGGCCGGCAGAGTCCGAGTACCCCCTACCCTGTCGACCGACTCAAACAAATGCTGATGGTCCCTATGGTCTTTATTTTCCTTTCTTGGTTTGTTCATCTCCAGATGTTTCTCATTTTCCCATTATTGTTTGGCCTATCACGTTCTGGGTTGGGCTGTATATGTTCCACTCTCACTGCACTTCCTTGCTGGCTATATCTCTATGTGGACTTGTTTCTGGGAGTTCCAGACTTTCATCTTAGGAATTTTCCTTTAAAGTAAACACCAGTTAAGTGTCTGCTGGGAGACGGTGTGTTTTCCTTCCCAGCCCCTAATCCTTTCACCTTATTTCTATTTGTTTCAGTTTATCTCACACTGGGTTTCTGTTTTCTCCAGCACATGTTTCTCTTAACTTGTAGGTAATATGTGTCAGCCACCCCTCTTGTCCTTCAGAAGGCACAATTAACCCCTTGTTACCCTTTTAGGGAGCCAGGGCAGAGGTGGTATTGTTAGTTATTTGGCTAGGGTCTTTTAGTGTGTACAGGGAACAGTTGGGTGCAGCAGTCTTGCCTTTTCTGTTATTCGTGTGTTGAGTGATTTTTGTCTATAATACATGGGTCTCTAATGAGTTCATAAGAATATCCTAAGACAGGCTAATAATAATAATAATAATTTTGTTTATATAGCGCCAACATATTATGCAGCACTTTACAATTCAGAGGGGACATATACAAACAATATGAGCCAATACAGAGTAACAAAAATTCAAAAACCATGAGGAGTGAGGTCCCTGCTAGCAAGCTTACAATCTATGAGTAAATAGGGGAGACACAAAAAGTAAATGGTAAAAAGTGCCGTCATATATGGTCCAGCCATCAATATAATAAATAGGGGATTCACGTAACGCTGCATGAACCAGTCACCGGTCAGGATCTGTACAAGTACAGATAAAGCGCTATATTATGCATGGGGGACAGAAAGACAGACAGTCTGCAGGTGCAGACAGATTACACAAGAGGCCAGTTTTGGAAAAGGGAAGATAGTTAGACAAGTGAGGTGAAGTGATAGGCCAGTCTAAAGAGATGCATTTTTAAGGCTCTCTTAAGACTATTGGTATTGGGAATTAATTGAACTGTTTTGGTAACCCGTTCCAGAGAATTGGTGCAGCTCGTGAAAAGTCTTGGAGACGGGAGTGGGAGGTTTGGATTGCAGCTGATGTCACTCCTAGGTCACTTGTAGAACGAAGGGCATGTGTAGGGCGATAGATAGAGAGGAGAGAAGAGATGTAGGGCGGCGCAGAACTGTGGAGGGCTTTGTGGGTGATAATTTTATATTGTACTCTATAGCGGATTGGCAACCAGTGCAATGATTGGACCAGGATAGAGGCATCGGTGAAGAGGTTGGAGAGGAATATGATCCTGGCTGCTGCATTGAGGATGGATTGGAGAGGAGATAGTTTAGTAAGAGGGAGACCGATTAGTAGAGAATTGCAGTAATCCAGGCGAGAATGAATAAAGGCAACAGTAAGAGTTTTTGCAGAATCAACAGTAAGAAAAGGTCAAATTCTAGAGATGTTTTTGTGGTGAATGTGTAGGCTAAAATACAAGCACATCTCAATAAATTAGAATAACCTCAAAAAGTTAATTTATTTCAGTAATTCAATACATAAAGTGAAACACATTTATTATATAAACTCATTACAAACAAAGTGATCTTTTTCAAGTGTTTATGTCTGTTAATGTTGATGATTATAGCTTACAGTCAATGAAAACCAAAAATTCATTATCTCAAAAAATTTTAACAATTAATACAAAACACCTGCAAAGGCTTACTAAGCGTTTAAAATGGTTCCTTAGTCTGGTTCAGTAGCCTATACAATCCTGGAGAAGACTATCCAGAAGGCAGTTATTGACAAACTGCACAAGGAGGGTAAGCTACAGAGGTCATTGCTAAAGAAGCTGGCTGTTCACAGAGTGCTGTATCCAAGCATACTAATGGAAGGTTGAGTGGAAGGAAAATATGTGGTAGAAAAAGGTGCACAACCAATCGGGATAACCGCAACCTTGAAAGGATTGTTAAGAAAAGGCCATTAAAAAATTTGGGGAAGATTCACAAGGAGTGGACGCTGCTGGAGTCAGTGCTTGATGTATCCAGGACATGGGCTACAACTGTCACATTCCTTGTGTCAAGCCACTCATGACTACGCAGAAGCGTCTTACCCGAGCCAAGGAGAAAAAGAACTGGACTGCTGCTCAGTGGTCCAAGGTGTTTTCAGATGAAAGTAAATTCTGCATTTCATTTGAAAATCGCGGTCCCAGAGTCTGGAGGAAGAGTGGAGGGGCCTCAATCCAAGCTGCTTGAGGTCTAGTGTGAAGTTACCATAATCAGTGATTGTTTGGGGAGCCATGTCATCTGCTGGTGTAGGTCCACTGTGTTTTATCAAGACCAAAGTCAGTGCTGCCATCTACCAGGAAATTTTCGAGCACTTCATGCTTCCCTCTGCCGATAAGCTTTTTGAAGTTGGAAGTGTTGTTTTCCAGCAGGACTTGGCACCTGTTCACCTGTGCCAAAAGTACTAATACCTGGTTTATTGACCACAGTATCACTGTGTTTGATTGGCCAGCAAACTCGCCTGACGTAAAGCCCATAGAGCAGGGGTGGGGAACCTCAGGCCCCAGGGCCACATGCGGCCCCCGATGACCTTCTCTGTGGTCCTCGGGCAGATCCCTGGGGACCACAGTACATGGGCTAGCAGACATGTTTTGCCGACTGGTTGCCTTTTAAACACAGTTCCCCAGTTATCTCTATGCCCCAGTCTCAACCTTCCCAGTGACGTATATGCCTCCAGCCTCTCCTGTGATGCCTATAGCCCTAGCAAACCTGGTCAAACAGTAGTAAAGCAACATGATTAATATCACCCAAAATCACAGCCAGGGCAAAGAGAAGCAGCCCCAGCCACCACAGTAGGGTGAGTTGATAGTTTAACCAAAAATAGTAGGTTCATTTTCAAATTGATAATTTTGTGCGGCCACCAAAGGATGGTAGAAATTTCCAAATAGTTCATTTAGAACCAAAGGAAGGACAAAGCATATGTCACATGCAGCAAAACTAAAAAATTAGGCCCAGATCTGAACCATACCCCTGGCTCCCCCATTTTACAATTTCATCCTCCTCTGGACACGTAAATAAAAGGTTAGAAAGTGATGAATAAATACTGTAAAAACAGCAAACACTGTAAAAATAAATCCCAAAATATATGCTGGAATTGCATTTTGTTCAGAATGTCATCCCATTTGTAATTTTTTTCCTTTTTTCCAGTTGATTGTATGCAAAAATGTTTGGTGTCATTCACAACTACAACTCGTCTTGCAATAAAATAAACCCTTATTATACCTCAATGTCAATGGAAAAATATAAAGCTAATAGTGCTTGGAAGAAGGGGAGGAAAAAAATGCAAAGCAGTAAACACAAAAAGTTGGCTGCAGAGGTGACAATTGAAAGGGGTTGTCAAGGCTGAGGATTAAAGTCTACCGACACTCTGTGTGACTGTAGACTGCCAAATCATGACAGTGTGTGATGCACATGCTGTCACATTTCTCTAGTATTGCCGATGCAACAGGTGGTCATGTATACATGTATGTTGTTTGCATTCTAGTGCCACCCGCCAAGTAGAATCACTTCTCTCAATTCACTTCTATGTTGAGTAGCCAAACGTATAGATTGCACATGACCACAAGTATGCAAATCTTGCATCCTTATCTTGCCATCATTTCCACACAAGGTATTAATTGCAAGCTTTGCCTGGTGTCCTTTTCGCTCCCCATTCAGATGAGGACAGTTTTGGCAAATGGAGAAGTAGGATAATAGTGTTTAGGGACCATCCTTATTAAAGGTAAACCATGACATGGATGCATGTATATGCCCTCTTGCACCACCTCCATTGGAAAAAAAATATATGCAAATTGTCTCTTCAGGGGCAATACCCCGAAATATCGTGTCTACGAATTGAGATTCTGATCTGGTTTAAATCCTAAGTCATAAGACAAGCTTGTTAAAGGGTCATTGTTGTCTTTTAAGATTGTTACCTCCAATAAGTGGCGCTAGAGTTCAAGTCTCCTTCCTCTCTGAAGAAATAATTTGCTCACTGAATTGACATACTTTTGGACGATTACCTATCATTCAGTACGTCTAAGTGTGCTTTCACAGTACGTCTCTCTTGGATCCATGGCTGTTCGTTGTAAAACTGAGCCACGGATCCGATTTGGCCCCCATGTTATCCTAGGGGCCATGGATCACATCGGATTTGGCCTAATTGCCATCTGATTTGTGTAGGATCCGATTCTGTCCAATTTTTAGCTGTACCCAAAATCGGAGACTGCGGGCACAGCAAAACAAATCAGACCGAATCGGATCTGACATGATCCGCGCCAAATAACATGGGGCCTATGGAGCACGGGTCCGAGGAAATAGCTGATCGTTCCTCGGACCTGATTTTATACATGCTTGCATGCTCAGTACACTAAAACTGCTCTTAACCGTCTAATTTCACTTCTGCAATGTATATTCATACATTTAGCAGATTGGGTCACATGACCGGTTACCGCGGTAACTGTGGTCATGTGACCCGATGACGCTGCCGGGTTGTGACATCACAGCAGGTCCTGCAGGCATCCAGAGCTGCTGGAGGCGTCGGAGGATCCTGGACAGGTGAGCATAGAGATTTTTTTATTTTTAACCATTTCTTTTACTACATTTCACTTCCGCAATGTATGTATATGTGGCGCCCCACCATGTAGGTGCCACAAAAGGGGTGCTACACCCATAAAAGCGGTGTAGTCGCCCCACTGCAAGTGGAGTTATGGACAGTAGGTGGAAACCTATACCCACACCCCACACTAGTCATCTGGTGGGAGGGACCCCGGGAGGGTATATAGTATCCCCAGGAGGAGAAAGGAGAGTCTTTAGCCGGAGCCTACCTAGCCTTCAGGTCTCTGCCTCAAGGGAAGAGAGAGGAGACAGGACCAGCAGGCAGACAGTGAGTCTGGATCAGATAAGGTGCGTCTGAGACAGGCTCCTCTCTGTCCCTGAAGTAAGGAGGGTCTCCTCAGCTGAGGGACCCAGGACAACCAGAATAGATCCCAGATATGAAGAAGAAGTAGGGAGTAAAGTAACTGGAGAGTTCGCCCCAGGGAAAGAAACCGGGTACCGGAGACCGCACCTGCAGGAACCTTCAAGGACTGCAGAAAATCCGTTGAACGGGGGTATATGTAGATACGGCCCTGACTCGTAAAGCATCCATTAGAGGGGAATCAGACCCGCGGTAGTCAGCTGCGGAGATCAACAGAAGGTTCACCCGACGGGAGCAAGGGAGGTAAAGAGAGACAGCAGGAGGTCAGACAGACTCTACAAGAAGTCAGGCTTCACACCGCTACTGGGAGGGAAGGGAAGAGAAAGAATAAGAAAGGCACACAGGAGGGATCCATCTACCAACCATAAAATCCACTTGGAGCACCCGTAGCCATTTGTCTAGTAACATCTTACTGCACTGAAGGACTGTAATGATTACAAAAGGTTTTTCAGTAAAGTACCCGGTGAATTGACTTCTCGGTGGCGTCATGAAACAAACTTTATTTTTCTTTATTTAACCATTGACAACCAGGGCCACAGTCTCAGGCAGCCACCCGTGACATCCCAGATTGAGCCTGAGATCTGAGTACCTGGCCCTGGGTGCGTCATATACACATTGCGGAAGTAAAAGGGCCCCGCACAGCTCTTTCTGTGTCCGGACCCGTGATAATCACGGACCCGGACACAGAAAAGGTCACCTCCTGCGGTGTCTGTTCCTGTCCGTGGGGTCCTACAAAAAGTAGGATCCCACGGACAGGAAAAGTTTAAAATAATCAACAAAAAAAACAAAAAACAAATAATTAGAAGAATGAATAAACAGAAACTTTAGAGTAAATTGAAATTAGTCACATTACTTTTTAAGTAAATTTGTTACAGTCGAAGATAATAGATTAGTAATTTCTCAAAAAATTAAGAGTCAAATAATAATGGAGTTCTAATTGCAATATGATCCTTAGTCTAAATCCAAACTGAATGTAATTCGATTTTCGGTTTTGGATACAGCAATGGTCCCCCAAGTTCCAGCAAAATACAACCTGAATTTTAGTGGATATATCACCAATCATGTTACCAGGAACCATTTAGAATGTATTAATAATGGGCTTCCAGTGAAATGATACCAGAATAGTGTAGGTTTTAATTAAATGTGGACCTGCCTGTGTTCTTTATGATAAATGTTCCCCAGTCTAATTGTGAATGGTCTAGAGGTAAAGGTGGCAGGGGGTTTATTCTGGTCATGGTAAACTCTGATGGAATCTCCAATCCTTGTTTCTCCCCAAGGCCTCTTTGACATGTCTGGATCTCCAGTACGTGTGCTGTTCATGTAGCCACATACTGGAAACACAGACACACATATACAAACATTTGTGAATGGTAATTTTCACATGTACATGTTTCTGCATGGATCGTGTCTCCGTGTGAATCGAATGTGGTGCCCCGCCATGCAGGCGTCACAGAGGGGTACTGCACCCATAAAAGTGGTGCAGATACTCCAGCTGTAAGTAGATTCTAGGATGGTCGGTGGAACCCATTAACCAGCAATCCCACACTAGGTTACACGGAGTGAGGGTACCCGGGAAGGAATAAAACCACTTTTAGGGGGAACTAGTAATAGTCAGTCAGGCAGTGAGCCTGAGGGAACAAGGAGGTCTTGGCCTCTAGGTCTTGAAAGCTTTCGGTCTTTGCCCCTGAGAGAGGAAGGGGTCTCTTGGCTGAGGGACCAGGAGAGAGGGAGTAGGAGAGAGGGCTCCCAGGCTCAGACAGTTTACCGAGCACCGGAGCCCGCACCTGTGGGATACTATAGGACCACAGAAAATCCGGAGTCCTGGGGAGTCTACAAGTCTCCCAGGCACCTAAGCAACCAGAAGAAGGAACCAGGCACTTCTGAAGAAGCAGGCGGTCAGCCAGTAGAGGGTTACCCGACGGCAGCAAGGGTGAGAGAAAGAGTGGAGGCAGGCTGATTTCAAGTCACCGGGCTTCATACAACTACTGGAAAGCAGGAAGGAACAGACGGGAAAGAAGGCACACACAATGGGTTCCATCATACTACCTGGGATCCGCTTGCAGTCACCCGTTAGCTACCTGTTATAACATCTTATGCTGAACTGTAAACTGCAACTTCAATGCCATAAGTTTCCAGTAAAGTACCCGGAGAGAAGTGAACTCGACTCTGCTGCATTTCCTTGTGAATGACTTTATTCCCCTACAGGAACGCTGCCCTGAAGGTCCCAGTCCTACCTTTGGAGGACTTTACCACACTAGCCGCAATATCATCTACCTCCGGCGGACTGTGGCGGCGCTGGTGGCCTCTCACCAGATACTACAGGTGGCGTCACGACAAACTTTGTACATAATCCCCTGTAAATACATCCCCCTTTTTGAAAGATAGGCCCAGGAGACAGGGTCAGGCACGGCTGCCGTTCCTCCATGACAACCCTGAAAATCCTCGGAGCCTGACACCTGAGTACCCCACAGCCTGGGCGCGACACAAATGCGTACCCATGTGCTCCACACAGAGACATGTCTGTTTTTGGGTGGCAGTACAGACACACGGACCCATTCAGGTCAATGAGTCCATGCCAAAAACGTCCTGAACACAGATGCCATCCTTGTGACTTCCATTTAAGGGGTCTGGAGCAAACATTTTTCATTTAAAATAAATTGAATTTTACACTTACCTGACTCCAGAGATGCTCCTGACCCTCTCACTTCTCGCTCATTATGCTCATATAATATTCACTGCACTGACAACTACAGCGGACCCAGAAGCAAGAGGGACAGCAGCACAGGAGACAGGTAAGTATACAAAGTCATGCTGTTCGTGTGCGATCTAAAAGTCACACGGATAGCACACGGATAGCACATAGATGACACACAATTTCGGACACACAGACACAAAGATGAAAAAAGCGTCCCATCACCAAGCGCGTTATTTGCACAGACATGTGAAAGAGACTTAATGTTGTATCTGGATACAATTTGACTCTTTGGAAAATACTTTAACCACAAGGTAAAGACCAATATACAATAAATAATAAATAATAAAAGGAGTGTTACATCTCCCAAAGAGCCTGCTCCTAAGATATCTGCTTCTGTCATCAGGCAACACTGTATTCACACTGTAGGTGGTGCTGGTGATAGAGGAGACGTTAGTTCAAGAAACTCTGATCAGCGCTGGTTCTGCCCATTCTCTAAGGTTAGAGTGGCTGGGACTTACAGTACTTTTCAGTCTGACAGAGTGGGTGTGTGTGCTGTACAACTGAAGTCTTCAACTCCTGGCTTCAGCCTATTAGAAAGCATCATACCCTACTCAAGCTTTACATTTACTGCTGGAAGTTACCAGATATGGTTTATGATTCCCCGGTTTGGTCTTGCAGTTCAAGTACTCTGAATCGTTTTTCCGGTTTAATCTTGGTCTGGTTTTGGCCTGGTTGTTATGCTGGCTGCGCCCTTGCACACCGCTTTTCAGGGACACCGCCATACTCACTGCCCTGGGTCCTCCTCCTCGGGCTCTCTGGTTCTGCTTCTCCCACTGGCCCCCAAGGTATGAGCATGCATGGTAGGCCTCGCATGAAAATGCCACTCTGCACAGTCTAAAAAGGGTCAGCGTGCCCTAAACTGGACGTGCCACTAGACACATGGTATTTCAGGCAGCCTCCCCTATTAGTAGGTGCCTGGATAACATGTCTAGTTAGCTTGTCTTCCTTAGTTAGTTGTCAGGTCCCCTCTCATGCTGTGCCTTGTTACTGTATAACCTATGCCTGTGTTTCCTTGCCTACCAGTTATTTGTGCCTACCAGTTACCTCCAGCTACTGTCATCCGCTGTGCCCACCTGCTACAGTTATGTCCTGTGCCCACCTGTGAATCTGTGTCATTCTTTGTCCTTGAAAATTTGACATCTGCAGTGGTCTTAGGCATGCCTTGGTTACGTAAACATAATCTAGTTATAGAGTGGCATCAAGTTGATATTGTATGCTGTAACCCTGAGTGTCAGAAGAGAAGTATGTCCTTATATGCGAACCTGTCTAAAGCCGCACCAACCTTTTTACTTTATGCATTCATAGATTTGGCTGATGTATTTTCTGTGACCGAATCTGAAAAATTACCCCCACACAGAGATTATAATTGTCCAGTAGACTTGGTACCTAATTCTCGTCTCCCCAAGGGTAACATTTATAATCTTTCTGGTGTAGAACGTCAGACCATTAAAGATTATATAGCAAACAGTCTGGAAAAAGTGCTTTTTCAGACCATCCACATCCCAGTAGGGGCCAGATTCTTTTTTTTTTAAATAAAAAAGATGATTACCTCCGACCTTGTATTGACAATCGTGAACTTAAATCAATTACTGTAAAGAATCAGAATCATCTACCAGTCATTCCTAATCTCGTTAACCAGTTTCTATGAGCCTGTTTGTTCACCAAGCTTGATCTCTGGGGTGCGTATAACCTTAAGGCGGCGTCACACGTGTCAATGAAGGCTGCGATGTCGGAAGCGATGCGCGGGTGCGCGCTCGCTTCCGGCATCGCAGCCTTGGTGTCACACAGCAACATGTTGCTGGTAGACACCACAGCGATGTGGGCGGAGCCATCACTCGCTGGGCTGGGATCAACCCAGCGAGCGATGCGCAGCAATGCTGTGGTATAGGCTGGATCGCCGCCAACATCGCTATTGCGGTGTCAGACAGCACGATCCAGCCTAATCGCTGGTTGCAGATTGACAGGTGTACGTTCATCCTCGTAAACCTGTCAACCTGCGACCAGCGATATATCGCAGTTGTGTTGCACTGTCACACAGCACGACACACTTGCGATATCGCTAACGACGTCACTTTTCAGCGATGTCGCTAGCGATATTGACACTTGTGATGGGGCCTTTACCCATATCAGAGAAGGAGATGAGTGGAAAATGGCATTTAACACACCAGAGGGCCACTATGAGTATCCAGTGATGCCTTTTGAGCTATGTCTTTCAGAATTTTGATAATTACATATTAAGAGATATTAGTGGTAAATATGTGGTTGTGCATCTGGATGACATCTTGATTTATTCACCTGATGTTAATTTGCATATCTTTCATGTGTGTGCTGTGCTTCAAAGACCCAGAGAAAATTTCTTATTTGCTAAATTTAAAAAATTTGTTTTTTTTTACTTAAGGAAGTAATGTTCCTGAGGTATATTTTGTCTGCAAAAGACTTTCACATGGATCCCTCTAAAGTTCAACCCATTAAGGAGTGGGCGCAACCCATGTTCACGAAAGCCCTGCAGTGTTTTCTTGGATTTGCAAATTATTATCATAAATTAATTATATGTTTCTCAAAGATTACCAAACCACTCACGGACTTGACTAGAAGGGGGCAGATGTTAATTAGAAGTCTAGAGCAATCTGTGCTTTCTCTTGGCTAAAGAAATGTTTTTCATGTGGTTGGTTCAGCCCAAACTTGAGTATCCTTTTATTGTGGAGGTTGATGCCTCTGAGGTTGAAGTTAGAGCAATGCTATCAGAAAGTACTCCATGTCTTATTCAACTTCATCCATGTGCCTTCTTGTCACGAAAATTTTAATCTGCCGAGAAAAATTACAACATTGGTAATTGTGAATTGTTGATAATGGGCCTTCAAGTAATGACACCACTTCCTCGAAGGTGCCAAACATAAAGTCACTCTTCAAAAAACTCTGACCTATTTGGAACCAGCTAAAAAACTCAATCCTTGGCAATCTAGGTGGGCTTTGTTCTTTTCTAGATTTCATTCTGTGGTGACGTTCCGACCTGGTACTAAAAACATAAAAGCTGATGCACTTTCCCATATAACCTGGTATAAACAATACTATCTGACTGGTATCCATGAATTTTTGGTGGCCAACCATAGATAAAGATTGTAAGGAATGCGTGCATGCTTGTGAAACTTGTGCCTTAGCCAAGACACCCCAAAGCTGTCCTGCCGGGTTTCTCTAAACTCTACTCACCCCTGGGAGTTTTAGGACCCACCTCTCCCTGGACTTCATTACTGACTTTGCACTCTCAGAAGGGAAGACTTGTACAAGTATATGGGTGGGGGTGGATAGGTTCAGTAAACAGTGTCATTTTGTTTCTCTGTCTGGATTGTCTAATTCTGAAACACTAAGTTAGGCTGCCTTCAGATTTGCAGATGCCTCCGCAGCGTTTTGCAGAGGCATCTGCAAGCATCTGCATGCAGACCGCAGCCTCTATGTTTATAATGGAGCGCACAGCGGTCTGCAGATGCTTGCAGACCGCCGTGCGCACCCATTCACTCCTATATGTGATCTGTGCGCAGGCGGATGCCTGCGCACAAATCACACACTCTCGCCCGCACCAGGGACGCAACATGTCGCGTCCCTGGTGCGGACGAGAGTGTGTGATGTGTACGCAGGCATCCGCCTGCGCACAGATCACATATAGGAGTGAATGGGTGCGCACGGCGGTCTGCAAGCATCTGCAGACCGCCGTGCACTCCATTATAAACATAGGGGCTGCGGTCTGCATGCAGATGCTAGAAGATGCCTCCGCAAAACGCTGCGGAGGCATCTGCAAATCTGAAGGCAGCCTAAGTTGTTCATTAACACATTGCGCGGTTACATGCTGTTGTGGAAAATATAGTTTCCAACTAGGGGTCTCAGTTCAGTTTCAAATTTTGGAGAACATTTTGTAAAAAGATCAACATTGAGTTGTCTTTTTTTTCTGCCTACCACCTAGAGACCAATGGTCAGACTGAACATACTAATCAAACACTCGAGCAATATCTTTGGTGTTATGTGTCCGATCACCAGTCTGACTGGCTTGAACATCTGCCATTAGCCGAATTTCCTATTATAAACAAAATCAAGAATCCATCACAACTACCCTATTTTTGTGTAAACTTGGATTGCACCCTCATTTTGCTTCTTTTTTAACCACAGTGATGGATACTCCAGTGGTTGAAAAATCTATGGATAAATTAAAAGTTATCTAGTGTGAAATCAGTGAGAACTTGAAAAGAGCACAGGTGGTCAAGCCTCAGCTTCTAATACGAGATGTTCTTGGGGCCCAAGCTTTGGAGTTGGGACAAGTTATGATTGTTCACGAAAAATATCAAGCTTAAGGTTCCTTTCGCCAAGCTAAGTCCTAGATTTATTTACCCTTAGGAGATAATCGAGATCAAACACAACGCAGCTTTCCTTCTGAAATTTCCTCCATCCTTTAAGATACTCAGTGAGTTTCATAAGTCCCTCCTCAAACTATATTTTTCACCTTGTAAACACAGTCAGAAATCCTTTTCCTCTTCTTCTAGTTAAGGGTAATATTGAGTTTGAGGTGCAGATTCTTGAATTGTGAGAGGATCTGTACAATATCCAATACATTGGAGGGGTCATGACCCAGAGGAGAGATCCTGGGTTCCTGTGCTAAAAACCTGTTCAGGAAGTTTAATCTCCCATTTCCCAGTTAAGCTGGTTTCAAGGGTCTGAAGGCCCCTTACAAAGGATGAGGGGTACTATCACATCTCTACCAGAGCCTTCTCCTGCAACATCTGCTTCTGTCCTCACCCATACTGTGGGTGGTGCTGGTAGTAGAGGAGATGTTGTCTGGCCCACAAGGGTCTGGGGTACTCACCGGCGCTGCTGGGGCCTCCAGGGTGATGGGCAGCAGCAAGGTGTTGTAGCTCCCTACAGGTGGAGTGGGGTCCTGGGGCTGTAAGTGTATAATACTGGAGTAGGTCAGCGCAGTTGTTACGGCGTGGGACTGGAATAGGGTAGCGCAGTCTCTGCTTCGCAGTGCAGAATTACCTACATTCACCAAGAAGAAACTCAGACACTTGTTCACTCTGTACGGGTACTTTACTTGAGTAATCTGCAGCTTACGGAGTATGCAGTTGTTACAGCTTGGGTAGTGGTCCGGGTAATCCTGGCAGTAGGAAATGTCCCTCTGAAGCTCCAGTGATGTCTCTTGCTTTATCTCTTCCACTGTCCTACCTCTGCGCTCTCCTTCTTCCTCGCGCTGCCCTGCATGAATACCGCTTGTTGAACCTGTCGGGTGATATGAGGATCTCTTTTCTCTCTAAGGAGTGCTCAACCCTGTTTGGTGCTTCTGGTGGGGACCGTGCGTAGGTCGGGCTGGATCGTGCTCCTATGACGATTTCGACCACGCCGGTGGTTTGCGGCTAAGACATTGTCCTCTGCACTACTTCGGAGTCGGTACCCCATTTCGGTCTGGGCCAGGATATTCGGTTACCCTCTATCCGCCCCTCTCTGTCTGGACCACCAGGTTGAGGTGCCCTCCCGTTACTTCTCCTCTTTTACTGATTTCTTCTTCAACTTCTCTCCCCTCAGGTTCTCTGTTTCCCGCTCTTTCCCTACTCACTATATAACCTAGCTCTCTTCCCACCAGGATCGGGTGCCCTA
Source organism: Allobates femoralis (assembly GCA_033576535.1). Lineage (NCBI taxonomy): Eukaryota > Metazoa > Chordata > Amphibia > Anura > Aromobatidae > Allobates > Allobates femoralis. Next base: position 74,475,931 of record JARQOC010000006.1, on the reverse strand, counting down.
GTAACGGGTTGTCTGATTGGTCCCCTATCACTAGGTGTATGTGTGTGGTTGTGGAGCTTCAGGCTTCTGAATTACCCCTTACTAGGACAAAGCATACTGCACCTTCTGTTAGGGGTGCAGTACCCTTTTGTAGCGCGCTGACTAGCAGGGCGCTACACTGTAAGAACCAGAAACTGATGAGCGCAGGCTCTGCCCATTCATTATGTTTAGAGTGGCTGGGACCTGGAGTAGTTTTCAGTGTGACAGAGTGGGTGTGTGTGCTGTCCAGCTGAAGCCATCAGCTCCTGGCTTCAGCCTATTAGAAGGCACTACACCCTATTTAAGCCTCGAGTTTATTGTTGGAGGCTGCCAGATATAGGCTATGCTCTCTTGTTTAGTCTTGTAGTTCACCTGCTTTGAATGTTTTTTCCTGTTTTGCCTCTGTCTGTTTTTGGATGCTTATTCTGCCTGTCGATTTTGTACTTTGCTATTATCTTGGCTTTGACTCGGACTACTCTTACATATCCTGATTTTGCTCTTTTCATAACCTCACAGCTTTGCCCCTGTATGGTGACTATTCCTGACTCTGGTTTGCTCCTCTGGACGGCAGCGTATCCATAGGCAGCTATCCCTTGGACCCCGTTGTAAATCTAGATGCCTATATAGGGATTAATGGGTATCAGGGTTTCTTGGGATTCTGCCAAGCTGAAGGGCTTGTGGCAAGTCTGCTCGAGACTGCTGCCTCGGACAGTCACCACAAGAAGTCTGTCAGCACAAAATATCTGTTCAAACCAAGCACAGGTTCTCGGTGGACCCTAGGTGTGGCCAAACTACTAGTCTTCTATGGCCACCCTTAATTGGCTTTGTAAAGCCAGAGCTGTCAATCAAGGAAAATGGAGAGGAATGCAAGTTAAGCAGGTGGGAGAGGATCCTGATCTTTTTTCCATGACAAGGGTGTACTCAGTTTGAACAGTTATTTTGCGCTCACAGACTCCCTTGAAATCTACCACTACTGTAACGTAACACCTGTTATATAATATTAGATATTTGTAGCTTAGATGTGGATGGTCAATTTAATGTACTGAAATTTTTTATGCAAAAAGATGTGACTGATGAGGAGTGTACTTTGTTATGTGGGCACAATGGTTACATGTCTTGCGTTACCTCCTCCTTACAGACGCCTACACAGTATCATTCATGTCCGTGTCTGGTTTGTTTGCACAAAAAACAACTAAGCCAGCAAGAGGTTGTTAAACATTACATGCAGGCAGGAGGTCACATGCGAGATAACCGTACAAGTAGTGCAAGGAAATTAGGAGAAAGGAAGTTACAAAATATGGAAATCTCTATAGAATTATGTAAAGGAAATTGGAAATATAATAAAGCCCCCTGGCAGTCTCCTAACTTACCCTGACCACTGCAGCCTATCCATGGCCACGGAATGGCTGCAGTGTTCACGTTCCATCTGAGCTGGAAGATACAATCTTCTATCTCTTTCTTCCCAAAGTCTGTTTATGTCCTTGAGACTCGCCCCTGGCGGGGATCGCGTGGTACTCGGAACCGGGCCCTCTCATTATCGTCTGGGGCTGCGAGATGTCACGGTGGTGTGACCCGGTCTGTGATCCCCTTGTTGGGACAATCAGTAAAAAATGAATTAAAATAAAATAAAACAAAAATCAAAGAGTGCCATGACACCACCCATGGAATGCAGCCGGTATAGCCGTTGCTGCAGTCGGGACCTCTGGGGATGATGGGAATAACAGCGAGGATGGCTGAGCTCTCCACGGGAAGAGCAGGTCCCCAGGGCAACCAAGTAGTCTGTTGTAATGCAGGAGTGTAGGGTTCACGATACAGTCAGGCAGTCTCCTGCTGCCGGTTCACAAAATCAGTCTCCCTTCAGACGCAGTAATCACAATCTCACACAGCATAGAGCTTTAACTGGGTTTACTCTCTTTCTCAGCAGATGGTTAGTTTACAGACAGTACAGTGGCGGCTCCGGTGTGATCTAAGCAGCCGGGATGGCTCATCAAAATCACCCACTTTTGTGTTCCTTTCATGGGCCTTTTCGGTCTGTCCACAGGCTAGCTATGGTCCAGCTGCCACAGGCTTTCAGTGGGCGACCTACCAGGTCTCCTAGTCCTAATATGGCGGCCTTCCTTTCTCTGCGCCGGAGGTTGGGTCGCAGACATAAAGACCCGGTATTCTGCCGGGGTTTGTGGTTTCAGCATAGAGCTTCCTGGCCACTTCAGCAGAGCTGGCACTCTGGTTCGGGCCCTCTCCCTCAGTGTCCCCGCTGTTTCGAGTACACCTTAGACTCCTTCTTTCTCTCACTACAGTCTACAGCCCGGGACCCGGGCAAGCCTCAAGGTGGCACAGGCCGCCGGGTCCGTGTCCTCTAAGTCCTGTATGATGGTGTTCTCGCCTCTCCTTCTGACTGAACTTGGTTTCTCTTGGCTGACTGGCTTACTGAACTTGGTGTTGTCTCCTTTTGTTGCCTTTCCTAAACGGATCCTGTCTTAATTTCTCCACCCTCCACTCCACGCAGAGGCGCCACACTTGCTTGAATGAGTAGCCAGTGGACTTGGTGGTGTCTATTAGGTGAGTATATTTTGTTTCTATCTCAGCACACCATGGGCTTTTTAAAATTTATTTAAAAACTCTATTAGTAGTGGAAAGATCCTGTATTTATCAGCCTAATCTTTCAAATTTAATGAACTCGGTCACCCATAAAGTGTGTATGTGGCCTGATAACTCCCTCCAATGAAAGAAGTAAGGGCAGATTAGGATTAGGCAATTGAATTTCCACTGTCAATCTTTTGGTTTGATGGGCATTAAAGGAGTGGTCCAAAGTAAAATAAATTCTTTATAACCTGATGAAGGCGGATTTACCCGCCGAAACGTGTTGTGAGGAGTGACCAAGTGACCCAGTAAAGAAAAGGTTCATTCAAAACATTTATTCTCCTGCCTGTCCTCTTCCATGCGCCCGCAGAGCGGTGCTGCTTGGAATCAGCAGTGTCTGGACGGTAGGACCTGTGTGGGAGCAAAAGGCATAGGACCTGCGGTGACGTATACCCCTCGGGATGACCCACGTGACCGGCCGGAATCCAGACCCAGAAGTCGGGAGCGGCGCTTGCTGCACGTGACGCACCGTAGGCTTCTTCACTGTGTTTATGCAGACGGCATAACCACACAAGGTGAGTGTAATACCCACACAAACATCTCTACTAGACCACCAGGTAACACACTAGGAGCGCCCCCTTCTCTTCCTCTTTGTGACTGAGTAAGCTGATCCTGTGCGGTGGGCAGAACTGGTCCCATGCAGTGGACGTACAATCCATGTAGACGTAGAGTTGGTTATAATAGAAGCGGAGGTCTGTAGAATGCAGCTGCCGGTACTTTAAACCAGCACTTTCCCTGCAAGTATTTGCCCGCAGTGTTCACTTATGAATGCTGCATGCACATATATTGAAGGATGTTATCCTCATGCTGGCCAGTGCCAGCGCCAGTGTGAGGATATAGTCTGTGAGTATGGTTAGTGTGGCGCCCTGCTCACGCAGATAGCCACAGACTTACCTACTGCACAGCTGGGTTTCCACAGCAGGTACCTACTACATGCAACACCTTCCACCCCAGCACAGTAGGGGAAGCTACACTCACTGACTTTAGGTGAGATCCCCTATAAATACTGCTGCTGGGGGAGGAGTTAGTGAGAGTGAGCAGATGCTAGGAGAGCTGCGAAGACATCCTGGTGATTGGTGCCGAGGTTAGGCCCGAACCAGTGACCCGGAGTGGCCCTTCTACGTTGAGCCAAGCCTAGGAGTGGGGACAGAAGGCACGGAGCTTAGCCAAGGGACCGAGGAACCAGTGGAGGTTCACCCAAGACGTACCAGACTTTGGGGATCCGCACCTGCAGGAACACTTTAGGACTGCAGAAAACCCCGGCACACTGTGGAGACTTCAGTCACCCGGTCCCCCTGCGTACCCAGAAAGAGGGAGCCAGACACCGTAGTGTGGAGTAGCACCGCAGTGATCAGAGAGGGTAACCCGTGGACCGCGCAGGAAAAGAGAGAGTAAAGACCAGAGAAAGTGAGGAGGCCGGTCGTGTTGCATACAGACAGGGCTTCAGAGACAGCAGGGAACCTGAGGAGGCCTTACACCCACTTGCTGTGGAGACTCACTGTGCACCTGGTCACCCGACAGTGCTCTGGACATCTTTACCTGTGGATACCATCAGTAAAAGGTAAAAGAGACTTGCTTCAGTGTGTGTGTTATTTCTCCCCGTCCCCAGCCTCCTTATAGACTGCCTTACTCTGGCCACAAGTCCCACTCCAAGCTGCCCCTTTACTCTATGCTGTGCCGAAGGTCCAGCTCCACCTTTAGGGATCTTTACAACTCTTGCTGCAATACCATCGCCCTCCGGAGGACTGTGGCGGCACTGGTGACCCATCACCAGGTACTACAGGTGGCGTCATGTGACAACAACAAATTCTTATCCCCTATACATAACCCCTTATTGAAGTGTCACCCAGACAAAGGGCTCAGGCGCTGCCACCCGTGACATCCCCGTGAAAACACCCATCGAGCCTGATACCCGAGTACCGCAGGGCTTGGGGCTCGACATTAGCGCGCTATGCACTTCTGTCACACAGACGCAGAGAAGAGACTACCTCAATGTCACAGGAAATGTATGTGCCCCCCAATATTGTATGTGCCCCCACAGCAGTGAATGTGCCTCTAGTACTGCATTTGCTCCCCAGCAGTGAATGTGTCCTCCAGTACTGTATGTGTCCCCCATAAGTGTATGTTCCCTCAGTACTGAATGTGCCCTGCAGCAGTGTATGTGCCCCCAGAAGTGAATGTGTCCTCCAGTACTGTATGCGTCCCCTAGTAGTGTATGTGTCCCCCAACACTGTATGTATACCCAATGTATAAATACACTCAGCCTCCCCAGTGATATATGGGTCGCCACTGTCCCCAGTGATGTATATGCCCCCAGACTCCTCAGTGATATATATGTTCCCGAAGTTCCCAGTGCTGTATATGACCCTATCTCCAGTGCTGTATATGTTCCTATCTCCAGTGCTGTACATGTCCCCACCTCTCCCTAGTGCTTTTTACATGCCCCCACCCCACCTCAGTGATGTATATGCTCCAGCCTCCCCAGTGATGTATATCCTACCATTGTCACAAGTGCTATCCATGCCCCTACCTCCAGTTCTGTACATACTCCCCAGTGCTGTATATTCCCCCTGTCTCCCCAATGATGTATTTGACCCCAGGCCTCCTGAGTGCTGAATATGTCCCAGCCTCCCCAGTGCTGTACATAATCACAAGCCTCCCAAGTGTGTAGAAGCCCTCAGCCTCCCCAGTCATGTGTGGAGCCCCAAGGGACGTGGGGTACTCGGTACCGGACCGATCTGCTGCTGGGGATGTCACTGGTGGCCTGGTCCGGACCGTGTCCCTGGCTCAGCACAATAAAAGGGGAATATTTACAAGGGATTGTCACGGGTGACGCCACCCACTCGATGCGGCCAGTAATGGGGCCGCCGCTGCTGCAGAACCTCCGGGGGTGATGGAATGGCAGCGGGGATGGTATAGTTCCAGTGGGGAGAACTGTATCCCCCGGGGCAGTAAGGAGTTAAAGTCTATTTGGTGTAGTGGAGCACACTTACTTTGCAGCTGCAGGGATCTCTCCTCAGCGTTGGTGCTGACAGGCTGTAGCTCTGCAGGTTGAGGTCTTCCTGGTGCAGCCTGTATGGGAGAGAGGGTCTGCAGATAGAGTCTGACAAGGAATTCAGGGTTTCCAAAGCTTTACTTAAGTTGTTCTTCTTCAAGCAAGTTACAGGTTATTCACAGTTCAAGTACACAGTTGCTTTCTACTCCCTTTCCGGGTTCCCTTCTCTCCTGCAGCCAGGCTCCTCTCTCCTTGTGACCCCTCACACAGTCTTTAAGTGTGCCTTTCCGGGCTATTACTCTCTTTCTCCGTCTTACACGGGTGTATGCGGACGCTGAACAGTATGGCGGTGACTCGGGCTTCTGTAAGTCCTAGTGTGTCACCGAGCTGCCTGTTCTTGGGGTTAGGAACTCCAGCTTGAAACTAAAGCTCCCCGTCGGTGAATCTGGGGATACCGGGTGAATCGTCGGTCCCCTTCAGAGCCGACACTCTGCCTTTGCCCAGCCTGCAGTAGTCTACAGCATTAAACTACCAGGCTCCTTCCTCTGTGTTCCTTCCAGTATATATGAGGGCTACTCCGCCTGCAGTTGGTTGCTTGAGCTGTAATACTAGGGCCCCGGGTTACACCGTCCCTCTCGGCTCTCTCACACTCCTGGTGGTTTCAGCATCTTGGATGGGCTTTCCCCCCCCATCTGGCTCGCATTGGCTCAGTACGGGTCTGCGCTCCTCAGCTTAGGCTCTTCCAGGACGTATGGCTCTCTCCTGCTCAGCCTCAGCTCAACCTCCTGCTGTTCTGTAGCCTTTCTCTCTCAGCTTACTCTTGGTCTTTGCATCTCAGCTACTTCAGCCTACTCACTTCCTTTACTCCTCCCCCTCTCTATATACTGTCAGTCACCTGACCTTCTGGTGTGCCCAACCCACTCATCATCCACCACTCCTCTGGTCTCATATAGTCTCCGACCTCAGAGCTGGATGTGAACCCTTTCTATGCGTGGGGATGTGGGCTGTGAGGGTGTAGTGTTTACCATGTCTTAACTGCCTGGCTGCAGTACCCTTTGTGGCCACCTGTACGCAGGGGCGCCACACATGTATATGCCCCCAGCCTCCCCAGTGTTGTATTTGCCCCAGCCTCCCCAGTGATATATAGGCCACAATTGCCCCAGTGCTGTATATGCCCCCAGCCTCTCAGTGATCTCAGTGATATATATGACCCCAGGCCTTCCCAGAGCTATATATAACACTTTCTCCAGTGATGTACATGCCCCCAGCCTCCTCAGTGCTGTATTTGCCCCAGCATCCCCAGTGATGTATATGCTTCCACTATACTCAGTGCTGTATATGACCCTGTCTCCAGTGCTGTACATGCCCCTCGCTCTCCTCAGTGATGTATATGACCACATGCCTTCCCAGTGTTGTAGATGCCCCTATCTCCAGTGCTGTACTTGCCCCCAGGCCTCCTCAATGATGCATATGACTACAGGCCTCCCCAGTGTGTAGATGTCCTTTGCATCCCCAGTGATGTACATGCCCCCAGCTCTCCCATATGCTGCATATTCCCCCAGTGCTGTATTTTCCCCAGCCTCCCCTGTGATATATATGCCCCCAGTGTCCCAGTGCTGTGTATGCCCCCAGCCCTTCTCAGTGATGTAAATGACCCTAGGCCTCTCCAGAACTGTATATAAGACTATCTCCAGTGCTGTACATGCCGCCAGGCCTCCCCAATCTGTAGATGCTGTCAGCCTCCCCATTGATGTATATGCCCCCACTATCCTCCGCGCTGTATATGCCCTCACCGTCCCCAGTGATGAATAGACCCCCATCCTCCCCAGTACTGTACATGCCCCCACCAATATATATACCCTCAGTGTTCCCTATGTGAAGTATATACAGTGTCGAGCCCAAGCTTTGGGGTACTCGGGTATCAGGCTTCAGGAATAGCGTCTGCTGTGTCATGGCGAATGGCGGCCGCGCCTGATCCCGTGTCCTGGGCCTATCTTTGAAAAAGGGGGGGATATTTACAGAGGATTATATACAGTTTGTTGTCGTGACGCCACCTGTAGTTTATGGTGAATTGCACCAGCGCCGCCACAGCCCACCGGCGGTAGATGGTATCGCGGCTAGGATGGTGAAGTCCACCACAGGTAGGACTGGGACCTCCGGGGCAGCGTTCCTGTAAGGAAACAAGTTCATGGGAAGAAAGCAAACTGGGTCCAAAGTCACTGTTCCTCCGGGTACTTTACTGGCAATTGTATTGGTTGCATATGAGGTGGTTGACAGGATATGGGGTACTCGGGTACCGGAGCTGAAGGCGGTTCTGATGGGGGATCACGTCTGGTCGATCCCTGGTCCAGTGCCCTGGACTCTCAATGGCGGGGAACAGTGAGGAAGGGGGGGAATAAGAAGAGGTATATTTACAAAGGAATGTGACGCCACCTGTAGCTCCCGATAAACTGGTACCGGCGCTGCAAGCCAGCCGCTGAGGTGATGGTGGGTGCAGCAGAGTGTGGAACAGCTCCCTACAGGTGGAGCTATTACCTCAGAGCAGCAGTGATGGAAAAGTGTGGATGGTGAGGGGTATGAGGGAAGTAGTAGTGGGTGTTGGTGCTGCAGTTCTTACCCCTCTGCTGAGCTGCTGATGACGCTGAGCCCTCCAGGCACCACAACAAGGATGACAGAGTCCAATTCAACTTTACTCCACTTTAATGAGCACCGGTAGATGGTGATGGTACACGGTACAGTCCGGTTTACCGGGGTTGTCTACCAGTTCTAGGTTCCCTGTTATGGAGTCTCTAGATATCCTTCCTTCTATGGCTTTCTGGGTTAAACTTGTCTTTCTTACTCTCCACCCTCGCAGAACTCTCCCGCCAGTCCCCTGATCTCCCTCAGTGAGGCACGGTTATCCTTTCCCGGATTTAAGAGGAGACCTGACACTTCCCCGACGTCGGTATTCGGGCTGTTACCTCAGCGGTTCTGGATCTATTGTGGTCCTGAGGGGTGAGGTACCTTGTGGTGCGTACGGCAACCCGTTTAGAGTGGGCCCGCAGCTCATCGGTCTAGCCAGGGATAAACACCTGACTACTTCGGCTACCCGCACTGCCAATGCTTCCGCAACGTGACCAGCAGGCTCCAACCAGTCCTGGCCCATTGCCTTCTGTCCTGGGCCCCCACTTAGAGATGGGGCTCCCTCCTGTCAGCTGGGCTGTCAGGCCTGACCTCTCTGCCTGCCATCCCAGAACTGTCTGACTAAGTAAAGCTTTCCCTCCCACTACTCTATCCTAGGCTCCACCCCCACCCTCCTGGGACCTACTAAATTACCGGCCCCCCTTTTCTAAGTAGTGTGGTCCTAAGTGGGTGTAAGTACAGACTCCATAAGGTTTAACCCTGAACTGGCAACTTTACAGGGAAAAGAAAACACATTATATTAAAGTGTAAGACTACCCTGTGGCGCTTAGCCGCAGGGGCGCCACACATACAAAAGTTACAGTGCAGTATTTCTGATGGTGTGAGGACAGGTAGCTGAACGGGTGGCTGCAGGCAGATCTTAGGTGGTATGATGGACCCTTGGTGTGTGCCGTTGTGCTCTACCCTCATCTGTTTCTTTCCTGCTTCCCAGTGGTGGTGAAGTCTGGTTCCTTAAATCCAACCTGACCTCCTGCTGGCTGACCACTGTACCATCAAGCGGTGCCTGGTACCCTCTTTCGGTCGCTCAGGTGCCTGGGAGATGTGTAGACTCTACGGGTCTCTGGATTTTCTGTGGTCCTAAAGTATCCCACAGGTGCGGGCTCCGGTGCCCGGTAAGCTTTCAGGGCTGAACCTCCTCAAGTTCTTTCTAACTCCCTTCTGGCTGGCTGCTTTTGGCATCTTTCCTCAAGCCCTCTCCTTCTCTTCCATCTCTCTACTTCCTCTGAGGCAAAAGACCTCTGCCTCCCCACGAGCGACCTCCTTGTTCCCCCTAGAGGTGGTTTTATTCCCTCCCGGGTAACCTCCCACTGTGTGACCTAGTGTGGGGTGCCTGTTACTGGGTTCCACCCACCATCCTATGATCCACCTGCAGCTGGAGTATCTGCACCTCTTTTACGGGTGCAGTACCCCTCTGTGACGCCTGCTTGACAGGGCGCCACAACAGCAATCCCAATGTCTCCTATGTGATGTATATACAGCAGTCCCAGCGTCATCTATGTGATGCATATATTTTAATACATTTATTATCACAAAGAGCTGACTGCGCCCCAGACTGATGCAAACTTGGAAAAGCAGTTGTGAAGAGAATTAATATCAATATCACCTGACATTACACTCTCGTTATAGAGAATCTGCTTCAGCCACCACAATAGGGGTGAGCTAATTGCTTGAACAAATATAGCAGTTGAATTTTTGAGTTGATCATTTTGTGCGGCCCCCGAATGATGGTAGAAATTTCCAAATGGTCCTCGACAGGTAAAAGGTTCCCCACCCCAGATCTAATTGTTCCACTCATGGTTCTGGCTACAAATACTGAGGTAAAAAACTCACCAAATACTCAGTATGTGCACATGACCTTAGTATGTGCATGTGGCCTTAGTTTATCAAGCGTTTATTAAGCGGTCTTCAAAGAGGAACCACGAAAAAAAAAAATAACCTTTGTGTACCCAAACCAAAATACAGCCCTTGTTCTATAATATTCAGGTTCCTGCCATAACGGGTAACACAGCCCCTCATACAGGGGCGTAACTACTACAGGTACAGGGGTTGCGATCGCACCCGGGCACTGGAGCCTAGGGGCCCCCAAAAGTCCAATTGGCCTATAGAAAAAGACTACTGCAATTAAAGATTTCCAATAATTGAGGGCCCCTGTGAAGCTTTTATTTCGGGGCCCATGAGCTTCAAGTTAGCCAAAATGTCAGTGCTGCTGAACTATCTGCAGTAGAATAGAACATTTTTAGACAGTTTTCTAGGTTTTTTTTGCATTATTATGTGATTGCTGTATTAACCCTTTCCTCCGGGCACGTTGTGTGATTTTGCTGAGGTATTCCGCTGCAGCGCCCGCTCGGCCGCTAGGGGGAGTGTGAGTGAGTGAGTGCGCTGTGTGCTGAGCTCCCGGCAGCGCGTTGTCTTTGTGAGTCCGTTGGAACCTGCGGATGTCTTGTTGTCGCTGATCGGGGCTGTATACGGGATCTATCCGGGATCTGTCAGGGATCTACTACCCCTCTGCAGCCGGTGCTCGGGTCCAGGCTGCACACACGGTAAGAGCTGCACAGGTGGAGCAGGCTTTAGTGTCCTCCTCCAGTCCTACCTATCCCTGCACAATGTCATGTACCTGGCTCCTGCATTTAACCCCTGCATTGCTTCTCCTTTGTATTGACCCCACTAAGCCCCCAGGTGTATTCACCTAATCTTTACAATAGGGGGCTGATCCCACTGTGCTGCTGCACCTTCCTCCCCCATTTATTATACAGGTGAGATCCTATACTGCTCACAGGGAAACCCTATAGGACTGCACTGTTGTATTATATGGGTTCTGGATCAGGCACACTGCTGCTAATTGATATAAATCCTGGAGGTCACCTATTATAAATCCAGGGACGTAATAATCTGCTGATACCGATTATATCCTAATGTCATCGATTGACACATTGATTATGATAAAATGTAAATGGAAATTGGGCGAGCGAAGGGGAATCATTACAACCCATACAGCTGACTCCGCCATCACTTACCCACTGTCCCTTTTATTTTTGTGAATGGGCCTCTATTGGCGGAGAAGGGGTTAATCTATTCTCTGGGATTGGTGCGTAGATTAATGACTCGGCCGCTGATCTCTCTATAGTCCAGTCATTATTAATACACAGTAAACGTGTGATCTGCACTTTACGTAAAGCGATCTGTTCCTGCTGCGTGTATATCGCCCCACGTGACGGCACCACGGCTATGTCAGATCACAGCTTTCTACTATTGTTTTATTGCCTTTTAGATGTTATAATCGCCATTGGGTGGTTTGTCTGAGAGCTGGGGACGAAAGTGTTAAAGGGGAGTAACTTAGTCAAAAATTGACACGCTCCCTTTAAGGCCTTATTCAGGTGTCTTTTTATTTTCTTTTATTCTGATTATCATTAGTCTTTGATTCATGTGTGATTTTCACCATCAGTACGACATCAGTTTTTAAGAGTATTAAAATTGATGGAGACTTCTATTGCCAAACCGCAAAAATCGGACAGCACAGACGCCAACAGTGCGCTATCCAAGGTTTTCACATTCCCATTGGCTTGCATTGGTGAGTTTCATCCACGGTTTGGATCAGAAATGGACATCTATTTTTTTTTCAGTCCGCAAAAAACATGGACATGTGAACAGCGCCATAGTCAGTGATAGAAAATATACGTGAAAAATGAATCTGAGGCTTTACTGAATGGGGTGATTGTTATTACTAAATGCCAAGCTGCGGGGGCATAGTGATCCTGCCAGATAGTTTGTGCCATCTAGTTATAATTAGAGGGTTTATTGTTGCACTTGGACTAATAGTAGCCCATAGTATAACTAGGATTTTATGTGGGGACATATATATATATACATGCCCCCACATAAAATAAAAATTATATACCGTATATATATATATATATATATATATATATATATATATATATATATATATATATATACCATGTTCCAAATTATTATGCAAATTGGTTTTAAGTGTCATAGGGTTTTTTTTGTGAATGAAACCCATTGATGGTATTGTGTCTCAGGCCGGCTTCACACTGCGTGTGTGATCCAATCCGTGGCTGTCCGCTTGAAGCAGACAGCTGCGGACAGGATCAGCACACAGGACTGGAGGGCTAATATGCCCTCCGGTATGGTGTGCTGCCGCACGCAGTTCCTGCTGCTGATAGGTGAGGACCGCGGTCGCCGCGGTCCTGACCTGTCAGTGGCTGCAGCTGTGTGTGGCAGCACACCATACCGGAGGGCATATTAGCCCTCCAGTCCTGTGTGCTGATCCTGTCCGCAGCTGTCTGCTTCAAGCGGACAGCCACGGATTGGATCACACACGCAGTTTGAAGCCGGCCTCAGGGTTCTTTGGATCACTGAAATCAATCTCAGATACCTGTGATAATTAGTTTGGCAGGTGAACCCAATAAAAGTAAAACTGGGTGTTCCACAATATTACGCAGGCCACAGTTTTCATGTAACATGGGAAAGAAAAAGGATCTCTGCTGCCGAAAAGCAACAAATAGTGCACTGCCTTGGACAAGGGATTAAAACATTAGATATTGCAAGATAACTTAAGCCTGATCATCGTACTGTTAAGAGATTTGTGGCTGATTCTGAGACACAGACGTGTTCGTGCAGATAAAGGCAGAATGAGGAAGGTTTCTGCCAGGCAAGTTCATTGGATTAAGAGAGCAGCTGCTAAAAAGGCCTTACAAACCAACAAACAGATATTTGAAGCTGCTGGTGCCTCTGGAGTCCCTTGAAACTCAAGGTGTAGGATTCGTCAAAGGCTTGCTGTGGTGCATAAACCTACTATTCGGCCACCCCTAAACAATGTTCACAAGCAGAAACGGTTGCAGTGGGCCAAGACATACATGAAGAGTAATTTTCAAACAGTCTTGTTTACTGATGAGTGCCGAGCAACCCTGGATGGTCCAGATGGATGGAGTAGTGGATGGTTGGTGGATGGCCACCATGTCCAAACAAGGCTGCGATGTCAGCAAGGAGGTGGAGGAGTCATGTTTTTGGCCGGAATCCTTGAGAAACAGCTGGTAGGCCCCTTTAAGGTTCCTGAAGGTGTGAAAATGACCTCTGCAAAGTATATAGAGTTTCTCACTGAGAACTTTCTACCATGGTACAAAAAGCAGAAACGTGCCTTCAGGAACAAAATCATCTTCATGCATGACAATGCAACATCTCACGCTGCAAAGAATACCTCTGTGTCATTGGCTGCTATGGGCATAAATGGAGATAAACTCACGGTGTGGCCACCATCTTCCCCTGACCTCAACCCTATAGAGAACCTTTGGAGTATAATCAAGCAAAAGATCTATGAGGGTGGGAGGCAGGTCACATCAAAAAGGCAGCTCTGGGAGGCTATTCTGACATCATGCAAAGAAATACAAGCAGAAACTATCCAGAAACTCACAAGTTCAATGGATGCAAGAATTGTGAAGGTGATATCAAAGAAGGGTTCCTATGTTAACATGTAACTTGGCCTGTTAGGATGTTTTGAAGTTAAATAACTTTTTATTTCAGTGAATGTGACATCCTAATGCTGCAAATTCAACAAATGAGCATTTTCACTTCTTTCAAACATATCAAATGTTTAGAAACTCTACTGTGCCTAATAATTTGGAACAGTGCATATTTGATGTATACTCTAATGGTCCCTTTACACGCGGCCACAGGAAGGTAGAAACAGGCAGGCATCGGACACAATTGTCTCACGTTTTGAAGAGAGGTCTGGGCCAGCACCAACCTTTCCAGCGTTCCCCTTTTTTACTTTGGGGATCTCACTGCAGCGTTGCTGATCATGAACTCACGACCTGGAGGGGTGGAGGATGAGCTTCCTGTTGTAATACTTGCCTCGTCTCGGTGCTTGCTGCCAGCAGATGCGTCACAGCGTATTCAATCAAATAGAGAAGAAATGGAGCCGCACTCAAAGCTTCTGGCAGTGGATATTTATTCAATCTTCATACAACAGGTTGTGCACAGCGGGTGGGAGGACGGGGGGTACTACGTCGTTTCGCGCCCTGTCTTGGCGCTTCAGCGGGTACAATCCTCAGAGTGCCTTGTTTCTAAGTTTCACTTAGAAACAAGGCACTCTGAGGATTGTACCCGTCCTCCCACCCGCTGTGCACAACATGTTGTATGAAGATTGAATAAATATCCACTGCCAGAAGCCTTGAGTGCGGCTCCATTTCTTCTCTATTTGATCGGACACAATTGTGCCTGTTGCCTTGAAAAGACCACGATGTGGCGGCGTGTAAATCAGGACTTTCCTTCCTGTGTCTTCCCTGAAGGAAGGAAAGTCCTGATTTACACGCCGCCACATCGTGGTCTTTTCAAGGCAACAGGCACAATTGTGTCCGATGCCTGCCTGTTTCTACCTTCCTGTGGCCGCGTGTAAAGGGACCATAACGGGTGATGACTTTTATTACACTGACTGTCATTTGCACCGACCATTTAGGAAAATCAGAGAAAAAGAACATTCGCGTAATAATTTGGAACATGGTGTGTGTGTGTATATACGGTATATATTTATATATATATATACATACAAATGTCGCATCACTCCGATGGTGATGTTCAATTGTTGTTTATTCCAGCCTCAGAGGTACAAATGGCAACATTTCAGGCTCAAGCGCCCTTAGGCATGTGCTTCCCTATTGGGTTTGTGTCTGTGGTAAAGTTGTAAACACAAACCCTTACATCAGGGGACCCCGACCATTCTTACGAGAGCCACATTCAGTTCTAAGAAATTATCATGAACCACATTCTATGCAAATAATTCTTAGTTGTTCCGGTTATAATTTTTAGTTTGCTTCCATAGCATAATAAAACCCTGAGTGCCCCCTTAAGGTACCTTTACAAGCCGCAACTGCTACGCAATCAGGATTTTCATCACGGTTGCTTTGAAGATGCTACGAAATTGCAGCGTGTAAATTGGGAACTTGATCGTGATTTTAGAAGTTGATCCCGGTTGCAGTTTCAGAGCATTGTTCTAAAATCAGAGTCAACCCTGAAGGTGAATTGCCCTGGTTGTGGCGTGTAAACGGGGTATCTGGATGGAATCTGCGTCGCCTAGTGATTTTCCAGAGGCGTGCCACAGCGTGCTGGATACCGCGCCCCATCAGCGATGATTGGTGGGGGCTACTGTGTTTCCATTGGCTGTCCCTTCACAGGGCGCCATATTTGAAGAGCTGTCCATTCACACTACACAATAGCAATGGTGTCATGTATTAGCCAGCCTTCCTGCGCAGGCTGGCCAATCATGACGCTATTGCGTTGTCTAATCAGCGTGTTTGGGGTGCGGAATACACAACTCTGTCACGCCTCTGTTCTTGCGGCGCTGCACAGGTACGCCCACATTCCCTTGGTGGTTGCGGCGTGTAAAGCTGCGACGGCATTCAACCGGATGTTTCCCGCAGGATCAGTCTCAACTTCCGGGAAACTACGTTCCCTTAGGTTGAGGGCGCAATTGCGGCATGTACATGCGGCATCGGCGATCGGTAATAACTGTTAAAAACGTGCACGCGCACGTTCGGTTGATACCGATCGCAGGTGATGGTTGCGACGTGTAAAGGTACCTTTATGGAGTAGTAATGACCCAAGTGTCCCCTAATAGCGTGGAAATGCTGCAAGTGCCCCCTCAAATAGAGTGGTAATGGACTGAGTGCTCCCCTTATAAAATGGTAATGCCCTGAGTGCCCATTCTAAAGTGGTAATGCCCTGAGTCAGGGGTCTCAAACTCCAGTCCTCGAGGGCCACCCACAGTGTAGGTTTTCAGGATTTCCTTACCATTTCACAGTTGGTAATTTGATTTGATTATCAACTGTCAAATGGTAAGGAAATCTTGAAAACCTGCACTGTGCATGGCCCTCAAGATCTGGAGTTTGAGACCAATGCTGAGTGCTAACCCTAATAAAGTGGTAATACCCTGAGTGCTCCCTTGTAAAGTAGTAATGCCCTGAGTACCCCCTTGTAAACTGGTAATGCCCTGAGTGCTAACCCAAATAAAGTGGTAAAGGCCCGAGTGTCCTCTTGTAAAGTGGTAATGGCCCGAGTGCTCCCTTGTAAAGTAGTAATGCCCTGAGTACCCCCTTGTAAACTGGTAATGCCCTGAGTGCTAACCCAAATAAAGTGGTAAAGGCCCGAGTGTCCTCTTGTAAAGTGGTAATGGCCCGAGTGCTCCCTTGTAAAGTAGTAATGCCCTGAGTACCCCCTTGTAAACTGGTAATGCCCTGAGTGCTAACCCAAATAAAGTGGTAAAGGCTGGAGTGTCCTCTTGTAAAGTGGTAATGGCCCGAGTGCTCCCTTGTAAAGTGGTAATGGCCCGAGTGCCCCCTTGTAACGTGGTAGCGCCCCGAGTTCCCCCTTGTAAAGTGGTAATGGTCCCAGTGCCCCCTTGTAAAGTGGTAATGATCTTGTGGACACTAATGTAGAGTGGCTCTTGCTGGAGCATACAACTGCGAGTCCTGCATCCGGGGCTTGCGAGCTACCCTGGCTCACGAGTCACTGGTTGGAAATCCCATTCTTGCATAATTCCAGTGAAGACCTGATAGCGTGTGTTGATTACAGAAACCTCCAGATTTCCTGTAAATGGCTAGGAAAGAGGAATTAGGGAGGCGAGGGATTGAGAATTATAATATTAATATTTTTCACTTGTATAGCGCCATTAATTCCACAGCAATTTACATATATCAGAATGTTAATTGTCTTTTATACCACACCCTGGGGGCTGGTGCTTTAATACTCTGTGCATATTTATTGCGGTGGATCCCACAGGTTCTCCCTGTGAGCCAGAGTAGAAAACTCTTATGGTACCTTTACACGCCGCTACTGGATGGTGGCAACAACCGGCTACTTCACGTGCACGAGCACGCACAGACGGTTGCAAACGGTAATCGCACCACCTTTACACGCCGCAACAAGGTGCGCTACGGTAGGTTACATCTATCTCTGGATACACCGCCGGGTGTCTCAAGTTACCTTCTGCAGAGCACCTTACCTCATTTACACACCGCTACAACAAGCTAATATGGGCGGACCTGGTGCAGCAGGGACAACACATAGGCGTGCCACAATTGTGGATTACGAGACGTCCGTACGCTGATAGGACAAAGCAATAACATCATGATTGGCCAGCCAGTGCAGGGAGGCTGGCTAATACATGACTCTCGAGCAATTGTGTAGAGTGACTGGTCAGCTCCTTAAATATGCCGCCCTATGCAGCGACTACCAATCGTAATGCAGGAGCTTCCACCAATGATCACTGAAGGGGGGTGGTTTCCCGGAGGCTGTGTCACGCCCCAGGTACATACCAGGTGCATAGCATGGTGTAGAAACAACCCTTCTGTTCCTTCTTTACACGCCGATACAGGTCGCTACCATCGGCTGGGTAACCACCTGTTTTAGGGCAGTGCTCTGAAACAGGTGCCGCCACTGGCGGGTGGCTACAACCGTCTTCACATGCCGCTACCTCGGGTTGAATTGGCGGTGCAAGATACATTTCTCTCATGTACCCGGTTGTTGCCACCATCCAGTAGCGGCGTGTAAAGGTACCCTTACTTCTAGTATTCTGCCGACCATTCATGTAACTATGCAATATTGCGCTTATAGCTGAATGAAACTTTCTCACCGGTTGAGGATATCAGTGTCCAGACCTGCCAGACAGGGGGTTGTCTTTTTGAGAAAACTCTTTTAAGAATGAAATCAAAGCATGTACGTGACATAACGTTTTGAAAAGTACTTTTACAGGGATCCGTCAAGTCACCGGGACACTTGACACATGGGCAGTGGCGTAACTTAAACCTCATGGGCCCTGATGCAAAATGGGGCCCCTAGTGTTTGCAAGACTATTATTGGTTATTTCATATAGGCCAAAGGGACTTTTGGGGCTCCCTAGGCTCCAGGGCCCAGGTGCGATCGCAACCCCTGCACCTATTGTAGTTACACCCCTACACATGGGCCCCAGCCCCGATTCATCATTGCTGTTTACCGCTTTGTTTGGAGTGTGGTAATTTGGATTTTTTTCTTGTGTCAATGATGTTTTATTTAAACCGATTCATGAAACACAACCTTTATGAAACGTTGCATTTCTTTTTGTGCCTCTTGTTCCGTTTGGAGACTATTTAAAGCGAACCTGTCACCCCCTCCAGGCATCTAAAGATAACATAGCCGCCTTCTGCAGCACTAAGGCTGCATTCTGACAAGGTGTCTATAGCATTTATGCTCCCTTGATTCACTGAAATAAAGACTTATATAAAATCTGTTTCAAACCTGATCCAAGACCGGGAGGCGGGTTTTCATGTGTCTGTCTCCCTCCTCTGTGGTGTCAGTCATCCCTCTCTGCTCTCTGTGCACCTCCTCCAGGGCCACCTCCCTGCACTACAGAGCTTTGTCAGCTCTGCTACAACATAGAGCTGCTGTTATAGGAGACCCCACAGTAGTAAATCTAGCAGGAGGATCCTTAGCAGACAAAGCAGTGCCTGCTACGTAGCAGCCCTTGAGCTGAGCAGGTTTCACTTTCAGTTTCTTGTACCCAGCAGCATCGCTCCTCAGCCCCTGATCTAAAGTATAAACTCAACTCTGCTGCACTGCTGACAGCTCAAGGGCTGCTACGTAGCAGGCAGTGCTTTGCCTGCTAAGGATCCTCCTGCTAGATTTACTACTGTGGGGTCTCCTATAACAGCAGCTCTATGTTGTAGCAGAGCTGACAAAGCTCTGTAGTGCAGGAGGTGGCCCTGGAGGCTGTGCACAGAGAGCAGAGAGGGATGACTGACACCACAGAGGAGGGAGACAGACACTTGAAAACCCGCCTCCCGGTCTTGGGTCAGGTTTGAAACAGATTTTATATAAGTCTTTATTTCAGTGAATCAAGGGAGCATAAATGCTATAGACACCTTGTCAGAATGCAGCCTTAGTGCTGCAGAAGGTGGCTATGTTATCTTTAGATGCCTGGAGGGGGTGACAGGTTCGCTTTAAAGCATTTTTGGTGTTAAAAAGTTGCAAATACTGGTTAAAGCAAAGCACTTTTTATTTTGTGCCGAATTCATGAACATTGTGCGCTAAGTTTAAGAATACGGCACAGAAAATGTCAGCTAATACCACAAGACTAAAACCCAAAGTGACTTCTATTAATCTCAAAGGGTGAATTGAGCCTATGGAGTAGTCACTCGTAATCCAGAAGTGTAAGGGTTAAGTAGCTTTCCTTCCTCTGCTATTGGCTTTATAATTATTTCCTTGCTGTAATCAGATTGGCAGATGTTATTGTAGGTTTTTTTTTCCTTTAAAAGAGGTCATGTAATCTCTACAAAACAAATTACAATCGGCGTTGATATTCCTCTAAATTACAGGGTCATTCATGCAATTGTATGTTCTGTCCACATGAAAGTCTCCAGATACCAGGAGAGCCGGCAGAGTATGTTCAGTCAGAGCAGACTCATGTAACCGTGTTCCCACAGCAGAAAATGTCCATAATGTCCATAATGACAAACATGGTGTATGAAATACCGTATATAGCATATGAAAAGGAACCCTATGACATTGTTGGTCAGTGACCGGTTCAACCAACTTTGATTGAATGTCTTTGCTCACTTTGAAGACTGCAAGCAGAGGTGTTGACAACATTGAGAAACTTTAATATAACCTTGCTGAGCTCCTCTCAGGTGGTGTAGCACCACAATGTCACAACATCATTAGGTTAAAATATTTCTAAGAAATAAATAAAAGAAATGTCAATATAAATATATTCCTAAATCTTTTTCACTAGCAAATCATGTTAATTTTGTGTAGGAAGGTAATCACTGTGGAATGTGGCTGCTATCTTGTTACAATGGCAGAAACCTGCCCTAAAATGCCAATAAGACAAGTTCCTGTGGGCATATGAAGTCCTACTTTCTTTAGTAAGATGTGTTCATAATAAATATTCAGATCTAATAGTGGAGATACAATTGGTCCTGTGGTAAGAAGAGGCTGCTCACACTGCTGTCCACCCTGTCTTACTAACCTAATCTGGTAGATACAATGGGTGCTGAAATAAGAGGAGGCTGCTTACACTGCTGTCCATCCTTTCTTTCTAACCTAATCCGGGAGATACAAGGGGTGCTGAGATAAGAATAGGCTGCTTACACTGCTGTCCATCCTGTCTTTCTAATCAGGATGATACTTGGGGTGCTGAGATTAGAAGAATCCACTCACAGTACTCTCCACAGTTTCTATCTGATCTAATACTGGAGATACTGTGGGTGCTGAAATAAGAAGAGGCTGCTCACACTGCTGTCCACCCTGTCTTACTAACCTAATCCGGTAGATACAATGGGTGCTGAAATAAGAAGAGGCTGCTTACACTGCTGTCCATCCTGTCTTTCTGATCAGGATGATACTTGGGGTGCTGAGATTAGAAGAATCCACTCATAGTACTCTCCACAGTGTCTGTCTTATCTAATACTGGAGATACTGTGGGTGCTGAAATAAGAAGAGGCTGTTCACACTGCTCTATATCTATTTTTTCTGATCTAATTCTGGAGATATAAGGGTTGCTGAGGTAAGAAGAGGCTGCCCACATGGTCTTTCCGATTACTGAGTGCCTGATGTAACCTGATAACATATACCATGAACTATAAAGCTACTGTCACAGCAGCTAGCTAACATTCAGAAAGACAAGGTGAACAGCAGTGTGAGCAGCCTCTCTTTACCTCAGCACTTCTTGCATTCACTGTATTAGATCAGATAGACAGGGTGGGCAGCAGTGTGAGTAGCCTATTCTTACCTCAGCATTTCATGTATCTACAGTATCTGATCAAATAGACAGGGTGGACAGCAGTGTGAGCAGCTACTTCTAACCTCAACACTTGGATTAGAATATCCTACTACATCTACATCTTCCTACTTGTGAAGTTACTGGTCGTTTTTTTTATTGCAAATGCTCACAGTGATCTGGCTTGTTAACACTTAGGGAACAGTATTTGTCACTGTTAAAAGACAGGGGGTATTTTAGTGTTCTTTAGTGATTACCTCCAAAGGCCGAAAAAAAATTGTC
The DNA here is from genome assembly GCA_033576535.1 of Allobates femoralis. NCBI lineage: Eukaryota > Metazoa > Chordata > Amphibia > Anura > Aromobatidae > Allobates > Allobates femoralis. Next base: position 74,454,548 of record JARQOC010000006.1, on the reverse strand, counting down.
TTGTAAATTAATTAAAAGTAGCTAGAAATTTATTCATTTTTAATATTTAAAAAAAATATATTTCCATCTCTCAGAGAAGCACTTTAGGCTGACTTTACAACTCTGCTTTGTGGGCACTTTTGGCTTTTGTGCCAAGAAATTCCCCAGTGCCATACATGAGATGAGTCCATAGATCTCAGTGGACCATATGAGTGTCCTTTTTTCGGTAGCTACAATGTGATGGCAGCAAAGGTTAATGGTTACAAACTGAGGGATCTGGCTCTTCACTTATGGATATGATACAGAGGCTCACAGTGTAAGACTGTTTGTGTTGAAGTATACAACAGCTGTAGGCTTATGTTGGAAGGATTGTGTTGAGCAGACAGAAGATGGGCCTGTATTAACAACTAGAGTGTAAAGGGGTACTCCAGGGAGATGAAGAAAAATCTTCTAATAATTTCTATTCTGATAAAACCAGATCAGGTAGGTTTTGTGCGTGATAGGGAAGCCAAAGATGGCATAAGACGCATGGTAAATTTGGTACAAATAGCGGAAGTATCTGGTTCCCCCAGTGCATTCCTGTCATTGGACGCAGAAAAGGCCTTTGACAGGGTGCACTGGGGGTATCTGTTTGCAGTACTGAAAAAGTTTGGCTTTGAAGGATCAATCTTGTCGGCAATTTCTGCGGTATATTCGGCCCCTTCAGCAAAAGTATGGATTGCAGGAACAATGTCGGAAGTCTTTAATATAACAAATGGGACCCGACAAGGATGTCCCCTATCTCCAATAATTTTTGCTTTAAGTTTGGAACCACTTGCTGAGAGGATCAGGAACTCTTCATTAATTTCGGGAATCATGGTAGGGAAAGAAGCACATAAAATTAATATGTACGCGGATGATATTATTATCTCCTGCGAGAAGGTAGAGCAATCGATTAAGGCTATATTAAATGAACTGGAAGCGTATAGTAAAGTCTCTTACTATAAAATAAACGTTGATAAATCAGTAATATTACCTATAGCTATACCCTCAAAGAGTAAACAATATATAAAAGAACTGTGCGCATTTCAATGGTCAGAAAATGGGCTTCAATACTTAGGAATCAGGTTGACACCATCAAAGAAATTAATAACAGTGAATTTTACTACCCTGTATAGACAAATTAAAAAGGTGATTGAGGAAGTACGTCAAACCATGCTATCTTGGATAGCGAGAATTAATATCATAAAAATGATAGTGTTGCCGAAGATTTTGTACTATTTTAGATCACTTCCCCTCGAAATCCCAAAAAAATATATTACTGAATTACAAAGATTGATTAGTAAATTTATTTGGGCGGGTAAAAAACCCCGGATAGCGAGAAATATACTAGCCTTACCTATGGATAAAGGGGGAATGGGGATACCAGATTTAAGTTTATATCATAAAGCGTCCATAATAGGAGGGCTCCGTGATTGGTGGCAAATGCGGAAAGATCATAAATGGTTGGAGATTGAGAAGGTCTATTCTAGACGGGGCTCGACTCGATTTATAATGGAAGCGGAAATACTACAGCGAAGTACAACTGTACCGCCACTACTGACAATGCAAGCGGCCTTACGGGTTTGGAGATCATTAACCCCCAATCATAATAGGTCGATGAGATCATCAATATCTATCCTATCTATAGAACCACATATTCCATATCTAAACTTACAAAACTGGAAGGACGCAGGAATACAAACAATAGGAGAGATAGAAGGACCAATGGGAGTAATACCGTTTGATCAAGCGGCTGCTAAATTTGAGGGAGTACGTAGATATTTTTATCAATATCTGCAAATTAAACATTATCTAAATAAAAATTCATATAGAGGAAACGGGGTACATGGGAAGGAGGAAGAAATTTTGAGATATATTATGATAGGAGGGAATAACAAGAAATGCCTATCTAAATGTTATAAAATTTTAATTGATCCGGTGAATGGAAGTAAATTGGCCTACATGAAAAAATGGGAACAGGAGTTAGGAGAGGAGCTAACACTGGAAGAATGGGGAAACAGTGTAAGGGAAATTAAAAAATACACTGCGTGTATAAATCATGTAGAGCAAATAAAAAAAATACAAATGAGGTGGTATTTATGCCCGGATAGAATAGCAAAAATGAATACTAAATATTCTAAATTATGTTGGAAAGGGTGCGGCCAGGTGGGATCTTTGATACACACCTGGTTTGCTTGCCCGGTTTTAGGGTCCTTTTGGTCCGGACTGATAGAATTAATTAAAGAAATTACTGGAGAAACAATTCAAATAAAAACATCTCAGGTAATCCTACACATGGGTATCAATAGGTTACCAAAACAAATGAGAGGTATTGTTTCGCATGTGTTAATAGCCGCTCGTATGACGGTAGCAACCAAATGGAAAGAGGTTAATCCTCCACTTATAAAAAATGTAATAGAGAGGGTAAATATACAGTGTCAAAATGAAATGATGTTATACCAATCTAGAACCAGAGGGGAGGAAATCCGAAAGATGTGGAGACCATGGTTGATGTGTAAATATTATAAAGGTTAATTTATAAAAGAGTGTATCTGCTTTTGCAATATTGCGAACAAGGGTGTTCCTTTTTTTTTTTTTTTTTTTTTTTTTTTTTGTGATTGTGTGTTTAGTTGTTTGTTACATTGTACAGGAAATTCCAAATAATGGGGATCTTGTAGTGTCTTGTATTATATTGTGTTGAAATGTATTTTTTTTTTTTTTTTTTGGGGTGTATTGTTAAGGAGGAAAATTAATAAAAATATATGTAAAAAAAAAAAGAAAAATCTTCTACAGTCCGTGCCCTCATAAACTATAAAGATGAGATGTCCAGTGCAGTTCTACTGTCCTTACAACACCTATAATTCAGTGTGACTGGAGCTGCTCTCACTGCTCTTCCTTCCCCACTGGAGTGTTACATTAAACATCATGAGGTGTGCTCTCTGCTGTTAGTAGCAGCTAATCTCCTGATAATGGCTGCTTCTGTCCATTTAGTGAGTGGCAACAACAGGGGGCATTTAGTGAGTGGTGACTGTATTTGTTCACTGCACCGCACCGATGGCGAGAAGCGAGCGACTGCAGGGAAAATAAAATTTAAATTTCTTCCTATAGCTGCCATTCCAGTGAGGCAGCCTTATTCCATATTTAACCCTTATTTACCTGAACATTTCCACTATATCAGGTAAAAAGCATTTTAGTAAGTAACAGACTCCCTTTAAAAAAAGAAAAATTTTGACCTAGTGGCAGATCTTCTTTTAAGGGTGGAAAAAGCTTCGGACGCACACTTTGGGCCAAGTGCATAGATGCAGTATTTGCCTAGCATTGGTCTATTTTCGTTTGTTGAGATTGTGGTAATATATGGTAATGAACAGCCAACAGAATTAGCCCTGGGCATCAAACTCCGCAGTCCATTCCCTGCTCCCTGGGAGATATAAATGTGTGTTAATTGCTTGTACCGCAATGGATTTTATTTATTGGTGAATAATACAATTGATCCTTATGCTCGTTGTTTAAATCCTGCCTGATTTACAGTTATTACTAAGGAAAACAAATCTGTTCCTGAAGACTGATTGCCAAAATTCTGTGGAAAGATTTAGATGTATCAGAGGCAAGTTTGTCTGTTTAACACAACTCATTGTAAGAGAACATTTATATATTTTTTATGGTTTTTCATAGCGGCTCAATCTACTTCATTATCTAAACATAGTTCACAAATGATGCAGTATCAGTGTGCTGCATGGTGACGCGTTGTGTAGTGAATATTGGACCAACTCTACTACTTTACTCCCTGTTCAAACCTCTTGATTAAAGAGAACCCTTCTGCTGATTCATGAGGCCTGAACCATGAGCGATATGAACCAAAGATCGTCTGCTTTATTTCAAGACTGGTGAACCTCTGGAACGCTGCTGTGTTTGAACCGGAGTCTGGGAGCCATGCGCTTTATTCCCAAGCCCACTTCCTTTAGTTGACCGGTGTCTCCCCATTCACACATGAATATACAGTCATATGAAAAAGTTTGGGCACCCCTCTTAATCTTACTCTTTTTTTGTTGTTTAAAATTGTTTTTTTGCAACAGCTATTTCAATGTGATATATGTAATAACTGATGGACACAGTAATATTTCAGGTTTGAAATGAGGTTTATTGTACTAACCAAAAATGTGAAAAATGCATTATTTCAAAATTTGACATGTGCAAAACTATGGGCACCCTTCTGATTGTCATGATTTGAATACTCCTAACTACTTTTTACTGACTTACTGAACCTCTAAATTGGTTTGATAACCTCATTGAGCTTTGTACTTCATAGCCCGGTGTATCCAATCATGAGAAAAGCTATTTCAGATGTCCACTTGCAAGTTGTTCTCCTAGTTGCATCTTCTCTGAGGAGTGGCATCATGGGCTCCTCAAAACAGCTCTCAAATGATCTGAAAAAAAGATTGTTCAACATAGTTGTTCAGGGGAACGATACAAAAAGTTGTCTCAGAGATTTAACCTGTCAGTTTCCACTGTGAGGAACATAGTAAGGAAATGGAAGACAACAGGGACAGTTCCTGTAAAGGCCAGAAGTGGCAGGCCCACAAAAATATCAGAAAGGCAGAGAAGAATGGGGAGAACAGTCACAAACAATCCACAGACCATCTCCAAAGACCTGCAGCATCATCTTGCTGCAGATGGTGTCACTGTGCATTGGTCAACAATACAGCGCACACTGCACAAGGAGAAGCTGTATGGGAGAGTGATGCGAAAGAAGCCGTTTCTGCATGCACGCCACAAACAGAGTCGCCTGAGGTGTGCAAAAGCACATTTGGACAAGCCAGTTTCATTTTGGAAGAAGGTCCTGTGGACTGATGAAACCAAGATTGAGTTATTTGGTCATACAACAAGGCGTTATGCATGGCGCCACAAAAACACAGCATTCCAAGAAATATATTTGCTACCCACTGTCAAATTTGGGGGAGGGTCCATAATTCTTTGGGGCTGTGTGGCCAATAACGGCACTGGGAATCTTGTTAAAGTTGAGGGTCGCATGGATTCCACTCAGTATCAGCAGATTCTTGAGAATAATGTTCAAGAATCAGTGTCAAAGTTGAAGTTACGCCGGGGATGGATCTTTCAGCAAGACAATGATCCAAAACACCGCTCCAAATCTTCTCAGACATTCATGCAGAGGAACAATTACAATGTTCTGGAATGGCCATCCCAGTCCCCAGACCTGAATATCATTGAACATCTGTGGGATGTTTTGAAGCGGGCTGTCCATGCTCGGCGACCATCAAACTTAACTGAACTGGAATTGTTTTGTAAAGAGGAATGGTCACAAATACCTTCGTCCAGGATCCAGAAACTCATTAACAGCTACAGGAAGCGACTAGAGGCCGTTATTTTTGCAAAAGGTGGATCTACTAAATATTAATGTCACTTTTCTGTTGAGGTGCCCATACTTTTGTACCTGTCAATTTTTGAAAAAATTTTTGAAAAAATGCATATTTCACATTTTCGGTTAGTACAATAAACCTCATTTCAATCCTGAAATATTACTGTGTCCATCAGTTATTACATATATCACACTGAAATAGCTGTTGCAAAGAAAAACAATTTTTTAACAAAAAAAAAAGAGTAAGATTAAGAGGGGTGCCCAAACTTTTTCATATGACTGTACAGAAATCAGCCTTGGGAAGAGGCAAAGAGAGAAGCCTTTGAAGACTAGTGACTAGCCATCCTGGTCATATCATCAATGCATATTCTGATTCAGCTGCAAAGGTGAGATATATGCTTTGAACTAACCTATGTCGGGTATTCGTGTCAACCGTACTCGCGTTCATATGAAGTTGTCAAAGATGGCTTAACTCAACCACACAGACTTCATATTAAGAATCCAGGAGAAGTGAAGATGCATTTACCTTAAAATCCTGGATTGATGTACAATGCAATAATAGATAAAGAGTGTGATTCTTCAAAGAGCAGCAAAACATGTGTCTAAGTAAGATGTCTACAGAATGATTACATGGGGAAGAAGGGAGGGGAACACTGACATCATAGAGCTACAGGGAGAGAGAAGGGAACAAATACTAATAGATCAATGCTTCATAATAGTAACGGAGAAATGTGATAAACAGCACAAAAACATAGAAGGATTCCCAATCATGGAACATGAGAACACGTGTGTTTTTACCTGCATCTAATGAAAGTCTACGGGTGAAAACTAAACATAAAACTCAGCGTATCCACAAGAGAAATTGACATGTTGTGGATTTGAAGCGCGCACTTCAGTTTTACACTGAGTAACGAAGCAAAGTGGGCAAGAGAGTTTGGTAATCCCATCCACATTGTTAGAGCTGTAATGGTGGGTTTACACGTTGCGATATCATTCCGATATCGTATCCAACGGCACGGGAGCGCGCATTTTGTGTCCGGTTTTCCAAGAATCGGATCGGCGGTTTACACAGCGCGATATCGGGATACAACGTCCCTACGTTGTCTACGCCCCCCCGACCCAAGAACGACCATTTAACATGGGAGTCAATGGAGGACGTTGTATTACACATCGGAGTTGGGCTGTCACAGCACGATCCGGCTCCAACTGGCATCCGATATCGGGCTGTTGAATAGCACGCTCATTCGACCCCCGATATCGGTTTGCCATCGTTCCTGCATCTCATTGGACGTTCACACCGTACAACGCACGAACGATATCGGGTCCAACGCACGAACCACGTGACTTTTGGTCGGAGTTGGACGCCGATATCGCAATGTGTAAACACACCATAAGACGGTTTCTGATGCATCAAAAGTATGCAGCATAAAAAAAACTCATTAAATACTCATCATGTTCACACAGGCTAACAAGTAGGCATTGTCCAAAGTGGGAGACCTACAAGCTTCTCGTATACTCTTGTGATCCTAGCTGCCCCCAAATATTAACCATGGGTTTCTGTCCTGAGATGGAGTGAGGGGTGTAGAATGCTGTCATATTTTTTTTTTTTTTTCACTTTTGACATTTTTTTTCTTTCTTTTTAAGACTACAGTAAATCATACAGTATTTTATCTGGATGTTACTGAAGCATAAGTGACAGGCCAGAGCTTGTGCTTGCATTAAACCAATCTGTAGCATTACAGCTATTAATCAGGAGTGGTTCGACATTTCATTTGATCTATGGCAGACATTGCTCAAATTGATGACGGTTTTTACTTAATGCCAAACCCTGTCCACAGAGACTAGATGGATAAATCGTCTCCTGTGTTGCTTCAATAAGCAAGGAGCTATCAATAGGAGAGAAGCAGGTGGTTTCAATTATATGGCTGGCCACTATGTATAAAGTCCACGTGTAGACTTCATTAGGTGGAGTGCAGGGTGTACGGTATGTATAATATTCTGCTAAAATGCATATATACCGTATATACTCGTGTATAAGCCGACTTTTTCAGCCCAAAAATTGGGCTGAAAAGTCCCCCTTCGGCTTATACACGAGTCATATACTTTTGGTGTGGTGTTTGGTGTGGTGGGGGCTGTGTCCGGGCACAGGAGGAGGCGGGGGGAGGCTGCAGAATGAGCGGCACGTCACGTGGTGCCGCTCATTAATTATGCATGGGGAGCAGCGCATAGTACATTGCTGCTCCCCTGCACAATATAGCCTCCCCGCTGCCTGCCCGCCCCATGTATACAGAGGCCCCCCCAGCACGGGTAATCTCACCCCCTCGGCTCGGTCTGCAGGCACCCGGGTCCCCCAGCTGCTCCGTCTGCGTGCGCGGCTTCTAATTCCGGCGTCCTCCCCGCTCTTCCTGTTTGAATGCGATCATGTGACCGCGGTCACATGATCGCATTCAAACAGGAAGAGCGGGGAGGACGCCGGAATTAGAAGCCGCGCACGCAGACGGAGCAGCTGGGGGACCCGGGTGCCTGCAGACCGAGCCGAGGGGTGAGATTACCCGTGCTGGGGCTGTATTTACCCCTGCTGGGGCTGTATTAACCCCTGCTGGGGCTGTATTATCCCCTGCTGGGCTGTATTAACCCCTGCTGGGGCTGTATTAACCCCTGCTGGGGCTGTATTTACCCCTGCTGGGGCTGTATTTACCCCTGCTGGGGCTGTATTTACCCCTGCTGGGGCTGTATTATCCCCTGCTGGGGCTGTATTAACCCCTGCTGGGGCTGTATTAACCCCTGCTGGGGCTGTATTATCCCCTGCTGGGGCTGTATTAACCCCTGCTGGGGCTGTATTATCCCCGGCTGGGGCTGTATTAACCCCTGCTGGGGCTGTATTATCCCCTGCTGGGGCTGTATTATCCCCTGCTGGGGGCGGCTGTATTATCCCCTGCTGGGGGCGGCTGTATTATCCCCTGCTGGGGGCGGCTGTATTATCCCCTGCTGGGGGCGGCTGTATTATCCCCTGCTGGGGGCGGCTGTATTATCCCCTGCTGGGGGCGGCTGTATTATCCCCTGCTGGGGGCGGCTGTATTATCCCCTGCTGGGGGCGGCTGTATTATCCCCTGCTGGGGGCGGCTGTATTATCCCCTGCTGGGGGCGGCTGTATTATCCCCTGCTGGGGGCGGCTGTATTATCCCCTGCTGGGGGCGGCTGTATTACCCCTGCTGGGGGCGGCTGTATTACCCCTGCTGGGGGCGGCTGTATTACCCCTGCTGGGGGCGGCTGTATTACCCCTGCTGGGGGGCCTGTATGCATTACCCCTGTGAGGGGCCTGTATTACCCCTGCTGGGGGGCCTGTATTACCCCTGTGGGGGGCCTGTATGCATTACCCCTGTGAGGGGCCTGTATTACCCCTGCTGGGGGGCCTGTATTACCCCTGCTGGCGGCAACTGTATACTAGTTATGGCTGCTATATACAGGGATGGTGGGCTATATACCAGTGATAGGGGGCTTTATAACAGGACAGTGGTCTGCTGCATTGGTAGTTTACTGTTTCTATTTAAAATAAAAGTTCAACATATTATTCGTATCTATTTTCATTTTGTAAATTTTTCAGTACCGGTAGCTGCTGCATTGTCCACCCTAGGCTTATACACGAGTCAATAGGTTTTCCCTGTTTTTGGGGGCAAAAGTAGGGGGGTCGGCTTATACACGGGTCGGCTTATACACGAGTATATACGGTAAGTCATGACTTCTGTGCTATGGTGAGGGATTTAAGGCTTGTGGGTGAATATATTCTGGTGTATACAATTGTTAGTTTTATTTAGGCCATTTTGACCTCACTTGAAAAATATACATATTTTTTCTTTTTAACGCTGTGCTTTTTATTTTACATACAAGATGTGAACCCAATTTTATTGCATTGAGCAATTCTAGAATGTGTGCGATTATATATTAGTCCAACTACTCCTGCTACAAATTGGAGCGACACCGAAGAGGGCAGCAAGAATCCCACTGCTGCATGGGTTGGCCATGGCTTGGCTGGTGCTGCAGCTGCTCGACATTTCCATATGCACTCTCTTTCCACTTGTGCTGTTTCTCACCCATGTGCCCTCTCTCTTCTCCCTGTGTGTTCTCCCCCCCCCCCCCGTTGCGCGCCCTTTCTTCCCCCCGTTGTGCGCTCTCTCTCTTCCCCCCCTTGTTGTGCGCTCTCTCTCTTCCCCCCTGTTGTGCGCTCTCTCTCTGCCCCCTTGTTGTGCGCTCTCTCTCCTCCCCCCGTTGTGCGCTCTCTCTTCCCCCCTATTGTGTACCGCCCTTTTACCCCTGTTGTGCACTCTCTTTTTTTCCCCCCAGTATACTGATAGGCCACGGCACCAGCTTGTGTTCCAGGGTTAGACGCAAGTGAGAGGAAGGGCAGCAGCAGGTTGGGTTCACCCCCTAGGATATGATGGAGCAGACCCAGGCACAGGCAATAATGTATGTCTGTGCTGTGGGCAGTGGCCCGGATGGCTTGTGGGCTCCCCGTCACAGATGTGCTATAGGTGGTGCTGTTTTCTTTGACTGACCAACCAAACTATGGGCTTCTTCACATTCCAATTTAACTGTCCTACAGGTGGCGCTGTTTTCAGGACAAACTTACACACAGACAGACAGACTGAATAGGGCTTTTATATAGTAGATTAAATATTAGACATTTGATTATTTCTGTGCATGGTAACATCTAGTGTTAGGCTAAGTTCACATCTGCATTTGCCCTGCGTTTGGCTGCAATGCGTTTTGCGTTACATTAACACTAGAAAATGCATGTGTTAACACGGTTGAACGCATCCTATTGAGTTATATGGGAAACGTGGTAAAACCGCGTTGCAAACGCAATTGTAGTAAAATCGCATGCGTTTTCACCCAGCACACAGGAACCGTTGTAAATGTTTCCTGTGCGTTGGGTGAAAACACGTGTTTTTTACAGCGATTGCGTTTGCCTTTGTGTTTGCAATGCGGTTTTACCGCGTTTCCCGTATAACTCTATGGGATGCATTTTCTAGCATTAATGCAGCTGAAAAACGCATTGCAGCCAAAGCAGGGCAAATGCAGATCTGAAAAGTCCCTTATTCATATAAATGGATCTGAGTTGCAATTTTCTACCCATCTACTAGATGGGAGAGAATAATGAAGAACAAGCCACAGATCCTTCATTCTTCTAATTGGTGGGGATCCCTGTTGTCCGAACCGCAATTTCCTCGCACCCCACACACAATAGGGAAGTGGCACAAATCTTTGAATTATGTTGTCATAGCATGCAAAGGCCCAGTCACACATAACGACGCACCAGCGATCCCGATAACGATGTGCAGAGATCGTTGGTGCGTCGTTTTTCACATCGCTGGTAAGATGTCAAACAGGTATCTCACCAGCGATGTGAAAATCGACGCACTAGCGATCCAGAATTATACTGAGGTCGTTGGGAATTGTCACTCCATAGCGTAGCAATGAGATCGTTGGTCATTGTCCATGCCAAACACAACGATGTAGCGCTCCCAGCGGGAGCGCAACAACATAGAAATGACCCAGTGCAGTGTGTAACGATCAATGAACTCACAGCAGGGGCCAGATCGTTGGTGCGTGTCACACAGAACGAGATCGCTAACGGGATTGCTGTTGCGTCACAAAATTTGTGACGCAACAGCGATCTCGTTAGCGATCTCGTTCTGTGTGACAGGGCCTTAAGAGGCCTGGTATGTACAGAAGGTTGGAGAGAAGAAATTGGAGAGGGTGTGCAGATAAGTTTAGATAAAGTCCTCCTCCGCCTGTGACATGAGATAACAGAATGTGAAAACAATGTCTTCAAAACTAGAAAAACCTTTATTATGGAAAAGTTTTTGAAACTGATATATGGTAGTTCCATGCTGCCATTCAGGAAGAAGAAGAAAAAAATATGTTCTCATTATCATTATTATATTTATTATTGCATTTGACCAGCTACATCCTTCTTAATTTGTCACATGACCTTCATGATGGTGTTGTACTGATTTTCATTTTTCACAGCGACAGATCTGGTGTTGGGCAGTTCCTTCACCAACCTTTCTAAAGCCGGTTACAATTTCTTTGTCCGGGGTCTGCAAACTTACTGAAGGATGAATTTTCTGAAACAAATGGTGGATATATAGTTGATATGGAGCTCCAGGATAAGAAGGGATCATTCTTTATAGCTTTGTTCACCTTCAAAAACTATTTTATTTCTGCATTCTCCAGATGCTTATAAAAAGAGAAATAAAGCAAGTTTACAATCTAATTTGTATATATATAAAAAAAATATTAGCATTAATTTTCTACAGTTCCTGTGCCGACCTACATTGTAAAAGAAAACAAATTGGGCAGTCTGAGCTGCAATCGTTTTCTTTTTAGTCTTTGCGTTACGACTTGCAAAACCACCTAGTGTATGATAGCTCAAAATAACGGATCTATGGAAGGACGTATGAGGCTTTCAAGTGTAGGAACCTATTCCACTAAATGTGTTTGTGCTGAGCTGTATCTCAAAACAATAGGTAGTTTCATTGGTTGACTTGTGCAACTATAGGGCCCGTTAGACGCTTCAATATCCCAGCGATCCGACCAACTATCCGACTTGGCCTGGATCGCTTGAACCTCGTTCATTGATCGCTAGTGAGGTATCACACGTACAGATATATTGAAGCAGCAACAAGCGAACGACACTTGCGGTCGTTTGTTCGCCTACGTGCTTCAGTTCTGAATAGGCGAAGTCGTAAATGAGATTGTTGGAAAGGTGTTGCACACAGCGATATTGCAGGTTGAACGAACAACAGATTTATGGACATGTTCATAAACCTACTATCAACGATCTAACAACTTATTGTTGGTCGTATCTACATATCACATGCAACAACATTGTTTTGTCGCTGCACCACCCCAAAAGCCGTGACGTACCAACGCTATCGTTAACGATATTGTATCATGTAACGGGCCCTTATGCCAGATTGTATACATGCACAAGCTTTGGTATATGTAGGGTCAACACAATGACCCTATCCTGTTTCTCTGAAAAACTGACACCATCTTATATTAATTTTTGCTCCTAAAGATGCGCCGTGAACATTTATCATCCCCCTTGAAGACCCCTTCCAATACGGCATCCCCATCATCCCCTTGCAGCCCCCAATATGGTATCCCCATCATCCTCAGTACAGTATCAGTAACACACACACAGGGATACATACACACAGGGACACTTGTCACTGGTCCACCGCTGCATTCCGGCGCCATTTTTTGCTCCCTGCCCCCGCCTTTGGCCAGCCACGAACCAGCGGCCGCCGGGCAGCCAACCATAAGCCAGCGGCCACCTGGTGGGAAGTCACAAGCCAGCGGCCAACGGGTAGCCAATCACAGGCCAGCAGCTGATGTCATACGCCAAGACTGTTGGCCTGTCTTTGGCTGCCCAGCGGCACTGTACACCTACGGCATCTGGCAGGGAAATGAGAGCGGCTTTGGAATACATGCATCGGCAGTACCGTGATAGCGGCGGGCATCGGGACAATGGCGCGGGGGCTGGAGGATGACTCACAGCTGCATGCCCCGTTCTACTGATCAGCGGGCATGCAGTGCTACAATAAATTGGTATACTTTATTTTCAGGAGTTGCCTTATATTCAACAGGGCACCAAACCCCCCCAGTACATCTTATTCACGAGGGCGCCTTATTTTCGGGGAAACAAGGCGGTACAACCCCTGGCGAAAATTATGGAATCACCGGGCTCGGACAATGTTCATTCAGTTGTTTAATGTTGTAGAAAAAAAAGCAGATCACAGACATTGCACAAAACTAAAGTCATTTCAAATGGCAACTTCATGGCTTTAAGAAACAATAAAAGAAATCAAGATAAAAATGTGGTAGTCAGTAAGGGTAACTTTTTTCAGACCAAACAGAGGGAAAAAAGTATGGAATCACCCTGTAAATTTTCATTCCCAAAACTAACACCTGCATCTAAAAATGAGTGATCACACCTTGGTGAGCTGTTGCACCAAGTGGACTGATCTTGGCTTCAACACTTGAGATGAGATGTCAATTGAAACAAAGGAGAGGATTATCAAACTCCTAAAAGAGGTTAAATCAACAAGCTATGTTGCAAAAGATGTTGGTTGTTCGCAGTCAGCTGTGTCTAAAATCTGGTCCAAATACAAACAACATGGGAAGGTTGTTAAAGGCAAACATACTGGTAGACCAAGGAAGACATCAAAGTGTCAAGACCGGAAACTTAAAGCAATATGTCTCCAAAGCAGGAAATGCACAACAAAACAAATGAGGAATGAATGGGAGGAAACTGGAGTCAATGTCTGTGACCGGACTGTAAGAAACCGCCTAAAGGAAATGGGATTTACATACAGAAACGCTAAACAAAAGCCATCAATAACACCTAAACAGAAGAAAAAAAGGTTACAATGGGCTAAGGAAAAGCAATCGTGGACTGTGGATGACTGGATGAAGGTCATATTCAGTGATGAATCGCAAATCTGCATTGGGCAAGGTGATGATGCTGTAACTTTTGTTTGGTGTCGTTCCAATGAGATTTATAAAGATGACTGCCTGAAGAGAACATGCAAATTTCCACAGTCATTGATGATATGGGGCTGCATGTCCGGTAAAGGCACTGGAGAGATGGCTGTCATTACATCTTCAATAAATGCCCAAGTTTACATTGATAATTTGGACACTTTTCTTATCCCATCTATTGAAAGGATGTTTGGGGATGATGAAATCATTTATCAAGATGATAATGCATCCTGCCATAGAGCAAAAACTGTGCAAACATCCCTTGAAATAAGACCCATAAGGTCAATGGCATAGCCTGCAAACAGTCCGGATCTCAACCCAATTGAAAATCTTTGGTGGAAGTTGAAGAAAATGGTCCATGACAAGGCTCCAACCTGAAAAGCTGATCTGGCAACAGCAATCTGAGAAAGTTGGAGCCAGATTGATGATGAGTACTGTTTGTCACTCATTAAGGCAATGCCTCAGAGATTGCAAGCTGTTATTAAAGCCTAAGGTAGTGCAGCAAAATACTAGTGATGTATTGGAGTGTTCTTTTGTGTGTTTGTTTTTCATGATCCCATAATTTTTTCCCCCTGCTTAGTCTGAATAAAATTACCCTTACTGACTACCACATTTTTTTTTACTTGATTTCTTTTAGTGTTTCTTCAAGGCAGAGAGTTGCCATTTGAAATGACTTTAGTTTTGTGCCATGTCTGTGATCTGCTTTTTTTCTACAATATTAAACTACTGAATGAACATCCTCCAAGCCAGGGATTCCAAAATTTTGCCAGGGTTGTATATCCTCACAGCTCAAAACCAGAGCACCATAGCGACTATAAGGCCACGTGCACACATTGAGTATTTGAGTTTTTATCGTAGAATTTGTAGCCAAAACCAGGAGTGGAACAATCAGAGGAAAAGTATAATAGAAACACGTCACCACTTCTGTATTTATCACCCACTGCTGGTTTTGACCAATAAATACCAAGTTAAAAAAAACACCAGATACTCAACATGTGCATGTGGCCTAATAGTGACAATCCATGCCTCAAGCAGTGTTTCCAGGCAGGGCTATTCTCATTGACAACTGTGGCTCCAGGGCCTATGATATTGGTGACTTATTCCTAGGTTTAGTCATGTATATCAGAATGGTGGACGTCCTACACCCAGTGGCGTAACTTCAGGCCCTGGGGCCCTGATGCGAAAGCTCCGACGGGGCCCCCAATTATTGCAAATCTTTAATTGTTTTAGTCTTTTTCTATGGGCCAAAGGGACTTTTGGGCCCCCCCTAGGCTGCAGGGCCCGGGTGCGATCACAACCCCCACACCTATTGTAGTTACGCCTCATCCACCGCCAGGGCTGTGGATTCTGTAAGTCAAACATCTGTCTCTGACTCCTAAATTTCCCTGAATCCGAATCCACCAAAATGGACTCTTACTCCAGGACTTCGATTTCACCACCATAGCTGTTTTGTCAGTAAGCCAAACATCAGGCTCTGACTCCGACTCCTCAGTTTCCCTGATTCTGACTTCACCAAAATGGACTCCACTCCACAGCTCTGTCCACCACAATCAATTGTTTGCAGCTTCAGTTACAGTTGGACTTCAACATTATATGGTGCCTGAAACAGCAAAGCTGGGGTCCCAGTACTTTAGGAGGCAATACTATTTACAAAGTAGCTCTGACTGGCTATAAAGTTGCATATAAGGGACTTCTCATCTCGTGACTTCATGAGCACACTACTTCCCAGGTTTCTGCTGTCTGGGGATGGTGAGCTCCTGATGATTGACCATTTTATCAGTGGCATTGATGCATCAGTGGCGTCAACTGTTCGCTCCCCTATGCTGCAAGCAGCAGAAGCTTTTCCTCTACAGCAAGAGTAGTGCTTACAAGCTCTCCAAAAAAAAAAAGCTTGTAAGTGCTGTGCAGCTTGCCTAGGAGTATGGCACCTCTGATAAACTACAGCAGTGGACTGGTATTCCACTGGTAAGTCTTTCTATTCTCGAGAACAGGGGATTTATAAGATCATGGGAGAACCCTTTTAAGTTAATGAATTTAATGGTTGACAGTTACTTAGAGCACCTTTTTATAGGATTGCTCATTGCTGGCCCATATTGATTTGTACACGTGCCCTCTGCCGTCTCTGTTCTTCTTCACCTGTAAACTATGGCACAGCCCACTCAGAATAATATTTCCCTTGCCGGCCCTGCTTGGCTCCTCTCCTTGACTTTCGTTTTCGATGTGGTTTTCTGCATGAAACGTGAGCTTTAATATTTATGAGCTGTTTACACTCTCCGTCTGTAGTCAGCACACTGAGCAGGAAAAGAAATCTAATAATGGTGATGAAGTGACCCTTGGGAACACAGAAAAACATATTTTAATTATTAATAACTTAGATAATATGGAAGCAAAACTCATTAAAAGCAATTCAGATATTGAAGGTTACGAAACCTTTTAAAATTTGAAATGCGCAGGGTTATTTTTATTCTTACGAGGATCTGCAATACCTGGCTAAGAAAAGAAACAAAAAGAGGAATAAATTGGGCTAATGCTACATGCAGACTCTTTATTCCCATACAACAGGGGTGGGCAACGCCAGTCCTCAGGACACAAGCTGCAGGTTTTCAGGATTTCCATAGCATTACACAGGTGGCAGTTAAATGACCCCCACTGGTGATGATTCCAAAACTTTGTGCAATGCTAAGGAAATCTTGAAAACATGGTCTGCTTGCGGCCCTCGAGGACTGGAGTTGCCCACCACTGCTCTACAAGAGTCAAGGTAACATTGCTGTCCAAAAGAATGCATTCAATAGCTTGCAACTTAGTAGCCTCTTGAGTGGCCCAGGCCAGCATATAGCAAGTAAGGCACGTGGTGCCCACAGATATTTTCAAGCTATCCATGCACATTGGATGGCTATCGTCCAAATAATGCTTTGGTCAATCGTTAAGCCATCAGCCAACCTTTTCATACACATTACTGCTCGTTCGACCAAGCGCTCATGTGTATCTCCACGAGATCTATCTCCAGACTAACAATGGGATCATCTGTCTACAATTGTTCTGTGGAGACATGTGTTCATCATTTGGACGGGGCCACCATACACATTAGACCGTTGTCCGAGTCTGTCATTATCAGATGGTTCAACCGACATTAGCCTTATGTGTATGCCTTAAGACTGTAACAAGCAAATGGGTTACAGTAAATACATACGTATATATTTTTGTCCATTTTCAAGGCACTATAGGTTGTATAAAGCCACTTATAGTAAGGGAACTTCATGAATTCTTTTCTAAGTAGAACATTGCAATATAGAAGAAAATAATACAGTTATACCAAAATGTCACCAAACAGTAACATAATTCACCATATCCAAAAGAAAGGGGGTTCAGACCTGGTCGCTACTTTCAGTACTTGACGCAAACAGTTTTCTATTTGACATGTCTTCATGTGATGATGATCTGGCCACCTTAGGATCCTCCCGTAGGCCAATGTATCATCACAATAATGGATTAACAGAAGATCATCCTTTTTTTAGGGGCTTGTGGGTTAAATACCAAGATTACAGGTTAACTGAAAATAGATCTGTCCATGTTCTGTAGAATTGGCCACAGAATCTTTCTTTATTTTCTTGGTCAGCCCAAGGATCTGAGCCACCCGCCAGGGCTGTGCGGTACTTGGAGACCGATCCCCTTTCAGTCTCTATTGCCTGGGATGTCACGGTGGTGGCCGTGGACTAGTTCTGTGGCCCTGGGTGACGTCAATAAAAGGGGAGAAAAATAAAATAAAATAGCGAAAGAGTTGGACATGGATGTGACGCCACCCGTGGTTTGTGGCCGAATAGGGGCCACCACTGCTTGTCATGATCCCGGGGATGATGGTGATGGGCAGTGAGGTGATAAGCCCTCCACGGGCAGGGCTGGTTATCCCCTGGGCCGGTATATTGTCTATGTGGGATGGTACAGTACGTGTGGAGGTACAGTGGTGACACTTACTGGCATCTCTGGGTTCCCGTGGCTCCCGTCCAGACACGGTCTGCTCCATTCCTGCAGGCGTTCTCTGCCTGCAAATGTACTCGGCGGCTCCGCAGGTGCAGGCGATCCCCAGTTATACACCACAGAAATAAGGCTCTCACACACAAGCTTGAGTTTGACTGGTACTTTACTCACTGCTCAGTTCTAGTTTTACACAGTATAGTTCACAGCAGTGTGCTTTCGGTCCCAGTTGCCGGTCTACAACTGGGTCGGCTTGCTAGAGGTGCCCCCTCTCTTATACCTTTCGGGATCTTCCAATCCTGTTGACTTTCCGGTGAATGTCCCGTTTGGGACTCCTAGCCCTATGTGACTGCCTTTCCCTTTCATTGTGCCGGGGGTGGGGTACGGGACATGAAGACCCTGCACCCAGCCGATTAATTCGTGGTTAGGGCTTGAAGCTTCCCCGTCCACATCAACAGGGCCGGCCCCCTGATGTCGACCGGTCCCTCGCAGGTCCTCCCAGGTCCACCTTAGACCCCTTCTGCTTCTTCCTCGGTCAGTAGCCCTGGACTCGGTCGGACTGGTTTTTCAATGGCACAGGCCGCCGGGTCCGTGTTCTTCCTGGCAAGAGTGTCAGTGCCTCGGCTGCATGGGTGTCTCTGCTTAGGAGCTTGGTGCCTCTTCCTCTTCACACGCCAGGAACTCGAACCTGTACCTCCTGTGTCCCTCACTCAGGGTAGACTTGGCTACTGAGAATTGGGTCCTCCTAACTTGGTGTTTCTAGGGTCTAGTTCCTCCACCCCTTTCCTGGGTTTTCTTTCACTACACTCCACCCCCCCCCCCCCACTATCCCCTGCTTAACATGAAGTACTAAATCTGGGGATGGGGGATGTGTTGGGTGTTGGTGTGGAGTGCTTAGTTTACCTGTCCCAGCTGCAGTACCATACTGTGGCCCCCGGTCCACAGGGGCCCTCAGATCCCCAATCTGACTTTAGTCTGCTTGGCCATCTGCAGTGAATATGACAATTTAACATTGTGCTTTGAGCATGTACTTTACACCCAGTAGCTTATTGCTTTTTTGGGCCAACTGGCTTTCTCATACCGAATCCGTTGGACCGTTACTGATCTCACCCTCTTCCACTGAGTCTTGTCCACTTTTTAGAAAAAAGGTGAGGTTAGTTCAAAATGCCAACTAAATTCTTAGTTTAGTGATGGCGGAAAAGAAATGCTGAATCTGCCCCTGTGTCTATTATGTTGTAATTTAGTATCCTCTGTAGTAAAACCCAGATGAGATTTCCCCACCTCCAGCCCACTCCGATATGGGAACATTGCTTCTTGTATAAGAAATGCAGATTTCTGTCCATCATTTGTAAGTTTTCAAATGTAAATGAGCAAAGTGAAGGAATCGATTCTGTCAACTGGAAATTCATGTCTGTTGTGAAATGATCACCTGGTGTGTGAGGTTTGACCTTGCTCAATGCGCTGTCTGTGGGGTGGAGAATATCCCGTCCTCGCTGACTGGCTGAATGTCCTGGCAAATAGCATTTGTCAATGCTGAGCAAAGATCAACACATGATGCAACTCTTAGATTTTCCTTTAGTCATCAGCAGTGGAAATGCAGAGACGAAAGCAACCACAAAATAGAAATGAATGGGTAAAATCAAGAAAACTGCCATTTTTTTAAGTCTGAAAATTGCTGATACCATCATCTTCTAGTTAAAGGAAATCTGACATACAGTTTTTGCTATGCAGTCTGAAACCAGCATGCTGTAAGGGTTAACGTAGAGGTTTCAGCCAAGCATCTCTTATCACATTGTGTGTTTTTATCTGGAATGTTTGTTTTGTCATCAGTAGCTATTCATTGTTCAGACATGGCAGTGCAAGCTCAAGTTTGGCACCCCCCCTACTGTGATTAGTGGCTCACTCTCTATAAACAATGTACATACAGAGTCTGGTGTGGACAGGGTTGCTCTTTCAGCTGCTGCATGGCTACATCTAAATACTAATTGTGTTTTGATCTCTCTCTCGATCTCCATCTCTCTCTCGATCTCTCCATCTCTCTCTCTCGATCTCTCTTCTCGATCTCTCCATCTCTCTCTCGATCTTCTCCATCTCTCTCTCGATCTCTCCATCTCTCTCTCGATCACTCCACCTCTCTCGTTCTCTCCACCTCCCTCTCGTTCTCTCCACCTCCTCTCGTTCTCTCCACCTCCCTCTCGTTCTCTCCATCTCCCTCTCGTTCTCTCCATCTCCTCTCGTTCTCTCCATCTCCCTCTCGTTCTCTCCATCTCCCTCTCGTTCTCTCCATCTCCCTCTCGTTCTCTCCATCTCCTCTCATTCTCTCTCTCTCGATCTCTCCATCTATCTCTCGTTCTCTCCATCTCCCTCTAATTCTCTCCATCTCCCTCTCGTTCTCTCCATCTCCCTCTCGTTCTCTCTCGATCTCTCCATCTCCCTCTCGTTCTCTCCATCTCCCTCTCGTTCTCTCCATCTCCCTCTCGTTCTCTCCATCTCCCTCTTGTCTCTCCATCTCCCCCTTGTTCTCTCCATCTCCCTCTTCTCTCCATCTCCTCTCGTTCTCTCCATCTCCCTCTCGTTCTCTCATCTCCTCTCTTCTCTCCATCTCCCTCTCGTTCTCTCCATCTCCCCTCTCGTTCTCTCCATCTCCCTCTCGTTCTCTCCATCTCCCTCTTGTTCTCTCCATCTCCCTCTCGTTCTCTCCATCTCCCTCTGTTCTCTCCATCTCCCTCTCGTTCTCTCCATCTCCCTCTCGTTCTCTCCATCTCTTCTCGTTCTCTCCATCTCTCTCTATCTTGCTCTCGATCTTCATCTCGTCACGACTTCATCTTGCTCTCAATCTTCAAGCTGTGAAATGCTGAAACCAAGGCAAAAATGCAACAAACAATTGACATGCCCATTCTTTCAAAAAAGTAACAAAAACCATGAAAGTTTCAATTTCCGTTATGTGCGTGCATGACATTTCCTGAATCACTTAGGTTTTACTGGAATGAAAAATGCAGGTTTTGATTAGCATGGATTTGCATAAAGCCAAGGGGAAAAAAAAGCACCAAAAATGCAGGAACCCCCCCACCCCACCCTGTATGAACATAGCCTTAATGTGTTTGGTAAAATCTCTGCAAAAGCTATGACCTAAAGCGGTTGTCCAGCTTGTGGGTGAGCCTTGCCTGATCTATTTTCCTAAATACGATTCATTAGAGTGTATTCTGTTTCTCCTTTCTGTTCAGTGCTTATTATACATCACTTTCATGTCAACTGACAATGGATCAATAATAATATTAAATGTTGCACATGTCCGAGTGCAGATTTGTAAACCTTTTTTTTTCCCCTGCTAAAGAAATTGTTGAGCAGTATAAAATCACTCCCCTCCACCCTCCCCCTTTATATCTGTGCTGCCAGTGGTGTCACCGCTCGCTGAGCGTTGGGTCTGACTCCGCTCTCGGTGGGAGGGCTAACTGATTTGAAGCCTTAGTGAATGATATGAACACATTAGCTGATCTGAATGGGTTTTGGTGCTTGGCATAAATGCTTGGCTAAGGCTTAGAAAAGATAGGCAGGCTTTCTCATTAACAGAAATAATGCAGGCTAGAGGTTATAGTGTATATATTATACACACGCACATACTGGACGTATGTCTGCATTTTCTAGTATGCAAAAATCCTTCACCTTCAGCTTCTATTAGAAAAACTCTTTAAAGGGAACCTGTCACGTCAAGAATATTATTTACCGATTTTGTTCAATACTGCTAGAATCTTTTTCCTGCTCGTGATCCCTCCATGCCTTGCCCTGATCTTCCATGTTCCTTGACTGTGTGATCTTGCTGTGTGGCATTGCTGAAGAGTCCCAAAATCCACTTCGCTACAGATTTCAAGGGTATACCTTGGCACCCGAGGAATTGGTCACTAAGAGTCAAAGAGGTCTTCTCTCCTTGCTGAAACCCCCCAATGTTCCAGGACATTGGCAAGTAAGTCATTACAAAGGAGGGTTTTAAAGCTTGCCAGACTTTAAAGGGTACCTGACACCTGTAAAAAAACACTTTAACCTGCAGATGTGTGTTAAATCTGCAGGTTAATATCGTTTGAAACCTGCCCAGCACCTGCACATTGGACACCACTGCCGGAAGGGAAAGAACTTTGACCCTCCCGGCAGTGTTCCAGTTTGACTTACAGTGGTGGGCTGGTGCTGATTCAGTCACCGTTCTGTGTATAGAGAGTGGCGGCAGTAACCGCCCTCCGCACTGACTGACAGCTTCCTCTAATGCTGAGCAGCTGTCAGTCAATGTGGGGTGCGGGACTGAACCCGCATAGCTCAGCCCTTGTGACTGAGACAAGAATGCTGCCGGGAGAGTTAAAGTTATTTTCTTCCCGGCAGGGGTTTCAATGTGCTGGCGCTGGGTAGGTTCTGGCCATTGTCCCATTATGGCATGGTGTTTGTACAGATCTGTAAAATCATGGCCAAAGCTTCATAGAGGCCCAATATGGCAGTACACATAAGATTTAGGCCGGGTTCACACCACGGCATGATCAGGTCCGGGGCTGTCTGGTGTAAACCTGACAGCCCCAGACCTGATTTTGGTATAATACAGCACTATGGGCTGGATGGAACCGGATAGCACATAGCTGTCCGGAGGATCCGGGTGAATTCGGATTATACTCCCGGACACAAAAACATTGCTTGCAGCATTTTTGTGTACGGGGCGAAAATCTGCCCAAAATCGTAACTCCTGGATCTGGGGCGATCATCAGATCCAAGGATCATCAGACCTGGGAACCGGAAGACGGCGGGTGAAGTTTAAGCAGCTACCTAACCCCGGCTGTCCCCTGCTGTGATTTCAGAACCGCTGCTAGCTCCCTGCTAGCTGCGATCTTGAAATTGCAGCAGCTGCGGCTGCAATCAGCTGAATCTTTGCCCTCCGGGTTCTGTTTGCAAATCTAGTCCGGGGCGGTCTGATTCACATCAGACAGCCCCGGAACCAGATCATGCCATGGTGTGAACCCGGCCTCACTCAACCACATTAGAGGCCGGTTACAACATTTTCAGCCCTTGTGTCTGTGCTGATAACTTTTTTTTGTGTAAAATTCCAAAATAAACTTGGTTCAAGGTCTTTTACATCTTTAGTTGAGAAATAAGTTATAATTTACATATAATTTCTATAATGCAATATATTTGCTTTCACTTTGAGTGGCAAGTTTCCTTGTTGCTATTATACTATTTGTTAAATTGTTTGATGTTTATAGGTTCATGATTCGGGCAGTTTATGAATATTTGATGGACATGTTATGCTGTGTGCCAGGCTCTGTTGGTGCAGCAGAGAAGCTAAAACATTTATTAGGAATATCAAATGTGACGCAACACTTTATATACTTCTCTGGTATATCAAGCCTTTTTGTTTACTTATTTTTTAATTGCTGCTGAAACAAGAAGAATAAATTCAAAAAAGCTGCATTTGCCAGTCTGAAAAAGGCAAGATTACTAGTTTATTACTGTAATTAATTGTGATAAGGTAAGAAACAGATCAGCGATAATATATATATACTAGATCGCGGCCCGATTCTATAGTCTAGAATCCATATATAGTTTATTTACTAATAGTTACAGGAGTGCGGTGAAATGAATTGTGTGTATACAGGCGGCTTTGTGGGTAGCAGAGTATACAGGCAGCTCTGTGGGTAGCAGAGTATATGGTGGCTCAGTGGTTAGCACTGCGCGGTGGCTGTGGTTAGCACTGCGCGGTGGCTCATGGTTAGCACTGCGCGGTGGCTCGTGGTTAGCACTGCGCGGTGGCTCAGTGGTTAGCACTGCGCGGTGGCTCAGTGGTTAGCACTGCGCGGTGGCTCAGTGGTTAGCAAGTGCGGCTCAGTGTAGACAGTGCGGTGGCTCAGTGGTTAGCACTGCGCGGTGGCTCAATGGTTAGCAGTGAGTGCGGTGAAAGTGGTCAGCGCGGTCAACGCAGTGCCGTGAGCAGAGTGGTGAGCGCTGTGCCGTGGGCAGGTGGTGAGCGCAGTGCCGTGGGCAGAGTGGTGAGCGCTGTGCCGTGGGCAGAGTGGTGAGCGACAGCCCAATGTGAACACACACACACACTCCGCTATACTTACCACCGGCCCTGCGTCTTCCCCGCCGCTTGGATCCTCAGTCGACATTTTGCCGCCCCCGGACGACTGGATCCAATATGGCGTCCGGGAAGTCTCGTGAGACTTCCCGGACGCCATATTGGATCCAGTCGTTCGGGGGCGGCGACATGTCGACTGAGGATCCAGGCAGCGGACGCGGGGTCGATGGTAAGTATAGCAGAGTGTGTGTTTGTGTGTGTGTGTCCCGCTCCCGCTTACGGCCGCCATCTTGGCTCACCCTGAACGGGATGCAGGGTTCGGTGACATCACGTAGCTCCGGAAAAAGTGATGGAAGTGCCTTCGGCTTTTATATATTAGATGTGGCACCCCTGTGGGGGATTGCCACTGGACCACTGGTGCAGGAGGGATGTACACCTTGGCACACACAGCACACAACACCTTCCACCCTAGGCCTGAAGGGGGAGCCCACTGGCTGCCCTTAAGCCAGATCCCCTATAAGGACCCAGGCCTGAGGGGAGGAGTCAGTCAGTCTGCAGTCGGCAGAGAAGAAAACAGTTAGTGAAGGAGCTGGTTGCTGGGACCAAGCCAGGCCCAGAACCAGGAAGCTGACCCAGCTGTGCAGGCCCTAGGGAGAGGGACGAAGGCAGTGGGAGAGGTAGGAAGAAAGAAGAAGGGAACATACCTGGTATCCCTTTAGCCCACCGGACACCGGAGTCCGAAGCTGCTATTCATCTAAAGTGTAGCAGAGAAAGCCCGAACCAACCAGGAGGATCTAGTCCCCCTGAACGTTACCCCAAGTGAGACACCAAACCTGACCAAGCATAGGACCAGGGGCCCAAGAGGAGAATAGAGATCCCCACAGCAAGGTCCTCATTGTCGATTGTGGAGTAGCGTCCTGAGAGGGAGAAAGAGCGGCAGGTTTAGCTACAGGCAGAACTTACCCCAATCACCACACACTAAACAGAGGAGGCCTCACAACTCTCCAAGGTAAACGTCCAAGCTGCACCGAAACCTGGTTATCCTCCTGGACCGTGCCTGTTACTGGACATCAGTAAAAAGGTACCGAAACAGAGACTATTGTGTGTAGTGCCTGCTTCACCGCCGCCGCCTGCAACGTTCACGGCAGAAACCGCTACTAGTACCCTCATTCACCCCGCTGCCCTGAGGTAAAGCTCCTCTTGTGGGGAGCTGCACTACCAAAGCTGCATTTACATCACCTCAGCGGCCGGCCGCAGCGCTGGTAAGCTCTATTACCAGGTACCACAGGTGGCGTCATGTTACCATTCCCCCATCATCACACCCCACCCTGCCATTGAGGGTCCAGGGCACGGAACCGGGAACCGACCGGCCGTGATCCCCACTGAAGTAACCACCTGTCCTGGTAACCAAGTACCCCCTACCCTGTCGACCGACTCATTTCTGGCGTCACGAACAGGATCCCGTACCCAGTAAAACCAGTACTGTGTGCTTAAAATAGACTTTATTGATTGCTTTGTGAACTGTAAAATTGGGCCGCCATTACTGCGCCACTATTGGTCTGAGGAATCTGAGTGTTACTAATGAAAGGACATGTGACCCTGGGATGACTGAATAAAGTGTAGACACGTGGAAGATTTATGGGTGAGATTGTTCCATTTTCATGAGGGGACTGCTTATATCTTCCACTACACACCTGGCCTAAGAACCTAATGTTGCAAGCAGGGACTGTAGATTTTCTTTTAGGTTTGTGCTTATATAAAAGGATTTAGCCAGCTCAAGTTTTAAGTTTGAAGATAAAAGACACCTCTGAGCTCGAAGCTTTATTATCTGATTCGTTAGACTATAAGGCATCAAGTACACAGGACAAGCCATTATTGGCGGCTCGATCCGTCACATCTTGGACCTGTCATGTGTTTGTATGTTTATTGGTTGGTTTTAAATCTCTCAGTTGGACGCCATAGGTGTATCTTCATTTTAAACAAGCACGTAAAGGTTACGTTTTAATGTTTATCTTTCTTTGGCTAATTGATCCATGTGCTTAAGCATATAACCAGGCCATACAAGGCTTCAGATTACATATACCCAGCTACAATTATCCATACTCATTACCTTAAAGGAAAAGTGTCAGGCCAAAAATCCATATGTAATGGCTATCATATTCTAATTCCTTTTCTCTATGCTTCCTCTATTCATGTATGTTACTAGTTATATTTTCCTCCTATCTTCTGTAAACTTCAAAATAAAATAATTCCCTCTGTCACTCACAGTGATTTCCCAGCTGCCCACTCCCACTCAATGATTGAATATTCATGCTTCATGACACTGTCCTGTCTTTCCTCTGATCTGTCTGTTGTGTGACTCATTCACAGCAGACAGAGAAGGCAGGGTGGAGTGTAGCTGCAGCTCTTCGTGTAATTGTGTGTATGAGACATGAGTAGTGTGTGCAGTCTGAGATATTTCTATGTGATTATACGAACATTTGATCATTTCCTCAGCAGATACATATGTTACATGTCTGCAGGAAAATCAAAGTTCATATATACACATAGAAATCTTACAGGCTGCAGCACAAAACACCTCCCCCCTCCCAGCCCAGAGCACAGAGGAGAGGGAGTGAAAACAAGCCTGGATTGGTGTGGATATTTAAATAACACTTGTACAGCAACTGGACTATTCCGTCGGAGATATAACGGAGAGGACTAATGCACCAGCTCCTTGCAGGGTATGAAGATGCTGATAACATGGAAACTAGAAAGGGTACAATAATGGTTTTACATATTTTTAAAAGGTCTGCCCAGGCACTATTCAAGGGTAATATTAGTATCATACTGAAAAATGACCTGACAGTATCTCTTTAAGTGCAGTGTGGATGCGTTATGCCTGGATATTTACCCCATAAGCATCTTAGTTGGGAGCAGATTTATTTTTTTAATCAGTCATGTTGTATCAAATGAAAGAAGCACCAAATTTAATACGGTAATGTATTTAGACCCTTTCTGTGCATTGCCCAGTAAGGAGACATGCGCAAAATTCAGACAGTGTAGGTGCTACATTGTGGTGTCATACAAAGTAAATGGCGTTCTATTGCGATATCCTATGTACTGAGATAAGTGAGTCTTCAAAAACTAAACCTGATTTATTTTTTATTTTTTTTTGAGGCTTGACGCGGCACACTAGGCATTACGCCCCAATGCTCCTCCATACAGAGCCATGTGGGTTACAACTCATATATATAGTAGGATGGTTACAAGGCCCCCCTATGCATGGCGTGATGGCCCCTCCTATGCATGGTGTGACGGCCCCTCCTATGCATGGCGTGACGGCCCCTCCTATGCATGGCGTGACGGCCCCTCCTATGCATGGCGTGACGGCCCCTCCTATGCATGGCGTGACGGCCCCTCCTATGCATGGCGTGACGGCCCCTCCTATGCATGGCGTGACGGCCCCTCCTATGCATGGTGTGATAAACCCTCTCTGCACGGTGTGACTGCGCCCCTCTGTGCATGGCGTGACGACCCGTCTATGCGCGGCATGATAATAAAAATATTTTTTCATTTATATAGTGCTATTAACTCCATAGTGCTTTACATACATTTGCAACACTGTCCCTCTTGGGGCTCACAATCTAAACGTCCTATCAGTATATCTTTGAAATGTGGGAGGAAACCAGAGTGCCCAGAGGAAACCCACACAAACATGGGGAGAACATACAAACTCCTTGCAGATGATATCCTTGGTGGGAATTAAACCCAAGACCTCAGCGCTGCAAGTCTACAGTGCTATCCACTGATCCACGGTGCCACCCATCTATGCACGGCATGACAGCCCCTCTAAGCACGTCGTGACGGACCCTCTAAGCACGTCGTGATGGCCCCTCTAAGCACGGTGCGACAGCCCTTCTAAGCACGGCACGATGGCCCCTCTAAGCACGGCGTGACGGCCCCTCTAAGCACGGCATGACGGCCCCTCTAAGCCTGGCGGGATGGCCCCTCTGCAGGGCGTGACGGCGCCTCACTGTGCATGGCGTGACGGCCCCTCTGTGCTTGGCGTGACGGCCCCTCTGTGCTTGGCGTGACGGCCCCTCTGTGCTTGGCGTGACGGCCCCTCTGTGCTTGGCGTGACGGCCCCTCTGTGCTTGGCGTGACGGCCCCTCTGTGCTTGGCGTGATGGCCCCTCTGTGCTCGGCGTGACGGCCTGTCTATGCACGGCATGACGGCCCCTTTATGCACAGTGTGACTGCCCCTTTATGCAGGGCATGATGGCCCGTCTATGACCCTTGACACATTCAGAACAGGAATGAATGTGTCGCATAGACTCATGGCTTTTTACACCAATTGAGGAAACTTCAAATCTTGGACCACTAATAAAAGGAGAATAAGTTATCGTTGAACTCTGGTATTTATTGCACAGATGTCCTTTCTCTTCCCCCTCCCAATACAGACCACTATGCCCTGCTTATTCAACCCTGTGTATGTGTGTGTGTGTATATATATATATATATATATATATATAATATGAAAAAGATCCTTGCAGCACACAGCTACTACCAATGATGTACATAAGCTACTAGCTATATATATTTGAGGAAAAAGTTTAAAAACTTACGTTTTTTTCAAAAAACTCAAAAATCTCCAATTTTTTATTTAATTCTGAAGTTCTTGGTACATACATTGGCCAATGTCTGTTTGCTCATCGACTGCGACAAAGTGACTTCAGGGTCCGATGAGTCCTATCTGACATCCCTGCCCTCCTTGTCCACCCCCCCACTTTTCAGTGGGCAGACACCATCTAGACCCTCCATCACCTGTAGGTTAATGAGGGTGCACATTGCAGCATGGAACCTGCAATTCCATATGTTAAATAACAAGAGAAAAAAAAAAAACTGCACAGCACTCAAAGACAAGTGTGAACTGGTGCTAGCAAAGCTGCAGGGTCATATAATATGAAAAAGATCCTTGCAGCACACAGCTACTACCAATGATGTACATAAGCTACTAGCTATATATATTTGAGGAAAAAGTTTAAAAACTTACGTTTTTTTCAAAAAACTCAAAAATCTCCAATTTTTTATTTAATTCTGAAGTTCTTGGTACATACATTGGCCAATGTCTGTTTGCTCATCGACTGCGACAAAGTGACTTCAGGGTCCGATGAGTCCTATCTGACATCCCTGCCCTCCTTGTCCACCCCCCCACTTTTCAGTGGGCAGACACCATCTAGACCCTCCATCACCTGTAGGTTAATGAGGGTGCACATTGCAGCATGGAACCTGCTTATGTACATCATTGGTAGTAGCTGTGTGCTGCAAGGATCTTTTTCATATTATATGACCCTGCAGCTTTGCTAGCACCAGTTCACACTTGTCTTTGAGTGCTGTGCAGTTTTTTTTTTTCTCTTGTTATTTAACATATGGAATTGCAGGTTCCATGCTGCAATGTGCACCCTCATTAACCTACAGGTGATGGAGGGTCTAGATGGTGTCTGCCCACTGAAAAGTGGGGGGGTGGACAAGGAGGGCAGGGATGTCAGATAGGACTCATCGGACCCTGAAGTCACTTTGTCGCAGTCGATGAGCAAACAGACATTGGCCAATGTATGTACCAAGAACTTCAGAATTAAATAAAAAATTGGAGATTTTTGAGTTTTTTGAAAAAAACGTAAGTTTTTAAACTTTTTCCTCAAATATATATAGCTAGTAGCTTATGTACATCATTGGTAGTAGCTGTGTGCTGCAAGGATCTTTTTCATATTATATGACCCTGCAGCTTTGCTAGCACCAGTTCACACTTGTCTTTGAGTGCTGTGCAGTTTTTTTTTTTTCTCTCTATATATATATATATATATATATATATGTGTGTGTGTGTGTTAAAGAGGACCTGTCACCAAACCAGGCATGGTGATCTAATTACAGCACTGGATGCAGTATGTCTGCAGCATGCAGGCAAGGGGTCACCCAGCACTTGAGTAGCCCTGTACCCCGAGATAATACACTTAGAACACTTACATGCTCCAGCCAAATAGGAGGTGGCTATGGGCTGCAGCCAAGGGCAGATTCACACCCCCTGCATGTGTAATCTGCCCACCACTGCCAATCATTCTCTCCCTCTTCAGCAGCATTTAAACAGAGTTTTTTTTTCTCTCTCCCAGAAAGTCTGTTTAGCCCCGCCCCCTGAGGGACGGAGCCAAAAGGCAAGTTCTGAAAAAAAAACTCTGTTTAAATGCTGCTGAAGAGGGAGAGAATGATTGGCAGTGGTGGGCAGATTAAACATGCAGGGGGTGTGAATCTGCCCTTGGCTCCAGCCCCTAGCCACCTCCTTAAAGGGAACCTGTCACCAGGTTTTTGCAACCTAATCTGAGAATAGCATAATATAGGACCCGAGATCCTGATTCCAGCGATGTGTCACTTACTGGGCTGCTCAGTGTAGTTTTGATAATCTCCAGCTGTTTAAATAGTGATTTTATCATTAGCAGTCCTCTTGGCCTGCTGCCAAGTGGACTGGTATATTCACAGACTGCTAAATCTGCAACAGAGAAAACAGTAATTTTAGCAAAATCACAGCAAGCAGCTCAGTAAATGACACATCACTGAAATCAGGGTCTCTGTCTCTACATTATGCTGCTCTCAGATGGGATGGCAAAAACCAGGTGACAGGTTCCCTTTAATGGCTGGAGCATCTAAGTTTTCTAAGTGTATTATCTCGGGTTACAGGGCTGCTCAAGTGCTGGGTGACCCCTTGTCTGGATGCTGCAGACATGCTGCATCCAGTGCTGTAATTAGATCACCATGCCTGGTTTGGTGACAGGTCCTCTTTAAGAATGTGTCCTTATTAATCCTGAAGAAGAGACCGGAGTAGTCTGGAAAGCTTGCTATTGCTATTTTTTACCATCTTTTCAGTTAGCCAATAAAAGGTATCAACCACTGAGGACAGTCAGATTTTAATATATTTTTGTATCTACTGGCTAACACAGTACAAACATTTTTACCTTAGTGAGAAAACAAAAATTAACGGCTTCATTATAGGGGTTAAAAATGGCTGTATGTGAGAAACTATATTCATGTTCACAGCAAATTGGACAGCTTACAGTAGGCTGACATTGATATTCTTCGCCTATTGCGGCTTTGGTGAGTACAGGCAGAACCGGCGTCCGCATGATTGGGGAAATCTTTGAAGTTTTCCTGTGTGAACAGTCGATTTTGTCTGCTGTAACTATTGTGCCGGTGGTATTAGCGCTCTGAATATTTGCATTCGTTCACATCTGAACAATACTTGCTTTGAGTCTTACTGTCACTTTAAGGGAGGGGATGTTTTTTCGGATCTGTTCCTAGGCTTTATTCCTGTGGCTTCAGTGACAAGATCTTAAGAATTAATGGGGCCTGATAAAATTTCTTTGACACTTGTGTTCAGCTAGCTGAGCGAGCGCAGCGGATTCTGTTAAATTGGGAATTTAAGATTTCCCGATTACTGTGTAAGGGTATGTGCACACATTGGCTTTTTGCTGCAGAAAAATCTGTTGTAAATATTCAGAGTGTTGGCAGGAAAAAGACTATAAAATCTGCAAATTTGTTAAGCATTTGTTCATTTTTTTTTTTTTGCATTCACTTAAGTGGCTGAAAGAATTGACATGCAGCAGATTTAAAAAAAATGTACCGTATATACTCGTGTATAAGCTGACCCGTGTATAAGCCGACCCCCCTACTTTTGCCCCAAAAATCTGGAAAAACCTATTGACTCGTGTATAAGCCGAGGGTGGACCTCAGCACAGGTATACAGCCCCTCAGAGAGGACCCGTTGAAGCGGTAGAACACCGCGAAACGGCGAGCCGTCGTCCGGCACCCCTGCACCCCCTACCCTGCTGAGTATTTCGTTCATGGATGTGAACAAGATTGAATAAACTAGCAAGATCAACCACCGGTGAGTGCGGATATCATTTCTTTCTGTGATTATTGGTCACGTGATGTTCATTCAGATGCCGATGACCCAAGATCCGTGGAGGGACACAATGGTGAGTGCAGAGGAGCTGTGCTTGTCCAGGAGGTGTAAAACATTTGGATTTACTTTTTTTTTTTTTTTTTATTACCCCACCTATGGGATTTTAATAGAACATTTAAAATAGGGGTACACCTACTTTTAAGGGGCCAAAATATACCTAGCACCTGATGATATAATGTAACTCACGTTGGTTGTGCGACTCAGTAGTACAGTTCAAAGATGCATCTTCTAGTTCCAAGACTCTTCAATGGAAACTCATAATAAACCAAACTGATGAGCTGCATGCAGTATAAAAAAAGAAAGTGGGACCTTAAAGGGAACCTGTCAGCTCGTTTTTGCCCCCAAACCTATCACTATCTGTCCCTGCAGCTTCCTACTATATCCCTAACCATCCCTGTCTGACCTAAAACTGTCCTATAATGGTTGTGAAAAATGATTTTGTGACTTAGCCTAGGCGTTCTCCAGGACTCCATCTCCCCCCTGCATACTCAAAAGCCCTCACTGACAGCACCGCATAACAATGAGCCGGCAGATAGACCTCACAATTAACACCAGTGCACAGGCGTGAAAATTTCGCTGCCGCGGACTGAAATGCAGGAGGGGGAATTTTTTAAAATTAAGAAGTCGGGAATTCTATTCTCACACCCACTGGGGCATGATAAACATGCAGTAAGAGGGGGGAGATGGAGTCCTGGGAACACCCACAGTGATTACATGCAGTAGTCAAGAGGAGTAATTAGCATACGGACATGCAAGTCTCAAAATCATTTTTCACAACCATTCTAGTACAGTTTTAGGTCCGACAGGGATGTTTAGGGATGTAATAAGAAGCTGCAGGGACAGGTAGTGATAGGTTTAGGGGCAAAAACGAGTTGGAAGGTCCCCTTTAAGTGCTTTTTTGCAAATGTACAGACTAGGGATGAGCAAACTAATCATAACAGTTCGGTGTTCATACTGAACACAGACTATCTTAAATAAAATCAGAGTTTAGGTATGGCTTTTGGGTGCTTTATGTATGTATACCACTGGAGCGCGAGCATTACTGGGCACTCGGTGTACACTCAGTGCTCAGAGCAGTGCAAGCCAATTGAAGTTTTTGAATAGCAGCACTGGGGGTAAAATCAGTATTATCAAATGTACCCCAGAATGAAAATGGCAAAACACTGCCCTCCCTCCCTGGAAGTGCTTTGTTTATGGCTGTATGTAGGCGGAGAGCTGAACTGCCCAATCATCAGTGACTTCCAATGAGGTTCGGGTCAAGTTTGTGTCCACAACAGAACTTTTTATAAGGTCTGCCTTAACCACCAAAACCCAAACTTCTACGGGTCCGCTGATCTCTCATACTGACCAATTACATTTTTGGAGAGTTTGATTTGGGGTCCAGTTTATATAGAGCAGTCATCTGATGTATAGCAATGAATGTTTTGTAGACTGGAAAACATCTTAAAGATGTCTAACACATTCCACATTGATAAGCTTCCAATTCCAAATGACTGATGGACCATCAGGGCTGCCACTAGGGATTTCGGGGCCCCTTACTTCCAAAATTTTGGGGTCTCCCCTGAGACTCCACCTAGCCTCCACTGGCTCCGCCTCCACCCATGCTCTGCCTCCACTCAAACATACATTACATTTATAGTGAAAAATTGGAACAGCGCCAAAAGTTACCTCAATTTATCTGCAAAGCTTTCCCAACCAGCAATCCAGATTGTTCCTTACAAACAATAGAGTAAAAAAAGGTAAAAAAAAAAAAATGGACTTTATTGCCCAATGCGTGGCCATGCCATTGGGCAATAAAGTCCACTTTTTTCTATATTTTTGTACTGTTTTTCCTTTTTTTACACTCTCTGTTATTTATTACACACACACTTGCTGTATATATAAAAGAGATTACACAATAGAGACGGCTATTAGTTTTATACACAATAGAGATGGCTGTGGGCCGTATACGTAATAGAGGCTGCTGCTGGCTATACACACAATAGAGAATACACAATAGAGACTGCTGCTGGCCATATACAATAGAGAATACACAATAGAGATGGCTGTGGGCCATATAGACAATGGAGATGGCTGTAGGCATGGCCGTATCCACAATGGAAATGACTGCTGGCTATACACACATTAGAGAATACAAAATAGAGACTGCTGCTGGTTGTACACAATAGAGAATACACAATATAGACTGCTGCTGGCCATATACACAATGGAGATAGCTGTGGGACAAATGCAGACTGGAGATGGCTGCAGGACAAATGCACAATGGAGACTGCTGTGGGACCTATACACCAGGGCTGTGGAGTCGGAGTCGTGGAGTCGGAGTTACTGCCCATTTTGGTGGAGTCGGAGTCGGAGTTGGAGTCGGTAGAAAATGTTCCAACTCCGACTCCTAAAGTATATAATAGTAGTTCAATGCAGAAAGTGCTGAATATTATTATTATGATTTATTATTATGTTGTATCTAAATATCTTGATTATTATGTCATTATAATGATTAAAGCCTAATGTTACCATTGACCTACAATAATTTTATCACTTAAATACGAGCCATGACTGAAGGAGTTGGAGTCGGAGTCGGAGCCAGGGAAATTCAGGAGTCGGAGTCGGAGTTGGAGTCGGTGGTTTGATTTACCGACTCCACAGCCCTGCTATACACAATGGAGACTACTGCGAGACGTATGCACATTACAGACTGCTGCGAGACATATGCACATTACAGACTGCTGCGAGACATATGCACATTACAGACTGCTGCGAGACATATGCACATTACAGAGTGCTGCGAGACATATGCACATTACAGACTGCTGCGAGACGTATGCACATTAGAGACTGCTGTGGGTTGTATGCACATTAGTGACGTCTGTGGGATGTATACACATTGGTGACTGTGCAGGACGTATGCACAGAGACTGTGCTCCCGTAATACATCTATGGTCATCATTTTGTAAGTGCAAAAATCTCGCCCTACTGATATTTCCATTAATACTGTAGACGTTAGTGATTTATCGAGCATATCTTGTTGGCAGCACAGAAGAGAATTGCTATGGGTTCTTTTCTTCTACACTGTGGAGTTAGGGACTTTCCATTTCATTGTCAATTTTATGGAGTTGATAGTGTATGTGAGAACTAATGAAGCTAAGAGGGATCATTTATTACATACTTAACAATTGAATTCTCTCAAATGTTGTTCAGTAGTTGGTAGAGCAAAGAGATGCCCGTTATTGCATAAGTGGCACTGGATAGTAGTGGCTTTGTGTGTGTTTTGCATTTATATAATGGATGGGGTCTATAACTAGGGACTATACAACCTAGCACCTTGATGGCTTTTTATCATTTACGCACTAGTCTGATTGCCATATGTGGAGTCAGGAAGGAATTTTTTCCCCCAATATGGAGCTTAGTGTTGCCACATGTTTTTTTTTTGCCTTCCTCTGGATCAACATGTTAGGCTATGGGTTGAACTAGATGGACTTAAAGTCTTCCTTCAACCTTAAATACTATGTTACTGTTGTAGAATAAAGAAGTCTTTGGTGAGGAATGGCAGATAGCTTGTATTGTGCACTGATTATTGCTTATTGAGAATATCATAGAATGGTAGAGTTGAAGGGGACCTCCTGGGTCATCTGATTCAACCCCCTGCTCAAAGCAGGATATCTTAAATCATCCCAGGCAGATGTCTGTCCAGCATCTATGTGAAGACTTCCATTGTAGGAGAACTCACCACCTGTCGTGGCCGCCTGTTCCACTCGTTGATCACCCTCACTGTCAAAGTGTTTTTTCTAATGTCTAGTTTGTGTCTCCTCCTATCCTTATACCATCGACTTCTAGACAATGTTATGCTGACATTTTAAGTCTTTGCTATTAAATATGCTCATCAATGTTGAGTTGGGGGGGGGAAGTGGGACACATGAGACCAGGATCTAGAAAAGCATTTATGTTGCTTAGCGTTCCAGGTCTTCAATAAGAGCAAAACAGAGACCAGATGAACATTTTTGACTCTGAAGACTCCACAATAAGCAGATCTGGATGTGTAGTGTCTGCGTCGTGAACTGTAGGAGCTAAGTGATGAGTTTACATCAAGTTACATTGACACGCTGTAGTAATTTTTTAGTACAGAAATTGACCAGCAACATTTTATCTTTGACATCCTTATTTTATTTATACTATAAACAGATCAGAACGTTAGAGATTTTCCTATTTAATTTAGAAAATATTGGCAACAACACATCTTACAAATGTTGACAGTTTTGAGGAGGTAGTGGAGAGAAGAACTCCGATGGCCATCATGAACAATGATGTGCACCCATTACACGAAGTGTTCATGAGACAGAGGAGCACCATCAGCAATCATCTAATCCTACTAACTGCTATGGGTTGTACAACAATCACCTTCGTGTCAAATCATCAAAGTGATCTGAGTATTATTGATAATCTAATCATATATGGTACTGACCTGCCATGAACATGCATGTATGAGTAACCTCCGTTGGCAATTGTCTACTGTTATGTTGTAATTATAATAATAATAATCTTTATTTATATAGCGCCAACATATTCAATTTACAATTCAGAGGTTCATATTCAAACAATCACAAGAAACAGTTATCAGAAATTCAATACAGAAAACAATACAATACAAAGCATAATACAATACAATAATTAGAGCAGAATAATGACAGCCCTGTTCATAAGAGATTAAAATCTAACAATGAGATGGGCAGGGGCGGGCTGGCGCTTTGAATTCCAGGAGGCAGATTGTCCTGCCAGCCCGAGGTGAGGGGTGGGGGTGGGGGATGGGGGGGTTGGGGTGCTAGCGGAGATCCCGAGGTGAGGAGCAGGGGGAAGGGGTGCTGGCGGAGATCCAGAGGTGCGGGGTGCTAGCGGAGATCGAGAGTTGAGCCCACTCACCACAGTGCCCGCCACGACGCCTGCTGTACGATTAGCAGCCACCTGAGCCAGTCCGCCCCTGGAGGTGGGGGGGACACAAAGTGCAGGTGCTTATTTACTATGATGGTATAGTCCACATGAGTAGATGGGGAACAGATAGGATCAGCATAAGTGGCCACCAACCATTATTTGTGATCCACTTGAGACTGGTGGAGGGGATAGGCTATGTCTAGATGACTTTGACTAGGGATCATGATAGGCCGCCCTAAAAAGATGTGTTTTTAGGGATTGCCTGAAACTATGTAAGTTGTGGATACATCTAATTTCCTTGGGTAGAGCATTCCAGAGAATTGGTGCAGCTCAGGAGAAGTCTTGGAGCCGGGAGTGGGAGGTTCAGATTAATGTAGAAGTGAGTCTAAAGCCACTTCCAGAGCGAAGAGAATGGGTGGGGTGATAGACAGATGAGGGAGGAGAGGTAGGGAGGTGCTGCACTGTGAAGTCATGTCTTTGTTCTGCTAGTGTGATATCGTACGTTCCCTTGGGATCAATAAGGTGTATCTTATTTAATCTTTTCTTATCTTATGTTGGGCCATGTCTACCATCGTGTATCTTCCCTCCTTTTTTTTTTCAACAGTCTGTAAATGTCTGGGAAGTGAGGAGACCATTGCTGGAGTGTTTGTATAGGAATGTTTTCCCATTCTTGTCTGATGCATGAGTCTAACTGCTTAATATGTACATACACGATGCATTGGAAATTAACAAAAACGTGAACTCCACTATTGCTGCAAATGTAAAAAAAAACGATGGCACTGAGATGCTTAACAGACTATGGTCATCTTTGCCAGATTTGTTCTTTCGTTCTTCTCAAGATGCTTTCTAATGGTGAAAGGTCTGGACTGTCAGCGTTCATCACCCAAACTATACTTCTACTGAGCCATGTGTTTTGTTGGATGTAGTATGTGGTTTAGTTTTGTCCTATGAAATAAGCAGCTCCTGAAATGACATGTCTGGATAGCGGTATATGTTGTTCTTACACTTCTATAAAGCTTTGATGAGGTCTCTTAAGATGTGTAAACTGTCCATGCCATTGGCACTACTGTAGCCACATACAATCAGAGGCAGGGTTGTACTGTGCACTGATAAGTAGCTGGATGGTCCCTCTTCCTGAGTCTGCTGGAAACAACATCTGTGGCTATCATGAAGAATTTCACATTTTTATTCATCTGAACACAGATTTTGCCATTTAAAATGAGCTTTGGCCTAGAGGAAACTGCAGTGTTTCTGCATGATGTTCTTCTTTATATGATATAGTTTGAACTTGCATTTTGTGGATTGCACAACAAACTGCGTTCACTGATCATGATGTCTGGAAGTGTTCGTAAGCCTATGCAATCCTTTACAAAATGGGATCATGTTCGTTTTGAGTACAGCACTGCCTGAGGGCAGATCACCATCTTTCTATATTGACCATTGGTCTTGTCCCCTGTGCACATGGATTTCTGAGGCTTTTGATGATATGTCCTGTAGATGGTGGGATATTCAAAGTCTTTGAAAGATTTAGGTTGAACATTTTTTCTGAAATTGTTCCACAATTTTTAGATGCAGTTCACAGTTAACCTCTGACATATTGCATTTGAGAGACTCTTCCCCTTTACCATGCTCTTTTATACATAGCTGTGACTTAGTTGAAAATTTACCCTTTTTTGACTTTCATATGTACCATCTTTTGGAATCCAGGGGATCCCCCCGAATTCCCCCGCAATTGAAAAACTGGATGCAACTGGATGCACCCACTCCGGTATTATCACTGATCCGTCTCGCAGATTAGTGATAATACCGCTGCAGGTGCATTCTGTTGCATCTGGTTGATTACCTTTTATTGCTGATCCAGTTGTAAGTGATATGTCCACTAGTGGGTGTGTCATTTACAACTTTCCTCTGGGCATGCTCCATCCAAAAACCCGGATCCCAGCATCCTGATCCAGCAGGAATCATAGTCCGCAGGATCCGGGTTCCATAGAGCCACATTCAAATTTAAACCGTAGTGCCCCGGATCCGGGTGTTCACAGTTTTTGACACAGACATCAAAACCGCAACAAAATGCGATTTTGGTCTCAGTAAAAAAAATGTGAACACCCAGATCAGGGGGAACCGTTATAAAACTGGATGCACCGCAATGCCCATTTAAAGTCAGCTGGATTCACACTGCTTTCGAAAAATGGTAGTGTGGAACCAGCCATACTTTTACAGCCGTCTATTAACATTGTTCAACTTTTTTGAGATGTGTTGCCATCAATCTCTAAATTTTTTTTTTTTTTAAATATTACAGAAAAATGTCTTGTCATCTGTGTTCTATGCTCTGAATAAAATATGGCTATAAGAGATTTCTAAATAATTTCATTCTTTTTTCT
The DNA here is from genome assembly GCA_033576535.1 of Allobates femoralis. Taxonomy (NCBI): domain Eukaryota; kingdom Metazoa; phylum Chordata; class Amphibia; order Anura; family Aromobatidae; genus Allobates; species Allobates femoralis. The sequence continues at coordinate 74,415,313 of JARQOC010000006.1, read as the reverse complement.
TTACATTGTACACAGCATCCTAAGTTTTGGGAATTGGGTTTTATTGATGACTTGCTGCTAATTCCTTTTAGACTAATTATTTTCCACTGAAATACACTATGTTGGGAAAGTACCCAAGAGTTTCTTTGAGATGGAAAAAAAAACTTCAGTTATATATTACCAAAAAATATAGGTTGTTTTTTTTTTTTTACAAGATTTTCAGTTTTGATGCTTTTTATGAGATTTTTTTTAAGCATTTTTTTCAAACTTTTGACCTTTTGTTTAAGATGCTGCAGATTTTGTAATATCTATCAGAGGAATGACAGCACTCCCTTTTATTATGTGTTTTTGTTAGTTTTTTTTGACAGCAAGATTTTCAAAAAATTTTCTTAAAAATACTTGCTGTATGAGCAGCTCTGTGGTTTTGCCTCTGAATGTAAAAACATAAATTGAAAATATATTTGAAGTAAGTTGGGATGTGGATTTTTGAGGAGAATTTGCTCCAGAATAAATACAAGAAGTGTTTTGGACTGTTTAGGCTTGGCACCCCAAATAATGCCAACTCCAGTTTTAGATACTTTACTACACAATTTTACAGGGAATTGCATTGTTTTCAGCATTCTTCACCCTACATCGTCATGTTTTAGGTCCACCACATATACCGTAATCAAAAAAATAACTACTGAAAAAGATCGGTATGGGGTGTTATAATGGATACCATTCCCTTCACCTTGCTATTTCAGCTGTAAAGTGATGGATGTTTGTGGGTGCGATGGATGTATAAGAGCCGGAATCATAAGGGTAAGGCTGCGTTCACACATTTGCGTATTTTGCTGCCCTTTTTTGCGCGCGCTTTTTGCCGCGTTTTTCGGCCGCGCAAAAAAGCGCAACAAAATACGCAGGGGCTTTCACACACTGCGCTTTCTTTTCTCCAGAAAGCGCAGTGATGTCACAGAGGGGAGGAAGAATCCTGCTTCCTCCTCCCCTCTGTGACAGCCCCATTAGATTTCACAGTGTATTAATATACACTGTGAAATCTAAATTAAACAAAAGCAAATGTATGTAAAATAAAAAAGAATGAATACTTCACCTGTCCGGTGCCTTCTCCCGCTGTCTGGTGCCTTCTGTCGCTCTCCGGTTCCAAGTGAGAGGTGTACTGAGAAGACCTGTGGTGACGTCAGAGGGGGGGCGTTCCCGGGGCGTTCCCAGCGCTGATTGGCTGTTCGCGGTCATGTGATATGTATCACATGACCGCGAGTGCCCGGGTACGCCCCTCTGACATCACCACAGGTCCTGTCAGTACACCTCTCACTTGGAATCGGAGACCAGAGCGGGAAAAGGCGTCGGACAGGTGAAGTATTCATTCTTTTTTATTTTACATACATTTGCCTCTGTTTAATTTAGATTTCACAGTGTATATTAATACACTGTGAAATCTAATGGGCGGTCACAGAGGGGAGGAGGAAGCAGGATTCTTCCTCCCCTCTGGGAGAATACGCAGAAGTAGCTGCGTAAACAATTGACATATCAATTGTTTACGGAGCTGCGCTTTCTCCCGGAAAACGCACTGCGTATTTTTACGCAATGTCTGCACTGCAAAGTGAATTTCCCATTGACTTTGCAGGCAGACAAAAGGCACATTGCGTATTTTGAAAAGCGTGCGTAAAAAAACGCGGCAAAATACGCAATGTGTGAACGTAGCCTTAAATATATACTCTGGTCTGGAGTCTAAATTAAGTTAGGGGGTCCTATACATAAGCCATTATGTTAATAAAAAAAAAAATATATATATATTTTTTTACTTTGCGTGACTTGCTGCTCGAGTCTTGCATTCAGTCTCACACTCGGTGATTCGGTTGCTCGTGTCTCACACTCGGTGATTCGGTTGCTCGTGTCTCACACTCGGTGATTCGGTTGCTCGTGTCTCACACTCTGTGATTCGGTTGCTCGTGTCTCACACTCGGTGATTCGGTTGCTCGTGTCTCACACTCGGTGATTCGGTTGCTCTTGTCTCACACTCGGTGATTCGGTTGCTCGTGTCTCATACTCGGTGATTCGGTTGCTCGTGTCTCACACTCGGTGATTCGGTTGCTCGTGTCTCACACTCAGTGATTCGGTTGCTCGTGTCTCACACTCGGTGATTCGGTTGCTCGTGTCTCACACTCAGTGACTCGGTTGCTCGTGTCTCACACTCGGTGATTCGGTTGCTCTTGTCTCACACTCGGTGATTCGGTTGCTCGTGTCTCATACTCGGTGATTCGGTTGCTCGTGTCTCACACTCGGTGATTCGGTTGCTCGTGTCTCACACTCAGTGATTCGGTTGCTCGTGTCTCACACTCAGTGATTCGGTTGCTCTTGTCTCACACTCGGTGATTTGGTTGCTCATGTCTCACACTCGGTGATTCGGTTGCTCGTGTTTCACACTCGGTGATTCGATTGCTCGTGTCTCACACTCGGTGATTCGGTTGCTCTTGTCTCGCACTCGGTGATTCGGTTGCTCGTGTCTCACACTCGGAGATTCGGTTGCTCGTGTCTCACACTCGGAGATTCGGTTGCTCGTGTCTCACACTCGGTGATTCGGTTGCTCGTGTCTCACACTCGGTGATTCGGTTGCTCGTGTCTCACACTCGGTGATTCGGTTTGCTCGTTTCTCACACTCGGTGATTCGGTTGCTCGTGTCTCACACTTGGTGATTCGGTTGCTCGTGTCTCACACTTGGTGATTCGGTTGCTCGTGTCTCACACTTGGTGATTCGGTTGCTCGTGTCTCACACTTGGTGATTCGGTTGCTCGTGTCTCACACTTGGTGATTCGGTTGCTCGTGTCTCACACTTGGTGATTCGGTTGCTCGTGTCTCACACTTGGTGATTCGGTTGCTCGTGTCTCACACTCGGTGATTCGGTTGCTCGTGTCTCACACTCGGTGATTCGGTTGCTCGTGTCTCACACTCGGTGATTCGGTTGCTCGTGTCTCACACTTGGTGATTCGGTTGCTCGTGTCTCACACTTGGTGATTCGGTTGCTCGTGTCTCACACTTGGTGATTCGGTTGCTCGTGTCTCACACTTGGTGATTCGGTTGCTCGTGTCTCACACTTGGTGATTCGGTTGCTCGTGTCTCACACTCGGTGATTCGGTTGCTCGTGTCTCAAACTCGGTGATTCGGTTGCTCGTGTCTCACACTCGGTGATTCGGTTGCTCGTTTCTCACACTTGGTGATTCGGTTGCTCGTGTCTCACACTTGGTGATTCGGTTGCTCGTGTCTCACACTTGGTGATTCGGTTGCTCGTGTCTCACACTTGGTGATTCGGTTGCTCGTGTCTCACACTCGGTGATTTGGTTGCTCGTGTCTCACACTTGGTGATTCAGTTGCTCGTGTCTCACACTCGGCGATACGGATGCTCGTGTTTCACACTCGGTGATTCGGTTGCTCGTGTGTCACACTTGGTGATTTGATTGCTCATGTATCACACTCTGAAGGACTCCCCAGGGGTTGACATCTCTGGGTTATGTTGAATTGTTTGTGTCCCTCCTTCTGTATGCTAATACTGTATAGTAATACCACTTAGTAATAGCCTTTACTGAACCCATTTTTCATTTTGTATATTTCCTATTGTTTTGTGTTGTTGTTTATTTCTGGGTCTGCAAATTGCCAGTAATTGGGTTAATCTTGGATGTGGTTAACAACCAATAGGTTTTATAATTGATAATTCGTTTAGTTGTAGAACAGGAAATATAAGGACATGAAGGATAATGTGAAACTGCCACATTGTCTTTACATAAAGAGCATAAACGTTCTGTGATCATTTATGTATATAGGCTAGAAGATGTGCATGCGTGTTGTCTGATACACTTATTGTGATAGTCATGGTGAATTATTAATACGCAGACTATTCTTCCCCAGTGGAATGTTACATTTTAGTTACAGAGGAGTGAATTGGTTTGAAAGTAATTGAATTTGTTGCAAATTTCCGATTTGCTATTTTTATTGGATTCTCTGTTGGAGAAGTGATTTAAAGTAATAATGAAAAAAATAAAGTACTCCTCTATCCTAGCATTGCCCCTCACCTGTCCTGTCGCCTCAGCTCTTTGCCCTGTCTTCCCCTTGTTCCCTCTGATGTTCACTCTTCAGGTCTTCCGATGCTGACTGGGCGGGAAGGTTAGTTGGAGTCGGAGTTAGATTCAGGGAAATTGAGGAGTCGGAAGTTTGGCTTACCAACTCCACAGCCCTGGAACAACCAAGATCTGCCATCCACTTTTAACAAATATCCTTGAAAAGAATTTCATGTAATTCGCTCATCTCTAACTATAATCTATTGTATACCATAGCAAAGTACTGTTAGGTTTTACAATAATTTGCCAGAATCTAGAATTTAGATAACCAAAAAAAGCATTGGCTTAAAAAGGTTATGCACCTCTGTCTTCTCACTAAATTTGGGAGGAGGGGACTGACAAGACCTGACTACCAGAAAGCAGTGCTGTGGATTCGGTAAGCCAAACCACCTACTCTGACTCCTCAATTTCTCCGACTCTAACTTCGACTCCGACTCTCTCTACACTGCTCATGTTAGTGATACATTTTACTGTTGTTCAATGTTAACATCAGACTTTTAATCATTATTATGATGCAATAATCAAACTAGAACATAATGATTCATAATAAGGCCCCCTTCACATAATGGTTTTTGGTTTTCCGTGTGGATCTTGTGTTTTGAAGGACCATATGGACAGGAACAGAGTTGTTGAAACAGATGGCAATTATGCTCCCGGATCCTGTTTTTTGAAGGATCCGTTTTCTACATAGAAAATGCTGCAGCCATTGGAAATACTGGTAATGTTAGGAGAGAGACGGAGCAAAGATTGGGCTGGGATGAGCATTACATTTGTTTTGAGCATGCTCAGTAACTAAAACTGGATCGGGAAACGATCCTGTTTTTCCCTGGATCCAGTACCATAGGCTGCCATTATATGTGATCTGGATTAGCGCCGGATTAGTTTCTGTTTTTTTTTTTCTGGTGCTCCCAAAAACTGTACAGTCTCCGATTCTGGGTCCCGGAAAAAATGGACACTTAACGAATCCCGCAGTGAATTCACATAAACGGATAGCCATATATTACCAATCCGGCACCATAGGGATACACGTGAGTCAAAACTGGATCCCCGCCTATCCATTTTAAAACTGATAGACCTGGATCCCCAAAACTGTGGTGTGAAGCCAGCCTAATATTCAGCACATTCTACATTGAACTGCTGTACCTAATTTATTATATATTTTAGGAGTCTGAGTTGGTCCATTTTATACTGACTCCAACTCCGACACCACTACCCTGCCACAAAGCCCCTTGTGTCTTCTCTCCTGGATAGTGCAATGGTTGCTGTTATCCTCTATCTAATGAAGGTTTGTTACTAGGCAAAGAACACCTGGCAACCAGTCTGTCTTCGGCCCTGTTCACACTGTGTTCGTTTTGCATGCACACTGGGTTTCCAACTGAATTTCCTCAAAAACAAGATTCAGAAGACCCCCTGACTGGACCATCAACTGTGTGTTTTTTTTCATTATTTTTCTTGAAAGTGTTGGGTGTCTTCAGATGAGCACAGAAATATAGCCCTCCAAAGTTCTGTATTTAATTGAAAAAATAGATGTTTTCAGAAAAAAAAAATCAGAGGTCAATTGAACTCCATTGGTGTCTTTCCAGTCTATGGTCTCCTGTGTGGGGTTTGTCTGAATTCTGTTTTTAAAGGGATTCAGGTGGAACCTCTAATGCACTGCAGAAAGTCAGTGTGAACAGCAGGGCTGTGGAGTCGGTAAGCCAAACATCCGACTCCTCAATTTCAGTGAATCCGACTTGACCCAAAACGGACACCAACTCCAACTCCACAACCACGGCTGTAAAGCCAGTAAGCCAAACATCTAACTCCAACTGCTCAAATTCCCGGAATATGACTGACTCCACCCAAATTGGACATCGATTCTGATATACAACTCCGACTCCACAGCCCTGGTTAACAGTGCCATAGATAACGCTGCTCTTCTGCCCAAGACTTAATTGTCTCAGTATTGAGGGCAAAAAGACTAGACAGCTCTCAAGAATCCTAGAATAGTAGAGTTAAAAATGGGAAAGGAAACGGTGTTCACCAGTCCGCGCTGCCAGGATCCACTTTTTCCAGGGAAGAAACTCACGATCAGATGTGATATGATCAAAACCTTTTATTGCATCCAATATGGATGCAATAAAAGGTTTTGATCATATCACATCTGATCGTGAGTTTCTTCCCTGGAATAAGTGGATCCTGGCAGCGCGGACTGGTGAACACCGTTTCCTTTCCCATTTTTTACTGTGTGATTCCACGTGCAAGTGGTCGGTGGGAGTCCAGCAGCAGCCATCCGGATAAAACACTACATGTCTGCATACCAGTTGTGGGTCGCACAACTGAAATAGGTGAGTGGTTCCTTTATACCACCGGATTGTCAGTGTCTAAGTGATAAGGCACTATTGCGCCTCTTGTTCCCCTTCCCCTTTTTCTTTCATTAGAATAGTAGAGTTGGAAGGGACCATATAGGTAATCTCCCAGGCCCCCTTATCATAGCAGAACCAAGATGTGTAGCCCACTTTCTAAAGGACCATATCTAATAGTAAAAATAATTTTGGTGAAGATCTAAAGCAGCCCCGAATTCTATGGTACATTTGTCACATTCTTTTATGCTCCCCTAAAGCCACCGTTTACCATAACCATGTCCTTCCTTAAATATATTGTTACATAAATTTTATCCCTCTCGTCCGAGCCTCTTACTTTCTTCTTTCTGTGTTGTAAACTCTCATGGTTTTTTGCTTGAATCCCTTCATCAGTGCATTCCACAGTTAATCCTCTGTCAGAGCAGCCATGTCTATGGGACGGGACGGAGGTCTGAGAATCGTCACCCAGAGAGGGGGAGAGCCGGATTGTGTGTTTCATTTTACGTCTGTCTGGATCCACCCTTCATGGGGAACCTACAATTTCTGTAAAGTTGAAATGTAATTTCTGTCCTATATTTCTCTATTACATAGTTTTGCATGTGAGTATAAGAGTCATGGGACATTGGGGTTACCTCGCTACTGGATGTCACCATCAAACCCAACTTGCGTGTTTGGATTCCTTAAAATTACTTTGGAACAAGACTTGAGCACATTCCCGTCAATCTTAATGAAATATTTGGGCTCTGATCTTGTAGTACATAGAACTGAATGACTGGTACTATTTGCAGGTAGGTCGAATACACTTTTATAAACATATGTGACGTAGATCACACAACGGTCTACAACAAATGGGGGAAATACTGTGTGCAATTTTTCATTTTACAAATGTTATGAATACCTTTTTATGAGTGATTCCATGTGTTACTCTGTGATTATTAATATTTCTCAATTTTATATTGTGATTTGTTGCCTCTTGCGTCTGATGTTTCTTTTAATTTTTGTATGGAGGAGTTTACAAGAAACGTAATTAAAATGTGTCCAGTCCAGGTTCTTAAAGATTCTCTTCCAGTAAGTCAACTCGCAAGACTGGAAATACTGACGTACGTTTCATAAATTAGATCCGCTCTGTCAGCATGTTGACTTACTAATAAAGAGCTAAAATATTCTCTTACGGAACGTTCTCCAGTGAATATTGATGAATTAAAAGGCTTTGAATTCTTAAGGAAATCTAAAGACTGATGAAGAAGTGTGAATAGTTACTGAGTTATATAGGTGAAGGGAAAGCAAAACAGATGGCGGCACTATTTCTGACATGTAGAGAGTTTGTTAAAGTTTCCTGATAATAAAAAAACATGGCGTTTTATATTTTTAGTAAATGTATTGACAGAGAGTAGCTTAGCTGCTGATCTTACAAGGTGTGCTTACAACGGACGCAACTCTGTCCGAGTACTTGTAGAGTGGACATCCGCTGCTACTCCTTGTGCCGGCTATGCACAGTGGCAACTACAAAGAGTAATAATGCAGGATGTAGAAGCAAAACCAGAAACCACTGGAAAAAAAGTCGGTCATACCATACCTCTACCCAAGAGCCGACTTGTTCCAGCAGCGCTGAGTGGTCCTTGTTCCTCTTCAACACCCTTTATTACAGAATATTGTAAAAAAAACTTGACATTATGAAACATATGAAAAGGAATGTTTGTAGCTGCTCCACAGCCAGATGACGCATGGTACCCTGGTACCTTTTACACACCGGGACCTTAAAACTCTCTGTTCACACCAATGCTGTGGAGTCAGTAAGCCAAACCTCCGACTTCCCAACTACCTTGAATTCGACTCAGACTCCGACTCCACCAAAATGGACTCCGACTACACAGCCCTGGTGTATAGTCGATAAGCCTTACCTCCAACTCCAACTTCGACTTTTCAATTTCCCTAAATCTGACTTTAAATTCGACTCAACCAAAATGGTCACCGACTCCACGACTCAATCTCCACAGCCCTGCCTCTTACAGAAGATCATTACTGTATATAGCTTCATATCATCTGAGTTGTATGGTGTAGTAAGAAAGCACTCGCAACAGTGTATGGTGCCATACACAGAGAGGTAAATCTGTCTGTAAATTTCTAGATTTTTGACATAACACCTTATCTGAGAGAAGAATGATGTAGACACAGACACTGATTCCAGGGATGTCTAACTTAAGGTACCGTTAAATGCTTCAATGTCGTTAAAATCTCACTAACGATCTTGGGGGTGCGCGGTCGTTGGGACATCTTTTTGACATTGTTGGTGAGATGTTACATGTCTGGACGACGCGACAGCGATGTAGCGAGCAGCTATCATTCACACAACCCAGCGAACGATACTTGTTCACTGTTGTGAATGGTGCGAAGTTTATTAACGACATCGTTATCGCGGTGTCACACACAACGATGCAGCAGGTTGGCTGATGAAAGATCGTTTGATTTGAGAACATGTTCTCAAATCTGCGATCAATGATCCAACTATTTATCGTAGGCGTATCTCGGTGTCACACGCAACGACGTCCTAACGATGTCGTTTGAACGATTCCAAACCTGTGACGTTTAGCGATATCACTCACGATCTCGTACCGTGTAATGGTACCTTTACTGGTCTGCTTGCTGTAGTTTTGATACAATCACAGTTTTATCAGCAGGAGATTATCTCTAGACGACTTGTAAATCTGCTGCCATGTAGACCTCCATATTAATGAGTGCTGTATATCCCTTTACCCACCACTAAGTGGCAGCTTTCTGTGTACACTATACATAGGCAGACAACTGCCAATCAGTGGTGTGGGTGGGGTTACACCGACCTCAGAATTCAGAGGACTGGTAAGTTTGCAGTAGATAAAACAGTGCATTTAGCAAAACTACAGCAAACAGCTCAGTAAGTGATATGTTGGGTCGAATTGTGGTTTCTGCCCTTACATCATGCAGCTCTCAGGGTAGAACTCTCGTCCCCTTGCCTTTTTTACTGCCATAATAGTAGTATTCTCTAAGCATTCTAAATCAATTGATGGTTAGTTTTTGCTTTTCATTGTCTTTTCCGTGTCTGTTTCTAGTGTTTGTACATCCAGTGACTGCTACAAGAGTCTGGTTTTCTCTATAGCTTTTCTTGTTACGAGTGACCTAGAACAGGCATGGGTTACTAAGCATGAACTGGAAAATATTAATGATCAAAGCCGAGGCTTAAAGCAAACCCATCACAATGTTGTGGCAACGTGGCACTGCGCTGTGTCTGTATCCTCCTGCATTACATTGAACAGAGCTTTGCCAGAGTGTGACACCTATGTGTCATTCCGCAGTGTCTGCACCACAGCACTCATCGAGCTGTGTCATGCTTTCCTTTACTGGACAATAGTTTATTATTTTACTGATATTTGTAATAAGCCTATCCTGAAGAAGAGAGAGGTATTACGGCTTAGCTGGCTTCCAGATTTTTGGTGTTGATTCACTTGTTGGCAGTACTTTGCCATGTGAGCCTTGGAAATAATGTTGTGCCACATGTATCCCTTCCCGATAGGTGTGTCATTTTCTAAAAAATGAGCTATATATATATATATATGTATAAAAAGTGCTGCTTCTCCCTCTATGTGTATATGTTGTATATATATATATATATATATATATATATATATATATATATATATGCACGTGCTTCGCCCACCGGGGCCTTAGGGTACTCGGAGTCGGGCCCTCTAGTCGTCGTCTGGGGCTGCAGGATGTCACGTTGTTGTGACCCGGCCCACTGGTCCCGAGCGAGTCAATAAAGGGGGGGGTAAACAGTTTTCTGATTAAATAAATCGTGATACCACCAGTGGTCTGTGGCCAGATGTAGCCACCGCTGCAAGCGGACCTCTGGGAATGATGGGAGTAGCACCGATATGTTTCGCCCCTACCAAGTGTGTCAGTTGTGCTCTTAGGCAACCTACTATTGGCAACTCTCATTACCGGTCAGTCCCCTCGCAGACACACAATTAGAGCCCTACACAGTTCTGAGCTTTACCAGGTTTTTACATCTTGCTCGCAGATTTTACAACCAAAACACAGTCAGTTCAACAGTGGCTCCGGTCTGGTGTTAGCAGCTGGGACAGCTTGTCTGCGACACCCCCTTTCATATTCCTTTTGGGCCTCTTTCACTCCATTCCGCACACTAGCTACGGTCCAGCGGTCCTGGGCTCTCTGGTGGCTCTCTTACGGGTCTCCTAGCCCTAGTTCGACGGCCTTCCTTTCACTGTGTCGGAGGTTGTGTCGTGGGACATAAAGACTCCACAACCCTGCCGAATTCGTGGTGGGGCATGCAGCTTCCCTGCCACTTCAACAGAGCCGTCACTCTGGTTCCGGCCCGGTACCTTGGTGTCCCCAGCTGACTCGGACACACCTTGGACCCCCTCTGTCTTCCCTAGGTTCTCAGCTTGGGACTCTGACTAGTCATTTCGTGGCACAGGCCGCTGGGTCTGGGTTCTTTCGGTGTTGTCTCTCTTGCTGACGGGTGTTACGGCTGCTCTTTTCTCTACTCTTAAACTAACCAAATACTAGCCTCCTCTCCTTCTCTCTATTTGGTCTTGTGCCTTCCTTTTTGTTCTCGTTTTCTGTTCCCACCCCTACCCTGGTCTTCCCCTAACGTTCCACCCTCCACCTGGCTCCTCCCGCTATCCTGTTTCTAGACGTGAAGTAACTTAGACTTGGGATGTGTTGGGTGTGTTTGTGTGGGGTGACCGACTTACGATCCCAGCTCCTGCGCCATCTAGTGGCGACCAATTCACAGGGGCACCACATATGTAAAGAAAGAAGAAATTTGCTTGCATTCGATCCTCTACTGACTTTCTGATTTCGATTAAATTAATTAGCACTGTGTGTAGCCTCCTGTCTCTTTCTACCTCCATGTCAAAAACGCCTTTCACCTTAGCATCCAAAGAGATGCGAGTTGATCAGATACGTGGCTCTGCAGAATCTATAACCACGACCGGACACATTTTTTCACTTGTTTGTTTGTTTTTTTTTTTTAATTTTTTTATTCTACATATACATAAATATTTAGTTTTTATTAACTTAATTATTTTTTTCATTTACCAATTTCATTTTTTCTTTAGTCCCTTATGATAATTGTAGTGTTGTACTTGTGCATACAAATACGCTTATGCCCTAGTAGGCATTTATAGGAAAACCGTTGAATACCTATAGTCATGTCCTGGGTGATTTCTACATTGATGTTGGCCCCAGTGATCATGGGGTTTGTGCCGTTATTATTTTCGTATTTGGTGTTGGGAGACACTGCGTCATACTCGGTGGTCTTTACAGGGGCTGTTCACTGCTTGGACATCCCTATTCATTCCCCATGTGGCCCCCATAAAAAGCCTATACTCCCCTCTGGTGCCAGAAAGAATACGCTGATAGGCACTGCCCCATAGTATAACATGTGACAAGTTATACCTATCAAAACATTGGATAGCACATGGCCGTACTACGGTATATGGTTGTGTGAATGAACACTGTGTACAAAGTCTATAGACAGTGAGCTGCTAATCACAGAGGGAGCGTGCGGATCTTGGGCTCATGTGCTGATGTGTCCAGGAATAATAAGCTACTGGTGCTAAAACAAACATTCCAGGTAAACAAAACACTTTGATAAGAGACAATCTACTAAATTCTTTGTGTTAACCCTTACAGCATGCTGTCTTCAGATTGCATAGCAAAGACCCGCTGACAGATTCCCTTGTGAAAAAACAAGATGCCTTGATCGTAGGAGTGCGTTCTTTCTTGGAGAGAGTATATTATAAAATGTTAGATTTTTTTTTGTTTAATATCAATTCAGAACCACAATTGTAAGTACGTATTTATTTTTTTATTGAACTGCACAGAATCTGCAAAAAGGAGATAAACGCCCTCATTCTTTGCTAGATTATGATGCCATTACTTCTAAAGAGACGTTTCCTAGGCCGTGAAGGGGTTACTGCTGTGACTGTCAACTGGAGACTGCAAGCTCATTAGACCTGGACTGTGCTGAATAGCGCGCACGCAGCTCTGACATTGTACAGTACATTGAATATTGATGCTCCGGCTGCAGAGTCACAGACAGTTACAGATCGGCCATTATTACCCGCGTTACCGCTAACCCTAACCATTCTTGGATTCTGAGTTGCAAAACATTTATTGGCCGCTTGCTTCCACTGTTGTAGCAATCTGCAGGTTGGGAAATGATATTGTTATAACCTGTTTTTATAAGCCCAGGAAAATAAGCTATCATTGTAGGTCTTCCATTGTCTGCATGTAAAATAATATCCTGTACTCGTTAAAGCCTGCAGCAATTAGCACGTCTTGTGCAAGAAACGCTGAGATTGTGCCAGGCGATAAACTGCCTTTATATAAGCGGTTGTAAACGTTCCTCCGCTCTGCGGTATGTGGCACATCATAAAGAAGGGGGAGCTATACGGCAGCATGTGTGTAGGGCAGCTACAAGGCCTGTGTGTATAGACTGCAGATGCTGCTCAGGGGCATCTCTAAGTACCGGTTACCATAGCAACCTGCATCCTATGGATGACATCAGTGCAGGCCTATTTTTAGGGATTTTGCACACCCGTCACTTTCTCTCCCGAGATTGCAGGACCTCAAGTTGTCATTAATACGTAGTAAAAATAAAATGGATGTTTTTAGTTTTATTGCCTTTAATGAAAATCGCTTTGTCACAGCTGCAAAATGACTCCCCGTGGCCTCTGAGATCAGTATCTGTAAGTGTATATTGCCGTACCCTGGGCTGCTGATAATGTCTACACTTTTATCCTAACATACAAGTGGATTGGGGAAAGTTAACCTGTATGTCTATTCTCCTACTGTCATGTGCATTAATGTTCTTCCCTTATAAACCTTTTTCTCTGGGTCTTGCTCACCTACCTTTTTTTTTTTTTTTTCTTTTGCTCTTGCTCGCCCCTTTCTCTGGCTCTCTCGCCCTTCTCTGGCTCTTGCTCGCCCCCTTTCTGGCTTCTTGCTTGCCCCTTTCTCTGGCTCTTGCTTGCCTTCTCTGCTCATTGCTCAGCCCCTTATCTTGGTTCTTGCTCCCTTCATCTTATCCCCTTCTCTCTCTTGCTCCCTTTCTCTGCTCCTTGCTCACTTTTCTTGTCTCTTTGCTCCCCTTTCTCTGCTCTTTCTTGCCCCTTTCTCTGCTCTTGCTCTGCCCCTTTCTCTGTCTCTTGCTCACCCCTTTCTCTGGCTCTTGCTCACCCTTTCTTCGGCTCTTGCTCCCCCTTTCTCTGGCTCTTGCTCCCCTTTCTCTGTCTCTTGCTCGCCACTTTCTCTGCTCTTGCTTGCCCCTTTCTCTGGCTCTTGCTGCCCCTTTCTGCTCTTGCTCGCCCCTTCTCTGGCTCTTGCTCCCCCTTTCTCTGGCTCTTGCTCGCCCTTTCTCTGGCTCTTGCTGCCCCTTTTTTTCTCTTTTGGCTCTTGCTCGCCCCTTTCTTGGCTCTTGCTCGCCCCTTTCTCTGGCTCTTGCTCGCCCCTTTCTCTGGCTCTTGCTCGCCCCTTTCTCTGGCTCTTGCTCGCCCCTTTCTCTGGCTCTTGCTCGCCCCTTTCTCTGGCTCTTGCTCGCCCCTTTCTCTGGCTCTTGCTCGCCCTTTCTCTGGCTCTTGCTCGCCCCTTTCTCTGGCTCTTGCTCGCCCCTTCTCTGGCTCTTGCTCGCCCCTTCTCTGGCTCTTGCTCGCCCTTCTCTGGCTCTTGCTCGCCCCTTCTCTGGCTCTTGCTCGCCCCTTTCTCTGGCTCTTGCTCGCCCCTTTCTCTGGCTCTTGCTCGCCCTTTCTGGCTCTTGCTCGTCCTCTGTCTGGCTCTTGCTCGCCTCTCTCTGGTCTTACTTGCTCTTTCTTTCCTGCTCTTGCTGCTTCTTTTTGTTCTCTGGCTCTTGTTCTCTTTTTTTTTTGGCTCTTGCTCACCCCTTTCTATGGCTCTTGCTCGACCATTGTTCCGACTCTTTCCTTAATGGCTACTTTCATTCTTTACTCCTCATACTTTATTCACAGTCATGCTACCACAGATACCAACTGATAAACGGAGCTTCCAGTATAGGGATTTGCGGAGATAACCATCTCCTATGATATGAAGTGTTCTATAACTGGACAGTCCTGTGAAATCAAGAAGCGTATCTTTATAGGATTTCCCTCTATCAAAATATTTCTCCCCATGTGTTTGCTATGTGAATTGGTTGGTCTAACAACTCTTGTATAATTAGTTGACATGTCTTCCTTCACGCTGTGTAAACTCTAGCACATTACTCGTTATTTAACATAGTGTGAGTCATGTGTGAAAAGCTGCAATGTACGTGTTACAATAATCTGAGAATTACCATTTTGGGCGTTCTCAGGAAGGATTCTGACCTGGAGGCCAAGGAAACGTGTAATTGACTACGCAGCACATATAGTGTGATAAAACCTTGCAAATTCATGATCTCTCAATTCCCTAGAAATAAAACATAATGTGTTCAGATTAAACAGTTCGATACAGTTGACATGAGCAGAGTATAGCTCATTGTATTGTGCCGAAGTAAAGATATATGTACCTGCTACAGGGTGCTGTGCGCATAGCGTATCATGTTATCGACCGCATGTTCTGTTTACATGGATTGATGTGCTGCCGAAAAATGATGATTTTTAGACCATTTTAAAAATCTGTGCACCTAATTAATAATTTTTTTTTTTCTTATTTGTGGGGTTTTTACTGTCCTGTTTAGTCTGGCCAATAGTTGGGAATAAGTGTTCCTATGAGCAATTGTGCACTAATTTGTTTGGTTCATCTAAATGAGCTAGTATAGTTGACCAAGCATGTAATCAGCTAACAGTTACATATAATGCATAGTGTGGTGTTACTTGGGGATACTGCAAATGCATGATGAGACCATGTAATAGATTTCACCACGATAACTTCATAAATGGAGATAGTTTGTAATGTCACTGATATGAGAAGCAAGAATTGCAATTTCCGTTTTTATCTTCCCTGATCTTTCTTCACTTAAGATAAATGGCAGGAGAGGACAAGTAAAGGAGAGGGGCCTCTGTGCAAGAGCAATATATGGGCCCTTTACAGTCCAATGGTGTCAAGGAGACAGCCAGAGGGGACAGCCAGAGGGGTCATGAAGATATCCCACTGATGTCAACAATTTGTCACAAACAGCACTGTTAGACCAGTTATTGGGGAACTAAAAGTGAGTGTATTGTATGAATATGTGCAACCGATTCCAACTCGTGTAATATATACCTTGATACAGTCACTGCCCAGCTCCACAATAATCCAAAAAACTACACTGTGTGCAGAATTATTAGGCAAGTTGTATTGTAGAGGATTATTTTTATTATTGATCAATAACTATGATCTCAATCAACCCAAAAGACTCAAATATCAAAGCTTAATATTTTTGGAAGTTGGAGTGGGGTTTTATTAGATTTGGCTATCTTAGGAGGATATCTGTTTGTGCAGGTAACTATTACTGTGCAGAATTAGGAAGCTTAATGAAAACCAAATATATTCCCATCTCACTTGTTTATTTTCACCAGGTAGACTAATAAGGGCCTGTCACACGTGTCAATGTCGCCTGCGATATCGCTCATGCGTCACAAATTATTAATCGCCTGAGCGATGTGGAATTATCGCAGGTAAGATGTCACACGCGTCAATATGACCCAGCGATGCGGTGAGGTCGCCATCTTGCGAGCGATTTTATTTAGTCGCTTGTACGATGTCAAAATAGAAAATACGTCGCTGAGTTTAGTGTCACACGCAGCGATGCACAAGGTCTACTGAGCGATGAGCGACAGGTTTTACATCTGGCAGTGAAACCTGCGATCGACGATCAGCGACATATCGCTGGTTGCATCGCTTGGTCACACGCTTCAATGTCGCTCCTGCGTCACTTTTACGTCGCTTGAGCGACTGAAAATCCGTGACGTACGAGCGACATTGACAGCGATATCGACGCGTGTGACATCCCTTTTATATAACTGCACAAAATGTAGAAGTAAACATTTCTGACATGCAAAAACAAAACCTCAAAAAATTAGTGACCTTATAGCCATCTTTCTTTATGATGACACTCAACAGCCTTCCATCCATAGATTCTGTCAGTTGCTTGATCTGTTTACGATCAACATTGCGTGCTGCTGCCACCACAGCCTTCCAGACACTGTAGATCTCACATTTTAGGAGGGGCCACAGGTTCTCTATCGGGTTCAGATCAGGTGAACAAGGGGGCCATATCATTATTATTTCTTCAATTAGACCTTTACTGGCCAGCCACGCTGTGGAGTAGTTGGATGCATGTGATGGAGCATAGTCCTGCATGAAAATCATGTTTTACTTGAACAATACCAACTTCTTCCTGTACCACTGCTTGAAGAAGTTGTCTTCCAGAAACTGGCAGTAGGTCTGGGGGTTGAGCTTCACTCCATCCTCAACCCGAAACGGTCCCACAAGTTCATCTTTGATGATACCAGCCCATACCAGTACCCCACCTCCACCTTGCTGGCGTCTGAGTCGGAGTGGAGCTCTCTGCCCTTTACTGATCCAGCCTCTGGCCCATCCATCTGGCCCATCAAGAGTCACTTTCATTTCATCAGTCCATAAAACCTTTGAAAAATCAATCTTAAGATATTTCTTGGCCCAGTCTTGACGTTTTATCTTATGTTTCTTGTTCAAAGGTGGTCGTTTTTCAGCCTTCCTTACCTTGGCCATGTCCCTGAGTATAGCACACCTTGTGGTTTTTAATACTCACATTGCAGCTCTGAAATATGGCAAAACTGGTGGCAAATGGCATCTTGGCAGCTTCACGCTTGATTTTCCTCAATTCATGGGCAGTTATTTTGCACCTGTTTTGCCCAACACACTTCTTGCGCCCTGTTGGCTATTTGCCATGAAACACTTGATTGTTCTGTGATCACGCTTCAAAAGTTTGGCAATTTCAAGACTGCTGCATCCCTCTGCAAGACATCTCACAATTTTGGACTATTCAGAACCCGTCAAATCTCTCTTCTGACCCATTTTGCCTAAGGAAAGGCATTTTCCTAATAAGTAAGCACACCTTATATAGGGTGTTGATGTCATTAGACCACACCCCTCCTCATTACAGATATGCACATCTCCTGATTTACTTAATTGGTAGATGGCTCTCAAGCCTATACAGCTTGGAGTAGGACAACATGTATAAAAAGTATCATGCAATCAAAAACTCATTTGCCTAATAATTCTGCACACAATGTATTAGCTGCCACCACCAATCATTTGTGCAGGTAGATTGGATATTATCTATTACAGATCAGAAGAGCTGCCGTAAAGTAAACCTCGCGAATGCGCAATGTGCATCGTGAGGCCCGTCAATACACCTAAAGGGTGTACTGACATCATCCGAGCCGGATATGACACGATTAGCGTCGTGCCGGCTAATCTGCCCATGGAGGAGGGCGAGGATGATTGGGAAGCATTATCACGCCCATTGGGGCGTGAATACAAGCGACGGAGGCGGTGAAAATAAGCCACAGGGAACACCTTTTGCGACTTCTCAGGGAACGAGAAGCCTCAGTTCAGTAAGTATGAAAAACACCTTTTTCAACTTTCAAAAGACACATTTAGGACACAAAGGGTTAGGTAGAATTACCATTATAAGGTGCAGGGACAGGTATTGATAGGCTGGGGGGTGATTTTTAGGGGTCAGGTTCCCTTTAAGAAAACGGACAGAACCTACAGCATGTTGCACTAGTGGCGGACCTTGTGCCAAGAGGGCCCTGGTGCAGCAGCTGATGGTGAGGAGCGGGAGGGGGGGGGCGGTCGGGTGCTGGCGGATGTCGGCGAGGACCGGGGGGGTTTGGGGTGGGGTGCTAACAGGTGATGGCGAGGGGAGGGCTATAGGTGCTGCGGCTCCTACCTGCGCCGGGCCGCGCTGTCCTGGGAGCCGGGGCGGCAGAGGAGAGGAGGGGCGGGATCAGCCAAGGGAAGCAGGAAGCTTCCCTCAGTTAACCCCCTCTCCTCTGACACAGGGTCATGGGGGTCAGCTGGGTACCTGCCTGCAGGCTTGAGGGGCCCCCTAGCTGGTCGGGGCCCTAGTGCAGCTGAACCAGCTGCACCACGGTAGGTCTGCCCCTGCGTTGCACCCTTCCAGGACTGACAAAGGCAGAACATTTGTTTTTTGCCTTTTATCAACATAACTTACCTCCCCTTGGTGATCTAAGGTGGGTGCTGTTTGTGGGGTGTGCTTGACCCTTGAAAAATGTATGAGATCCCCAACTTTTTTGATATCTTCACCTCTGAAGGTCCCAGGGGAAGGATAGGGTGATCATGTTTTTATCACTATTTTGTCATTCTATAGATATGAAACATGGCAAAGCTATCATCACAACCATAGCATGCTTGGTGGATTTTAATTTAGAAGTCATAGCATGTCTTTAAAAAAAAAAAGTGCATATTCTTCCACTCGTATTCACCAAGATAAAAATGTATATCCCATAAATATTGGATTGCTACAAACACCCAATTTTCATAATTGACCACTGGTGCTCAAGTGTCTGGGATTCTGCCATGATCAAAGAATGCTGTGGCCTGAGATATGTTATAGAAATCTCAGACTTTAGTTTTTCTCCTAGGAGATATACTAGTTTTACGGTCATTACCTGTCCACAACAGGAGGTCCTGCTTTCAATGAAAGGTCATTTCTTTCTAATTTCTACAACTACTCTATGACAAATAGCTTGCACAATTCCACCTACTTTGGAGGTATCAGTGGACTTCTTTATCTCTTGTGCTCCTGTGCAGGAGCACAGGTTGCACCAATAGTATGTACCCTTCTGCAAGAGGTTTGTAACAGTTGCTCTTCTGTATCCATCCAGCATGTTACCTTCTGTGACCATTTTAAAGACAAATTGTCATCAGAAAATGACCTGTTGTGTGTTCTCCGGGTGCTGCCGTTTCCCCCCACACTCCAAAGACATAATTGATAGAGAATTTAGATTGTCGGCATCAATGGAGACAGTGAGGACAATGTTTGAACAGCACTGCAGAATATGTTGGAGCTATGTAAGCTTTCCTAACCAATCAATAAATAAATGAAAACCAATTTTTATGTTAAACATGTTTTTAAAACATTTTCATAAATTATTTTTATATTTAATATCACTAATCACTATTTATATTTAAAATAAATAAATCTTGCAACTTCTTTTAATCCTCCACTAGGCTCAAGGTCAGACTGTTCTGCACATCAGACTTTTCAGAGGTCTCATTATCATTACAGACTTACAAAGACAGGTAACACCATTTATATGCCGAGAGTGACCCAGAATCTACCTGTCCTGAAACAAAAGCTGAGCCCGACTTTCTTCTCCTTTGGCTGTTCCGTTTGCAGTAGTCCATGCTAGGTTTTCATCTACACATGGCATACTCCCTGATCGAAGCACCCAGCTGTAGCTGCAGAATTGTCAACAGTTGCCAGGAATTGGCTGCTACTTTCCTAGGCTAGGCACCAGTCAGGTTTCTGTCATCTCAGCTTCTACTGACTTTAATGATGCAACAAGGGTTATTTTAAATTTCAGTCCTGTTTTTCTTGGTGTTGTCCACACTAACTTCTCAGCAAGTTACCAACCTTTTGCAAATGTTCACACATCTCTTTAAGTGACTCTACTGTTTGTCATTCTACACTGGTCTCCTGTGCTTAACAATTTTGTTACAAGTTCCAGTTTGAAAACATTGCTGCTATTAACCATTTTCCCTGCTGGAACATATGAAACTGCATTTAATGCTGTTATACCTGTGATTAACCATTTCCTTGCTGGAAGATACCAGATTGCTTTTGCTCTTGATTAGGTTTATAGCTTTATCTGTTGCCCTGCTGGAAAATGTCAGATTGCATTTCGGTGTTTAGCTGTAATTTTGCTGGAAGATGTGTTACCTATACAGCTTCTATAATATATGTACCGTGTACTTGGCTCTGACTCACCTGTGCTCCTTGCTCAGCTTGTTTTCCTGCTGTTCTGCTTACTCAGCTGTCCAAGTCCTTGCTGTTCTCCGAGTTGTCCATCAAGACTCACTGTGCTGAACCATTGCCACTGACCCTTGTTGCTCGTCAGGACCTACTAGGTGAGCCATTAAGACCACCATTCACAATAGCTAATGTCACAGCCCACCTCCTCACCTCTCTTTCACAATGACTTACCCAGATTAAAGCATGCCCAGTCCATACAAACAGTCCATTTTGAAGAACAAGCAGGAGTATATGAGTAGGGGCAAGCTTGAACATTGCAAGAATAAATTATTTTTCTAATATAAATTGTGCTATGAATATATACAAGGAAATATATATAGTTTTTTTTTTTATATAATATAGATTTAGCATAAACCCTGTTTTAGGGTGGTTTCACACTTGCATTTTGTGTCTTGCATCCTGAACAAGCCTGTGTCCCTATACTTAACATTGGGCCGCATGGACATGTACTCGTATCAGTATTTCCAGCAGGGTCATGCACCACTGTGGTCATTTTACCTTTCTCCCCCCGGAATGCAGAAATATTAGTTTGGTTTTTGTGGCCAACCACCCACATCTGTTATTTATTATATTTGGTTACGTGAGAAAGGGTTACATATAAACAAGTTAAAATACAATGAACAAGTAGTGACAGACTGATACAGCGAGAGATAGGACCCTGCCCTTGGGGCTTACATTCTACAGGGCAGTGGGGAGAGAGACAGTAGGTCGGGTCTGCTCTGGGTGGCCTAAAAAAACCCCGATGTATGCCATCCAGCCGTATGTGTCTACAAATAAATAGGTCCCAATTTCATCCAGATCCATTTAGAAGGGGACTTATGTTTAAGCTGGTTTCACATTGTGTTTTTTGGGTATCCGTGGCTGTCTGTTATAAAACCGACAGCCACGGATCCGATTTGGCCACCATGTATCCCTATGAGCACGGATTGGTGCTCTATTGCCATCCGATTTGTCACTGATCCGATTCTGTCCATTTTTTGCTGTACCCAGTATCGGAGACTGCTCCGATTTTGGGCACAGTGGACCAAATCGCACGAATCGGATCCGACAGTGGTCCGCGGCAATTAACATGGAGGCCTATGGGTGCGCGGGTACGGGAAAAACATCGGATCATTTCCCGGACCCGATTTTAGTGTACTGAGCATGCTCAGTACACTAAAACTGCTCTGTTCCTGTGTAATTTCACTTTCGCAATGTATGTATATGTGGCACCCCTGCAGGGGATTGCCACAGGTTACACTGGTGCAAGGAAAGGACTGACACCTTGGTTTGCTCAGCACACAACATCCCACCACTCCAGACCTGAAGGGGGAGCTCTACTGACTGCGTTAGGTCAGTTCCCCTTTAAGAAGATCCAGGCTGAGAGGAGGAGACAGTTAGTCCCAGGAGACACTTGGCAGTTAGTTCATGTGAGGAGAGGAGAAGGGAGGAGGGAGCTGTGGTCTCTGGTGAGAGGTCAGTCCAGGGCTAGGGATAACGACCTGCTGTTCATACCACAGGGAAGGGGCCGGAGGCAAGTAGAGGAGACAGGGAACAAGAAGAGGGATCCAAATATATACCCCTTTAGCACAACCGACACTTGAGTCCGATGCTGCCAGCCTGCAGAGCCGCACAGGAAAGCCCAGTAAACTCAGGAGGAGTTCAGCCCTGAGGAGATAGTGGAAAGGACATTAAACTGACCAAGCACAGGACCAGGGGCCGCAGGAGGAACAGGTACCCCACAGGAGGACCTCATTGTCAGTTTAAGATAACAGTGAAGTGGAGGGTTCAGGCTCAGGCAGGACTCATCCCACAACGCAGAGCACAGAACAGAGGAGGCCTCATAACTTTCCAAGGTGTTAGTCCCAAATTGCACGGGAACCTGGTTAGTACTCTGGACTGTACCTGTTATGTGACCATCAGTAAAAGGTACCGAAACAACGATCCCTGTGTGTCTGTGTGCCTGTTTAACGGCGGTAATTCACCTTGTGCCAGAAGTGACCTCATCACTGCCCTCCCTCACCATCAAACCTTCATCACTGCCTCCCTCACATCTTCCTTCATCGCTGCCCTGAAGGTAAAGCTCCACCTGTGGTGAGCTGTACCACACTTTGCTTCCCCAAAGCATGACCATCCCTCCGTCTTCTGTCGTGCGGTCTGCAAAAATAGGGTCCCACGACAGGAACATACAATGTGAGTCCAAATCCTTGAAATAACCCCTTTTATATGAACATCAATCAAAATCTACCATAGTTGATCACCAGGGCACGGCACCGGGATTCCACCCATCCGTGACTCTCTATTCCGTAGACCTGGTGACCGAGTACCCCATCCCTTAGCTCTGGTTGAATCAAATATATATCAGTGACCGATTATGTGACCGATCAGCTGATCGGGTAGCCCCCACCCCGCCAGGTCCTTAAGCCCTCGGAACTAGATGGCGGGCATTGCGGGACACGAGAGAGAGGTGAGGATATATATTTTCTGGTCGTCATAATGGGAGACCCAGACAATGGGGTTTAGGGCTCTGCCCTCCGGAGGTCACACTAGGTACTACAAGTTTGTAGACACCGCCTCCTCCGCTTATAAACCCCCACCGTAGGAGACATCCTCAGTTTTAAACTTAGTGTGCTCGGAGGATCACGCTTTGCTTGCACTTCACTGCATTCTCACAGCTTACGTGATGGCGTATGAAGACAAGGTAAAATGGTCCCGCTCGGGACCCCCGACAGCCTCCCCGCTCACCCTCTGCGGAACACGCTGGTGGAGGTACCGGAGGGCTTTTAGCCTGGACACTTCAGTGTTCTCCCGGTACGCTGTCGCGCTCCTTCCCTTTCCATCCCTCCATGGAGGCTCTGGTAAGGGGGAGCCTGGAGCCTTGCACAGCTCCGCTCCGTCCGAGGCCTCCCTAAATGGTGCTTACAGACCGGACGGAGCCAGCCCAGTCCGAGGCCTCCCTAAATGGTGCTTACACTCCGGACTGGTGCTGTACCCCCGTCCGAGGCCTCCCTAAAGGTGCTTACAGACCGGACCGGCACTGAGGCACCTGGTGTGTCTCCTGTGTGCCTGGGGGTAGTGTCTGTCACTGTGGTGTCATGACACTCAGACACGCGCGGTTACCCTCGGTCCGCGGTTCTGGCGGTGACCCTGTGCTGGGGTCTCCCTGGCTGACCGCCCTGTGTATCACAGGGGCTGAGGCTGTAGACTGCGGGTGTTTTGTGTGTACATGCAGTCTGAGAGTGTGTGTGGTGATATTCACACTCTTTTCCCGCGCTGCGGGCTCCGGCACCTCCATTGCTGAGGCAGTCTGGAGGAGGAGGAGGCAGCCCTTATGGTGACATCACCGCTGGGCGTGTTGTGTGTTCTTCCCGCGTGTTCCTGGCTCCGCCCACATCTTCACTGTCGGCGGCCATCTTCTCCCTCACTTCCCGGCTGGGATCTGGCTGCAGCGCGTGTCTGCACTTGCAAGGGAGACCGGAACTCGCGGAGGTCACACACACACACCGCTTCCTCCTACCGCTTTACTGCGGTCGGTAAGCCACCGGATTCCCGGTTTGTTTGTGAACTTTGGCTTATATTCCCCTCACTGTGGAGATGTCCTCAGTTGGGAAGCATGCTGCTAAGGCGGCGGGTGGTCTCCATTGCCTGTGTTACATGCAACGGGACACTGGTGGAGGGGTCCTGCAATAACTGCGGACGCCCAGAGGCCCGGTCTGCTACTACTGAGTCTGCAAATCCGGGATTATACCCTGAGGTTCAGGTGATCCCAGGGCCATGGAAACGCAGAATAAGATCAATGAATCTCTGCTGTCCCAGATGTCCTCCATGTCGCAAACCCTGGAGGCACTGCATAGGAGACTGGAGAACCCAGCTACTCCTCCTAGTTACCCCCGGGTGTCTCTTACTTCTGCTGTAAGACCCCCTAAGCGAGCCCGTGAGGCTTCTCCTGAGCTCCAGACTCTCTCTGAGGAGGAGCGTTCCTCTGATGGTGAGGAAGATGATGGGGGTTCTACTCTTGGGTCTATGTCTGAAACTCCAGATGGGGTGGAGGATCTGGTGTCCTCCATCAATGAGACATTGCGTCTTGTCACTCCTCCTGAGGAGGTGACTGTACACCCCAAGGAGATATACCAATGCTGCGGCCAGAGGCTAGACCAAGTGGCTCCTTCATGGACCACACTAATTTCGGAAGGGTGATTAAAGCTCCCAGGTTGCATCCTGGGCGGCGTTTATGTCCGTAAAACTAAGGACAATCGCTTTCCCTTTCCCCAGGAGGCGCTCCAGGAATGGTCGCAGTCTCCAAGGTGGATGCTTCCATGACTAGGATTGCTGCGCGCTCCTTGTTTTCTGCCTCTGATAGCTCCTCGTTGAAGGATGCTACTGATAGACAGGTCGAGCAACTCGCCAAGTCTTCCTATGAGGCTGTGGGGTCTTCGTTTGCCCCTAATTTTGCCGCGGTCTGGACCCTACAAGCGATTACTATCTGTTTGGATGGTATCACTGATCTAGCTAGGTCCAGTCCAGAGGTCCTGGCTCTCACTGAGAGAGCAAGGGCCTATGCGGACTATGCCAGGACGGCATCTTTGGAAACTGCCACTCGCTCTGCTGTGGCCTCGGCCAATGCAATTGCGATCCGCAGGCTGTTGTGGCTGCGTCTTTGGGACTCAGATGCCACATCTAAGAAGATTTTACAAAATCTTCCGTTCGCTGGTGACAGGCTTTTTGGCACCGAACTGGACAAATTGATAAAGGATTCTGCTGAGTCTAAGATCCCGCAGAATAAGCCTAAGCCACGGTACACCGTGAAAAGGAACCCTAAGCAGTGGTCTATTCGCTCCGGTTCACAGTCATCAACGGCGTCCACTCGCTCAGACCGAGGGGGCAAGCCTGCTACTCAGTGGCGTTCCAAGAGTCGTCAGAAGAAGCCGGCGGGGGCAGCGGCTGCCACCCCCAAGCCCGCCTCGACATGACTCGCTCTCTCATCCTGCCTCCCCACAGGTGGGGGGCCGCCTGTCCCACTTTCAGGACAAGTGGCTTCTTCACATTCAAGATCAGTGGGTTCGAGACGTAGTCTCAAGAGGTTACAGGATAGAGCTGACGTCACAAACCAATACCCCGATTCCATCGGTCGGTTCCATCTCCAGAAAAGGCTCAGGCTTTTTCACCTGGTGTTGGAGGGACTCCGCAGAGACGGAGTGGTGGTCCCTGTGCCCACGGAAGAGAGGTTCAGGGGTTTTTACTCCAACCTCTTTATTGTCCCAAAGAAGGACGGCTCTTTTCGCCCGGTGTTGGACCTCAAGTTGTTCAACCGTCACGTGTTGGTTCGGAAGTTCCGCATGGAATCCCTGCGCTCAGTGATCGCGGCTGTGTCACAGGGAGACTTCCTAGCGTCCATCGATATCAGGGACGCTTACCTTCACGTCCCCATTGCACCAGCTCATCAGCGCTGGTTGAGATTCGCAGTGGGGGAAGAGCACTTCCAATTTGTGGCACTGCCATTCGGGCTAGCCTCAGCACCACGGGTGTTCACAAAGGTGATGGCCTCCATGATGGCTCTCCTGCATGCGCAGGGACACGCCGTCATACCCTATTTGGACGACCTGTTGGTCAGGGCGCCATCGGAAGACCTTTGTCGGGTGAGCCTGGAGGTGACCATGAAGTCCCTGGAACGGTTTCGGGTGGCTTATCAACATTCAAAAGTCGACCCTGGTTCCGACCCAGTCATTGACATATCTGGGCATGGACTTCCACACGGACTCGGCCCTGGTGTCCCTACCTCAAGCCAAGCAGCTTGCGATCCAATCAGGAGTGCAGAATGTCCTCCTGTCTCCACAGTCATCCCTACGGGTATTGATGAGACTGGTGGGTCGCATGGTAGCGGCGATAGAGGCGGTGCCGTTCGCACAGTTTCGCCTCCGTCCTCTCCAGCTGGAGATTCTTCGCAGATGGGACAAGAGGACGATCTCTCTGAATCGGCTGATGACACTGTCACAACCAACCAGGGACTCTCTACAGTGGTGGCTCCTGCCACATCACCTGTCACGGGGCCGGTCCTTCCTAAAAACCGTCATGGTTAGTGGTGACCACCGACGCCAGTCTGAAGGGCTGGGGGGCGGTGTTCTTGCACCACAGGGCTCAAGGCCTCTGGACTCAGTCGGAGTCGGCGTTGCAGATCAACGTGCTGGAGATCAAGGCGGTCTATCTGGCGCTACTGGCGTTTCAGAAATTCCTGTCAGGACAGCCCATTCGGGTACAGTCCGACAATGCGACGGCCGTCGCCTATATAAATCATCAGGGAGGGACCAGAAGTGCTCAGGCCCTCGCCGAAGTCCACCGCATTCTACTCTGGGTGGAGGAAAAACGGCTGCCTGATCTCCGCAGTTCACATCCCAGGGGTCGAGAACTGGGAGGCCGACTATCTGAGCCGACAGGGGATGGACGCCGGAGAGTGGTCCCTACATCCAGACGTCTTCCGGGGACATCTGCGGCAGGTGGGGCACTCCGGACGTGGATCTGATGGCCTCACGGCTGAACCATCAGGTGCCCCAATACATGGCGAGATCTTGGGATCCCCAGGCTCTGGGGGCGGACGCCCTGATCCTGAGCTGGACCAGCTTTCAGCTGCCATATGTGTTTCCGCCTCTGGCTCTGATTCCCAGGTCCTGTGGAAGATCAGGACAGAATGCAGAGTGGCCATTCTAGTGGCTCCAGATTGGCCCAGGAGGTCTTGGTACCCGGACCTGTGGCAACTGTCAGGCGGACACAGGTGGGCTCTTCCAGAACGCGCAGATCTACTCGCGCAAGGCCCATTCTTCCACCTCAATTCCAGGGCCCTCAGATTGACTGCATGGCTCTTGAGGCCTGGCTGCTGACATCCAGAGGTTTCTCTCCTACAGTGGTTGCCACTATGAATCGGGCAAGGAAACCGGTTTCCAGGTAGATATACCACAGAACGTGGAAAATCTTTTTTACCTGGTGTGCCTCTGGTGGCCGCTCTCCGTGGCCTTTGTCTATCCCGACATTGTTGGCCTTCCTACAGTCGGGGTTGGAGTTGGGATTATCCCTTGGCTCTCTGAAAGGTCAAGTATCAGCACTTTCAGTGTTGTTTGACAGGCGCTTGGCGCTCCTCCCGAAGGTACGTCAATTTCTGCAGGGGGTGTCTCGGGTGGTCCCGCCCTATAGACGACCTCTGGACCCTTGGGACCTAAACATGGTCCTGGCGGCACGGCAGAAACCGCCGTTTGAGCCACTGAGAGACGTCTCTCTCTCTCGTCTGTCCCAGAAGGTGGTCTTTCTGGTGGCGATTACGTCTCTGAGACGGGTCTCAGAATTGGCTGCACTTTCGTGCAAGTCTCCCTTTCCGGTGGTTCACCAAGACAAGGTGGTTTGCGCCCACGGCCTGAATTTCTGCCGAAGGTGGTTTCAACGTTTCACCTAAACCAGGAGATTGTTCTTCCATCATTTTGCCCCGCTCCCGTTCATCAGGTTGAGCGCGACCTCCATACTCTGGATCTCGTGAGAGCTGTACGCATTTATGTGTCCAGGACCGCCTCCTTTAGGAGTTCGGATTCCTTATTTGTCCTCACGATGGGTCGCTGTAAGGGGGCCGCGGCTTCGAAGTCGACCTTGGCCAGATGGATCAAGGCTCCCATTCAGGAGGCGTACGGTCTTCTGGTTTACCTCTCCCGGTGGGTTTGAAGGCACACTCTACGAGACCTGTAGGTGCCTCCTGGGCCTTGCGACATCGAGCTTCTGCTCTACAGGTGTGTCAGGCGGCCACTTGGTCCAGCCTACACACTTTCTCTAAGCACTATATGGTGCATGCCCATGCCTCTGCGGATGCGAGTTTGGGCAGGCGGGTTCTCCAGGCGGCGGTTGCCCACCTTTAAAGGGAACCATGTGTTATCCGTCTTGTTGAGGAACTCTTCCCGCCCTGGGTATTGCTTTAGGACCCTCCCCATTGTCTGGGTCTCCCATTATGACGACCAGAAAAAAGAGAATTTTGTTTACGTACCGTAAATTCTTTTTTCTTTAGTTTGCTCAGCACACAGCATCTACCACTCCAGACCTGAAGGGGGAGCTCTACTGACTGCGTTAGGTCAGTTCCCCTTTAAGAAGATCCAGGCTGAGAGGAGGAGACAGTTAGTCCCAGGAGACACTTGGCAGTTAGTTCTGTGAGGAGAGGAGAAGGGAGGAGGCTGAGCTGCTGGTCTCTGGTGAGAGGTCAGTCCAGGACTAGGGATAACGACCTGCTGTTCATACCACAGGGAAGGGGCCGGAGGCAAGTAGAGGAGACAGGGAACAAGAAGAGGGATTCAAATATAACCCCTTTAGCACAACCGACACTTGAGTCCGATGCTGCCAGCCTGCAGAGCCACAGTAAAAGCCCAGTAAACTCAGGAGGAGTTCAGCCCTGAGGAGATAGTGGAAAGGACATTAAACTGACCAAGCACAGGACCAGGGGCCGCAGGAGGAACAGGTACCCCACAGGAGGACCTCATTGTCAGTTTAAGATAACAGTGAAGTGGAGGGTTCAGGCTCAGGCAGGACTCATCCCACAACGCAGAGCACAGAGACAGAGGAGGCCTCATAACTTTCCAAGGTGTTAGTCCCAAATTGCGCGGGAACCTGGTTAGTACTCTGGACTGTACCTGTTATGTGACCACAGTAAAAGGTACCAAACAACGATCCCTGTGTGTCTGTGTGCCTGTTTAACGGCGGTAATTCACCTTTGTGCCAGAAGTGACCTCATCACTGCCCTCCCTCACCATCATCCTTCATCACTGCCCTCCCTCACATCTTCCTTCATCGCTGCCCTGAGGTAAAGCTCCACCTGTGGTGAGCTGTACCACACTTTGACCCGGACACAGAAATGGCATTTGGAGGCCAATCCGTTCCTGTCCTTTCCTGTCTGTGGGTCCTGCAAAAATAGGTCCCCACGGACAGGAAAATAGCAATGTGAAGCAGAACTTAGGAAATAACCCTTTTTGTTGTATGATGAAAATAATCTTAAAATATTTTGTATAATTCTGCATATAATGAAAGGATTACACTGTAAAATAATTTCATTATTGTTAAGGTTTTATTATCCCTGAGCTTTTAAATTGCTAAAGCTGTATCAGTCAGCAACCACTGTAATGGTTACATAACTACAATATACAGTGAGTGACGCAAATGACTGCAGCACTCCTCCATAGATGGATCAGCCTTTATTAGGCTTCGGCAAAGATGCGACGTTTCAGGATTATAACTTTCTTTCAGCACCACTGGTTACAAATGTGGGCTTTTTATACTTCTCGTGTCTTAGAATAACAAGTTACAATCAAGTATAAAATTTGTACAAAACATACAGTGTGTTACATACAGCCTTAAAGTACTTTACAGTGTTTCACATATCATTGTGCAATATTATTTGTGCATTTCATGGACCAATTGATATTTGCTATACAGTTCACGTGACAGCAGGTTCCACCATGATAACTGTGGTCACATGACATGTGACATCAACCGCAGGTCCTATACTGCAGAAGAAGACCTCTGCAGATACGGGAGCCTGCGGAGCCACCTGCCTGCGGAAGACGCGGGAGTCGGGGGCTTGGGGAAGGTGAGCATAAACTTTTTTTTTTTTAAGCCCTGCTCTTCCCAGTTGGCATTTTTACTGTACTGGGTCCCAGGAGACATCGATTTTCCCCGGACCCTTCTCCATGGGCCCCTGTTAAATTGATCGGGTCGGATCTGGATGTGCCTAAATGCCATCCGATTCGCTCCGATCCGATTCTGTCAGGTTTTATTTCGGTGCAAAAATCGGAGCAGCTCCGATTTTGCACCGATAAAAATCGGACAGAATCGATCGGACAAATGGTGGCTTGTGCCCATCTGATTCGAGGTCCGATCCCATAGGGCTCAGGGCCCAATCGGTCCGATGCTGTCCGATTTTTATGTGACGCATCGGTTCTAAAATCCGTAGTGTGAAGGCAGCCTTAAGTGAGTGCTGCAGTCATTTTTGTCACGGTCTGTTATAGGAGTGATTGAACCCACTCTAAACTGATGTGCACCCATCTTAGCAGAAAGGGATGTGCTGTCAGTTTTTCTTTTACAATGATACAGTGAGTAGATTAGTAGAGTGTTCATGTTGATTGATCCACACGATGTTGACATCTTCCTGGCGGTTCCTCTCACGTCTATTGTGATGCTGTGCAGGAAAAAGTTGCTATCTTAGACCTTCTGGGCAACCATAAAAATCTCCATTGAATCGGTGTGTACATAACTGTTAATTACAGATGAAAGTTCAGTCTATTGAGGCAAATTGTTATTGTCACTGTGAATAATACATTGTGGGGTATTAATATGTATATGGAAATGACTGCTGGAGAGCTTTGTTTCATCGCGGTATACTAAAACATATTGCTTTACAGAGCGCTACCTGCCGGGGCGAACACAGGCTCTTATAATTGGTAAAGTAATGCTTATTCATAATGGCCGGTGATTACAGCATCTAACAAGGTTTATGAAAATGAAGAGATAGCGTCTTATGGATTTACCAGGCGTGAAAAAAAATTAATGCATAATATATTATTGTACACCAAGCAGCAATTTAATGGTCACTATTGTTCATCATGACTTTGATTAAATCAATAGGACAATTGATATAGGATTCTTCTGTAAATAACGTAACTAATATCTGCGTCCTTCACCGCTGATCACACCATTCAACTGCACAACAGCTTAAATCCATCTCATCCGCATGATGAGTTCTCCAGTGGCGTAACTTCAGGCCCAGGGGCCCCGATGCAAAAGCATATATGTCTGAAGGAGGACAAGACCAAGAACAAGGTGTCTAGAGGACTGGAGCCAATGGGAGCTATCCTAAGACCTAAGGGGGAGACAAGACCAGAGGAGTTGAGAGAGAGGGAAAGGGGTGCTCCCAAAGATGGAAGGTGTCCCAGGAGACCGGGTAGAGAGCAATCCACCGGGGACGCCCGCATCCACAGTGACTAAATCCATGTCCAACAACTATTGTTGTAACCCGGAGCAACAGACTGTGAGTAAAGACCTTGGATTACACCCCGCTGTGTTTGTGAATTTAATCGTCGCCTTATGCTGTAACATCACTACCAACTCACCCAGTAACATCTGCTGCCCTGAGGTTAGCCCAACACGTGAAGGGTTTACCAACTTTGCTGCGTTGTCACCAGCCCCAGAGGAACTGTATAGCAGCGGCGGCCATCACTAGCTGCAACCCGCGTGTGGCGTCACGAGAACAATTAGTATCCCCAGGTCCCGAGTCCAGTAACCCCCTTATAGCTACGAAGGCATTCAATTTACCCTTTTTATTGACCGCTCCGGGGCCACAAACTGGGTCACGCCATCGTGATATCCCCAGATCAGGGTCCGCTGGCCTGGCTGTGAGTACCCCACGGCCCCCACGGGGCAAGTCAATATCAATTTGAGATTTATCCATCCATCAGTCTTTTTATCTGTCCACCTATCTATCCATCTGTCAGTTTGTCTGTTCATCTCTTTGTATTTTATTGGGATTATATGTGATGTACTAAAACCAAGTAGCACGTGTTTGTCAAGTGCAAGGAGATGATATATAGTTTTCTAAATATTTTAAATATATAAATCTAAAAATTGTGTTCTTTATTTGTATGCAGCACCCGAGTCAATACTTTATAGGACCACCTTTCATTGCAGTTACTGTTGGGGTATATACAACTACAATAGGTGCGGAGGCCCTGAAGCCTAGGAGGCCTCAAAAGTCTCGTTGTGCTATAGAAAAATACCAAAGCTATTAAAGATTTGCAATAATTAGGGGCCCCGTTGGAGCTTTTGTGTCAGGGCCCATGAGCTTCAAGTTACACCACTGCATATATCTCTACCACATTTGCACATTCAGAGGTGGAAATTTTTGCCCTATGTGAGATTGGATGGAGACGTCTCAGAGCTGTAATGTTCAAGTGTCGTGAAAGAGACTCAATGGGATTTCGGTCTGGACTGTGACTGCGCCATTCACACACAGGAATATGCTTTGATCTGAACCATCCATTGTAGCACTGGCAGGATATTTAGAGTCATTGTCCTGCTGGAAGATGAACCTACACCCCACTGTATCTATATGTCTGTCTGCCTGTCTATCTGTATACTGTTATATGTGGCAATTACCGTATATACTCGCGTATAAGCCGAGTTTTTCAGCCCAAAAATTGGGCTGAAAAGTCCCCCCCTCGGCTTATACGCGAGTCACTGTATACTGTATACAATGTATACAGTATACAGTGCCCCATCTATATACAGCCCCCCGCCGCAATCCTGTAAAGGAATAGGTTAGTATACTTATCCATCCGCTGCAGCTGCCCCGCCGCCATCGCGATTCAGCATCTTCCGACTTCCAGCGTCTCGCGTCTCCTTCCGATGGTCGCAGGCAATGACGTCATTGCCTGTGCGACCGGGGAGGAAACCGGAAGAAGACGCGAGACGCTGAAGTCGGAAGATGCTGAATCGCGATGGCGGCGGGACAGCTGCAGCGGATGGATAAGTATACTAACCTATTCCTTTACAGGATTGCGGCGGGGGGCTGTATATAGATGAGGGGGCACTGTATATACCTCTGGGGCATATAATGTGGGGCTGCTGTATACTACCACTGGGGCTATATTTACCTGTGGGGCTGCTGTATACTACCACTGGGGCTATATTTACCTGTGGGGCTGCTGTATACTACCACTGGGGCTATATTTACCTGTGGGGCTGCTGTATACTACCACTGGGGCTGTATTTACCTGTGGGGCTGCTGTATACTACCACTGGGGCTATATTTACCTGTGGGGCTGCTGTATACTACCACTGGGGCTGTATTTACCTGTGGGGCTGCTGTATACTACCACTGGGGCTATATTTACCTGTGGGGCTGCTGTATACTACCACTGGGGCTATATTTACCTGTGGGGCTGCTGTATACTACCACTGGGGCTGTATTTACCTGTGGGGCTGCTGTATACTACCACTGGGGCTGTATTTACCTGTGGGGCTGCTGTATACTACCACTGGGGCTATATTTACCTGTGGGGCTGCTGTATACTACCACTGGGGCTGTATTTACCTGTGGGGCTGCTGTATACTACCACTGGGGCTGTATATACCTGTGGGGCTGCTGTATACTACCACTGGGGCTGTATATACCTCTGGGGCTGCTGTATACTACACTGGGGCTGTATATACCTGTGGGGCTGCTGTATACTACCACTGGGGCTGTATATACCTCTGGGGCTGCTGTATACCACACTGTTGAGGGCTGTATACCTATGCTGGGGTCTTTCCTCGGCTTATACACGAGTCAATAGGTTTTTCCAGATTTTTGGGGCAAAAGTAGGGGGGTCGGCTTATACACGGGTCGGCTTATACACGAGTATATACGGTAGCTTCACATTCAATCAATATGCATATCTATTGATAGGAATATATACCATATTGGGAACATTTTGACAGAAGGATCATCAGTGATGCACAATATTCACATGGATCATCTAAGCCTGACAGCCCCCCCCACACGTTATAGTCCAGTTATAGTTTAACATTACCTCTACCCATTTCAAATCTAAGATTTCTTGCCGTGGCGTATTAAAAACTAGAGAATTGTCAGTCTTAAGCAGATGGTTGCACTCGACATAGGCACTTGGTAGTTTATAGATTAATTCAGAGCAGAATAATATAAAACTTGATGCATCTCCATTAAAATGGCGCTTGACATTTTCCTAGAAAATCTAGCTGAGCAGTTGATTATGACTTGTAGACGACTCCTCCAGAATACAGATGAGAGGCCGGCCGTGTCTTCTGCTGAATCTGCTGAAAATGATTATATATGTTGTGCATGACGAGACTTTCACAATGTTCTGCACAATTATTGGCTTATTTATATGTTCTAAACTGAGAAAGCAGCGGATCTCCTTGTGTGAGCGTTATTGAGTAACGCACCTTAGCTAGTACTCCGACAACTATCTTTCCCAGTAACAACCATGTCTATGCATTTTCCAAAATGGTATAAGGTGCAGTTATTGTTTCTAAATCTGAACTTATCTGGGCTCCTATAGCTGAATATTTTGGTTTAATAAGCCTACATGCGCAGTTTAGTATGCGGTGCAGACATTTTCTGCATCAAATCTGCATCTCCTTTCAGAAGAATGCACCAAAAAATGCAATGTAGTTTTAAGCATTTATGGTCTGTTTCCGGCAATTTTTTCGCATGCGTATATGGTGCTTTTTTTTACCATGCGTTTTTGTTGTCGATTCATGACAGCTGAGAGAGGGAGGGAGAGGGTGAGAGAGAGAGGAAGGAAGAGGGAAAGAGAGAGGCGTGAGAGAGAGGAGGGAGGGAGAGGGAAAGAGAGAGGGGGGGATGAGGAAGAGAGAGGGGAGGGGAGAGAAAAAAGAAGGGAGAGAGAGGGGGTGCGAAGGTAAGGAAGACGGAGGGAAAGAGGCAAGGGGAGTTGAGAGTAAGGAATAGAGAGGGAGGATGAGAGTGAAGGAGAGGGAAAGTGAGCGGGGGGAGGGGTGGGGGGGGAGTGAGGGAGATAGAGAGACTGGAGAGAGGGGGGAGGTTGAGGGAGAGAGGAGGAGAGGGAGGAAGTGAAGGAGAGGCAGATAGAAGAGGGGAAAGAGGGGACAAATCATTTCAGAATATATACTAAACCATGCATTTTTTTTTTAGTTAGAAAAACACACCAAATGAGCAACACAAATGCACTGTGTGAATACACCTGTGTTTTTGCAGTGTTTTTCATGAGAACATTGAAGTCAATAGGTGAAAAAACGCTGCAAGAACACCCCAACGACTGAAACGCTGCAGATTTGTTTCTGCACCTAAAAGATAAGCAACATGTGCACAACACTTCAGAATTCTCATCACCTTTGTTGGGATAAGGATAGGCATGCAGGTTTGTGACAAATCTGCACTGTGTGCACATGGCCTTACCCTAAAATTAATTTCTTCTTGAAAAACAATGCTGTTCTATTACGAAGGAGTCATAAATCTTGCAGTGTCTTCTAAAGCTTCTTCCCTGGTACAAGATTGTGCGGTTAGAGGGTCATGTGGAGGAACAGTCTCTTGTACTGTACAGCGATTTTTATCTATTGCAATTGAACCTTCTGTTTTCAGTCTTTCTGCATAATCTTACAAAGTCTTTTTCAAGTTCCTAAGCAAGAGAACATAGAACAGTCCTACCAAAGGCGTAACTTAAAGCTTGTGGTTCCCAATGCAAAAGATCCAACAGGGCCCCCAAATATTGCAAGTCTTTAATTACATTGGTCTTTTTCTAAAAGACTTTTGGGGCCCCCTTAGGCTCCAGGGCCCAGGTGCTATTGCAACCCCTGCACCTATTGTAGTTCCACCCATGAGTCCTGTATATCGTTTTGGAGCAGCCTCTTGTGAAATGGATGATCACTATATCGACTGAAATGTTTTGTAACACTATTTATATTCTTGAAACCCTATTCACACAAAAAAAACTCCCCCCAAAATATAATATAGAATATCATCTTTATTAATTAATTAAAAAACACTCAAATGCAAGATCAAAGGTGAGAAGTATGTACAGTACTACAAAGGGGTGCAGCACAGCAAGGAGAGAGTGCAATAGACTACAGGTATAAAAAAAAAATGCACAGTGTACATTAATGAGAAAAAATGAAGAAAAAAAGAACTTTTTTTAATTTACCAAATGACTGCAATGAAACAATGAAAAATGTAAAGGGGTCTGAATACTCTCCGTACCCACTGTATATATGAGAGATAGTGTAACTAATAATGTCACAGCAGCAGTCTCAATATAGACTATAGATAATGTAATGTATTTAACCATTATGTAATCAGGCTTGATAAAGGATGTATATCTGAAACGCGTCACCTGGGACGCTCCTGCCTTATCTATGCATATGGATTGAGATCATTTATTTATGTAAATGGGGAGCCTGAAGATCATTTAATAAATTTATATTCATTTCAACTCCGGGAGCTGGACAACCCATCTTTTATTCACATTTGCTGTGCTTCCAGGACGCAGGTCCGTGCAAACCGGGACACCTGTGGTGAGCTCATTTTCTTGTTTGTTGAGGCCACTCGCAGAAGGTTGCAGCATATGGCCAAAAAGCCCAAATCCTTAATTGTGGTTTTGTCCCTTTAAGAGGTATTTCTCTGCTTTGTGATAATTGGAGGTCACTAGAACCAGCGGTCTCCTACCTTCTACTGCCTCTATTTATACCCCTTGGCTCCCAATATGCTTTGCTGGTGATGGCTTGTTTGGAGTTGGTGGTGCTTCCTGGCTCAGCAGTGCATTGTGGACCTCTTGTGTTGTTTTCTGTCTAGCATTCTTTAAGCTAGCTGTTTTTCCCACTTCCTTTTGTTTTGTTTCCTGGTGTATTTCTTTAGTTGTTAGTTGTGGCGACCAAGGTCCACCCTGTCTGATCTTTGCTTGTTCAGGGACAGTCAGGGGATAGGTATCCTGGTTGGCGACAGTTGTGGAGACTGTATAGGGTTGTTAGGGGAGCCAGGTGTCAGTGCTAGTGTATCTAGGGGTCACCATCTCCCATTTGCCCTTAGAGTCTGAGACTCCTTTTCCCCCTCGTCGTCCTGCTCTGGGTATCTCTCTATGCCTAGTGTGACACTTATCGTCAATATCACCCTGTGTCAATTAAATATCTTTATTCCTTTTAGTTTTCAAGTTTTTTGTTCTTCTATCATGTCACAAATTTAGTGTTTTATTACCATATGTTCATGTTTTGCAGGTTGAGTCTAATAAGGAATAAAATGGATAATAGCCGAATAACCCAGATTCTCATACAGATGTTCTTATCTTTCAGGATGAAATTACCGGCACTGAGCGGCGGCTTCATAAAATCTTTCCAGCTTTGAACACTGAATACAGGAATTTTGCAAGAAAAGATGAAGAAACGCGTGGCTTGCTACTTTGTAGTATTTTGTGCAATAACTATTGGATATCTGTCAAAGAGGTCAACTGCAGATTTGGATGCGACTCCCGGATCACGGTGACATATAATGGTAATACCGCGTTTATTATACTTTTCTTGAGGTGTTTTGTGAACCGTTCAACCGGTGAGATGGTGACATTGTTTTTCCTGGCCGGTCAGCCAGCTGACGAGCTGATAATACATGGGATTCTATCAGTCTCATCCATCAGACACTATTGACTGGTTAATGAGCAATGGTGCGGTGGCACTTGCTTGTAACAGCATTTTGTGCTTACGGAGGATGAGTTATTGCTGTTAATGATGATTAGCATCTTTATGTAGATGACTCGGGCAGAAAGGAGCCATGATGATGATGCAAAGGGCACAGATCATTTCCTACAAGTCTCTACCAACCTGCTAATGAAGTGTTAAAGACTTGGCTTACCCTTCTCCTTGGGGACATGTGTAATTATTGCTACTGATAAACCTAGGAGCAGGTTGGAGCTTTAAGGAGGATGCTACATTTGTTTCTTTACTAATTACCGTAGACTCCCTGCCTTTCCCAAAGAGATTTGTATTACCAACTGCATACATAATTTAACAGCTCTTATCAGACCTGATGAGACGGGTGTACTTACTTTGAATATCCTTGACAAAGTGGCTGCATAATATTTTTTTTTCCAACCTTTTGCTTATGTTATTATTAGGTAGAAAATGATTAAAAAGGATCATACTGTTATTCTGACATGGATTTCATTAGGGCCATTTAATCATTTTTGAAGTTTGTATGGTCATATCTGCTGACAGATCCACTGTAAAGGCAATAGCTACATTTTCAGCCATTTTTTCATTGTTGCAATGTTCTCATGTATCTAAAATGAAAAATTTACTTTACCAATAGTCATAAACTAATATCTCATTGTTTTGTGCATGCAGCTCCTTTTACAGATATGTCTCCATGGTAACAGACTACAAGCAAATCCTTTGTAGTCTGATGCTTTAATCCCAGTTTCTTTAGTCTACTCTTTTTATTACAAACATAAAGTTAGTAAATTTTAAAGAAATAAAGGAAAGATTGGTGGAAAGGGAAGTAGAAGATCAGACTACATAGTGAGGTTGTAGTCTGTTACTATAAAGGCACACAAGTCTGCAAAGAAGCTTTTGATATAAAATAATTGATAGATTTTTACTTCGTGCTACTGAAAATTGCTCAATTTATTTTATCTTAGGCTGCCTTCACACACAGCGTAATTTTCGCACTTTTTTATGCGTGCTTTTCACGCAAAAACGCATCTGCATCTGCGTTTGCCGGCAAAGTGAATGGAAATTCACTTTTGCTGTTCAGACGCTGCGCTTTTTCCGGCCGCGCTTTTGCGAGAGAAAGCATGCTCGTGAAAGAATGACCATATCAATATGCGTGCGCTTTATCCCATAGGCCCCATTATAAGGAGCTGGAATACGCATTGTCATTCAGACAATGACTATTCCAGTGCCTATAATCGCAGGCGCAGGAGGAAGTGATGTCATATGGGGGCAGGAATAATTCTTGTTCCCGTGTGACATCTGTACAAGCAATGTGTTAAAAACAAAAACTTTGATGTTCACCCCTCCGCAGACTGTCACGGTACGTTGTCCGCCAAAACCGAACAGCTGACCTGTCATTTGAAACCGCCCGCCGCTAACACATCCAGCTGTTCGGTGTTGGTGGGCAATTTAAACTAAACAGCTGATGTGTCAGTGGTGGCCGCTTTAAACTGCTCAGCTGATGCTGTCACATGACACATCAGCTGATTAGTTTGCCGCCGGTCAGCTGATTCAGGTCCACCAATCGGACGACCCTGGACAGTCTGTGGAGGGGTGAGTATCAAAGTTTTTTATTTTTTAACACATTGCTTTGTTTTATTTCGCTTAAGCAGTGTAAGGGCCCTTTCACATCAGCGTTTTTTTTAAATCGCGGCAGATGCGGTGAAAAAACCGCATCTGCCGCGATTACCGCATACCGGCTGCACTTGCGGCGTGGTTGCGGTAAACACTATACTATGTATAGGCGGACTTGTGGCAGGTGCGGCAAGTGCGGTTTTGGCACTTGCGGCAGGTGCGGCCGCGAAAAAAACCGCGGCTGACAGTATTTTTTTTCGCGGCCGCACCTGCCGCAAGTGCCAAAACCGCACTTGCCGCACCTGCCGCAAGTCCGCCTATACATAGTATGGCGTTTACCGCAACCGCGCCGCAAGTGCAGCCGGTATGCGGTAATCGCGGCAGATGCGGTTTTTTCACCGCATCTGCCGCGAATTTCAAAAAACGCTGATGTGAAAGGGCCCTAACACTGCTAAAGCGAAAGTACACAGATGTCACACGGGAACAGGATTATACCTGCCCCCTTTGTGACATCACATCTTTCAGCGCCTGCTGCGCTCTTTACCGCCCTTAAAAAAAGTGGTATTCCTGCCACGCATTTTTTTAACCGGCGCTAAAAAGCGATGGAAAAAAGAGCGGGTGACGCCCGCGCAAAAAAAAAAAAAAGCGGCAATTATGCCGCGTGTGAACGTAGCCTTAGGCACATTAGACGATTAATGTTCAATCTTTTTTTTGTACAAAATTCTTACTATCTTAAAAAGTGACACTTTTTTTCTATTTATGTAACCATTCTGTTAACTATTCTGTTGTGTAAAGTTGTTTCACAGTCCCTTAGTGACATAGTCGAATTTTTCAAGCATGACATGACATTTTATGTGGCAATACAGTGCCTTCAAAAAGTATTAATTTCCCATGACGTTTTTCACGTTGCACCCACAAACCTAACTGTATTTTATTGAGATTTTAATGTGATATACCAACACAAAGTAGCAAGTACTGCATTTTTTTGGGCTATAAGACTCATTTTTTTTTTATCAAGAATTCTCCTGCTAAAAAGTCTTAGGGTATGTGCACATCTGACGTTTTGTGGGCTGCTTTTTACCGGTTTCCGTCGGCGTTTTCCGCTCAGTTTTATGTTAATTTATGTTAATCCTAGCCACCGGCTGGATTAACATGATACTCAATGGAGTTTAGAAAATGCTGTCTTCATTAGAGCGTTTTTTTTCTGGTCGTTTTCAGTTTTTTCACCGGTTTTCCACCGGTTTTCCAAGATAGAGCAAGTGACTTCTTTTGAGCGTTTTTCCAGCGGTTCTAGCTTACAAGTGCCCAAAAAAACGGCCTAAAAACGCCCAGAAAAACCGCCAGAAAACCGCCGACAAAACGCTGTATAAACGCTGTAAAACCGGCCGGAAAAAGCTCAAAAAACGCTAAGAAAACCATGGACACTGCTGAGGTCAGAAAACTCAGTTTCTGCCAATCTGCACCGGTTTCAGGACGGTCTGCAGAGATGCAGAAACGTCAGATGTGCACATACCCTTAAGAGTCCAGAGGCAGTTTCTGTCCTGATCACAGAGAGCTGCCCTCTTTCCTCCTGTTCCACATTGATCTATGGAATTGGTGCAAAGCTGCAGAGGAAGCTATTGGAACCTGAATGCAGGAGCTGAACAGCTAAAGGACCGGTCTCAAGAGAAATTTTAGGACCTTTCAGGATGAGACTAGTGATGAGCGAGTAGTGAAATATTCACACTCACTATACTGGTAACAAGTAGTTTTTAATACTTGCATATTCGTCCGAATAGCGAGTCTAATGTTAGTCAATTAGTGATATGCTTTGCCCACAGATTTCCGGCTATAAGACGAGTCTTTCCGGGACAGGGCTGGAGGGTGAGCTTTTCAACAATTTTAATATGTAAAACATCTTGCTGTGCCCCCCAGAGAGACCCTAACATTCAATCTGCTCTCACTCAGGTACCAACTCACTGTGTACTGAAGGGAGCTGTCAGTATGTGTCAGATCATTCACAATCAACACATTACTCACGAGCACCAGCGATAATAGCCGAGAAACGAGTATCGTGAATACTGTACTATTCGTGAGAGTAGTGAATAGTAATGAATACACTCGCATATCACTAGATGTGACTGATCACTTTTTCTGAAAGGTCCTGCAGTTAATTGAGTAGAAGGTCCTTCAGCTCCTGTGGCTCTCTGTTCAGGCCCCGATCAGAATTACAAGATGTGGTAATGTATAGTGTGTGTGTGTGTGTGTACGCATATGTGCGCAAAAGTACATGTAGCAGAACTGTGTATGTAAGTGTAACTGCATGTAGCTCTGAACATCTCATCTAGCAATGCTCAAGCCATTATATTCATAGAAAGCATATTCATGTGCGTGTGAATGACACCCTGATCTCAGGGTGCCGATGGGGTAACAGAGGAAGCCCCCACATTGTGTTAACCATCTAGGTGCCAATATTGCCAATGACCACAACATCTAAGTGGTTAAACGGCCATAGTCTTTGCAGACACTGACTGTGGTTGATGAAGAAGAGTATCAGCCATAGTGTACAGCAGCAGCATTTTCACCTCTTTATGGAGTCTATTTTCTTATTTCTAAGGTCAATAAAAAAAACATATTGGTGGTCTCTAAGGGGTTTGTTAAATACAATCTCAAGGCGAGCAAAGGGAAGTGGACCCACTGGACCAAGGTACTGATCTCTGACCAGGAAGAGCGTACCTGAGCAGCCACCGAGTCTTCACTAAAGCCACAGATTGTAGGAAAGGTTTGTGCTGGTAAGTAGCTGCTAGGGGCAGCCCCAGGGTATCCTGGTACCTTGGCAGTTGGCGCCAGAGGTTACAGTGCTGAGGCTGGCACAAGGGCGGGTAGGACAATCAGAGAAGAAGACAGGCAAGCACAGTCCAGCACCAGAAGGTATAGACTCTGTACAGATAGGCACAGTGGTATGCTGGAGCAGACAAGCTCAGGCAGATCTTTGAAGACACAGCGGGTTGGCAATGAACAGAATGGGAGCACAGGTACACGTTAATGCACAGTAGATGGACACAAGATACAGGGACCTGGCAACTAGCTAAAGAGAGCAAAAACTAACTAAGACACATTGTACAGGCACATTCCAATAGAGGAGGGTGCCTTAAATACTCTGTACTTCTTAGCCATAGGCTGAGTTGTGCTTCCGTTGAGTACGTTGGCCTTTTAAGAAAGTTGAGTGTAGTGTGGTTGCACCCTAAGCATGCTTCCAAGACCTCTGCCAGCAGGAGCCAGGATGATCTGGAAATTAGTGTGGTGAGTGCATCAGCGCCCCTTGCACATGAAGTGCAGGGGAGCTGACAGTGTAACAGTTGCCAGTTTTCAAGAGATGTGAATGCCAAACCTGCCTAGTAATATATCACTGTATGGCCACATTATTTTTCACAGAGACCAGAAGAACCTAGAAACTTCAGAATTGAATGGTTGCTCTCTAATTTTTTGGTTGATCTCGAATGGTAGAACTCCTGTGAATGGCTTGGTTACCCATCACAAAAAATCTAACCATGTTGGAATTTTTTTGCAACTATTGCTAGATCACGTGCAACTTTTTTTAACTTCTATTGGAAATCTATGATTGAGTCACCATGTAATCCAGCCTTATAAATCTTTATAAATAAATTTGGCTGCTGGATGTTTGTGAAAGTCAGTGCTGCACCTTCATTATAGGCACGATGAGGATGATCTCTTGTCACCGACACAGAATGTGGGATGGAAAATTCCCCAGAGATCCTCTGACTGTCCTTCAATATCTACAATTCATTAGTTTATCTTTTGCGGGGCTTCTTTTTCGTGTAACCACATTACATTGATCGATTCAGCTCTGCAAGGTCTCCCCTCCCCATTGGAACATGGTAGCTTCCTATCCCTCCAACTTTAAATGAATCATCCTCATCACTCCTCACTGGAAAGTAGGATGATCCTGCAGCTCCCAACATCCACGCCCCTGACACACCTCCTGCTCTCTGCTCCTGCATGAAGCTCTCAGGCTGAAACTTTATGTCCTATGAGTGAGGGGGGAT
The DNA here is from genome assembly GCA_033576535.1 of Allobates femoralis. Lineage (NCBI taxonomy): Eukaryota > Metazoa > Chordata > Amphibia > Anura > Aromobatidae > Allobates > Allobates femoralis. The sequence goes on along the minus strand of JARQOC010000006.1, from coordinate 74,371,995 downwards.
ATCAAAGGAGCAGGTATGATTTTATTGAATTATAAGCGATCTATAGATTCTAGAACTGCAGTGTATGGCTCTGCTTCATCATGTAGGAGGGCAGGGACTGGACTAAAAAGTTTTCTCTCCCTGGAGTTCCCTATTAAATAAGGCTTTGCTGCAATTCTCTGGAAAGTAATTGACAATCTTAATAAATGCTGAGTCTCCTACACAGCCATATTTCTCTGTAGTGATAGTATAGTGTGAACCAGCGTTACACAAACGCCTTCTCCTCAGTGATATCAGACTTCTCAGCAGTATAATTATCTTTCAGTATAAAGCTGTCAAGGTGAGTTACAATATTGTGATGGCTTTTTTCCTGGATGCTTCTGCGGCACGCTGCTTTCCTGCTATTAACTGTTTTCTCTGCGATGGATACAGCTCCGCTTTTAGAATATATGACAAGTAGCAAGTCTGTAATCTGTGTTCCACATCCATATGACAATACACTTGCAGATTGTATTAGAAAGCAGAGGATTTATAGACTCGAGTAGTCGCCCATCTGCACGATAACTATATTAGTACAATGATAAAGCTATAAGTGACAGAACTTCTACTGTCATTCAGAAAATCTTCTTTATTCGCTTCTCCCATCTCCCAGACTGGCTTAGACTTATCTAGATGCAGATAATGACACCGGGTTTCCAAATCCTGGTATTCACTGTTAGGCTGTGTGCACACATTGCGTTTTCACAGCATGTTTTGATGCATTTTTAGTGCAGATTTGTCACAAAACCAGAAGGAAATTCTGATGTCAGCAAAGAAATTGCACCAAATCCTAACACGTGTGCACATAGCTTTCGCCTTCTATACCCTCCAAGTTGCGTTGCCTGCTGCTGAATACAGATTGCGTTAATGATCTGACCGTGAGCTTTAATGACAGAGTTTGTAACACTTTTTGATCTTTGTTCTTCTGAGCTTCTCTCAGCTAACCAGTGACCACATCAAAGTTGAGCTGAACATTGATGTGGTCATAAATCAGTGTAAGACCTAGTCCTTACCCATACAGGGATGGACCTTGCCATGTAATGAGTATTGGGGTGTCCTGACTCCCCCAGCAATGGCAGACAGGAAGTTCAGTATCTCCATCCCTATGCTCGCATACGAGATACGCCCCATCCAGACATTTTGGGTATCTACTCTTTCAACTCTCCCTAATATAGTTTCATAGTTTTTAAGTTTGAAGGTAGACTATAGGTCCATCTAGTTAAACACATAACCTAATACTTGTGATTGGATTGCATTGTAATTGATGGACATCACTGCAGGACCTGAGGTGATGTCACGACCTTGTGACTGTAATCGGCAGAGCTAAGCCCTAAGGGCCCTTTCACTTTAGGCCTGCTTAGCTCCTCTCGTTACGGTCACATGGTCGTGACATCTCCACAGGTCTTTCAGTGATCAATGTCAATATATTACACTGCAGGTTGGTATTACCATGTTTAAAAAACTGCGTGACAGAAGTGGATTGATGTGACTGATTCCAACTTAATTGTCCACCCCGATGACTGTTTGCGCAGGTACATAATGCAAACATATACGGTAAGCTGTAAAGTGCTTTATTATGATGAATGCATGGATTTCTTTTAAACCATGTTAGTGTTGCACAGTGCATGATCTAAATAACATTGGAGGTGGTTTAAAAAAAAAAAGCACATGTCTTGGAGCCTGTCACCATGTTTTCTCAATATGAACTAAGGCCGACATTTTTTTACTACCCTTTCACAGTTGTCTAGCAACCTGTCTATAAGCCCCCAACTCCATCTGCCTATCTAAAAAAAAAAAACCCTTTTAAAATCCCCTTATACAGCTCACTGGTCCGTTTGCTTCCGCTGGTCTTGCTTGGCAACCCCTCTCTCCCCTGCAGTCACCATCCTCGCGCCTTGCTTCATGTGGATGATGCGCCCTACGTCATCCACAAAGCGACCACAATCTTGCTCCTGTGTTGAGAAGAGCAGAGTATTGTAATGCGCCTGTTCCTGAATGTGTTGGGGGGGAAAAAACAATTGCAACAAAATTAATAAAAGCCAGTGACTGTCCGGAAGCAATTTGTACCCCATTGTATTCCTAATTATAGTGGGCCAAACATAGGTAGGAGCTGCAGACATCGTAGGCAATATAAGTGTAGGGGCGTTTTGCTGTGGGTTTTGTTGCCAGGAACCTACACACACATGGTGGAAGATCTCCCCAGTTTTGTGCATCTGATGTGACATCTCTGTCAGGCATACAGCAGCCTGGTGCCAAACGGCTGATCACTTGTAATCCATCCATGAGAATGTAATCCCCCAGTAATAACAGTCATGTAGAGGTTTCGCTTGTGGAACTGATATGATAAATGTGTATGATGATTCTCCGAGCACAAAAGCGACACAAACCAAAACAATCATATTTGGAGCCCGTCATTGGATCAGGTTCTGCCTCATGCACAGAAGAGTGGTAGTTTTTATTAATCCTTTTAAAGACGGGTTCAAGAATTTCTGAGTGTAAGTTGTTTGCTTATTGTTATAGCAGTACACTTTTTGCAAATCTGTGTGAACGAAGTAAGGAATTTCATTCAATTTGCAATACTGCATTCGAAAGCTGCAGCAAATTTCATGTTCAGGTTATTAAGTAGCTTATTTTTACAAGTGGGCACAGTTACCTTACAAAATCATGCACCCAGATAGCAGTCAATTTACAAACCACAGCGGTTGCATTGCTACCTAGTGTTTGGACCGCATCAAAGCTGCCCAATGTGGCCCTACCCTTAAAGGGTTAGTATGAGGCCAAGTGTTTTTCTCTTAACATCCTATCTATTTTACTTCTATAATATAAGCTGTTTCCTAATATACTTGCTTTAAAAATTCCCTAATGCTCCCTCTCTACACTATCAAACAGCTATTGTGTGTTATTTCTATTTACAGTTCTGATGATGTTTCATGTGAGTGCCCCAGTGCATGCTGGGATACTCGCACAGAATGTGATTGGGGGATAGGTTGCAGTCATCTTCAACAGCTTCTGCCCCTCCCTCAAACAAAGCATCATATTAGTGATGTTGGATTCATGGGCAGGACTGTAACTGTTGTGTACAGAAGGATCTCCAGCTTCCCCCACCTCCCCACAGTGCGCTGTCTTAGTCCACCCCCCCTTCCATCCTACCTACAGTTTGCTGTCTTATCTGGAGACCCTTGTGTACACAACAGTGACCGTCCCAACCCTGAAACCAGCATTGCTAATGTGACACTTTGTTTCAGGGAGGTGCAAAGGCTGTGGAAGTGACTGCAGCCTCTGCCCCCTGATGTTCTGTGTGAATGTCCCAGCATGCACTGGATTTCCTTGGACGAAGTGCTTCTATGTCCGCGCTGCTGCTCCAGGAACTAAGGAACCAAGACACGGGATTGTCTGGATCAACTTATGCTTTTATTATCCTACGTGTTTCGGAGCCACAAACCGATCTCCTTCCTCAGGGAATGCACTGGGGCACTCACACTTGCACAAAACGTCATCAGACCAGGAAATAAAAAAACAGTATAGCTGTTAGATAGTGTAGTAGAGGGAACGGTCGGGAATTTTTAAGGAGGTGAATCAGAAAGTATCTTAGATTATATGAATAAACTCGATAGGAAGTTAGGAGAGAAAAGCTTGGTCTTGGACTAACCCTTTAATATAGTTCCTAATACAGTTATTCATATTAATACTGCCATAAACTGCATGGTGCTATACTATACCCATATAATGCTACAAAACATTGCTCCTTATTATGGTTTTGCTTAAATTTTCATACTTTTTTGAGACAACCATTCAAAACTGCACTATGTATGCATATGCGCAAAAGTACTAGTTCACCTACACTTTTTATTCCTATAACAGTAACTGCTCAGTTTTTATGATGATGTATCTCTGGCGTTCCTATATGGTTTCTTTCCCTACTCTTGGCAGGGATGCCAAAATACTCACCACTGTGGCTGATCTGCAGTCTTTCCTCCATGTGTGCCATTTCTTGCTGTGGTCCCTCGCTCCCAGGCCCTGCACACTTGTGCAAATCGCCTAGTAGCCTGCTTAGGTGAGCGCGCACACTCCCCACTTCTTAAAGGAGCAGCACGGGCACTTTGCAAGTGGCTTTAGCTTCTATGGCCACAAAGTACAGGCTACTTAATGCATCCTCCCCTGTAGGGAGGTGCCTGAGCAACGTCAATCTATTGTGTTCCTTCACCTGCTAGTTTGTTGTCAGGGTCTGTGATCCTGTACCTGTACCCAAACCTGTCTTGCTTGCCTGAACCCGAACCTCTACTGCCAGTATGAAACCGAGCTAGTCCTTTCAGTCTGTAGCCCGTACCTGTCTCTGCGACTTAACAAGCCATCCAATCTGATACAGTTCTGGTGTCCACCTTGCTTGTGATTCCTATCCAGTCCTTCTTGTTACCCTGATTTCAGTATCTACGTTCCTGACCCTTGGGATCAGCTACTGCAGTCCGGGGACTGCCCAGGATTTGTATCTGATGTCTACCGACAGCCAAGTCCAACTCGCCATCAAAGGCTCTGATGAATACCGGTAGGCATTTAGTCACACCTCTCCATGGTTCCATGATAAGCCAGCCATAGTGCAGTGGGTCCACATCCATGTGCGTAACAGACATCTAGCTCATAATCTCTATCTAGTTGAATGGGGCTGAGGTCTGGGCTCTGTGTGGCCACTTCGCACCCATGTTTTTATGTACTTGGTTTTTGCACTGGTCACAGTCCTGGGGATCAGTGAATGCTTTCCCAAAACTGTTCAAACAAAGTTGGAAGCTACGATTGTCCAAAATGTGTTTTATGCTGAGCATTAAGATTTCTTTCCATTTGAACTAGGGGGCCTAGACTGACCCTGAAAACTACGTTTCTACTTGGAGGTATTTGCTAATATTGTTATCACACCTACTACATATTGGGACAGGATCTTGGAGATGGGAATACCACTTTAAACTTGTTGTGGTTTCCACTTTGCAGCTGAGTTGCTGTGTTCCCTCCCAGAGTTCAGTAATGTAACTTACAGGTGAAGGGGGAATATTTAGGAGGGAAGAAACTTCATGAACTTTTTACATATATCACATTAAAGGACCACATGTTTTAATCTGTGAATAATGGACATATAATGTTGTAAAGATCAGGTTTTAATCTACGATGAGATCAAGTAGACTTTTCCAGAGATTTGTCTCTGGGGGCATATACTTTTCCTGTATGTGACCAATCATAAGGAAGAGGTATGTAGGGGGAAAAACAAACCCGAAGACGACCAGTAGAAGTATGCCTTCTCCTGTGAGATATAATGATGGACAACCCTGCTCTCGGCACCTACCGTGCTGAGTACAGCAGAGCTGAGTGAAATTACAAACACCTGTAACAGATTTCATCTCACAACAGTCAGTGTGATCAGAGGTGACAGCACTGTAGGAAGGCAGCTGTAGAGGTGTTTGTAATGACACTCAGTTCTACTTTTAAATAACAATGGTGCTGTAGAAATCAGGCTGACTATCATTACATGTCACAGGAGAAAGTGTACTTTTTGACATTTTAGGGGCGTGTTCTTTTCTTCTCAGCAAGATGACTACTGCATATGATTGGTCAATGTAATGCAGGGGATAAAGTGCACACCCCCAGAGAAGAATCTATGGTAATGTCCCATTGGATTTATAATCTAAACTTTACTAGCTAAAATCTCCACATGGAGAGTAGAAATTAAAAGATAAAAACAAAGTTTTACTCCGCTTTACAGTCTCTAAAGGTCCTCATTGTGTCCTGATACTTATGTTTAAATATATAGCTTTTTCTATTTTGCATTCTTGAAGGAAAACCATTTTGTTAGTATAATCGTGCTGTTATCAGCAGATTTACATACCTGTGTGAACTCGAATGTCGTTGGCAGAGCTCGGCACTGAGCGTTCAGGCACCATCCGGATTATCGTGTGATAAAGGGAAGAAGTGTTAATAGTGGAATTTCCCTCTGTGAGATGCCGGTGAGACCTGACAAACTGCTTGATTAGCGCTTGTTTGATCTCATAAAATGTTTGTGTCTGTTCTTTTTCAATTAGCTTTTAAAAAGCCGTTTTATCCCGATGCAGAACGTTATTAAACTACAGAAAATATGCTGTTGTAAGAGTGAAAAGTGATGTGGAAACAGAGCGGATGGTGTAATCCAGATATTTGTCTATGAAAGGATATGGGAAACCATTATGAGCTGGGCGCCTCTGGACCAGGGACTGGATTTTGCATATCTTGATGCTGTGGGATATGTTGTTTGGCCGTTCTCCAGCCAACTCAATGACAACCAGCCCTGGACCTTTCAAGTGTAATTATAATAGTGGACCCCAGTAACTTGCCTTTACTTCTTCTGCATTGGAAATGCAAATCACTGGTAAATAATACAGTGTGGAAAAAAAGTATTTAGCCAGCCACTAATTGTGGAAGTTCTCCCACTTGAAAAGATGAGAGAGGCCTGTAATTGACATCATAGGTGACCTCAACTATGAGAGACAAAATGAGAAAACAAATCCTGAAAATCACATTGTCTGATTTGGAAATAAATCTTTTTCAAACTTTGGAAAATAAGTATTTGGTCACCTACAAACAAGCAAGATTTCTGGTTCTCACAGACCTGTAACTTCTTTAAGAGGCTTCTCTGTCCTCCACTCATTACCTGTAGTACTGGCACCTGTTTGAACTTGTTATCAGTATAAAAGACACCTGTTTGCAACCTCAAACAGTCATACTCCAAACTCCACTATGGTGAAGACCAAAGAGCGGTCGAAAGTACCAGAAACAAAATTGTAGCCCTGCTCCAGGCTTGGAAAACTGAACCTGCAATAGGCATGCAGCTTGGTGTGAAGAAATCAACTGTGGGAGCAATAATTAGAAAATGGAAGACCTACAAGGCCACTGATAATCTCCCTCGATCTGGGGCTCCTCGCAAGATCTCATGCGGTGGGGTTAAAATGATCTCAAAACGGTCAGCAAAAATTCAAGAACCACACGGGGAGACCTAGTGAATGACCTGTAGAGAGCTGGGACCAACATAACCCAGGCTACCATCAGTAACACACTACGCCGCCAGGGACTCAGATCCTGCAGTGCCAGACGGGTCCTTCTTCTTAAGCCATTACATGTCTGACCCCATATGAGGTTTGCTAGAGAGCATTTGGATGATCCAGAAGAGTATTGGGAGAATGTCATATGGTCAGATGAAGCCAAACTACAACTGTTTAGTAGAAACACAACTTGTGTTTGGAGGAGAAAGAATACTGAGTTGCATCCAAAGAACACCATACCTACTGTGAATCATATGGTTGGCAACATCATGCTTTGGGGCTGTTTCTCTACCAAGGGACCAGGACAACTGATCTGTGTACATGAAAGAATAAATGAGGCCATGTATCATGAGATTTTGAGTGGAAACCTCCTTCCATCAGCAAGGGCATTGAAGATGAAATGTGGCTGGGTCTTTCAGCATGACAATGATCCCAAACACACTGCCAGGGCAATGAAGGAGTGGCTTCATAAGAAGCATTTGAAGGTCCGGAAGTGGCCTAGCCAGTCTCCAGATCTAAACCCTATAGAAAAGGGAGTTGAAAGTCTGTGTTGCCCAGCGACAGGCCCAAAACGTCACTGCTCTAGAGGAGATCTGCATAGAGGAATGGCCCAACATACTAGTAACAGTGTGTGCCAACCTTGTGAAGACTTACACAAAACGTTTGACCTCTGTCATTGCCAACAAAGGATATATAACAATGTATTGAGATGAACTTTTGTCATTGACCAAATACTTATTTTCCACCAAAATTTAAAATAAATATTTCCAAAGCAGACAATGTGATTTTCAAGATTTGTTTTCTTATTTTGTCTCATAGTTGAGGTCACCTATCATGTCAATTACTGGCCTTGCATAATTGGTGGCTGACTAAATCCTTTTTTTCCCCACTGTATGTTAAGAAAAGGTCTACAGGAATTTAGTAAAACCTTGAGGACCCCTGTAACAAAATGACTGTGCAGAGCCTTAATGTTATTTATACGTGTATCCCTTTTTTTTTATTTCCTTGCTTGAGCAATATGGAATTGGATTGGAAGAAGGAGTGATAAGTTAGTGTCTTATACCAGACTGTCTTTATTGCCTTATGAGAAAATAATGATATAAAATAATGCCGTGCTATGTCATTTCTGTGACTCCACTTACTTCTATGGGAATAAAAGAAATGACAATAATTTTTATTTATATAGCGCCAACATATTCCGCAGCGCTTCACAATACAAAGTTCATCTTTAAACAATTATAAGAAGCAAATAGAAAATACAATACCAAAAACAATACAATACAAAGCCTAATACAGTAAAAAATTAGAGCAAAATAATGACAGCCCTGCTCATAAGAGCTTACAATCTAGGGGGGACACAAAGTACAGGTGCTTATTTACAATGATGAAACCGCGTAGTTAAGTCTGTTCTGTTGTTGTGAGAGCCACAATTTCAATTTCTGTGGCCAGAACTGAAACTCTGGAATAACCCAATAATATAATTAAAATTAATTATAAATTCATATGAAAATATGGCAAAAAATCTTTGCTTACTGCTGCCATCCTACCAACAACGTTTGGCGCACCCAACAGTCAAATATGTACAGGAACTGTGCAAATTCTCATGCTATGTAATGTCACAAATTATTCACTGATCTCATGGAGACCAGTCCAAGAAAACACTGCAGGCAGCTGGCTAAAGCGCTCAACACAGTGAATCCCTAGGCGCATTGCCCCCTGGGAATTGTGAATATGCAAATAGATTCTGTGGAGCCTCGGTTAGGAGTCTCAAACACAGGAATAGCCAGATATCCCTCCAGGGAAGGACCCAGCCAAGGGGTGGCTCCTTGCAGAGAACACCATAACCACCATATTAAGTGGCCCTTTCAGTCAATATCCAGCTCTTTTACAAGTTTATAGATATGACAAGGGACTACCAAGGCTAGGTATCCATCCACAGACAGCTGTTTCGGGGTTTCGGAGTAGGATGTACAGGAACTGTGCAAATTCTCATGCTATGTAATGTCACAAAGCATTCACTGATCTCAGGGAGACCAGACCACGAAAACACTGCGGGCTGCTGGCTAAAGCGCTCAACACAGTGAATTCCTAGGCACATTGCCCCCTGGGAATTATGAATATGCAAATAGAGTCTGTGGAGCCTCGGTTAGGAATCTCAAACATAGGACTAGCCAGATATATTGGCTGGGTCCTTCCCTGGAGGGATATCTGGCTAGTCCTGTGTTTGAGACTCCTAACCGAAGCTCCAGAGACTCTACTTGCATGCTATGTAATGGACTGTCTATAGGTTCCTGAACCATCTTTCCTTCACTTTCCAGCATGTATTGTGCCTGCCATCTAATTGCTTGCCTGCCGTGGACTGAAAGTCCACCCTCTCTGTTTTTCCTCTATTTAGCTTAACAAACAGGAGGAGCAGAGAGGGACAGACCCATCCTAAATTTCAGTAACCTCTGTCCGCATCTCTGCTGTTAGAGATGGAATACAGTTGACAACAGGCAGTGGTTAAGAAGACACTTAGTGGCAGATAATTTTATGTCCATTTTAGGAGTAAATACACCATTTTGAAATACATTGATTTGCAGATTGTTTATGTATCACATTATCAAATGAGCTCAAGTTGTCTGAAAGTACAGCTACCAATTTTAAGGGTTGTCCACTACTCGGACAACCACTTTTCAAAGTGTTCCCACCCATTAACATAATAAAACCTAAACTCCACTATGGTGCTAGCACTGTTCCAGCGGTGTTGGCACTCTCCCAGGCTCACGTAAACCCTGCTCCCAATCTGCACTGTCCTCACTGTCCACACCTTTGGATATATCGCATGCCAAGACGGAGTGAGCGGGCAGCCCCAGGTCTAAATTCCTCTTGGTGTTCGATTCTTCCAAAGGCAGGGACAGTGAAGATGGTGTAGATCAGGCTCTGGGCTCAAGTGACATAAGAACCTCACATGAACCCTGGAAGAGCAAGTGCCGACACCGCTGGAAAAGCGCCCACACCGGAGGTGAGTATATGTGTTATTATTTTAGTACTTTAGCATTATTTTAACACTCTGATCTTGAAGAGGTTGTTTGTGAACTGGACAGCCCTTTAAGGGACAAAATAATAAAATTATAACAAATGAACACCTTATTCCCCAATCCCCTGTTTTTCGGCAATAATGAATTTTGTGTTGTGCTGTTCTTTATTTGTTCTTCCTGAAAATGCATGAATAAACTGACTGCTAGAGTTAACATTCCCTCATCAATAAAGCACGTTCCTATACGGTCTGACACTGAGCACTGATTGTACTGCATCAGACTGTATGGACACACACCCTTTTAGTAATTCACAAGTTGTCATTAAATTCATCATTTTGTAAAAGAGAGGGACAAGAAATTATTCTGAATTATTTAATAGGAAACACAATTACCGTACAGTATTTTTTTTCTAAAACCCATGTTGTGAGAGGTCTCCTCTCCTCTTTTTTGTAGGTCCTTTTATACCGCGTTAGAGCCACACTTGTGTGTGTGCGCTACCATTGGGTTCTGTGCATTGTTACAGCCATAGGTTGCCACTTTCAGTGAAATTGAACATTTTTCCAGTTTCCAATTTACAAGTCATAGATCGAGAATATAATGAAACTGTCCATTCAACTTGCAGGAAGAAAATATCTGTACCTGAGATCACCCATTAACGAGGTTGCTAATGAGGACGGCAGTTCTGCTGTCAATCACCTAATCGGCTCCTTGCTGAGATATTTAGTGCGGAGCTGATTCCCAGTATCACAAGTCACTTTTACGAGGGTGAATTGATGCTGCAGATGCTTGTGTTAGGTAACCCGGCCATGGGCTATATAATAGGTTAGGGTCGCTTGACCCTCGCTGTGTCCCAGATCTCACAATAGCTGTAATATAAGTCTGAACAACAAACTAAATATAACCAGGCCGAGCTCTTCAGAAATACATTGGAGTGCTCTGTGTATTGGAAAATTATATTTCAAGGAGGAAAACTGCCGAAGGCATATATGAAGAATATCATTAGTTTTCTTGGTAGAACGCGTGAAGGTCACGTTCAAGGTTATTGTGGATGGAATAATGGTTCGATAGAGGACTTTTCCCATATAAACCATTGAGATGTTATAATTGTTGTGTCATCTATTCAGTGGGAGTTAATTTATCTTTTAGTATTTAGAAGCACCAGTATATCTGTATACCGCTCGGTGGCTGGTGTAAGGGGGATTCTTTTCAGATTAGGTTTAGTCAAGTTCCTCCTGTTATGTTCAGCAGACCATGTAGGGATGACAAACGAGGGAAAGAAAAGGTGCGGGGCCTGTTTAATCGGGTTACTTGGGTCGATAGTTTGCAATCGTTTTATGTGACTACAGACTGCTGGTGCTACAGACCAAAGTATACCCCGAGTCCAGAATATACCTAGGGTTAAAGTGGCCTAGGCTTGATTTATACCTCGGGTATATTATGTCCTAGGCCATTTCATACTCCCTTATGTCAGATTATACCCCCCATAGAGCAACAGCATTGAGTGATATACACAATAATTAATTTTTCAACATCTTATTAGGGGTTCACGTTTGTCAGATAAATAATGTGAGAAGATAATTGACTTAAATCTTAACGTTCTAAACACAGACTTTTATTACTTGAAGCAGAAAAACTTCAATCAGTAAAAATATTAGATTTCCACAAAAATATAATGAGGTAAATAAGCCTACGGAACTTCTCTATAGTTACACATTAAAATAAAAGCACACATCTAGAACATTATAATATAATTGTAACATAATATTCAACTATTTAAAAGGGCTCATTTAAAGTGCTTACCTTAATGGACAACAGTGTAATCTCACAGACATATACCTTCCCAGTACGTGTAATTCAGTAAAAAAATGTTATCTTATTTACCAGGGATCATAATATAGAGGGGGTATAGTTTGGCCTAGAGTACTTTACACCCCAGGATATAGTTTGGTCTAGGACAGTCTATCCCCCGGCTATATTTTGGCTTAAGATAGTTTATGCCCTGGTATATACTCTGGCCTGGAGGGGTAGAGTTTGGCCGAGGCTGCTTTACACCCCTGGGTATAGTTTTGGTCTAGGATAGTTTATTTCCTGGGGTATACTCTGACCTGTGCTAAACCATACGCAGGTTTGATTTGAATAGGGGTTAATTTGGTATTCGGGTCCCGGGTATTCTCGATGTGACTTGGTGATCAAGATATGCAAATAGAGTCTGTGGAGCCTTGGTTAGGAGTCTCAAACACATGACCAGCCAGTTATCCCTCCAGAGATCAGTGAATGCTTTGTGATGTTGGTCTACCAGGCATTGCTCCCACTTAGCCAGAATCCTACTCCACCCTGATGAGGGGCAAAACCCCGAAACAGCTGTCTGTGGATGGATACCTGGCTTTGGTATTCCCTTGTCATATCTCTAATCTTGCAAAAGAGCTGGATATTGACTGAAAGGGCCACTTAATATGGTTGTTATGGTGTTCTCCGCAAGAAGCCATCCTTTGGCTGGGTCCTTCCCTGCAGGGATAACTGGCTGGTCCTGTGTTTGAGACCCCTAACCGAGGCTCCACAGACTCTATTTGCATACTCATAATTCCCAGTGGGCAATGTGCCTAGGAATTGACTGTGTTGAGCGCTTTAGCCAGCTGCCTGCAAGGTTTTCTTGGACTGGTCTCCCTGAGATCAGTGAATGCTTTGTGATGTTGGTGATCAAGATGACACATGCAATCTGCATACTTCCGGTCACGTGTTGACTAGTACCGTTTATTTCTCTGAATTGGCGAGAAACCCCAGAGGGGTGTACTCAGCGCTTGATCAAGGTATCTTATCACAGTAAATGCTGACTTTTCTTTCCCCTAATGGGAGTGTTATAAAATAAGAATATGACACTGATCTGTTAGTGCTCATAGGTCTCACGTTCTGTCCATTATTCATGTGAATGCTACATTGGTTACATTATGTACATACAGACATCATTGCTGAGCTCACTGATTAGTTGTAGTAAAATATTTGATTTAGTACTCTGTGACAGTCAGACCAGTTCCTGCAGTCTTCCTCGGCCACCAAATTCCGGCATCCTGGATGCCCCTGTAATGTCATGGAGGCCTTAGAAATGCCAGAGATGTTCAGGATGCCGGTAATTGAGTGCCAGGTATGGAAGACTGCAGTCCACGGTCTGTGGCACACTGGTATGGATGTCGGACCAGGATCCTAAGAATTATTTTGGTTAGCTCTATGGATGGGGCATTATTATAACATGATCTCCAGAGCGGTGAACGTTCCTCAGGCAAGTAATAGTTATTTCTATAGTTTATAACATTGCCTACTCTAAAGGCAACAGTTGTCAAATCCCAAAGAAAAAAATGATTTAAATGCTTGTTATGTTGTCCTATGCAAATGGAGTCTGTGGAGCCTCGATTAAGGGCTAAGTCCTTCCCTGGAGGGATATCTGGCTAGTCCCGTGTTTGAGACTCTTAATCGAGGCTCCACGGACTCTATTTGCATATTCAAATTTCCAGGGGGCAATGCATCATGGATCTCACTGTGTTTGAGCGCTTTAGCCGGCTGCCTGCAGTGTTTTCCTTCACTGGTCTCCCTGAGATCAGTGAGTGCTTTGTGATGTTATGTTGTCCTGGAATAGACAGAGATTTTGGTGGCAAGATCATGTGGCATGTAAAGTGCAGCTACCACATGTAACCCATTATATACCACATTCTAGAATACTGTAAATAAGTCCCCAATCTGCTCTGTATAATGTGAAAAAAAGCTTTTTTGTTATACTCCCCTATGGGGCATTTCAGTTTGATGAGAATCATTGGTCTTGAACTGATGCCTCCTCTCTTCTTGCTTCATGTGAATGACCCATCCTACATCATCCATGTAGTCTCCCCCCACCGTGCTCCTGCTCAGGCTCACTTTTCTATGACCTGAGAAAAGTTCTGTCATACGCATGTTCGGGCAAAGGCCAAAGAGTGCCCGTGTATGCGCTCTACATCACTTTGCTCTGCCCTCGGCAGGGCAGAGAGAAGTACGCCTGTGCAAGAGTGCAACCGGGGAGACAGTGTGGATGACACAGAATGCATCATTCACGCGAAGCAGGTAGGAAGGAGTGTGATGGATCAAGACCACCGGTGCCCAACGGACCGGACCATCCTATAGAGAGTATAATAAAAGCTATTTTTTTGCTTTGCAGAGCTGATTGGGGACTTATATACTGTATTCTAAAATACTGTATATAAGGCCTTATTGGTGGTGGCCGCACTTTACATGGGGAAAACTCACCGATTGCAGCCAAATAAAATCTAGCAATGCATTTAGCAGGATGTGGTGAGACCCCATTAATAAAAGCTATTTTTTTGCCTTGCATAGCGGATTGGGGACTTATATACTGTACTCTAGAATACTGTATATAAGGCCTTATTGGTGGTGGCCACACTTTACATGGGGAAAAACCTGGTGACAGGTTCCCTTTAATGTTGCCTACGTCTGTGGCTTTCTGAAGACTGCACACTAGTTCTCCATAGACCTCACACTTTTAGTTTATTGCCTTTTTAGTGGCATATAGTCATTACTTTTTCAGGTTAGGACAACGCACATATCCTTTGTCTCTGTCCTTTTCTAGTTCTTGGAACCTTAAATGCAATCAGAAGCTGGCAGTGTTGTATTGCTGAGTACAAAGATGCTTTGATTTTAATGGTCTCGCTCCACTCGTCAGGAGAACACTTAGGCTACAAGCACATGATGCTATGAAACCTACCTGTAAAGCACCCCATGAAATGAGTATAGTGCACCACTTTTCTGTCTGTAAAACTTCATACAGGTAAAATGGCAAGGAGGGCTTTCAAATAAGAGCAGGCAAGCTATTGGAGAGCAGCTGGAGCAATGCATGTTGTGAAGTGAGTAAAAGGAAGGTTTAGCACCTATTGTGCAGTCAGAATGCTAATGAAGAGGTGCTGTTCACTGAAAACAGTGATGGCAAGTTATAGGACATGAGAATCGGGAAACTTCTTGGCAATTAAATGTTATGTGAACCAAAAAGCCGTTTTAGTTTGTGAAGAATGAGGGCAGCAAAGTTTTATTCCCATACCCCTTCATCCCCATTTATGTTGACTCAGTGAGGAAAGTTGAAGCTTATGGGCCCCAATGTGAAAGCTCCAACGAGGCCCCCAATTATTGCAAATCTTTAATAGCATTAGTCTTTTTCTATAAGCAAAAGGGTCCAGGTGCGATTGCAACCCCTGCACCTATTGTAGTTACGCCCCTGTATTGACTCGCTATCTCCCTATATTTTAAGAACATTGATGGGAAGATCAGACATTTTCAGAACAAAGAGTAGAAATGATACCTTGTGCATGGAGATGAGGATAAATGCTCTATAGACTGTAGATCTCTGGCAGATTTTTAGGCAAAGTATGAGGAATCTGGTGTTCTTTCTATGCCTGTGACATCTAGATCCTCACCTTGTAGTTACAGAACTTAATTACGGAACTAATATACAGAATTTAAATACGGTAAATCTGAGCCCTTATGAATTGTAATCAGCTGAACTCATGTGATATTGAGGACTACTGCATCTAATAAAATGAAGATCTCCCGTCTCCTTGCACCGTGGTTATGGCGGGTCAGACCTTGGCTCATCTCTTGTAAGGAGGTATCCTCCTCATCTATTATTTCTTAAGTGTTCTGGGCATCGGTGGACTTACTTGTAAGGCATTGTCGAATCGATGTCTCTCTGGACAGAACGCTTTCAACATCATTTTTGCAAAGTTTAGCTATAAAACAAGACTGGGGACCTGAGCCATTAGGAAACTGTTTGATCTACCCTTTAGATTGGTGGTGACAGCAAGAAATAAACAGATTATTTCAGATTTAAGTGCTGTGTGATAACAAAGAAATGTATAAATATCTGAGGAATAGTGAGTCTTGCGCTAGCCGCCCCCTCCATCTTGGCAGGTTGTGAGTGGCTGTCCCATCAGAATTCTGCACCTGGGCTGTACCCATCTCTATAATGGAGGTTCTCTGCATTTTGAGTGTACATTCAGTATTAGGTTGGGCTTCTTTTTGGTGAGTTTTGGTTTTCTAATGACTAGTGTAGTACCGTGTCAGTGTTACATGCAATTATATACAGTGTTGTTTGGATCTTTATAAGCATATCTCATAACTTGTAGCACCATCATATTCTGCACTGCCGTACAGAAATTGTCTTCACATATACTGTCACAGTTCATGTCTTCATTTGCGTTCACATTCTGATTTGCCTATTTTAGACTCTTTACCGATTGTAAATATCGACCATATATGTTCCCTTCGATGGTGAGAAGAAACTCCAACTGTATACTTCACTATTTGGTCAGGAGTGGCCAAAGCCAAAATCAGGAATGGAACCTACAGAGAGAAAAACGTGTCTTCTGGAGCCACTTCTGGTTTTGGAGAACAAGCAAACTCATGGTCGCTCCTGAGTGAATTTCAATCCAGGAACCTTATACTAGGAGGAAACACTGCTAACCCCGGACCTCGGTGCGGATTTTAGCTTCAAGCACCACTACAGTGGGTCGTTGTTCTTTCAGCACTTGAGTGGTGTTTTGAATGTAAACCCCCTGCCTTCTGATTATACTCCCTACCGGCAGCTTCTCGCTAATGCCACTGCAGTCACACATCAACAAGGCCAGAACAAGGCTCTCACAGAGATGTATTAAGTAGTGGCCTCCGGCGTGCTTCATGAAACACTACAGTAACAGGCAGGTTGCTTTTTGCCACAGACCAAACAGAGCGCGGCTAGAAATGGATGAAGGAGGTGAAGGTGAGTATAAGACAAGGGGCAGGGGACTTGCATTAAAAGCCCAACTACATCGGTGAATTAAAAAAGACCTAGTGGTGCTTTAAAGGGAGCTTGTCATCAGTTCTTTTTTTTTTTTTACTGATAAGCATATTTTGCCATTCCATCAATATCGAAAAATCTGTTCCTTACACCCCCAAGCTCAGCAGCATACCGCTAAAATGAACCAAAGAACATTACTCTTACATTATTTTAGTTTTGATACTTTTATGTTTCCCCACAAAATTATTTATCTGTAGATTTGTACAGATTATGGTTGACTGTAAAGGTGGGAAAAGTTCTGAAACGATTCTTCTAGGTACCAGGCATTTTAACAGGGGTGTATATACTTTTTATATCCATTGTATATACTTGCTTAGAATTCTGTATCAGTAATTCATTCTACGCAAAAACGTTAAAAGACCAATTTACTGAAGCCTGATTTATACCACTAGTGATTCGTTCTATTTTCAGCTGATAACTTACTTTAGGCAGCTTGGTTTTCTTAGTGCTCTGCCCATAAAAGCAGAACACGGTATCCTGTTGGGGACACATAAGAAGCCTAGAAACCTTCATAATGCAGAAATACAAGATGCTGAAACTTACATTAAAGGGAACCTGTCTTGTGTAAAAATTACCCTCCAGAAATGGGGCTAATGTGCAGGCTAGTAGCATTTGAAACCTGCTCGGTGTCTGCACAGTGAACCCTGTAGCTGAGAAGAAAATTAATTAAATCTCCCCAGCAGCATTCAGGCTTCAGTCATGGAGGTGGCGCTTGCGCAGGTTTAGTCACTGCTCCGTGTATGAGGAGTGTCACCTGTATTCGCACCCTCCACAGTGACTAACAACCTCCTCTAATGCTGAGCGGCTGTCAGTCAGTGCAGGGGGCAGTTACAGCCCTGCTCTTCATACACAGAGCGGTGATTGAACCTGGCCGCACCACCCCATGACTGAAGCCAGAACACTGCTGGGAGGAATAAAGTTCTTTTCCTCCCAGTAAGGTTTAATGTGCAGGCGCTGGGCTGGTTTCAAACGCTATTAAAGGGAACCTGTCTTCCCCTTTGGGTATTTTAAACTGCCCACCAGCTTATACATTATGTAAATGAGGTTCTTATAACCCATGTATGTGCCCAGACGTGCCCCACATACATCAGAAAATAACTTTTATTGTGTCCACTGCTGCCTCTTATTGAGTCCAGGAGGCCTGCTATATGGTCCAGGTAGATGAAGTCCTCGCCGCCCCCAGCTGCAAAACCTGCCCTGCTTTTTTTTTAAATTCGCGCCCCTCCTTTGATCGGCGCTTGACTGACAGCCGCACTTGCGCCTGCGCAGTGGTGCAGGTGTCTGCGCTCAATTGAACTGTGCCAATGTCTCGCTAGATTTCACAAATCTTGCAAGATGTCGGCACTGACAAGGCGCACCTGCGCAGTGGAGTGGGTGTCTGCGCTCCATTGAATAGTGCCGGTGTCTAGTGAGACTTCACAAATATCGTGAGATGTCGGCACTATGCACGGACACCCACTCCACTGCGCAGGTGCGCCTTGTCAGTGCCGACATCTCGTGAGATTTGTGAAGTCTAGCGAGATATCGGCACTGTTCAATGGAGCGCAGACACCCGCTCCACTGCGCAGGCGTGAGTTTGGCTGTCAGTCAAGCGCCGATCACAGGAGAGGCGGGAATTTTATTAAAAGCGGGGCAGCTTTTGCAGCCGGGGGCGGCGAGGACTTTATCCACCTGGACCATATAGCAGGCCTACTGGACTCAATAGGAGGCATCGCTGGACACAATAAAAGTTATTTTCTGAGGTTTGTGGGGTACGCCTGGGCACATAGAGGGGTTATAAGAACCTCATTTACATAATGTGTAAGCTGGTGGGCACAGTTTAAAATGCTCAAAGGGGCTGACAGGTTCCCTTTCACCTGCAGATTTATCCCATATCTGCAAGTTAAAAGTGATTTTGCGCATGACTGATTCCCGTTAACATCCATTTCAGTATATACCGCAGTAGTTATGGCTCAGTAAAAAAATTAAAAAACTCAGAAAAGAAATAATGATTGGAGCTTGTGTGTCACTAAGCATACAGAAATCTTGTCTTCAAAGCGAGGAGCTCTTCAGCCTGACATCAGGCTCTCCACTCCATCTATAAACAGGTAGGCTGCTCCATTAATATTAATAACCGGCTTCAACCATCAAAGGGACACAGAGAGATTTATGGAAGATTTCCAGGTTATTGTTGGCTTGTTGTAGGCAGAGAAGTCAGGTAACCGGAGTCATTACCGACTGATGTAAAGAATGTAATGGATGCCAAGACTTGGGTTGGTCTTTGTTTCAAGCTTGATATAAAAAAGAAACATATTTTAATTGGAATTGCTAGATTGGTGCTCACAACATATAGTGCAGCAGATTTCAGTGAAGCTGTCAATATGAGATGGCCATCCAATCTATCAGGATTATAAATCCGGATGAGTTGAGCAGATTAATATATACATTTTTGGTAAGAGACTGTAAAACCTGCATTTTATTACTTAAAATCCATAATATTTTTGTTCTTAGGAGCCCTTTGGGGTCATTTAATGATTGTCAGCCTTCCTTATCTGAGCATGATACAGTGATAGCTATCAGTCACTGATTAGGACCGCCTACTGGACTCCTAAGCTTAGAATAAATTAGCATTAACCCTTTATATCAATCTGCTCTGCTCCTCCTTCTCAACATCGATGCCCTGCTAGATTGGATAGTATTTTATGTTAATGGATTTTCTTTAACCCTGCTGTTCTGTTTGGTCATTTTTGACCAAAGAGAAGTTTTTTATTTCATTTTTTATTTGTTTATGAACAACCATGTTCTCATACACTATAATAATGCAACAGGTATTCTAATAAAACACTTATATTGGCTAAAAATCAAGACTTAAATAGGTCCAGAAAAAAATGACCAGACCATTATATGTGTATAGTAAACCGAACAGAACAGCAGGGTTCAAACTGACTTCATGCAATTTCATTATTTGCTATATATGTTTTGCAAATGACACACAAAGGCTTAAAGCAATGACATTTTTTTTTGGTCCTTTTAGTGGTTATAAAACATTTTTGCAGTTGGTTTAAATTAAATTTTAACTATTTTCTCCTGCACCTTTCAAATCCACTACAAGCTTCTCAAATTCTTTAGGTTTTATCCCAATAGCTGGCTCCCAGTCCAATTAATCCTCCTCTCTCCTGTACTGAACATGCAAAAGTATCCAGACCCTTTAAAAACAAACACTTGACTTGGCTGCCCAGTGTGACAATGGTATGGACAAGAACTGGTTAAAGGGAATCTTTCAGCAGGTTATTGCTACCTCATCTGACAGCACTATGATGTAGGAAAATAAACCCTGAATCCAATAATGGATCACATAGGTTACTGGCTGAAGTCATTCCATTTAGCTTTAGAAACACAGCAGAGCTGAGAGAGCTGCCCCTGCCCACACCAGGTTCCTATAGAGAGTGTGCATTGACTGTGAGATGTCAATCACAGCAGAGGTGTGTCCGACTGCCATATGTGTGACAAAGTAGTCCTGTAATGGTAATAGAGCCTTTAGTTTACATAAACAATAGCACACAGACTGATAAGAGAGGCACAGTTGATTTATATTTTTTTTTTTAACAAATCCTTTTTATTAATTTACAATACAAACATATAAGGTAAATTTTACAAACTCTTCAAATTGCCCCTCCATTCTCAACTTTTGGGGATAGACAATGTTCTTGAAAACCCGTGGTACAAATGTGATTTATAATTATTTGGCATCCTTTCTCTTCCCACCCTCTCTGATCAGCATGTAACGCACCCCAATCTCATCGATCTACTCAGTCATCACCATCCAGAGACAAACACTATAAATTACGAAACTCTGCCTGTACCCATGACACTGTTCCCCGCTATAAGAATAGCTTTAGCCTTCCAAGTGTACCCTGCAAGTCCTCCAAACTATACCAGGAGGTGTTACGGAAGGGATGTACCAGTTGCTTAATGTCGTCTCTAGTAAGCTGTGATAATATGAAATCTTTCCATTTTGTAAAAGATTTAGACGTCTTATTTTCTCTGCCTCCACTTTCTCAAGCAACATAATCCCCTTCAAGTCCTTCACCAACTCTGAAAGAGTGGGGCTCGTGAGTCCAGCCAATGTCTTAAAATGAGGTGTTTGTGGATATTCGCTATAGTGTGTATCAACATCACCTGTGCTTTGTCGAAATGCAAGTCACCCACATTATGAAATACCCATAATCTATTGTCTAATGGGAGCTGACCCCCCCCAGCAGGTTTCGTATCCACTCCCTCACCACCCTCCATGCTCGTATTATTTGGCCACATTCCCAGATCCCATGGAACATGTCTACTTTATCTGTCCCATACATCGGACAAGGCTCCACTGATGTTGACAAGTTGAAGCTTAATATTGCCCTATGTATTAGTCGGAAGTATGTGTCCCTCCACTTTTCATTGTGTACATGTTTACGTAGGTCTCTCCATCCAGTCAATATTGTGTAACCTGTCCCCTCATCCTGTAGTCTGGTTCTCCACCGTTTAAAGATCCTTCTTGGACCCGATGGTATTAAGTCACGTCTTAACGTTGAGTAAATGGCAGAAATGTTTCTTTCCGAGATATCTCTTGTTAGAAGGTCATCTAGCCGAGATGAGAAACACTCTTTACTCAGATCGTGTAAGTGGGTGAATAAATGATGCCTAAGTTGTGTACATTGTAAGATGTGGGTTGAGTCAAGCCACCATCTATTGAACGTTTCCTCGGCAGTAATCCACCTAGACTCCTGCATGTGCGTAAGGTCTCTCAGAGTAGCTACTCCCCTTGCTCCCCATATTTTAAACAATGCATTGTCAGTTGTGTCGCCATGGGCTTAGATATTTGAATATCCTCCACAACATGCTAAGTTTACGTTGTAGGGCTTTCCAAGCTCCCCTAGTGTCTCTGAAAATAATCGGGGTTTAAATTCATGCTCTTGGAATGAAGTATTGCCACCGGACCCCATGGACTGCACCATTCTGCCTCTAGGAAATAATCTGAATGTTTGCTAGTGTGTCTAAGCCAATCAATTATGTGTCTCGTGATTCAGGCTAAATTGTATCCAAGAATATTGGGAAATCCCAAACAATTTTATTTGTTAACAGTTTCAGCATGCTGTCCTCAGATTACATAGCAAAAACCTGCTGACAGATTGCCTTTAATAAAGCCAAGAAGGAGGTCAGATGGGAATTGCCTAGCAGACTCTTCTGTTTATTTTAAAATTACCATATGCGGCCCAAAGTGGAAAAAAATAGAAAATGCTAATATTGGTGAGTAAAAAAACTCACTAGATAAGATCACATTTACAGTCATGAAATTGGTTAAAAACTGTAATTGCGATTGATGAAAAAAGTTGGTGCCTGTTTTATATCGAAAACCCTTACCAGTATGGTTCAATAAGATGGTTCATGACTTCACTTTTTGACACTTTTCCAGTTCACTGTGTAAACAGATATTATATTATGTGAGTGCCAGACGAAAAGTTCTATTTTTTAACCCAAACAATGGGTAATATTAAGTAAAACACTTTGGCTTCCAGAATTGTGCAAGGAAAGGAAGAAGAACACGTCCACTGATTAGACTTGGGAAGCCCGGGCCCCACATAATACAATGGCTCGTATCGGAGATAAGTCATTTCAAGGAAATGCTTTCTAATCGGAACCAAGCATGTTTTTTGCCTTTATTGAGCATTGAACACCGCAATTACAGTTCATGTATGGAGACATTATTGTAACTGTATACACATTGTTTTATTTGCATTGCTTCTATTCTGAAGGGAGTTTATGTTCTTTTAAAAAGTCACAGCTTGAAAAAAGACTGAGGTCCATCAAGGTCAACCTTTCCTGACCAGTTGTAGCTTCTCTAATCTCTAGATTATCTATAACTCACAATGCTATTTATTGTGAGAAAAGCATGCATACCTTTCATAAATGCTGATATAGTATCTGCCATGTTCGGAGTATTAGATGTCTGTCTACTCTATAGCTATGTTCACACCCAGCATTTTTGCTGCATTTTGTTTTTCTGCAAAAAAAAGTGCTCTTTTGGCAGATTTTTTTTGCTTTTTTGCTCCCTTTTTCTTGTGCATTTTTGCTACGAATTGTGTGACTTTTCCCACTGTATATATAATTAAATTCATAGAGCCATAGAATCATAGACTGGTGGAGTTTCGAAGAGACCTCCTTGGTCATCTGGTCCAACCGCCTGCGCAAAGCAAGATTCAAGAAGTTATCCGGGATTTATAAAAGAAAAAAAAAGTGCTTAAGCACTTAACAGGCAGGTAGCAGTCCTGTTGTGCCTGGTACCATTCACCGCCGTTCACCCCTCTCACAGAATGGGCACAGACCTCTCCTGCCAGGGACAGCATGATGGGGAAGACGCAAAGCAGAGGAGGCATTTTCATTCTGATCTGTGGAGGGAGCGGGACGGCTGCCCTCATGCTGATTGACAGCTGGCTCCTCACTACCTGATTGGGGGGGCCGACTGTCAATCAGCGTGATTTCGGCTCTGACGCTTGTTGACAGATTGGAGAAGCCGCCCTCCTCTGTAGACGTGACGTCAGCGGAAGCAGCAAAATCGCTGACAGGAGCGGTCTGCTCCATGTCGGTAGTGAATGATGCCGGGCACAAGGGGCGAGCAGGTGGCAGATACCTGCCTGTTAGCGCTTAAGCACTTTTTTTTTTATAAATCCCGGACAACCCTTTCACTCAATCATCCCAGACAGACGTCTGTCCAGCCTCTGTGTAAAGACTTCCATTGAAGGGGAACTCGCCACCTGAATCTGTCACCAGTTTTTTGCTATGTAAGCTGAGGACAGCATGCTTTAGGGGTTAGAAATAGTGATGAGTGAGTAGTAAAATATTCTCACTCGCTATACTCTTAACAAGTAGTTTTTAATACTTGCATATTCGTCCGAATAGCGAGGCTAATATTAGTCAATAAGTAATAGTTTCCTCCCACACTCTTCCGGCCATTAAACGAGTCTATCCAGGACAGGGCGGGACGTTGGGCTTTTTTTTTTTTTTACATTTCTACTGTATAAAACACCTTGCTGTGCCCCCCAGAGAGACCCTAACATTCAATCTGCTCTCAGTGAGGAGCCAGCTCAATTTGTGCACTGAAGGGAGCCGGCAATATCTGTCAGATCGATAACGATAGCACATCACTCACGAGCACCAGCATACTCGCCGAGTAACTAATATCGCGAATACTGCACTGTCCATGTGAGTAGTAAATGGTAACGATTATACACGCCCATCACTAGTTAGAAACAAAAAGCAACTGTGCTTCTCTTGTCAAGGTCTGTGCAATTGTTTACATAATCTAAAGGCTTTATCACCCTGTGATTACCATTACATGACTACAAACTCATGAGCATGGTAGTCCCACCCACCCCCTGCTGTGGATGAAACCTTACAGTCAATGCACAATCTCTATAGAGAGCCTGGTGTGGGCAGCTTTCCCAGCTCTACTGTGTTCTTGAAACTATATTATTTTAATTTTGTGAGAACAGCTTCAGTCAATAATGTGATACATTGTTGGATTCAGTGCCTCTTTGTCTTCATTATGTTGTGTCAGATGAGGTAGAAAAAAACCTGCTGACAGATTCCCTTTAAGACCACTGTACACGTTGGGTGAGAGTTGCCGAACCTGACAATTTGGACTATATCAGCCAATCATCTGTCGTGTATGGGGCACTTTTGACTCTTCCCATATGGTTGGGATCAGGATAAAGATGGGTCAGGAAGTTGAAGTTTCAATTTCCAAACCTTTTCTTTTCCCTAAAAATGGGCTGCTTCTAGCTGCTGTTTCTCCTCTGTCCATGGAAAACACCTGGATTTAGGCCTCCTTCACATCACAATTTTTTTCCTGTCCATGGGGATCCAGTTTTTTTGCAGGATCCCACGTACCGGAACGGACAGGCCCAGATGTGAACTCCGGATGCCATATCTGTGTCCGGATCCGTGATTTTGAGGGATCCAGACACAGAAAGAGCCCAAAGGAACCCAAGTGGTGTCAGGACTGTTATGTCACATGGGTGGAAGAAGTACATGCGACTTGTCGTGGCTGTAGTTTTGCATTCCCAGTGAATCTACATACACTATCTACATACACTATGAAAGCAAAATAAAAGAGAAAAAATGTATTAAAATAAAAAAAAAATTGTTCACCTCTCTTTCGGCAGTCCAGGACCCGAGGGGAAGATGTCTGATGGCTGCAGGACCTTAAAATGTGATGATTGGCCGGTAGCGATCAGGTGATATGTCACGTGACATACCACCTGATCGCTACCGGCCAATCACATTTTAATCACATTTTTAAGGTCCTGGCAGCATTCGGACGTCTTCATCTTGGGTCCCGGACAGCCGGCGTACAGGTGAGCATTTTTTTTATTTTTAATACATTGCTTTATTTCATTTCACATTAGCAGTGTATGTAGATAGTGTATGTAGATACACAACGAAAGTGAAATTGCACTAAACAAAGCAGTTTTAGTGTACTGAGCACTGAAATTGGATTCGGGAAACGAGCTCTATAGACCCCCATGTTATTTGAATCGAACACCATTGCTTCCGATAGTGTCCGTTGCGCCCAAAATCGGAACAGTCACCGATTTTGGGGACGTGAAAACAACGGACACAATTGTATCCCTGCACACATGGATGGCTATTAAGCACCAATCCATGCCATCCGTGCCCATAGCATACAAGGACGAAGTGTCGTTTGATCTGCGCTGCTACCAAAGGAAGACCAGGACAATGGAAAGTCTGGTTGAAGTTATCTCTTTAATCCGACGCGTTTCGGAGCTATTTCCAAGCTCCTTCCTCAGGGACTTTCCGTGCCCATAGGGATACATGGGGGCCAAATCAGATCCGTGGTTATCCGTTTTACAGCGGATAGCCACGGATCCACAAAAATCGTGATGTGAAGGGGGCGTTAGCTGAGTGTTCATCCGTATGAGTTAGAGTTGATTATCTGCCAAGTAAATGTCGGCCCAACTGCTACCACATGTGTATGGGCAGCTTTAGTTTTATATCAGATTATGGAAAAACTATGGTAATTACCATACAAACAGTATCTAATGTACGGACACTTGCAAAAAACTCACTGAAAGTGTGGTGCCCTGCCATTACAGGTAGCCACAGAACCACCTAAATCATGGATGGATTTCCACAGTAGGTACCACATACACTCAACACCTTCCACCCCAGACCTGTAGGGGGAGCTCCACTTGCTGCCTTAAGCAAGATCCCTTATAAATACTGGTGCTGGGGGCAGAGTTAGTCAGAGTGTGCAGTCGTTAGGATAACTGTGAAGACGTCCTGGTGTGTCGGAGCTGCGCTAGGTCCATGCCAGTTGACGGTTAACCAGCCTAGACAGTGTGAGGGCCTAAGAGTGAGGTCGAAGGCAAGGCGGAAGGAGCAAAGTAACAGCAGACTTGAGGCAGAGGAGCCATACTAGTTCACCCCAGAAAGCAACCCGGACACTGGAGTCAGAGTCTCCAGGAGAGCACCCAGCCCAGCAGAAACACCGGTTCACCGAGGAGACTCCAGTCTCCCGGACACCTGTACAGCAACCAAGAAGGGAGCCAGGCACCGCAGGAGAAGTGATAGCGGTAGTCCACACAGAGGTTTCCCACCACGCAACGCAGGTGACAGACACAGAGGAGGCCAGGCCTAGTTTCACATGGGTCAGAGGCTTCACCAAGGGAAAAGCAATAAGGCCTTATACTCCCTCACTGTGGAGATCCAGAAGTGCCACCCTGACCACATGGAGTGTGCCCTGGACAGTATCTTCAATATCACCAATAAAGGTACAGAAACAACTTCCAGTGTGTGTGTCCGTTTCTCCAACCCTGACCCTGTTCCAGCTCAGAGACTGTAGCAGCGGCCCGGCTGCCTAGCCACCTCCCTGTGCAAATCCCTGTCACCTAATCACAACCCCGGGCACTCTGCTCTGCCTGTGGGGAGCTATACCATCCAACCGCCCGTCCATCATCCCCGGAGGCCCACAGCAGCGCTGGTGCCATGACCAGAAACCACAGGTGGCGTCACGAGACATTTATTCTTTTTATCCCCTTTTTATTTTATTTACAACTGACTACCAGGGCTACGGGTCCGGGCAGGCGACCAGTGACATCCCCCCAACTCCACGCACGGGTACCGAGTTCCCATAGACCCTGGGTGAATCAAAAGCAAATCACTAGAGAAAAATCTGTGCAGGTAAATCGGGTTAATGTCTGTTCTGGAGCACGCAACTATTAGTATAGTTCTTTTCCATGAGAATTTGGGCACACAGCGTATTTTAGACGCTGGTGTACCTGTATAATTTTTCCTCAAGTGTCTTTTTTGTTGTCTCTTTAATTGTTTTGGGTTTTTTTGCTGCTTTTTCTTATATACATAGATAGATAGTGGTGCCTCCAAAGTGTAGACTGCCTGACGAATGGACTGGACTGGTCACGTTTTTAGCTGCTTCATTGCTTTTCAAGGCCTGAAGAGGTTATAACTAGTCACAGAAGTGAAACATATCCACATCAGGTCATGACAGTGCTGTGTTTATGTCATGGGAAGACTCTGCAGTCTCTGTGAACTGCTCTGCAGTTTTGGTAGTTTAAATGGGAGTAAATTTCCTTTTGGACATTAAGGGCTAATGTCACTTGCTGTTGCTGTCTGTATCAGGTGATGGGGTTGACCACTCCCCCAGCCTTTAAATAGTCACATGACATGACCCATTAGCTGATGTCGCAGATGGAGTTCATTCTCTGTTTGACTGTGCGCCGTGTGGATGCAGAGTGCAGTTTCTGCTCAAGCCTTCCTGAAGCTAACTTTTTCTTTAGAGTTTGGCATTGTGTGCTGTTCCTATCTTGATTCCTGGGTGGAGGGGGGGGCTCTTAGCCTAAGGCTTTTCAGGAGCAGGACAAGGGTGGCAGGCCAGATATCCTCACCTTCTGAGGTAATTCTTGGAACAGGGTCAGCTAGGGACCCCCAGTCCTAGGGTCAGACTAGTTACCCCGATTACCCTTGTCGGTCACTACCGTCTTGCTAAATTACCCCCTTGTCCACAATAGCCACCCCATGACAGTATATAGTCATTCCATTTTATGATTTTAGAGGTTTTCAGGCGAGTTCCAGGTGGAATTTTCCTGGAAAGACGCTGTGCTCTCATACCCTAATGTAGGCTGTAGCCCAGGACCATTACGAGCCAAGTCTTTCATGTGATTACTTCTTTTGTAAGATTATGAAAACTTCTATTCACCTCTCTAGTTATCTCCGTTATGCTCCATCACAGGGCAACGTTTGTTGACAAATCTTTAACAATCAATGATTGTAGCGCATGGTGTAGGGGTGTAGTTTCTTACTTCAACCCTCGCATGTCGTTTAATACAATGTCACTTGCAACTTCCAGATAATAGGCAAAGCTAGAATGCATCCCCACAGCAGGAATGTGTATAATGTCTATAGAAATGTATTCAGGAGGTAGCAAGTCCCGGATTTGTTTTAATTTAAATCTAGCTATGGAGAAGAATTTTGCAAATTCATCCAGTGTAGCGCTCTCATGTACGTACAGGAGCCCACGAAAACCAGCCTCTTTATCTTGTGTGGTCTGTACAGGATAATGCATATCCGGCCTCATTCACAAAACTGTCCTACAGGAGAACTATCTGTTTTTCATAGCAATCAGAGCTCAGCTTTCATTTAACACAATGACATCTGGATATGGGATGGACCCGCAATCGTTAGAACATGACCCAAACTACACTATATGGTCCAATAAAATACACATGTTGTTTTGGTATCAAAAGGCCACAGCTTTTATTTCAAATCACATAACTATAGTAAGTGTCAGGTGAAATACTAAGAAGTTTATGGATACCGTGACATCCTCCAGCTGATTGATATACAGCCAGGGGCATAACTACAACAGGTGCAGGGGTTGCAATCGCACCCAGGCCCTGGAGCCTAGGGGGCCCCGAAAGTCATTTTGCCCTATAGAAAAGACTATGAGCTTCAAGTTGTGCCACTGCATACAGCAATTCAGTGGCGGCTTGCTCTGCCGTACCAAATTACCAAAGCCAGCCCAGTTCAACGTTTCTAGTGATGCTACCAAAGATGCTTAACAGCTAAGCAGCCCCCTGGATGAAGTTACCATTCTCACATCTCTCAGTATGGCCCACAATGCTCAGCTTATACACCACCATTGCTTAATAGTGTCTATTAACTAAAGTTAGTCTATCATAACTTGGCGCTCACTTCCACCTGACTACCCTAACGCAAGATCATCGCTGTGACTAGAAGACCAAACTGTCTCTCTTATGTTTTTTGTTTTTTTTTAAATAAATCAAAGCAAGCCAAAAGAAAGGGGAAAAAAAAGACACTCAACCCCCAACTCACGAAGAGTCATCCGTCAGCACTCAGGAGATAAAAAAGCCCTCGTAAACCATGCAAAAGGGATACAGAAGCGCATATAGGGTTTTATCTTTTATGATACACTGTGTAATGTGACCAATGTCACTGCTCACCTGTAATGGTTGTGTGACACACAACCAGTATAAGGTACATGTAACCAATTAGCACAGAAGGAACAGTGGCACCAATGCTGCCGGCTTCACGGAGGACAAGCTGTGGAGCAACCGGTGTCAAACCGAGAGGTGCCAGTCTCAAAGGCAACATGCAGTATAATCTTGAAATAAAGAAGACGGCGACCCGTGGAAGCCCACACAGCGCAAAACGGTGCCGTCGTCATCTCATCTTTACCCCCCTCCTTGCACCATGTGAACAGCGTACCCTGAATAAAACACAGCAACACACCGGTGAGTGCCGTCTTCTTTATTTCAAGATTACGGTACATGTAACGGCTGCTGCAGTATGCACAATCCACGTGCACCGTGTTGATCAAACGAACCAAAGGATAAATGTGTGAGTGATCTGCACCGCTGTATGATGAAAAGGACCACTGGGATGAATCATACAATGGTGGCTTTATTCATTTTCTACGCGTTTCGCAGCATTGTCCCCACTCCTTTATCAGGAAACCAACCACACAATTCTCTTTTGGTTCCTATGGTTGAAGGCTTGAATTTTCTTGGCTTTACATGGTTAAAAGGAACCTGTCAGGTCCCCCCGGTGCACCCAGAACCACCAGCAGTTCTGTTCACATACCTAGAATCCCAGCCTAACAGACCCCACATGTCTTTGCATACGTAAACACATCTTTAGATAACTTTTTCTTTGGAGTTTGGCATCCTGTGCTGTTCCTATCCTGATCCCTGGGTCGAGGTGAGGTGAGGTTAGCTTAAAGCCACCATCACACATAACGAGATCATTAGCGAGATCATTGTTAAGTTCCAGATTTTGTGACGTAACAGCGATCTCATTATGTGTGACACTTACCAGCGATCAGGCCCCTGCTGTGAGATCGCTGATCGTTACAAAGTGCTCTGGGTCATTTTTAGGTCGTTGTGCTCCTGCTGGGAACGCTGCATCGCTGTGTTTGAAAGGGACAATGACCAATGTTCTCAACACTACCCCCGAGAGTGACAATTCCCAACGACCCCCTATCATTCCGGATCGTTTCTGAGTCGCTGATGAGATCTGACTGTTTGACATCTCACCAGCGATCCCAAAGTGACGCAACAGCGGTCCCTAACTATCGTTATCGTTGTCGGGATCACTGTTGCGTCATTGTGTGTGGCAAGAACTTAAGGCTTACATTTGTATTTCTAAAGACCATTTATATGATGCTAATTAGGAGGTTGAGTAGTCGAGAGGGCACTGGTTCCACAACTAGTTGGCCCACTTAGCATGTTATTCCACCCTTGTGGGAGAAATAACGTACTTTACCACTACATCAGCAGCAGCATCACTAAGCCGCGTGTGTGCGTGGCTTTGTGCATCTCCGCATTGAGCTTCTCTGTCACCGCATATATGCACTCCGACTTTAGAGCGGATCATTGCGCATGATCGGAAGTCGTCCTTACTCCAGGGGAGGATCTTCTGTGAGATGCTCCAAGAAAAATGTGACATTTTGGTAAATTCCTATATCATGAGTATGTCTAAAACATCAGGGTATGCAAAGTTATTAAAGGAAAATTAACAAATTACTTAAAAAACTAAAGAAACCTTAAGAAATTGTACAATCCTTATAGTGAATAAGATGTAAATATTAAAGCCAATAAAATGAGCAAATTACTCCAGAAAATTGTTAAAAACCGCTATGGGAATTGGGGGCATTCTTGTGTGTAGGGGTAGTTTTGCAGCAACAGGCAGTGGCTACTATACAATGAATGGGGCCTATGCATTATAGTTCTGTTCAGTGTGTTTTCATCTGGGGAGCTCGGGTGTTGGACCTTCCACCAGTCTGAATTTGACGATGATGATGACCTTTCATAAGTATTGATCAGTATCTGGTGACTGCACCCCTTTTAAGTGGAATATTTTCCAACTTGTGTCTCTCCGTCTGTTGGAAAACTGCAACATCCGGTGCTGGGATTTGGGGTCAGAGAATTCTGTTTTACAGCTAAAAATATTTATGGTCTGCTCAGGGCTTAGTCTATTAACAAACCCACAGTAAGCTTTCCCCTCTCCAGTCTATCCTCAATGCAGCAGCCAGGATCACCTATCTAGCAAACCGTTACTCAGATGTTTCTGCTCTGTGCCAGTCACTACATTGGCTACCCGTACACTATAGAATCCAATTCAAATTGCTCGTTGTCACCCACAAAGCTATACATGGTGCGGCACCTCCTTACCTCTCCACCCTCATTTCTGTCTACCACCCCACCCGTCCCCTTCGCTCTGAACGTGACCTCAGACTAACATCGGCATTAATCCGAACCTCCCATTCCCGACTCCAAGACTTCTCTCGAGCTGCACCAAACCTCTGGAATGCTCTACCCCAAGAAATTAGGACCATCCACAACCTGCATAGCTTCAGACGCTCCCTAAAAACACACCTCTTCAGGGCGGCCTATCCTTCTCTCTAACAGTAGTCATCTAGACATAAGATATTCATTGTTATAAGCCCCTGTATTTTGTGTTCCCATCCCGTCTTAGATTGTAAGCTCCTTCGAGCAGGGTCACCTTCGTTTTTTGCTTTTTATTGTATTTCCTAGGTTGATTCTATGTTTATCGTATGTAACTACTGTTCTGCATTACCTTTATGTAACGTATATTTTTCGTATATGTAGCATTGTACTGTAAAGCGCTGCGGAATATGTTGGCGCTATACAAATAAAGTATTATTATTATTATTATAAACCGATGACGAATAGGTGTACATCCAGTACTAAATGACACTCGGACGTGACAAACACAAACTTTAACTTGTTCTTCCTGATATATGAGAAGACGAACAAACATCAGGGAAGAGCAAAGGGCAGCGCAACCTCAAAGTCACACGTCAGGGTTTACACGAGTACAAAGTGCTGTCATATGATGTTATAACTATGAAACTAATAAAGTGAAGCAATGCTTCCTCTAATTCTTCTAATGTATAATTAACATTCTTATTTCTAGGGATGATATGATAATTAGTGATGTTTAGAGACCGTTTGTCTTGCTATTTGATAACATAAATGGCTGGGAACAGTCTTCGGTCTGCTACTGGCTATATTTCGAGAAATAATTAAGAAGACTTGCACTATCTACGGCCATTATAAAGAGGAAACCTCTGTATAAATCAGACGGTGGCTCCGCTCTGCCAGGCATTGCCAGCTTTACATTTTAATCTAACAGTGAGAAATTCTATAGTTGGTTCACTATTCTGAGTGCGTCTTGACTTTGTAGGAGTGTTCACTCCATTTTTGGATCTAGTTTTAGACCTAATTCAGTTTGTTACGCTACTTGTAAGACTGACTTCACATTTGCGGACCCTCCGCAGCGTCCTGCGGAGGGGATCCGCAAGCTGACCGCAACCCCTATGTTTATAATGGTAACTCGCGGTCCTGCGTAGGTCTGCGCATGACCGTGCGCTCCCATTCACTGCAATATGTGATTTGTACGCAGGCGGATGCCCGCGTACAAATCACACACTCTCGTCCGCACCAGGAACGCGACCTTTTGAACATACTCAAAAGGAGCAAGAATAGCTTTAGAAGGAGGTGTGTGACTTAAGCCTCATCAAAATTTGAGTGCATACAATAGTCTAAAGCAGAGATCTCAAACTCCAGGCTTCAAGGGCCACCAACAGGTCATGTTTTCACGTTCTCCTTAGTATTGCCCAGGTGATAATTGAATCATCTGCACAGATGATGATTCCATCCCCTATGCAATGCTAAGGAAGTCGTGAAAACATGTACTGTTGCCGGACCATGAAGCCTAAAGTAAGCCAGCCAAGTGGTGGAATAAACTCAGACAAATGTGTTCACAGATGCACCAAATGTATCCACTCTGAGCCACTGAGATAAATATGGCACAATTGGGATTACTTAGTTGAACGATATTATTTGAATCTTGTTTTTGGCTGGTGTTCTGGTGCTTTGTGCATTACTTCTATTCCCTGTATCTGTGTCCAGTACAGGAGATGCTGATGCTGTGTGAGGGGTTTAGGCAGAGTTGCAGGTGTGTGCTCACTGGGGTCATGGAGTCGGTAAGCTAAACCTTCGACTTCTCAATTTCCCTGAATTTGACTCTTACTCCAACTCTACCAAAATGGACTCCGACTCCAACTCCACGGTCCTGGCTGTGGAGTCAGGAAGCCAAACATCCGACACCTCAATTTACCTGAATCCGGCTCTGATCCACCAAAATGGACTTTGGCTCCATGACTCCGACTCCACAGCCCTAATTTTCCAATAAAATTACGATACTCGGTGTAAACATTTTAGCTCTGAAAGTTCATCCACGAAACCAAATCTTAAGAGCAATGGTCTGTGGTTTGTTGTTGGTGGGACATTTCTTGCACTCTAGGGCAGATAATACAGAATGTTCTGGATAAGGCTCTTGTGTGTTCTTTATCTTAAATTCATTTTAAGAACATCATAAAGAATATTTAGTTGGGAACATCCTGAACTACGTGATCTTGAGATGTTTACTACACAGAACCTTTCAAAACCCACCATACACGGCTCTCACAAGTATAAAGCGAGATTTTCTGGAACATGCTGCTGTCTGTCATCTGATTAAATAGGAGCACTGAAAACCACATGAGTCTAACTATGTGACAGTACAACGCAGAGGCTTTAACCTCAGCTAGTAATTGTGAGACAATTAATAAGTAACAGCTACAAGGAAATTCAGTGGAAATCATGAGTGAATTGACCTCAAGTTGAATGACCTTGAAAGCCCTTGAGAATTCACGTAATGGACTGGAGGACCGCGTCGTCCTGTCCTATGCTGAAATGCATTTTGTATCCTTCAATAAGCTCAATGAGTATATAACATGAATATTTTCTTGATCTGCAAAAATAATAAAAATTTTCTTCTAACCATCGAATAGGGTCATTATCATTAGCCCCTAGCGTGGAAGTCCTGTAGAAAGGCTCTCCTCCTCCTCATATTAATTGCACATTGCGTGATTTTTCAACACTATTTTGCCTGCATTGATGTGCAATTTTACTGATGTATGGATACTTTCTTATTACTTCAGTGCAGTTTTACAATTCTCCTTTTTTGTGACATTCATGTTTCAGGACTCATTTAGACTTGAGTGATTTTTCTTGTACGCCAAAAAAAAAAACATGTCTGATTTAGATCCAAGGATAGGATCAAAGTCCACATTGCTAGTTTAAAGGGATCCTGTCACCCCCAAAACACCTGTAAACCTATTAAAACCTGTCCCTAGAGCATATTAACACTTTCCCTACACTCTTTTTACCTCCTAAAAGCATTAAGTGACATTGAAGAAAAACGTTTTATAAGTACCTGATTACTGATGATAATGAGTGACTATCTATTCATAGTCACTCATCAAGACTGCCCCTCTGCTTCATATCACGCCTGAATAGGCGTGATCTAGTGCCCAGATTCAAAATCGCGCCTCCCTGCTGTGCCCTGTGTCGTCCGAGGCTGCAGTGTGGCCGGGTGACGCGATCCGCGTCATACCCGGCGCCGGGTGACGTATTTACACCGGCGCCGCGCTTTCGGCTTCAAAATGCGCACTGCGCATGCCCAGTGCGCATGCGCAGTGCGCATTTTGAAGCCGAAAGCGCGGCGCCGGTGTAAATACATCACCCGGCGCCGGGTATGACGCGGATCGCGTCACCCGGCCACACTGCAGCCTCGGATGACACAGGGCACAGCAGGGAGGCGCGATTTTGAATCTGGGCACTAGATCACGCCTATTCAGGCGTGATATGAAGCAGAGGGGCAGTCTTGATGAGTGACTATGAATAGATAGTCACTCATTATCATCAGTAATCAGGTACTTATAAAACGTTTTTCTTCAATGTCACTTAATGCTTTTAGGAGGTAAAAAGAGTGTAGGGAAAGTGTTAATATGCTCTAGGGACAGGTTTTAATAGGTTTACAGGTGTTTTGGGGGTGACAGGATCCCTTTAAAGGTCCATGGAAAGACAGCACTTAGATGACATCCGAGTGTGGTCCAATTTTCATGGACAGAAAGGAGAAGGTGAAAAAACTTTTTTTTTTTCCTCCACATATGGAAAAAAAAACAGCTGGTGGCCGTTGGACCACTTTGCCCACGTTGTGAGCATGCATGGGTGTTCTGTGACTTTTTCACACACCTGTGCAGTACAGTAGTTTGCTCTGTCCTCAGCATGTCAGAGAGAAGTCCTCATATGCAAGAGCCCAATGGAGGAGAATATGTGCGGGTGTCGTAGGATGCGATATTTGACAGCCGGGTAGGGCCGCCACCAGATGTACTACACGCCTCCATTGCTGGAGAGTAGTGCCTGTGCTCTCCAGGTGCTGGGATGGTGCGGTTGAGATTCACACACACAACACTTAGGGACCCCGGGATGGTGGGTGGACCCAGAGGGAACACCCAGGCGTAGCCGGGAGGGAAAATTGAAGTGCAGGAAGTGTGGAGTAAGTAGTAGACAGAGGAGGAGAAAGAGAAAACATCAGAGGGGTGGAGTGGAAGTCGGGAGCGTAGGGGCGGTGTGGTTCCGACTCTCATGGGCTGGAGTACGACCACGCTCGCCTTTTGAGGGAAAGATCAGCAAGTGTGGAAGAAGAAAGGAGCCCTTGGGGTACAGATTGAGACATAGATCCACATACACCTGTATCTGGAGAGACAGAGGGGCTGGTGGATGACACAGGGACCCAGCCCTGAACACGGCGTTGGATGCTTCATGCCTAAACTGTTGAACCAGAGGCCCCAAGCTTC
This sequence comes from Allobates femoralis, assembly GCA_033576535.1. Classification (NCBI taxonomy): domain Eukaryota; kingdom Metazoa; phylum Chordata; class Amphibia; order Anura; family Aromobatidae; genus Allobates; species Allobates femoralis. The sequence continues at coordinate 74,335,749 of JARQOC010000006.1, read as the reverse complement.
TAATGGGAGCTGTGGCCGAACATCCGACACAACTTGGAGAAGGTGGCCGAACTAGAGAGCCGTGCCCTGGGAGCGGGTCACAAAGAAGTACTCGTGGCTTTCTGTACCTAAACTCTGTGCTGCGGAGGCACTAGTAAGAAGCGGTGAGACAAGCTTTAGCGCAAAGGAACCACCAGAGACATACACACCTAGAAAGAGGGAAAGGGGCACCATCTGAGGCTTGACTGCACTGACTCTGTTCTGGAGACAATGCTGAACTGGAGGTTGGCAAGGGAAGCACCCGACGGCCATGCTGAAACAACTGAGTAAACGTAACAGAACTCTAGCTGTGGTGTGAGAGCTTTTCTTTAGCGGCGACCACTGGCCGCAGAGGCTGCATGAGACACTGGGGTGCTGATGACCTAATGAACATCTGCCAAGGTACGAACTGACCCCTCATCCTACTGCCCTGGGGACCGCGCTCCACCTGCGGGGAGAGGAACCATCAAAGCTGCTGGTCACCATCCCCAGAGGTTCTGAAGCAGTGGCAGCCGCCCTGGCTGCATACCCCAGGTGGTGTCACGACTACCCCTTTCCCTAGTCATTCCCTGTCATCTACCCCCATTTCTTTAAAATGACACCGCCAGGGTCACAGGACCGGGTCTTGGCCCACGTCTGTCCCCGTGAAAAGAACCGAGAAATGAAGAACAGCAGCTGCCCGGTTCCTGAGTACCCCCGACCTTGGAGTGGACATGTCACATCACCTATTAGAACAAGAGAAGGAGGACGACAATCACAAGAAGAGAGGAGGCGCTGGACAAGATCAGTGACACCTATTGGACTGAACCAACCACCCTGTAGGGGAGTATAATAAAAGCTATTTTTTAGATTTATGCAGATCGGTCTGGGGGATTATATACTGCAGTTCAGACTGCTGTATATATGCTTCTGAGAAAAACCTGGAGACATGATCACTTTAAGGCTGGGGTCACACACACAGATATCTGGGCAGATATTGTTCACAGATCTCTGGTTGCAGTGAAATCATGGACAGATTGCTCCATTTGTACACGGCCACAAAATGGAACCATGTGTCCATGATTTCACTGCAGCAAGAAATCTGTGAACAATATCTGCCCAGATATCTGTGTGTGTGACCCCAGCCTAAATGGAATCCGTCATGTCGTTTTTTGTTTTTGAAACGTCCCCAATGTTATTTAGATCACGGATTGTGCATCAGTAACCTGGTTAAAAAAAAGCTATGTATTTATCATGAAAAAGCACTTTTGGATGCTCAGATGTTTGCATTAGGTACCTGCACAGTCAGCAGGGTGGTTCTTCAGCTGGAATCAGTCACCTCAATCCACATTCAGTCTTGCAGTTGTTTAAATGTAGTCACCCCCCCACCCCCCGCATTGTAATATAGTAAAATCATTGAAGGCCCTTTAGAAATTCAATAATGTTGTAGAAGAACCTGTGGTAATGTCACTACCATTTGACTGTAATGGGTGGAGCTAAGCGGGCCTAACATGAAGAAAATATAGACGTAGCTCCACCCATTACGGTCAAGTGGTCGTGCCATCACCACAGGTCCTTCTACAACATTAGTGAATTTCTGCAGCTCCTCCAGTGATCTCAATATATTACAGTGCAGAGGGTGTGAGTATGTTTAACAATCTGCATGACTGAAGTGGATTGCTGTGACTGATTCCAGCTTAAGTGTCCACCCCGATTACTGTGCAGTTACCTAATGCAAACATATAAGTATCTGATGTGTTCTTTTATGATGAATACATGGATTAAAAAAAAAAAGCAGGTTAGTGATGCACAATGATAATGGTCTGTTTAAAAAAAAGAAGACATCACTGGTTCCCTTTAAGCCTCTCGGCCCGATACCCAGCATAATACTTTGTATAAATGTCTTCAATGTCTACAGTGAGTGTTGCCTGACTTTCATCTGTAAAGTTGTACACTATAATGAATCTGTTTTTGTGGACTGTTCCTTTGACACTTAAATGGACATATTCCAAATCCAATCTACTGTACTCTGTCAGCAGTTTTGTTTCCCAGGGGAATTACTGACAGCAATCAAGAAAACCATCGGATCCTGCAGTCACCACTTTGCCACATATCTGATAATGTGAGATCCTCCAGATAGTCATAGTATATGTGACTGATTGCTGCACCTTTACTTTTAGGAGGTTTTCTTACCATTACCTTGTGTATAGTGTTTCCTGCAGTCTTGCTCAATCTTTGCAATCGTCAAGGAGCTGTCCTTGGTTTGTGCTTGGTTAGTCAAGAATTCTGTTTAATTAGCAGACAGTTTTGCCTGTTTCCCTCATCTGCACCGTGTCATTTTTTATTATTATGGAGGCGGACTGGAATTTTCCACTTGTCTGTAGGAAGAACACAATACAGAATGTCTTGTACGGAGGACGACCACTAATGCAAGATGGGAGAACCGTTTTCAAAGGTTAGAGGCTACAAATTACACTAATTTGTTATATTATGATGATTAAAAAGGACAACTACATTGAAGCTCAAAGATCTCTGTCCCTGCATTGCTTGCTCCCATTATATAATGCATCTACATTTGTCACACTCGACTATGAACCATGTCTATAATTGTGACTAATCGTCCGACAAAAGAGCAAAACTTCAACTTGCTTAAAAATAAATTTTCTTGGCAGTATATTGTCCAATGTAAAAAATATTCTATGGGCAAATGACAATCCTATTAACGATCATTCTGTGTACATGGACACATGCTCTTACATTTAGCCGATCATTGGTGGTTTTTCAGTCAAAGTAATGTGTAGAAAAATGGCAACAAAACAAAAGTTCAAAAACTGCTAGTTTTGATTGGAAAGTTTCTGCTATGAAAATTCAGCATAAGAACTTAAGGCCCCATTACACATAACGATGTCCCAGCGATCCAACCAACGATCGGGTCGCTGGGACATCATTAGCTGATCGCTGTTGAGCTGTCAAACAGGCAGACTCACAGCGACCAGCGAGAACACTGGTATCCAGGGTAAACATCGAGTAACTAAGCGCAGAGCTGCACTTAGTTACCCGCTGTTTACCCTGGTTACCAGCCTCCCAGTGTGTGCTGTGCGACACTGGGAGGTCATTCATCATTGGTCTCCCGCTGTCACACACGCCGATGCTGGCTGCCCAGCTGGAGACCAACGATAAAATAATGGTCCTGGTCATTCTTCCACGATCAATGAACTTATCGTTGGTCGTTGATACATGTCACACTCAACGATATCGTTTCAACGACGTTGCAATGATATAGTACGTAACGGGGCCTTTTACTAACTTGGGGTATGTACACACGTCTTCATTTAGAAGTGCCTACAACTTGTGAGGTTTTAAGACATCAGATACTTTAGGGCACACTGGTGTTTTTTGTCCTGAAGCATCTTATCGGCCATTTTTTTCATGAAGTCTATGGCTAGTGTCTTTTTTTTTTTTGCGTTGAGCCACTTCTGTGGAGTCTTGGATACCTGAAGCATCAAAAAGAAACTTAAAAGATTGAACATGTGAACAGCAAGCAGTCTATACTTTGCTATGCATAGGTTCATTGTTTTTAGTGTTTACATAGTGCTTTGTCAGGTGGGTTATGGAGCATATCCTCATGAAAAAGACATTGTGTGCACATATCCTAAGGAAGGGGGGTGGGGAAAGACACAAGCAGGGCTGAGGAGTCATGAAGTCGGAGTTATTGTCCATTTTGGGTAGAGTCGGAGTCAGATTCAGGGAAATTGAGGAGTCGGACTGACAGCCATGGTTGTGGAGTTGGAGTCGGTGTTCATTCTGGTAGAGTAAGATTCGGATTCGAGAAATGTCAGAGTCCGATGTTTTGCTTACCAACTCCACAGCCGTGAAATTATGTCCATCATGTTGCATCTAAGCTTATTTATTTTTATTTTTTAATCCATTTACTGTTCCGGCGGTGACTAACTCCTTAAGCCGGCTGTTTCACACATGTATTCCGTAATTCCCATGGTGAAGTTGGCCTGTCTCCTGGAAAATTACCTTTTTTACCTTCAGATGGAAAGAGTGCCCTCTTGTCTTTTGCGGAGGCTTTGTGTGAAACTGCTCTTGACTATACTTTTTCTTATGTAATTGTTTTGATATATCCTCATAACTGCTGTAGGGTCCTTTATGCCTCCTTTTTATGTATAAATTAATACTGTGTATGTTAAACTTTCCTCTTCCACTGTGTCATTTTTGAGCCCTGAACCAAAACACACGCAGCATGGCCACACACCCAGTGGCAATGGAAGCAGTCAGCCTGAAAAAGTATATGGCAACTTTCCTGCTCCGGCTGCAGTATTGCGTTTATGCAGCACAGCTGATCTAAATATGGCAGATGATACATCCCTGTAGCGCTGTTGGCATTGATTGTGAGCTCCCCGGAGAAGCAGCATCGATATATTACTATATTTGCCTACAACAGCAATGTAGGGTTTGAAACTCTACTCCTATTATTTTGCAGCCATTTTGCAGTTGTATCTTCTACTTATGAATATAGCATATGCTTTTGATATTTTTGCTTTTTTTTTTCCATCTGTCAACACAACATTTTCCCAGATGGATTGTGGTTGGTCAAGGTGTTCTTTGTCAATGATCAGCTGTTCCTTTTTTAAGTAGAAGGTCAACAGAGGCAGGAGCAGGCCGCCGCGGCTCTGCCGGTGATCACATGTGCCCACTCCCCATCACCATCAACTCAACATTGATCTGGTGCCAAGAGGTTGATGGGATGATGGGCAAGGGTGATGAAGCACATAAAATGTTATTAACAGTGGGCACACGTAATCACCCACCACTGCTGCAGCTATGGGCAATCATGTGTGCCTGCTATTAAAGAAAGTGGGAGCAGTGAATATCTCGTCAGGTAGCAGCAGACAGTGATTATACTCACCATCCATCTCTGCCCCGTAGCGCGACCTCTTCTCATGCTGGCAGCTTACTACGTGTGGCATGCAGCACACTACAGGGATGTCATATATACCAGGATGGGGGCCATATACCAGGATGGGGGATCATATACCTGGATGGAGGACATATATATCAGAATGGGGAACATATACCAGGATGGAGGACATATAATTCAGGAGGGGAACTTATACCAGGATGGGGAACATATATATCTGGAAGGTCTCAATTTTTTGGTTAAATTTATTTTGTTCTATTTCCCTCCTCTATAATCTATGTGTGTCTTATGGTCTGGTGCGTCTTATAGTCCAAAAGAAATCTCTATCTATCTATCTATCTATCTATCTATCTATCTATCTATCTATCTATCTATGCACACAATTATGTTTGCTTGCGTATGTAATGTATATACATTTCTGCAAACCCTTCAGCCTTTGTTTCCAGATCATTAGCAAAATAAAACCAGAATCTAATTTGTGCAACATTTTAATTTTAAAGTGAAATAAATAGATTTTTCCCTCATGCCTTTAATGACTCTTGTCAACTTATCCCCATAATGAGTTTCCCGGCTTTATTCGATAATTAGTCTGCTTTGTTCAGAGCACAAAAAGATTTTGTTCTAATTTTTCCATTAAAAAAATTGAAATAACTTAAAGGAGTCTTATTAACTGATGCAGATGGATCATCTCTGTTCCTAAGGTGAGCCCATCTCCTGAAAAAAAACGGAGGAAAAAATGATCACTTTATCAAGGTGCCTGTACACATTAAATGAATGTTGTTTAAACCTGAGGGTGTCGCAGTCGGACAGCTATGTAACATGTATGGTGTTTTCCTAATGTTTCATTGATGGCAGAAGTCAGTGGAAATAATAGATCTGGTAAATTGAATTTCAACATGTCCAATCATTTGTTCCTCCTGTTCCCTTATGCCAAGTGTAATAAAGAATAACACCTTTCTGCTGCTTGTCAGCCCCTCGGGGGAGGGGTCATCAGGCTGATATGTACATGTTCATACACAGCAGCCTGTCAGTCACCACTTTGAGAGGCTGAAGCGTTTATTTCTAAAGTGAATTCTTTCAGCAACCAGTTTAGTCAAATTAGACCCTTTTCTTCACATGTGTACCAGTTTGACTACTAGGAGTATGGACCCATAACTCTATTATTATTCTGCCCCAAAATAAGGCATAATAGGGAGTTCCCATGAATGACATTGATTTAGCTGGGCACTGCATAAGTAATAAATGTCTGATAGCGGGGCACCAACAATTCACTAGCACAGGGGGTTCTGTTATTCCCTGGCACCTACATTGAACAGTATGGCTGTCATGTGTGCCTCATCTCTGTAAATTATGGGGCTATACTTGGCTTTTTTTCTCTGTCTGAAAGACATTGAAGTAGCATTGTTCATGTGCAGCCATGATACCCCATCAACAGCCGCCCCAATAAGGAAGAACTGGGGTTTTGGACTGCCATTCTAATGATTCTATCCTGCGATATTCTTTCACTACTGGCATCATACACCACACCCTGAAGCCTTGCATTAAGCATAACCTATATGTTATATGTCTGTCTCACTTTAACATTAAATGATATGTCTTGGTTTATAGAATGAAATGTGACAGGTAAATTATAGGGAACCTGTCATGTAGAAAAGTGCTAATAATCTACGGGTTACAGCGTTTTGAAGCTGTCTGGCACCCACACTGAAAACTCCACTGCCGGGAGGAAATTAAGTTATTCCTCCCGGCAGCCTTAGGCTTTCAGACATAAGAGTGAGTGCCGTGACTTTGTCCACCGCTCTGTGAATGGTGGGCGACGGCTGTAATGAACTAGGATAAGGTGCACAATCAAAGTAGCAAGTTGTGAGTGATGGCTACAACCACGGCCCTGACTGACAACCAGCTCAACCCATCCCTATGACTGAAAGACTAAAGGCCCCGTTACACAGTATGATATCTTTAACGGTATCGTTGCAACATCACTAGTTTGGTGACGTTGCAGCGACGTCGAAACGACATCATTGTGTGTGACATGTACCAACGACAAGTTCGTTCATCGTTGGTCTTTGGTTAATGACCCGGACCATTTTTTTTATCGTTGGTCTCCCACTGGCCAGCCAGCATCGGCGTGTGTGACAGCGGGAGACCAACGATCAACGAGCTCCCAGCGCCGCACAGCACACACCGGGAGCTGGTAACCAGGGTAAACAGCGGGTAACTAAGCGCAGTGCCTTAGTTACCCGCTGTTTACCATGGATACCAGGGTTCTCGCTGGTCCTGATTGCTGGTGAGTCTGCCTGTTTGACAGCTCACCAGCGATCAGATAACGATGTCCCAGTGACCCCCATTGTTGGTCGGATCACTGGGACATCGTACTGTGTAACGAGGTCTTTAAGCTACACGAAGGAATAAAGTTAATTTCCTCACGGCAGAGGGACTCTCAGTGTGGCAGCTGCACAGTGTCAGAACACTATTAACCTGCAGATTAACTCCATATCTGTAGGTTACTAGTGCTTTCAAGCTGCCTGGTACTCACACTGAGTGCCCTGCTGCCGAGAGGAAGTGAAGTTAATCTGAAAGCTTAGGCTGCTGGGAAGAATAGAGTGGGTGGCGCAACTTTATTCACCGCTTTGTGCAAAGAGAGTGATGGCTGTATCTATTCCCACGGCACTAACAGCTGGCTCAGTCCACCCCTGATGACTGCAAGCTTGAGACTGCCGGGAAGGTTAAAGCTAATTTCCTTCCGGCAGTGGGGCTCTCAGTCCAGTAGCCGCACACTGTCAATTAATCTGCAGGTTAGTAGAGTTTCTTTTTATGACGGGTTTCTTTTTAAGACTTATTATATTTGTTCTTGAAGTAGAGACATCACAATATCCATGAGCAAAGTATAGGTTCATCCATGCGAGGAACGAGGAGGAGAGTGTAATCTGCTGCAGATCTTCCTATTCTCCAAGGAAGAAATACTTTTACATTTGTGTTTCCCTTTAAAGGATAATTAATGCCGGATGAGTAATTGCTTTGATAATACAAAAATGAATAAAATTGTAAAGAACATTTTAATTGCGGCAGTTAAAGAAGAAAGGAATTAAAAGAATATTGTGTATCTGGCATAAAGGTGGCCAACGTCCTATTCATCTTCTCTGGTAATTAAAGACACAAATCTACTCCTTGCCGGGATAAGTGATCTTCTTTTTTCTACTTCTCATTACATTATTGGAGGGGGCTGGAGGGAGATGACTTATCATTTTAGTTGAAATCGAGAATGGTCAGCATCTCCTGGAAGACCAACCTTCCAACACATTGTGCAGTAATGTACTCCTGGCCGCCGGCCAAGGCAAGGAAGGCTGCAGAAACCTTGTAATTTGCTTAGTGATGGGCTTTGTTATAACACAACTTCAACCTTTCCAGCGGTTTTGGAGAACTTAATCAAGATGTGATAATGACAATTTCAGGATGGCGCAAAAGGAGGAAAAGGAAGCTCCTTCAGTTCTTGCTGTTTTGGGAAGGCGTGATCTCAACAGCTGCGAGGCTTTTAACTGCTCCATCACCCCTCCAGTTTCGGAGGAGTGTTATAAATTTAATTTTAATAATGCTGTTTATTATGCCTCATTAGACGTCTCTACAGTGGTGGAGGCTGATTGCTGTCATTTAAATTGACTTTAGGCTTTAGATTACACATTTACAGGAATAATAGAAAAGCTTTTTATATTTGTCTTGCACTTCTGCTCTGCACTTTTCCACCTCGGATTTATTACTATATTGTAGCCAGAATGTGATTGGAATGGTTAAAAGACCATTACACCAAACGTGAAGCTTTATGGATAGAGAAGTAGACTTATCCGAAACATCAGGCAAGGAAAAAATAGTAGACATCTGCCTAGGGTGCTGTAAAAGAGAGGTACAATTTATGGATTAAAAATTCAAAATTAAGTTTTCTTGATGTTTCTTTTTAAAGTTTAGATAATTAATGTTATGGCTGCACAGCTGCTTTCACAGCTCAACATTGGGGAGGTTGTCCCGAGGTAAAATAAATAGGACAGAAAAGCATGAACAGGGGATTAAAAAAAAGTCTTGGATTCCCTGTGAAGGGATATCCTGCGCAGATGCTATGTTAACAAGGAGCCAGCACATGACTACTGTAGACAATCAGTGGTCAGTAGAGTTGGTGTGGTTTGATTTGCAGGATCTGGTCCATCAGCCTAGTCTTCAATATGTTGTCACTAACTGATGGCATGTGCGCACCTGTCTCGATGAGCCAGTCTGGCAACAATGACATTGCAGCAGTCCAGCCAAACTAAAGAGGACCCGGGGATGATGTAAATAAAGAGGTTCCCATCCAGCGGCCACAGAGTAGTGACATAGAGGATGACCCTGGTCCTGTGAATTGTTTCGCACCAATCTTAGTGATCACAATAGTCATGGCTCAGCACCCAGCTGTGATGCAAACACTGCATGTGATCACTGAGGTCATGGATTGGGGGACTTTATGAAGGACTTCACATTATTTATAGATCTATGCACAAAGACTCTTCTCTCGAGGGGCATCATACCGAGTTACTAAGACCAACAGCGGCATTTGCTTTCTGAAAACCTCACCATGGATCTGCTCTATCATTTTGATGTACTGATAAGGTCTAAGTGGAATATTTTTTGTAGAATGACCGTAAATCCATGCAGCAGATTCATTCCTTCTCATTAATTCCTGGGAGGCCTTAAAGCGAACCTGTCACCCCCCCCCCCCCCCGGGCATCAAAAGCCAAAATAGCCACCTTCTGCAGCACTAAGACTGCATTCTGAGAAGGTGGCTATAGGCTTTTGATGCCCTTTATACTATGAAATATGTAGTTAGGTAAATGCTCACGCTTCTGAAGACCAAAGACCGGGAGGCGGGGTTTCACGCTCCTCTGACCCGCCCCCTCTTGTCAGTCATGGTGCTCGCCTGCTGCTGCCTCCCCTCACTGTGTAAAATGAACGCGCGTCTCCGTTCTCCTGTATGGAGCCGCGCATGCGCTGTGCGCCCGGTGTCCAGGAAGTCGTCGGCAGCGCGCGCAGCGCATGCGCGGCTCCATACAGGAGAACGGAGACGCGCGTTCATTTTACACAGTGAGGGGAGGCAGCAGCAGGCGAGCACCATGACTGACAAGAGGGGGCGGGTCAGAGGAGCGTGAAACCCCGCCTCCCGGTCTTTGGTCTTCAGAAGTGTGAGCATTTACCTAACTACATATTTCATAGTATAAAGGGCATCAAAAGCCTATAGCCACCTTCTCAGAATGCAGCCTTAGTGCTGCAGAAGGTGGCTATTTTAGCTTTTGATGCCCAGGGGGGGTGACAGGTTCGCTTTAAGTGGATGGTATACCTGAATTAAAAATCACTTTGAAGCTGCCAACATATTTGTAGGGACACACACGTTGGCAGCTTCAAAATTAGGTTTTGTAGAGACCATCATATTGGTGGCAGGGAAAGGCCAAAAAGCGCAGGGCTGGGAGAAGTGCCCTTCCACAGGAGCAGAGATTAGGGGGCACAGTGTGGATGACGTAGGCAGCATCATCCATGTGAAGGAGGGACTGAGGACGGTGATTAAAGGAAGCGAGGAGGAACCAGATCAAGACCAGAGACATCCATTGAATCGGACTGCGCTGTCTGTGGGTATAATGAAAGGTCTATTTTGTGATCTGCAGAGTGGATTGGGGACTTTTTTTTTTTTTTACAGCACTATGCTTTAAAAGAGACCTTAATGGTAATGGCCATATTTTATATGGGGAAAACCTGGTGATAGGTTCCCTTTACACAGTTAAAGAAAAAAATGCCAGCCAGCACTACAAGTCTACCTAAGTTGAAAATATTTGCGGTTGGAACCATTGAATGGGCCTTGACCCCAGACATGGCTCAGTGATATACACAACAGGCTTGAACTTACACTTTTCTGCCTGACGTCAAGTAAAGTTAAAGTTAGTGTTATTAGTTACACTTGAATATTGAGGCTCTGAGCTTGGAGGTTATACAATGGCTTGGTGGTTGCATGTCAGTACTGTGGCTCATATATTTTAGTAGTTAGTGTTTTACGATCTTATCACAAGCATTAAGCTGTTTTTACTGGCAAAAGAATCAGCTGAACACTTTTGAATTGAACTAAGGAGGTTTTACTGGAATTTAGACTACAGCTTCCATGCTATAGCTTCCCCCAAAGGAATAGTCTGCTATATGCAGTAGAAGTTAGAGACACACTACCACCAGGTCTGTTGGGGTAGGCCACTTTCTACCTCCGTGTCATAGACCAGGTCACATTTTATTCAACTTTTCTTTTCAACGACAAGGGCTTGCTTTACCTGACCCACTATGTATGCAAGGGCTGCAATAATATTTCAGGCCCAGTACTAATTTAGTTTAATGACCAGTTCCCACATTACTTAATTTAAATGGACAACGCCCACATTATATTAGAGATAGCTGGGACAAGATAACATGATAATGCATAACATAACTCGTGATGGCCTCTGAGGTTCAAGACTTTTTGTAAGCATTTGTGGCAATACTACTCGGTCCAACTTCCTTATGAGTATTAAAGGGGTTGTGCCACAAACAATTGTACATTTTAATTAATAGATCTTAGAATAAAAATAAATTCCACAATTTGATGTGTTAAAAAAATGTTCCTTTCCCAAGATATTCTTATAAATGTGCCGATGTATAATGCAGTGTTCCCCAACTCCAGTCCTCAAGATCCACAACAGTGCATGCTTCCAGGATCTCCTTAGTATTGCATAAGTGATAATTTAATCACCTGCACAGGTGATGAGTTCAATACATGTGTATTGTTAAGAAAACCCTGAAATATGCACTGCTGGTAGGCCTTGAGGATTGGAGTTGGGGAACACTGGTGTAATGGATGTGTCGGATATCCCACAGCTTCTGGGCAGTGTAAGAAGTAAGAAAGAATATACCGACATTACAGCTGGGGATAATAGCTGATGCTGAATCGGCATGAGAAAATATTTGTTTATTTGCACTGCCCCATAGAATAACACTGGGCCCAGTGATATCTGATAAAACATTGGATTGCACTTGGCGGTGTTGTATGCTCATGAGACCCTAGGTCTGAGGGCACCAGTAGGCACCATTTGTGCTATAAAATAAATGTATCCGCAATTATGGAACATTAGTGGGTTCTACCATTCATTTATTTGTAGTGGTTCAACTGGTAAGACTCGCTCTAAGGGTATGTGCCCACAGGACGTTTTTCCAGCAATCCTGAACGCAGCAAACCCGGTACTGGTTTCAAGGATCCTAGAGTCCTTACCAGGAGATTTGCTGGGTTCAGGTATTGTGTTTTTATTGCATTTTTTGCGTGTTTTTACTGTGTTTTTTTTCCCAACCTTTTTGCCTTTGACTGCAGCAAAAACACGGAAAAAAATAGAACATGATCATTCTTTCCCATCTGCAGCAAAACAGGAGGTATTTGACACTTGCAAAATCAATGTGTGGGCACAGCGTTTCTGTGAAACACATTGGTTTTACTGGGAAGCCCAATCGCAGGAACACATTAACAGACATTAACATAAAACCAAGGGTAAACTGCATACGGAAAACGCAAGAAAAACATCCTGTGGGCACATACCCTAAGACTGTAAACCAAAAAAATATACCTGCTTATAAAAAAACAAGAGATATCTAAACCCTTAAAAACAATTATTTATTAAAACATAATTTAAAAAATGTAATTATGCTTTAATAAATGTCTTTAAGGGATTAGTTTTCTTTTTGGTTTTAAGACTCACTGTAATATGGGGAAGAGAGTGATGAGCAGCTCCATGTTAGAATTCAGAGATAAAGATGCAAATTTTCAAAGGCATTTTTAAAATCTGTAACTATTAAAGAATCCTGTGATAATGTGGGAATATTTAAATTTTTCTCAGACAACAGAAAATTAATATATTAAATGGGCTTCCAGATTGCAGGTAAAGTTCCCCCATACGAAATAGACTCCTATAGTCTGCACTCACCGACATCGACGGATTTGGACAACACTCCGTCTATGGGGTGACAGCCAACTGATCGTTGGCAGAGGTTCCCAATATCGGTCCACTGTTAGCTTTGTTCTCCTTGAAGATAAGCCACCAGGTAGATGTCTGTTGGAGGCTTTCGCATATAGAACACCGGAGCGCTTGGCTGAGGAGCAATCTTGTGTATAGGAGAAATGCTGTCAGCTGAACGATTCAGCCGAAGCATCTAATGTGTATGGGGGACTTAATGGTGTTTTTGTTGTCTGGTTTAGAATTCTTGGAAACATTGTTCCTCAAGTAGCCATGAAGGGTGTACCGCAAAAACTCTTTGGTCACTGCTGGTTACATGATTCCAATAGGAGATGCAGAAACATTGTTTAAATAATGTCATCAATGTGGGGTGGATATATAGACGACATAGAGAGGATGTGGGAAAGGTAAACATTGTTAGAGTGTCTAGAAGGTGTGGTGTTATATGGAGATCAACATTTCAGTCTGCAACCTGGATGATCAACTTCTGTCAACATCACTCGTTACAAGCATGAACATAAAATCCTGGGAGATCAAGTACAACAGTGTGAAAAGCATGCTCAGATAACAAACATGTTTATACCAGGTCTCCCTAGTAAAATACAATAATGTTAATAAAGACACCCATTTAACACCGTGGACAACTAAAGCTGCATTTAGAGAGCCCGTGCTTGGCTATTAGACGTATTTGATCGGCTTCCTTGTAGGTAAACTAATGAAATCCATGCAAATTGGTCCTATCTCGGAGCACGGACAGGCTGCGGCTCTCCCAATCACAGTAGGGCAGTTTCATATATTTTTATGAGACTGTGACTGGTGGGGAGAGTAGCAGCCAGTACAAGATTGGACTAATTTGCCTTGACATCTACATTAGGCCATACTTGCCAAATACTAGCTTTTTTGTGGATAGCTAAAAGGTTATTTTTTTTTTTAATCGTTTCTTTACTCAAAGGGGTTTTCCCAACATCCTGTCCCAGAATGTAACAGGGTGCAGTAATAATAAGAATATTATCAAATACTTCCAATTAGAAATGTTCTACTGATTATCTATGTCACTTACTCATATGCAGGACTCCATCCATGGTATCCATGGTTATGACCACTCATATAGTGACAGTTAGTTGGTAGTGGTCGTAACCATGGATACCTACGATACTGTAATGCCCTGCAAATTAGGTAAGCCTAATCAAGAGAACTATACCATGTTTTTAGTTGTAGGCATTTGCAAATGTTATTATTATTATTATTTATTACTCCTACTGCATATTGGGATAGGATCTTGGAAATGGGAATAACCCTTTACTTTTACAATATTGAATTGCCATGTGATTTATAGGGGGTCCTGTGTGTTAATATTTGCTCCACTGAAATCTTTTCATGTACTGTTGTTTGCTAATTTTTATATTGATACTGCATGTTCAGTAAAGCTCACCAAATCCTAAATACAAGTTTCAGCTTCATCCAGTCTACATTTCTTAAAATAAGATATCTGAGGAAAAAAAGTAACGGTATTCCTAGCATAAATTAATTATTTCCCATTTTGGCTTATGTCTTAGTTTGGACAATTAGCCTTATGTTCATATGAATTACAAATTATTATTATTATTTATTTATAGAGCACAATTGATTCCATGGTGCTGTACATGAGAAAGGGATACATAAAAACAAGTTAAAAATACAATGAACAAACTAACAGTGACAGACGATACAGCGAGAGAAAGGGCCCTGCCCTTGGGGCTTACATTCTACAGGGCAATGGGGAGGGTGACAGTAGGTTGGGTCTGCTCTGGATCTGAGGTGGTGGAGCCGGGTCCGATGGTGGTAGTGAGGTGGCACCGTGGTCATTGCAGGCTGTAGGCTGTTCTGAAGAGATGGGTTTTCAGGTTCTGCTTGAAGGTTCCGAGTGTAGGAGACAGTCGGACATTTTGGGGTGCAGAATTCCAGAAGATGGGGATGCTCGGACAAAGTCTTGCAAGTGGTTAGATGAGGAACTATAAGTGTGGAGGAAAGAAGGAGGACTTGTGAGGATCGAAGATTACGAGTTGGATGGTATCGGGAGATTAGTTCAGAGATATATGGGGGAGACAGATTGTGGACAGCTTTTTAAGTCAATGTTAGTGATTTGGATTGGATACGCTGGGGTATCGGGAGCCAGTGGAGGGATTTGCAGAGGGGAGAAGTGGAGGAATAGTGAGGAGAGAGGTGGATAGTTGGGCAGCAGAGTTAAGGACAGATTGGAGAGGTGCAAGAGTGTTAGCAGGGAGGCCACAGAGGAGGAGGTTGCAGTAGTCAAGACGAGAGATGAGGGCATGCACTAGTAGATTAGTAGATTGAGGGTTGAGGAAGCTACAGATTCTGGAAATATTTTTGAGTTGGAGGCAGCAGGAGGTGGTGAGAGCTTGGATGTGCGATATGAAGAATAAAGCAGAGTCAAGGATTACTCCGAGGCAGTGGACTTCAGGTACAGGGCAGAGTGTGATGTAATTTATTGTGATAGACAGATCAGGTAAGGAAGGTGCACGAGATGGGGGAAAGATGATGAGTTCAGTTTTGTCTATGTTTAGTTTAAGGAAGTGAGAGGAGAAGGAGGATATGGCTGATAGACACTCTGGGATTCTGGACAGCAGAGAGGTGATGTCTGGGCCAGAGAGGTATATCTTGTAAGAATATGATTTAGCGGTCTTGTAGAAGCGCTACTAAAGCTCAGGCACCAGGATGATAGGGTTTATGAACAGCAATCTTTATTTTCCCCTCACAGCTCCACAACATGTTTCAACTGCTCAAGGCAGTCTTCCTCAGGTAGTGTAAGGGGGTGAACTGTGACATCACATTATATAGAGAACAAAAAACTTTGATTGGTTCCCCAATTAACTATGTTTAACTCCTCATGCACTTCTACAAACATTGTCAATAAAAAACGACATAATTAAACTACAATTTATACAATTCCCCTAATTCCATATTGAATATTAAAGCTGCATATCTATATAAACCAGCTGTAGCTCATTAATAAAATCAAAACATATACATAAAAAATTATTAAAATTATTAAAATTACTATACACATTATTATAAAAAATTATTAAAATTAAATTATTATAAAAATGATTACTTCATATATATATATATACACATGCACACACACACACATATACATATATATATTGAGACAAGGATTTTTTTTTTTTTTTTTTTTTTTTTTCTTTCCTTCCCTGAACTTTGAAGAGGATAAGTATTGGCACTGGAAGTAAGAGGAATAGCAGTTATAGTGACATCTGGTATATTTTGATCTAACTCGTTCTGTTTTGGCTCTTTACATATATCTAGATTTGTAAACTAATTCAACAGGAAAAGTATACTTTCAATACTTTCCACATATTATATATACGTAAAATTCATTATTTTGTAAAAAATTATTATTTTGATACAATCACCCAAATGAACATTTGCATACCAACAGAATATTTTTTGGAAATAAAATATAATTGTTATATTAATGTTTTGTTACATTTTCCAAGGTTAAATTATGACCCTCTGGACTTAAAGTTCCCAACTTAAAGATCCAGTAACATTCTGTTTTAATAAGGGCCCCTAGGCGATCATTTACATTATCTCTTATCTGATCAATGATTGTGAGCTTCATTTTCGTGGCATCTTTTTGGTGGCAGATGGTATAATGCCTTGATAGACTGTGGAATTGATATCCAATCTTGATGTTGTGTCTATGCTTATTAAGCCTAGCATGCATGGTCTGTATGGTCCGCCCTATATATTGAGTACCACACGGACATTCGATTAAATAAATCACATAGGTAAGATTGGCATGATACCCTATGTTTGATAGGGAAACTTTGCTTTGTTGTGGCTGACATGAAAGTTTTTTCCCCCATTCTTAATGACCTTGCAGCATAGGCATTTGGGGGTCTGACATGCATAGCATCCATTGTTCATATCATCCCCTTTTATTAGTGCCCTATCTTCCGTTTTTTGGCACACATTACTAGGAGATAACATTTCTCTCAGGTTTTTGTTTCTCCTGTATATCACATTAGGTTTAGTAGGCAAATGATCAGCGAGAACTGGGTCACTCTTTAATACGAACCAATATTTGTTCATTAAATCTAGAATCATTTTCCTTGGTTGACAGTATGTTGTAACAAGACTCCATTTTGTCCTATTTATAGTTTTCTCATCACTTATGGTTTTTTTGGATGACATCTTCTCTATACAGGATTCCTGAGAAAGGTCTTTCGTTTTCCTAAATGCGTCTTGCAACAAACGTTTGGGGTATCCCTTCGCTAGGAACCTCTTTTTTAGGGTTTTTGATTCCTGTCTAAAATCACTATCCTCGGTGCAATTTTTTCTCACCCTCCAGTATTGGCCATAGGGTACGCTGGTTAACCACCTGGGGAGATGCCCACTCCCATACTCCAAGTAGCTGTTAACATCAACTTGCTTGAAGAAGGTCGAAGTATACACCCTCCCCAGGTGGTCCAAGCGCACCCATAGGTCCAAATACTGAAGGGCCGAGTTAGACACCGATCTAGTGAATTTTAGACCCCATTCGTTTTCATTTATTTCCGTGACAAAGTTAGTTACTTCTTCTTCTGTTCCTCTCCAGATGATGAACAGATCATCAATGAATCGCCTATAATAAATAATTTTATCAGCTGTCCACCTGGGCTGCGCAATGGAGACCGACTCAAATGCGCACACGTACAGATTTGCGTAACTGGGTGCGAATCTGGTCCCCATTGCGCAGCCCCTATTCTGTTGGTATACGGACCCATTGAAGGAAAATATGTTGTTGCATAAAATGAATTTTATTGCTGTCAATAGGAACTCTCTTTGTTCTTTAGGCAATTCTTGATCGCTACTTAAAAAACTTTCAGTCTACATTTCTTAAAATAAGATATCTGAGGAAAAAAAGTAACGGTATTCCTAGCATAAATTAATTATTTCCCATTTTGGCTTATGTCTTAGTTTGGACAATTAGCCTTATGTTCATATGAATTACAAATTATTATTATTATTTATTTATAGAGCACAATTGATTCCATGGTGCTGTACATGAGAAAGGGATACATAAAAACAAGTTAAAAATACAATGAACAAACTAACAGTGACAGACCGATACAGCGAGAGAAAGGGCCCTGCCCTTGGGGCTTACATTCTACAGGGCAATGGGGAGGGTGACAGTAGGTTGGGTCTGCTCTGGAGGTGGTGGAGCGCCGGGTCCGATGGTGGTAGTGAGGTGGCACCGTGGTCATTGCAGGCTGTAGGCTGTTCTGAAGAGATGGGTTTTCAGGTTCTGCTTGAAGGTTCCGAGTGTAGGAGACAGTCGGACATTTTGGGGTGCAGAATTCCAGAAGATGGGGGATGCTCGGACAAAGTCTTGCAAGTGGTTAGATGAGGAACATATAAGTGTGGAGGAAAGAAGGAGGACTTGTGAGGATCGAAGATTACGAGTTGGATGGTATCGGGAGATTAGTTCAGAGATATATGGGGGAGACAGATTGTGGACAGCTTTTTAAGTCAATGTTAGTGATTTGGATTGGATACGCTGGGGTATCGGGAGCCAGTGGAGGGATTTGCAGAGGGGAGAAGTGGAGGAATAGTGAGGAGAGAGGTGGATAGTTGGGCAGCAGAGTTAAGGACAGATTGGAGAGGTGCAAGAGTGTTAGCAGGGAGGCCACAGAGGAGGAGGTTGCAGTAGTCAAGACGAGAGATGAGGGCATGCACTAGTAGATTAGTAGATTGAGGGTTGAGGAAGCTACAGATTCTGGAAATATTTTTGAGTTGGAGGCAGCAGGAGGTGGTGAGAGCTTGGATGTGCGATATGAAGAATAAAGCAGAGTCAAGGATTACTCCGAGGCAGTGGACTTCAGGTACAGGGCAGAGTGTGATGTAATTTATTGTGATAGACAGATCAGGTAAGGAAAGTGCACGAGATGGGGGAAAGATGATGAGTTCAGTTTTGTCTATGTTTAGTTTAAGGAAGTGAGAGGAGAAGGAGGATATGGCTGATAGACACTCTGGGATTCTGGACAGCAGAGAGGTGATGTCTGGGCCAGAGAGGTATATCTGAAAGTCGTCAGCGTACAGATGGTACTGCAATCCATGGGACTTTGTGAGTTGTCCTTGGCTAAGGGTATAGATGAAAAAAGAAGTGGTCCCAGGACAGAGTCTTGGGGGATCCCAAAAGATAGGGCATGGGGTGAGGAGATAGTGTGGGAGTGGGAGACACAAATTATGAAGTTGTAAGTAATCAAGGGTCTTGAGAGGCGCAGGTCATTGAAACTAAGCCTTACAATTATGGTGGGGAATAATGTAAAGGGAATCTGTCAGCAGGTTTTTGCTATGTAAGCACGCCAAAATGTCCGACTGTCCCCTACACTTGGACCTTTCAAGTGAAACCTGAAAACCCATAACCTACTTTTGTTTTGGTGACAGGTTCTCTTTAGATATTTTTCAGGATGGACCACAGTTCGGTTAAAGGTAGTTAGTTAATCATCGTAAAAAAAAAGTATAGAGGAACAATTGCACAATTCCTTAACCTGGTACTCTGTTACTACCACCATTTCCACCAGAAGGAGGCTCCACCCAGCCTCAGCGGTGGAGCCGGTCACTTGCTGCTATTCTCTACATCTTATGGCTTGAGTGGATGTACAATACTGTAATAACTGGTGTTTGGCTATTAACAATAAATTTCTCTTGTTGGGTTTAAGGAGTCCAATGCTGACTGTGAAAGCAGGAATTACGGTATGTAAAATGAATCGTAAGAATCTGGTGACGAGAGATGACATTACAAATCAAAGAGCTGCTTTACCATGAGCTCGGCCTGTATAGCTTCTCCGGGAATGTTTACTCCCGCAGGTTATTCATGCTTGACCTTGATATGTCTCATCCTGACAACAACTAGAACGTGTCCCTGAGCGGCTCCATGTAGTAACGCTGTGATGGGATAATAGACATGATACATTTTTAAATGGCATTAACCGTCAGAGAATGCATGTCACTTGGCATTTAATGTTGCTCTTCCATCTTGTACATAAGTCCTTGTAGGTGTTGTATTCACTATGTCCCAGAGGACCATGCATTATTTATATCGTGCTTTTTATCAGCTTTGTTTTTACCAATAGCAGTTTAATATTGGAGAATGCAGGACAGATTATCTGGTATTATACAGTAGACAATAGAGTAGTCCACATCGTATACATCATACCGCTGCAATCTGTATAAATGTAGGACAAGTCCTTGACGATGGTGTTTAAAGCAGTATTCCCATCTCCTATCCCAATATGTAGTAGGTGTAATAATAATAATGTTAGCAAATAACTCCAATTAGAAATGTAGTATGGTTCTCCAGATGAGGTATATTGCATACCTCACCATACAGGGCATTACAGTGGCTGAGTTATCTATAGTTAGGACCACTCATAGGGTTTGTTGGTTACTAGTGGTTGTAAAAATGGATACCTAAATTGCCACAATTTCCTTTCACATAGGGTAAGGGACATAACTAATCATGATCTCGTCTACATTTCTAATTGGTGGTATTTTCTAATATTATTACTACACCTACTACATAATAGGACAGGATCTTGGAGATGGGAATACCCCTTTAAAGGGAATCTGTCAGCAGGTCTTCAATACTTCATCAGATGATGACTTAATGTAGGCAAGGAGATTCTGAATCAAACGAGGTATCACATAGATTACTGACTTCAGCCGTTCTCGCACAATCAAAGAATTTCTATTCAGGGACAGTGTTGAGTTGAGATAACTGCTCCCGCCCCCACCAGCTTCTCTATAGAGATTGTGCATTCACTGTGAGATGTCCATCAGTGCAGGGGGCGTGTCAGACCGCCGTGCACAAGACATTGTAGTCCTGTAATCATAGGAGAATAAACACTTCACTTTAGGTAAACAATAGCTCACACACAGATAAGAGATGCACAGTTGCAATCCAGTTTTTGCTATGGTTGACTTTGTGTGTACTTTCTAGCTGGCATCTACAGTATATTAATCACCCTTGTGATTTTTAATTACAAATTACAGTTATGTTGGCATTATGATAATCCAAAATCCCATAAGAAAATTAAACAAAATAGTATTTTTATAGAACTAATACCATTTCACATATTATAGCTAGATGAAAACTACTATGCAGAATGTCTGTGGGTCATTGAGGACATTTCTTAGTCCAACGCCTTTCCTTGTTTGCAGCGGTAGATACCGCTTATGTACCACTGCCTCTTCCTTTGGATTAGATAATTTGGCAATCTGGATACTGATTAAGGTCTGTTAAACAGACCAAAACCTCTAGATTGGATTTCTGTCATTCAATATACGGTAAGTTATTGTTCATTGCATCTGAGTGCCAAGTTTTACATCTACTATTTCTTAATCTCAAACTTGACAAGTACTTTTGACTCTAGACTACTGGATAGATAATACTTATAGAATTGCCATGGTGTGTAGCGTTTTTCACAGTATGAGAATAACATTTTGAAATTTCATTATGGTTTTGTCATGAGTTTGCCGCATCCTGATGTCACCTCTGGTGACCTAGAGTCATGAGGTCTCACTGTTTAATCAATCACAGGCCCTCTATAGAGCTCCCTTGGCTATTGTCTTATGGATGTACTTTCCTTTCTATGCTGAAGGGGTTAAGGACTCCTTCATTGCTACTTGAGAATTTTCTAAGCCTTTATCCCAGCTGCAGATTGTGATTACCTCTCTCTTCTGCTACATTTACCATCACCTGGTTTCACTCCATGCCAGATATAAAACTTGAATTCCGACCTGTGGAGGAGCTTGTTGCTGTTAAGTGAAGTATTCGTTCCTTTAGCAGCAGTTGAGAAGTTCTTGGAAGACCTGTTAAATCTATTGCTTTGCTTGAGTTCCTATGAGTTTCCTTGCTGTCCTGCCCCTTCACTCCTTTGGAGGAGGGACATCTAGGTGAGTCATATCCAGGAGCTTAACAAGGTAAAAGACCCAGGCATCCCCACCTTCAGGGGTAATCTGGGGGACAGGGATTAGCCTAGCGATTCCTAGGTTGAGGGACAATGCAAGAGCATATTGTCTCTGCCATCTAACAGGTATATTTATTAATATTATTATTTATTTATATAGCGCCATTATATTCCATGGCGCTTTACATGCGGAAAGCAGACCAGGACAAGTACAATAAATGTGGACAATCAGGTTGTACAGTTACATGACAGAGAAGATCCTTTCCACGAGAGCTCACAGTCTACGAGGGGCGGGTGGGGATACAGTAGGTGGGGGAGATGCCGATCGTGAGGTGAGGCGGTGCGGTAGATCGGGTATCATTGCAGGTTGTAGGCTTGACGGAAGAGGTGGGTCTTCAGGCTTCTTTTGAAGGTTCCCAGGGTAGGCGAGTGTCTGATGTGGAGGGGAAGAGAGTTCCAGAGTATGGCAGAGGCACGGGAGAAATCCTGTATGCGGTTGTGAGAAGAGGAGATATGGGGGGAGTGAGGAGGAGTTCTTGGGATGATCTCAGGTTGCATGAGGATAGGTATTGGGAGACCATGTCAGAGATGTATGAAGGGGACAGGTTGTGTATGGCTTTGTATGTCATGGTCAGTGTTTTAAACCGAGATCTCTGAGAAGTGGGGAGCCAGTGAAAGGCTTGTCAGAGGTGGGAGACAGGGGAGTAGCGGGAAGACAGATAGATTAGACGGGCAGCAGAGTGTAGGATAGATTAGAGAAGTGCAAGGAAGGTAGCAGGGAGGCCGGTGAGCAGAAGGTTGCAGTAGTCGAGGCGGGAGATGATGAGAGCGAGAATAAGTGTTTTAGCAGTGTCATGGTCAAGAAAAGTGCGGATCTGTGACATATTTTTGAGCTGGAGCCAGCAGGAGGTGGTGAGGGCCTGGATGTGGGGCTTAAAGGAGAGTCAAGAATTACCCCGAGGCACTTGGCATGTGGGACTGGAGAGAGCAGTCATTGACGAGGATGGATAGGTCAGGTAGTGGGGGAGAGCGGCTTGGGGGAAGACTATGAACTCAGTTTTGTCCATGTTCAGCTTAAGGAAGTGAGTAGAGAAGGATGAGATGGCGGTCAGGCACTGTGGAATTTTGGATAGTAGGGAGGTGATGTCAGGTCCAGACAGGTAGATTTGGGTGTCGTTGACGTACTGGTGGTACTGTAGGCCATGGGATTCAATGAGTTGCCCTAAGCCGAGTGTAGATTGAGAAGAGTAACAGCCCCAGAACGAGCCTTGGGGAACCTGGACAGATAGGGGGTAGGGCGAAGAGGTGGTGTGGGTGACTCTGAAAGTCCGGTCCGTTAGGTATGAGGAGATCCAATTTTTGTTTATAAGAAAAAAACATTGTGTTTTCTGTGCAATTTTTATGCAATTCTGGTGCTTTGGTGCCCAGTCATTTTAATTTTAAAGGAGAAAAACTGATGTAAAATCGCTGTAATATTTAATGCTGTGTTTTCTTAATGAACCATAAGTAAAAACAAAACAAGAAAATAATCCTCAAGTAAGTCAAATTAAAGTAATTACTTCATGTAGCTGTTAATGGAAAACTGTGTTTTGCTTTATTTCTGCATGGAAATACATTAAGTATTTAAAAAAAGCCTACGTATGAACAAGCCCTTAATGTGAATGAGATTTATATGACGGAGCCAAATTCCACATGAAATCCGGGACTGTTTAAAAAAGCAGCTTTTGGTTGCTATATTAATGGATCATTTGAACATTTCAGATGTTGACAGTTCTATTAATTGCACACAGTTTGGTTTTATTTACGGTAATTTTTTTCCTGTGCGATGTAGGGAAATGCTCTGCAGGATTAAGTGAAGATGCAAGCTCCACATCATCTGTGTTTGACAGAAATTTGGCATAAAACACTTAATAAAAGCCACAACATTTTCACATCGCGAGGTTAGGTGAAAGTTTTGCAACGTTTGGGGTTTTCATGCCAGTTTTGTCCTCCAAACATGAGTGGAGCTGGAGCCGGATGGGGACGGATCGGGGAGTGGCGACACCTGCTAGTGTAATCCATGACGAGTTGTGTATGTTATACCATAGATCTTACTCAAGACTCGACTGGAGAAAGATTTATGGTAGGGAGCAAAGAGGCTGGTTTGGGGGGTGGGGCTCATGGCTCTTTCACCCCCACCCTGGAGGATACTGCAAGTTTGTACAAGTATTGCCTTATGCCTTTGTAATGTATGTTTATGTATTATCACGTGTGGTCACTGGTGGCCAGTGTTTGGGAGAACCGCATCCCCAGCCTTGTTTGGGTTAGCTAGGGTTAATTAGGTTTGGTGCATTGTATAACCCTTATGGGTGGGGCCAGGTTTATAAAAAGGGTCCTGCAAATGGCTGGTTAGGAGAGTAGAAAGAAAGAAGAGTGACAGACACAACACATATGGGAAGCGTGATGAGTGAAGGCCCTAAGAATCAATTTGGCAAGACCCTTAGGCCAGACCTGGGACCTAGACATACGATGTCCCAAGTACAGTGTCCCTTAAGGTGGACTCTGTTATTATTTGGGTGGTGTCCTTTTCCCCTTGGCGAAGGTTCAATGAGTCCTCTTAGTTTGCCGAATGCCTGAAGGCTCTAATAAGCTGGCTGTAGATGTAGAGTGCTGTTTCCTCAATCATTTCAACAGCTAATGCTAAATCACTGGTGGGTAGGATGGAGTGGACCCACAGAAACTTTTTGACTCTGCTTAGTTACGATGGTGCTGGAGAAGAGGATAAAGAGGCTTGAGTTTGACTACAGTAGCCCAAGTGCCAGGGAATTGGTCAGCCGATAAATTCTCAGTGACTGTAAATGTGGATACCTTTTGTGAGAGAAAAGGTTGTGCCTGCATTATGTGCAAGAGATTCTGGTTATGAAAGACAACAAGTAAAGTTTCACCGTTATTGAACAACCATTTTTTGTGGGCGTGTGTATGCCAAGTAGGGGACTGTGTTTTAAGAGACATTTGTGCTTGGGAGCTGGTCGGGTGTAGACTGCTAATCCAGGGCTGCACTGCCGAGCCACGTCCTAGCCCGCAACTACTACCAAGGCCCTGTACCACCGCCTGTCCAACAGACTCACGCATGTTTAAGATGTGCCTAATTCATTAAGAGGCGTGTACTTGTGATCAAGTGCTTCTTTCTCCATCACGCCTCTTCATTCACACTTCCATGAATAACACCGGTCTTGATAAACCAGGCCAGAGTTAGTAACAGGCTAAAATATATGGTAGGACTCTTATGTAAGTCAAGTTCTTTGCTAATTTTTTAATTCCCAAGAGAAAAAAATCTATTCTACACTTTAAAAGCTTCTGAAATGAATGTATGAACTATACGAAAGATATTGAGTGATTAAATACAAGTATTGAAACAAAAATGACTTGCTGATAAACTGTCTTGTTATTCTGGTACCCCCATCCATAATTCGCTGCTGTGTTTCTGTTTTCCATTATCTCACGTTTACATAATTTTTGCAATTTTGCTGAGTGCGACCTATTGTTACACATAATTGGCAGAAAGAAGGGGAAAGTGTCCTTCAAAGTGATTACAGCGTAGAAGGTTTTGCATGAAATCACTCCCATTATAATACTGGCTCTAAAATATGGAATCTATGAAGATTGAACCACGGTGCACCCCTGTATGCCTCCAATCCCACACTGTACCCCTGTATGCCTCCAATCCCACACTGTTCCACTGTATGCCTCTAATCCACACTGTACCCCTGTATGCCTCCAATCCCACACTGTTCCCCTGTATGCCTCCAATCCCACACTGTATCCCTGTATGCCTCCAATCCCACACTGTTCCCCTGTATGCCTCCAATCCCACACTGTATCCCTGTATGCCTCCAATCCCACACTGTTCCCCTGTATGCCTCCAATCCCACACTGTATCCCTGTATGCCTCCAATCCCACACTGTTCCCCTGTATGCCTCCAATCCACAACTGTACCCCTGTATGCCTCCAATCCCACACTGTACCCCTGTATGCCTCCAATCCCACACTGTATCCCTGTATGCCTCCAATCCCACACTGTTCCCCTGTATGCCTCCAATCCCACACTGTTCCCCTGTATGCCTCTAATCCACACTGTACCCCTGTATACCTCCAATCTCACACTGTACCCCTGTATGCCTCTAATCCACACTGTACCCTGTATGCCTCCAATCCCACACTGTTCCCCTGTATGCCTCCAATCTGACACTGTACCCCTGTATGCCTCCAATCCAACACTGTACCCCTGTATGCCTCCAATCCCACACTGTTCCCCTGTATGCCTCCAATCCACACTGTACCCCTGTATGCCTCCAATCCCACACTGTTCCACTGTATGCCTCTAATCCACACTGTACCCCTGTATGCCTCCAATCCCACACTGTTCCCCTGTATGCCTCCAATCTCACACTGTACCCCTGTATGCCTCTAATCCCACACTGTTCCACTGTATACCTCCAATCCACAACTGTACCCCTGTATGCCTCCAATCCCACACTGTACCCCTGTATGCCTCCAATCTTACGCTGTTCCGCTGTATGCCTCCAATCTTACGCTGTTCCCCTGTATGCATACAATCCCACGCTGTTTCCCTGTATGCCTCCAATCCCACACTGTTCCACTGTATGCCTCTAATCCACACTGTACCCCTTTATGCCTCCAATCCCACACTGTTCCCCTGTATGCCTCCAATCTCACACTGTACCACTGTATGCCTCCAATCCCACACTGTACCCCTGTATGCCTCCAATCTTACGCTGTACCGCTGTATGCCTCCAATCTTACGCTGTTCCCCTGTATGCATACAATCCCACGCTGTTTCCCTGTATGCCTCCAATCCCAAGCTGCACCCCTCTATGTCTCCAATCCCACGCTGTTCCGCTGTATGCCTCCAATTTTACGCTGTTCCCCTGTATGCCTCCAATCCCACGCTGTTCCCCTGTATGCCTCCAATCCCACACTGTATCGCTGTATGCCTCCAATCCCACACTGTTCCCCTGTATGCCTCCAATCCCACACTGTATCCCTGTATGCCTCCAATCCCACACTGTTCCCCTGTATGCCTCCAATCCCACACTGTACCCCTGTATGCCTCCAATCCCACACTGTACCCCTGTATGCCTCCAATCCCACACTGTATCCCTGTATGCCTCCAATCCCACACTGTTCCCCTGTATGCCTCCAATCCCACACTGTTCCCCTGTATGCCTCTAATCCACACTGTACCCCTGTATACCTCCAATCTCACACTGTACCCCTGTATGCCTCTAATCCACACTGTACCCCTGTATGCCTCCAATCCCACACTGTTCCCCTGTATGCCTCCAATCCCACACTGTATCCCTGTATGCCTCCAATCCAACACTGTACCCCTGTATGCCTCTAATCCACACTGTACCCCTGTATGCCTCCAATCTCACACTGTACCCCTGTATGCCTCTAATCCCATGCTGTTCCACTGTATGCCTCCAATCCCACACTGTTCCGCTGTATGCCTCCAATCTTACGCTGTTCCCTGTATGCATACAATCCCACGCTGTTTCCCTGTATGCCTCCAATCCCAAGCTGCACCCCTCTATGTCTCCAATCCCACGCTGTTCCGCTGTATGCCTCCAATCTTACGCTGTTCCCCTGTATGCCTCCAATCCCACGCTGTCCCCTGTATGCCTCTGACTCACCGTAGCCGGGGGGTACACGTAGCGGGCGTTGTTTCTCCTCCAGTCACGGAACCGCGCCTGCGGTGGTGTAGGCCCGGTGGTCCAGATCAATAGGGGAATGGCGGAACAGTGGGGTGATTTGTCTTCGTGACGCCACCTGCGGGTGTTCTGGTAACGGTACCAGCGCTGTTCGGGTCTCCGGGGGATGTTATACAGCGAGATGGAACGCTCCCCACAGGATGAGCGGGAATCCCCGGAGCCGGGAGCTGCGCAAGATGTTGTGAGGCAGCTGCGGGACGCTGCGCGCTGAATCCTGGAGTAATGCACAACCACACAAAGTCTCTTTTAGGTACCTTTACTGGATAGTAGTCAGGTACACTCGGACCGGGATAGTGAAGTTGGCACTTATGGAGTTTCACAGCAAGCAGTGTTAGGCTTCCTTTCTCTACTTCTGGTGCTAAGGTCGGGTGGATGTGGAATCCAGCCGGACCGGGCAGGGTGTTCAATGGAACTTGCTTCACCTGGTTGTCAGCACTGAGGGCACTGTAAAAGGGTCTGAGCAGGATCAGTACTCTTCCCTGGGCTCTCGTGGGTAGGTGCATCAGGTGGAACAGGTGGCTAAACCTCCTGTTGGATGTAGCTGGTTCTCTGTGAGGGCTTTGTAGCTTCCACAGCTTCGGTTCCAGTAACCGGATGGTTTGGAAAGAGTTGGATTAACTCTGTATTCCTGAGAGGTGATCTCCTTCTTCCTATTATCCCAATTGCAGGGATCTCCACTGGCTAACAGGCTAGCAGGGCCTAGTGTGTTCCTCATAGGGTGGAGGTTTCACACAGGCAGGCAGCTCTTGTAGCGTCTACCACACTCTGAAGTTTCTCCCTCCAAGACTCTTTTTATAGGGGGAACTGGTTAGAAGTCACCAGTGTAGCTCCCCCTAGAGGCTCGGGGTGAAACCAGGTGTTCTAAGTGTTGTTTGTGTTGTGGTTTTGCTGTGCTGTTACTTACTCCATTTGTACCTAAGGATTTCTGTGGTGCCCAACAGGTGCCAGGGTGCCACATTCCCCCTTAGTTAACCTCAGTTCTCCCGGCTGAGCAAAAGGTTCTTTTTACAACTTACCACTAAGCATTTATAACATTCAATTTACAAAGTCTTAAAGAAAACACAAAAATCACTGAAAAGGAGTGAAAAATGTGGAAAAAGGTGAAAAGCAGTCCGTACGGCACTAGTCCTTCTGCCGCAGGCTGGAAAAAGGTAAAGTTAGTGGTCACACAAGTCCTGTGACAATTGTTCAAAGTTTATGAAAAGGGAAAAAGGTAAAGTCCAGGGATACATGGTAAACTTTATACATTCCCTACGGGTGTCTCTGCTTGGGAGGCCGGGTACTAACCTTCTATACCTTACCAGGCGCTTTCTGTTCCCAACTTAGTATACTTGGGACATAGCCCAGTTCCTCCACCCTTCTGTACACTACTTTTTACAGGTTTTGAAAAACAGTATTATATACAAACACTTACAGGTTACATTTTCCACTACATTTTAAACCCATTCTCCAAGTTTTTGTGGGGGTTGACCTAATGTACTACGTGTGGATCTGCGTAGTGTGGGTGTTTCCAAAGCTGTTTGTGTAGTGTACGAAGTGGTTGGTAATTCTCTATGTCTGCTTTGTGTAAGACCATAGTAAGTGCGGAGTCTATCAACTGGACTGACCTCTGTAGGTAGTTGATTAGGAATGGCTTCTCTTACTGTGGGACTAGCAGGCTGACCGATTACAGGAATCTCAGGTTCCATGATAACAGGCTGCAATTCTTGCACTTGAACTTCTTCTTGTTGGACTTGTGGAATTGGATTTGGCTTTGGCTGATCTTCTGTAGGCTGGTAGAAGTGCATAACTGGTATGAGGAATGCATCACCTATTTGTGGCCAATCAGCTGGTAAGTATCCAATTTCTGTAAGGACGAGATTTTCTTTTGTTTCTTCATCTTGAGTTACAGTAGGGTAACTGGTTGCTTGTGGGATTAACTGTGGCGGACATTTCTTCAAATGATCCCTTGAGACAGTCGCAATAGTATTCCCATTGTCTTTACTAATAACACAAGTTTTTGAGTTATCAAAGTGTGACGGCATAACGGTGTAGGGTATGGATTCCCAACTGTTATCCAATTTGTTAGTTTTTCGCTTTCTTTTCAGCACTACATCACCTATAGCTAAGGGTTCAGCTGAGGCGTGCTTGTTGAAGTCTTTTTCTTGTTTGGTCCTACTGATTTCAAGGTTCCTTTCAACACTCTCTTGTACCTTCCTGTACTTTTCTTGGCGTTGACTGACCCAGTCTTCGTCAGAAGAATCTTCTGTGGGTTCAATGGTTCCCATCTGCAAATCAATAGGCAGTTTACCTGGTCTTGCTCTCATCAAGTAAGCAGGTGTGTAATTTGTCGAACTGACAGGTATGTGGTTGTAGATGTCCACGAGATCTGGAAGTTTCTCTGGCCATTGATTTCTCTCTTCAACTGGTAAGGTCTTGAGCATGTCAATGACTATGTGGTTCATCTTCTCACATAAACCGTTCGTCTGAGGATGATAAGGTGTTGTGCGGATTTTCTTACACCCATACAGCCCTAAGAATTCTTGGAACAGAGCTGATTCGAAGGCTGGTCCTTGATCAGTTAAGACTTGGTCTGGATACCCATGGGGGCGACAGAAGTAACTCTGGAACGCTTTTGCTGCTACCTCCGCAGTTAAATCCTTAACTGGAACGACTACCAGGAATCTTGAGTAGTGATCGACGATGGTGAGAGCGTATGTGTACCCGGTTCGACTTGGGGTAAGCTTCACATGGTCGAGGGCAACTATTTCAAGAGGTTTGGTGGTAACGATTGGTTGCAATGGAGCTTTCTGAGTTAGATGGTCTTTTCTTCGAAGGTGACATGGTCCACAGTTTTTACACCATTTGTCAATGGAACCTCTCATACCGACCCAGTAGAACCGATCCTTCAGGAGTCTCTCCAGCTTCTTCCATCCAAAGTGTCCTGCATCATCATGGTATGCTTCAAGGATCATTTGGACTTCAGTCTTGGGAACTACAATCTGCCAGATGAGTTCATGGGTTCGTGGATTGAGGTATCTTCTGCATAGTTTACCTTGGTAGACGAACAACCTTCCTTTCTCCTTCCACAGGCGTTTAGCAGTTGGTGAGGCATCAGAGTCCATATTGGCGTGTTCTTGAGTGATGAGATCCCTTACCAGGCTGACATCTGGGTCGTTGGCTTGAGCCTCCTTCCAGTCATGGTGAGGTAATGGGTTCACGGTCCTCTCTACACGTGTCTGGTTTCTCTGATGACATGTTGCTGTACCGGAACGGTGGAAAGCAGGTAGTTCAATCTCTTCTAGGTCATCTATGTCTTCTCCATCTTCGGGAAGATGGGGCATTCGGGACAGGGCATCAGCATTGCCGTTCTTGTGACCTGCCCGGTACTTTACAGTGAAGTCGTAGTTGGCGAGTCTTGCTACCCAACGCTGTTCTAGGGCTCCCAGCTTTGCAGTCTCTAAGTGCGTTAGAGGATTGTTATCTGTGAAAGCTGTGAACGGGGCGGAGGCCAGGTAATGTTTGAAACGCTCTGTGATCGCCCAGACCAGGGCCAGGAACTCCAGCTTGAAGGAGCTGTAGTTTTCCGGGTTCCTTTCGGTGGGACGGAGCTTTCTGCTGGCGTAGGCTATCACCTTCTCCTTGCCTGCTGACGTTGAGATAGGACTGCTCCTAAACCTTCATTACTTGCATCGGTGTACAATAAAAACGGTAGATTGTAGTCAGGGTATGCCAGGATCTCTTCTCCAGTTAAAGCATCTTTTAACGTTTGGAAGGACTTGTCCTGCTCTGGGCCCCAGTGGAACGGGGGTCCCCTGATCTTGCCGTTTTTGGATTGACCTACTAGGAGATCTTGCATGGGGGCAGCTATCTTGGTATAGCCTTTGATGAATCGTCGGTAGTACCCGACCAGTCCTAGAAATTGACGTACCTCTTTGTGGTTAATGGGTGCTGGCCAGTCCTTGATGACGGTGACCTTATCCGGATCCGGTGCTACGCCTTCGGCACTGACCACATGTCCTAGGTATTGGACCTTGGGTTTCAGCAGGTGGCACTTGGACGGTTTCAGTTTCATCCCGTACTTGGACAGTGACTCAAACACTTCACTCAGGTGTTGGAGGTGATCTTCATAGGTCTGAGAGTAGACAATGACATCATCAAGGTATAACAAGACAGTCTCAAAGTTCTTGTGGCCCAAACAACACTCCATAAGTCTCTGAAATGTTCCTGGGGCATTGCACAAACCGAATGGCATACTGTTGAATTCGCATAAGCCCATAGGAGTAGTGAAGGCTGTCTTCTCACGATCCTCCTCTGCAACGGCAACCTGCCAGTACCCACTAGTAAGATCTAATGTGGAGAAGTAGTTGGCAGATTTGAGTGCAGCTAGTGACTCTTCTATGCGGGGTAACGGGTATGCATCTTTGTGTGTGACTTTGTTGATTTGCCTATAATCTACACACATCCTCATACTACCATCTTTCTTTTTAACCAGGACTAGTGGTGCGGCCCAGGGACTACAGCTATCCCTAATGACTCCTGCATTCTTCATGTCCTGAAGCATCTCTTTTGCTTTTTGGTAGTGTGTGGGTGGTATAGGCCTGTACCTTTCTTTGATGGGTGCATGGTTGTTTGTGGGGATATGATGTTGTACCCCTTTAATCCTCCCAAAGTCAAGTGGGTGTTTGCTGAACACTTGCTCATACTCCCGAACCACCCGGTATACTCCATGTTTCTGGTGAGAGGGTGTATTGTCAGTTCCTACACTGAGGTCTTGACACCATTTCTCTAACTGATCTTTGGAGTGAGGGGGTTCATCAGTGACTGTTTGATTTGAGGATTTTACATCAATCACAGCATCATCTTTTACTTGGTACAATTTAGCTACAGTTGCATATCTAGGTAGTCTGACTTCGTCATCACCATAATTCAATATGCGTACGGGGACTCTCCCTTTCTTACATCGACTAACCCTCTGGCTGTCAAGAGCGTAGGACTACTGTCGGACATTACAGGTTCTACTACAGCTTGGTAGTCCTGCCCTCTGAGGCCTATGGCTGCTCGACACCAGATCATCATTTCACTTCTGGGTGGTACCACAATTGGAATGGGATCTGTGACCCTTACTCTGCCAATCTCACCATTTGACATTGTTACCTGTTGTTGATACACCAGAGCTCTGATCTGCTTTTGGATAGCCCTCTTTTCTCTGGGTTTACCGGCTTCAGCACTCTGTTGGAGCAAAAACAACACTTCATCGAGGCATTTGATCATGACATTGGTACCCAATATGACATATGGATCCTTGTGGTTAGGCTTATCCTGGACCACTAAGATACCCTGGTTTTTCAATTGCACCCTCCCCACCTTTACTGTAGCTTCCCACTGTCCCTCTATGGTAACCGGAATACCATTAGTGGCTTCAAGGTTCATCTCGGGATTAGGGGGTTCTAGCTTAACATCTGGCCAGAACTGCTTGTAAAGGGTACTGGGGATGGATGTCACCTGGGATCCAGTGTCTATCAAGGCGGAGATAGCGATGCCATCGATGACGATTGGTAAGTATGGACAGTCTCCCACATACTTGTGTTCCCAGCTGGACGTAGGGCCTGCACAGTCTACTCCTGGGGTTGGCCCTTCTCGCCCAGGGGTCGCTCGTTTAAAGGACGGGATTGCAGATTGCGTCCTCCTAAGTCGTTCTGCTGACTGTTGCGGCGTCTGTCAGGACTGCGGCGGTCTGCAGGTTTTCCTCGCGACGGCTGTGTCTTTCTCCTCATCCACGGGACGTCGTCTGGACTGTCGGCGAGTAGAATCTTGTCCGATGGCCTTGCATCTGTCTTGGGTCTTCTCCCAGCTTGTAGCTTGGCCACGTCCTTCATCAGCTGCTCGACATTAGCACACAGTTGATCAAACCGGTCAGGTGTTACAGTCTGTGCACTGGACTGAATCACAGGGATTGGAGATGCTGCTGCCGGCACGGAAGGGGTGTCAGCGTACTGCTGCTGCTGCGAAGCGGGATCAGGTACTTCAGCGAGTCGCTGTCCCCAAACTGTTAAGTCTCTCAAGGTGTCAAACTCTGCGCCTGGGTTCTGTATGGACCACCAGCTTGCTTGCTTCCTATCCTCAGATAGTTTAAGGCCCACAATAAATTGTCCAATTAACGCTTTGTTCTCATCTCGAGCACTGTCAGGATCGACTTGTTTTAACAGTCTGTATGCTTCTTGCAAGCGCAGTGAATAATCAAGGACAGTTTCTTGTGCCCCTTGGTTACAACGATAGAATGACAGTCTTAATCCAGCTTCGGTATGGCACTCAAAGACCCGAGTTAATCTAGCGAATATCTGCTCCACAGATTCCTGAACTTCTACAGGCCAGCTGCGGCTCTGCAGTTCGGCTGCACCGGTTAATTGTCCCATAATAACTGAAGCTCTTTGCTTACCGGTCATCGGGTACATGTCCAGGGCTTGGCATATCTTCCTCTGGAAGTTCTCCAAGGTGCTGGGTACACCGCTGTACTTGGGTAACCAGGTCGCACTAGGAACGTAGGGTAGAGACATCGGCATAATCGGAGCGGGTTGCGGTAGCATACCGCCGACTTGTTGCTGTCCATCAAGAGGTATGTTTTGAGGTGCCGCTTGGTCTAGCGGGGGCACCGCGTGATCGGGAGCCGGGTTACTCATGGTCGCTCCCCCTTAGTTAAGCGTAGCCTTTCCCTCGGTTGCAAACGGAAGTGTCGGCCTCGCGGTGAGGAGTGAGGCACCACGGGAGTTTCCGGTTCCTGCTGCGTACGGAGGAAGTCGTCAGAGCGTGGGGGCGGGGTCAATCTTCGCGCCCTCTGCACAGTCACGCCCCTTCTTTTCCCGCCTTTTCGCGCAGCAATGGCGGACCCAATGTACAGTTCGATATTTACAGTCAATAAATAGCACACAATACCCGAGATAACGGGCCTGCTCGTATCCTGTTCGTGACGCCAAATTCTGACTCACCGTAGCCGGGGGGTACACGTAGCGGGCGTTGTTTCTCCTCCAGTCACGGAACCGCGCCTGCGGTGGTGTAGGCCCGGTGGTCCAGATCAATAGGGGAATGGCGGAACAGTGGGGTGATTTGTCTTCGTGACGCCACCTGCGGGTGTTCTGGTAACGGTACCAGCGCTGTTCGGGTCTCCGGGGGATGTTATACAGCGAGATGGAACGCTCCCCACAGGATGAGCGGGAATCCCCGGAGCCGGGAGCTGCGCAAGATGTTGTGAGGCAGCTGCGGGACGCTGCGCGCTGAATCCTGGAGTAATGCACAACCACACAAAGTCTCTTTTAGGTACCTTTACTGGATAGTAGTCAGGTACACTCGGACCGGGATAGTGAAGTTGGCACTTATGGAGTTTCACAGCAAGCAGTGTTAGGCTTCCTTTCTCTACTTCTGGTGCTAAGGTCGGGTGGATGTGGAATCCAGCCGGACCGGGCAGGGTGTTCAATGGAACTTGCTTCACCTGGTTGTCAGCACTGAGGGCACTGTAAAAGGGTCTGAGCAGGATCAGTACTCTTCCCTGGGCTCTCGTGGGTAGGTGCATCAGGTGGAACAGGTGGCTAAACCTCCTGTTGGATGTAGCTGGTTCTCTGTGAGGGCTTTGTAGCTTCCACAGCTTCGGTTCCAGTAACCGGATGGTTTGGAAAGAGTTGGATTAACTCTGTATTCCTGAGAGGTGATCTCCTTCTTCCTATTATCCCAATTGCAGGGATCTCCACTGGCTAACAGGCTAGCAGGGCCTAGTGTGTTCCTCATAGGGTGGAGGTTTCACACAGGCAGGCAGCTCTTGTAGCGTCTACCACACTCTGAAGTTTCTCCCTCCAAGACTCTTTTTATAGGGGGAACTGGTTAGAAGTCACCAGTGTAGCTCCCCCTAGAGGCTCGGGGTGAAACCAGGTGTTCTAAGTGTTGTTTGTGTTGTGGTTTTGCTGTGCTGTTACTTACTCCATTTGTACCTAAGGATTTCTGTGGTGCCCAACAGGTGCCAGGGTGCCACACCTCCAATTCTACACTAGACATCCAAAGTGGGTTTAGTGCTTGTATGATCTGCGCTGCTGTCGAGATGAAAGACACGGAGACTAGGCTCCTTCAAAGATGCTCTTTTATTCCTTACGCATTTCGGTGCCATCCCTTCACCTTCCTCAGTGGTATAATATATTATACCCCTGAGGAAGATGCAGGGACGGCACCGAAACACAGGGAATAAAGGAGCACCTTTGAAGGAGCCTAGTCTCCCGTGTCTTTCAAGCACTAAACCCACTTTGGATCTCTGGATATGACACCACCTTGCACATGGAAGTGCAGATCCAGCAGCAGCTGTCCATGCAAGCATACTGGTTGTGTGTCATCACAACCAAGCCAGGTGAGCACATTTACTCACGGGAAGATTATTTTATCTAAACGATAAAACCCATTTGCGCCTTTTTGTGTCTCCTTTTTTAATCTAGATCAATCCCACGCTCTACCCCTGTATGCCTCCAATCCCACACTGTACCCCTGTATGCCTCCAATCCCATGCTATTTCCCTGTATGCCTCAAATCCCACGCTGTTTCCCTGTATGCCTCCAATCCCATGCTTTTTCCCTGTATGCCTCCAATCCCATGCTGTACCCCTGTATGCCTCCAATCCCACGCTGTACCCCTGTATGCCTCTAATCCCACGCTGTACCCTTGTATGCCTCCAATCCCACGCTGCACTCCTCTATGACTCCAATCCCACATTGTACCCCTATATGCCTCTAATCCCACAGTGTACCCCTGTATGCATCTTTGTGTCCTGCTGTATACAGGTCAAAGGGTATCGATGCTGCGGCCAGTTGTCCAAAAGCCAGACAAGAGTGATGAGAAGAGGGGCACAAAGAGTATATTTTTTAGGCTGAAGGCACACGTCCGTGAGTTGTGTGAGTGCAATGCGAGAAAAACTCGCATTGCACTTGGACCAGTATCAGTAAACGATACTGGTCCCATTAGAGCAATTTTCTCGCATTGCCCTCGCATTGCGAGAGAAATGAGAGTTCAATCTCAGTATGCTGCGATTGAACGCGATTTCCTCGCGCGAGTGGCCATTAAAAGTATATGGGTGCAAGTGAAACTCTCACCCATATAGCACACTGTGTGAAAGTGGCGCGCACGTGTGCTTTTAAAATTGGTTTAAACTTGTGAGACTGACAGAGCCGCCCGGCATGTACTGTACGATATTAGCGTACAGTATCTCGGACAGCTCCTGATTTCAGGAGACTGCCGCAATGTACTATATGCAAATTGCATACAGTTCAGCCGCCGGCATTTTCAGTTAATTTCTAAAACCCGAAAATTGTCGGCTTTGAATTAAACAATCTATTAATCCCTGCACAGCCAGGGTGTGATGTCAGCATGTGTCCAGGGATTGTGGACACCCCTGGACACAAACTGCTACCACACCAACATCGGGTTAACTCTTCAGACTCCAGATTATTAGCCGCATCTGCAGCCTCTGTGCTGACATGAGGCTGCACATGGGGTTAATATGCTGCTAAACCCTGGTAATTAAAAAATGGGCAGAACAGCTGTTTTTATTCATCATCTTGCACCACTGCTATCACAGCGGTGCAAGATGATTGGTTACTGTATCGGGAAACCGGCAAATTCAAACTCCGCAGCTTTGACAGCCGCAGAGTTTAAATTCACCGGGAAATGCTGTCTGCGGACCTGAAGTTTGCTTCAGGACCGTGGACAGCATCGCACTCAGATGTGTCCAGTTTTACCTTCAGTGTTTCATCAATGATTTTCTCGTATGCAAAAAATCATATAACATCGCAAAGATTCTCCTTAAAAACAGAGATGGTTGTGGAGCCCACTGAGACAGGGTACTCGGTACTGGACCGGGGTACTGCTGAGGGATGTCACGGAGGTCCTAGTCCGGACCGTGTCCCGGGTTCTCACAAGTAAAAGGGGATATTTACAAGGGACAAAGTTGGTCGTGACGCCACCCACGGGTTGTGGTCAATGATGGGACCATCGCTGCAGCGCTGCTCTGCCAGGAGGATGGATAGATGGGCTGCAGCCAGATGGATGAACCTGCCGCGGGTCGGGCTGCTCCTGAAAGAATAAAAGGTATTTTAAACAGTTCAGGGCACCTAGAATCAAACACGGACACGCAGGCAGGGTTCACCGGGTTTACTTGTCAGCTTCTTCACAGTTAACAGCAGTTCACAGTGCAATTCTGTTCTTAACAGTTCACAATCAATTCACTCCGATTACACTGAACCCACTGCAGTCAGGCTGTCCTTCTGAGACCCCTCACTCCTTCTAAGTCCTTCCAGGCTGTTCTCTCTCTCTTTAAGTGTCTCCGAATAGTATAGCGACAGCTCGGACCCTGTGGGTCCTCATGGTTGCTGCTGTGCTACCTACCCTTTGTTGTGGGAACTCCAACCTGGAGTTAAAGCTCCCCGTCGGTTAATCTGGGAATCTGGTATAGAATCTCTGTTCCCCTCAGAGCCGACACTCTGGTGTGTGCCTAGTCTGCAGTAACCCTTTCTTGCAAGGCGTTACCAGACTCCTTCTCACCTGTGTGACTCCAGCTTCAATAGGGGAAAACTACTCCGCCTGTAGTTGGTCGGTGCTTCCATGTTCCTCGGACCCAGTGCTGCTGGTCCGGTCTCTGTCCTCACAATCCCCTGGGATGCCGGCTATGGACGAGCTTTCTCTCCATGGTTTGTGACTCTGTGGATTCTGCATCTCCATCAAGCCCAATCCCACCAGGACGTGTGTCTTTCTTCCTGATGTCTGTGCTGCGCGGCTCACTCTGGCCTCCTGTGTCTTTACAGCTCAGCCTACCTCGGCCTACTAACTCCTTCCTCCTCTTCCTCTATTTGTACCTTCTGTCACCTGACCTACATGCGTTCCCACCCACTTTCCTCTAAACCCACCACCCCTCGCCCGCCTAGAGTTCCGGGCTCCGGGTTGGGTGCTGCCTCTAGTGGTGTTCCGTGAGGGTGTTTAGTGCATAAACAGTCTAACCTTCTACCTGGCTAGCCGTCTAACCTTCTACCTATGTGGCCACCTTGGTCGCGGGGGCGCCATATGCTCATGAACGACAATGTGGACTGTTGGGGATTTTTCACAGACCCGTACACTTTTATGGGTAATTTTGATCTGTGACTCGGCTGAAAACCAACATATCTTCCTGATTTTTTTTTCTATAGATAAGCAGTCCCCAAAAAAGCACAACCATGTGAACAAGCTCAAGCTCATCGGTACATTTTCTATACATGAATGTGTTGTAAGTGAAGCCTTCATTGCAATTTGTGACAGAATAAGGATCCCAGGAGACTCAAAATTCAAGATAAACTGCGGCACTAAATCCTGTCAGTGTGCACAGGTGCACACCAAACACAATACTTACAAAGTAGAAAAAAGAGGCACTCTGCTATGGCAATAAGAATATAGCATTATTTCATAAGCAAAAAGTTTTTTGTTTTTTTTTGACACTCAGCTTTATAAATATGGCCATATCGATAAACCATGTGAGATAATGCTATATTCTAATTGTCATTAGCAGAGTGCTGATTTTTCTTCTATTATAGGATCCTAGGAGAGGCTGAGATTGTGTGAGGACTCACCGGGGCATTTTTAAGGGGAACCTGTCAGGTTGTTTAGTGGGCCCCCCTCAGCTATCCCTGTCTGTCCCTGCAGCTTCATAGTCCTATTCTAATCATTCCTGTCTGAGCTCATAGTGTAATGTTAAGGGTGAAAAAAAGCATTTATACTCTTACATTTTCGTATGTAAATGAGGCAGTGACTACACCTTGGAGGACGTAGTCACTCTGGCAGGTTAATAAAGGACCTGTGTGATGTAACACTCATGTGACCATAATGGGCGGAGCTAAGCAAGAAAAATCATTATGGGCTATGGAGACTTAGCGCTTCCTATTATAGTCACATGATCGTGACATCACACAGGCCTTGCAGCATCTTCTGAAATTCCGCATAAATGTTAACTATTAACCTGTCATAGTGACTATATCCTCCAAGGCATAAGAACATGTAAGTGTATAAATGCTTTTTTCCACCGTTAACATTACACTATGAGCTCAGACAGGGATGATTGGAATAGTATTATGAAGCTGCAGGGACAGACAGTGATCGCTGGGGGGGGGGGGCATAAACCACCTGACAGGTTCCCTTTAAAGTTTTTGTAATTTTTTTTTTTTTTCTGATTTTTCAACAGCTACAGTGCCACAGGTCGCTGGTTGTCTGTTCAAAGCTTTGCCTTAATAGGTCATAGCTAAAAAAAGGCCAAGTGGAGTAAATCAAATAATGAGAAGGTAAGATAATAATTTCATTGTAAGGCTGTATTAAAGGAAGACTACACCTAGCAAAAAAAATTAAAGCGGGTCAGTAGGTTTTTGTCATATAATCTGACAGCAGCATGATGTAGGGACAGAATCCCTGATTCCAAAGATCTATCACTTAGGTTTCTATGTGCAGCATTTGTGTCAGTTTTCTGTGCAGCACAGCTCAGAATGCTGAGCCCTGTATACCCGCATTCACACCACTGATTGATAGCTTCTGGGTACAGAATGCTGTTACAGTAATCAGTGGTGGAGATGTAGTTGGACCAAGAGGAAAGAGATACTCTTTTGCTGATAAAACATTGATTGCGTTAAAACAGCAAAACACATCCTAGTAAGTGTCACATTTCTGGAATTAACATCTACACACCTACATCATGCTGCTCTCAGATTACACAGCAAAAACATGTTGAAAAATTCCTTTTAAAGGGAACCTGTCAGGTGTTTTCCCCCCCCCCCAGCTATCACTATCTGTACCTGCAACTTTATAGTCCTATTCTAATCATCCCTGTCTGAGCTCATAGTGTAATGTTAATGGTGGAAAAAAGCATTTATACACTTACATTTTCTTATTTGATGAGGCAGTCAGTCTCCAGCTTGGAGGATATAGACTGTGTGGCAGGTTAATAGTTAACTCCCCATTAACTTGCATGTCTAAAGAACCTGTGTGATGTCCCAATCATGTGACCATAGTAGGCGTAGCTAAGTGATTAAACTCATATTGTGCTATGGGGACTTAGCTCCTCCCATTGTAGTCACATGGTTGTGACATCACAACAGGTCTCCCAGCATGTTCTGACATTAGGCTGAAATGTTAACTAGTAACCTACCAGACAGTCTACAGTCTCCAAGATGTAGACTATGCCTCATTTACATGAGAAAATATAAGTGTATAAATGCTTTTTTTTCTCCTTTAACATTACACTGTGAGCTCAGACAGGGATGATTAGAATAGGACTATGAAGCGCTAAGTCTCCATAGCCCATAATGATTTTTCTTGCTTAACTCACATGAGTGTTACATCACACAGGTCCTTTATACAGAGATGTTTCAGTGAGTTAACTATTAACCTGCCAGAGTGACTACGTCCTCCAAGGTGTAGTCACTGCCTCATTTACATACGAAAATGTAAGTGCATAAATGCTTTTTTTTCTCCTTTAACATTACACTGTGAGCTCAGACAGGGATGATTAGAATAGTATTATGAAGCTGCAGCTACAGACAGTGATAACTGGAGGGGCATAAACCACCTGACAGGTTCCCTTTAAGATAATATGAAATATTATTTTTTTTCCTCTTGGCCTAAAGCGTGTTTGCGGTTTTTAAGAGAAAAAAGGGAAATATTAGTTGTTTTTTATTGTACCATGACCCTTGTGCAACGCACAGCAGGGCCATGGGGTACTTGGACACCGGGCCGATTGGTTCAGTGGGAGGTCACGGTGGCGATGACCTGGCTCCATAGCCCTGGGCGTGCAGAAAAAGGGGATTATTTACAGGGGAATACGTTTGTAACGCCAGCTGTGGTTAGTCTGGTCAGGGTGACCAGCACTTCTGTGGGACCTCTTGAGCCATTGGAGTGGCAGCCTAGATGATATCACTCCCCACTGGTAGAGCAGGGTTCCAGGGCAGATAGAGATGTTAGTCAATCGGAGTGGTGGCAGCATAGACGATTACAGGGCGAGGAAGAAGGAGACAAACACAGTCATGCAGTTCTTTACCTTTACTTGATGATCAGTCAAGTTAACCCAGCCGGGTGCTGTGCTCCTCCAATGTGCAGCCAGGCTAGTCCCCAGGTGGTTGGGGTCGCTCCTCCAAGACACCTTTCATGAGCCTTCCCTGGCCTTCTCCCCACGCTGGCAACAATCATCTCCTGCGCCGTGTCTTTGTACGCAGTATCCCGAGCCAGCGGCCACCTGTTGGGTGACGATCACCGTGTCTCCTCGTCGTATATGGCCACCTTTTCAGCGAATGAGCACGGTGTTGGCAACTGTCCATGCAGGCCCAGCCACCTCCGGTTTACTAGTTAAGGCTTGCAGTCCTTTGGCTAGGTTGGGGCCGGTCCCCTCTGCGACCTGGTTCCTCCATGCACATACAGCCAGTCATGGATGTGGGGCACCACCGGTGGTTCCTCCACAGCCATGCCCCTTAGGACCCTTTCCCTCCTCTGCAGGCGTCCTGCCCACTTGACGTCCAAACTCGAACTCTCTTCTCTCTCTGTTAACCCGTCCTCCAGCTAGGAGATGGGGCCCTCCCTCAAGAGGGTCTGCCCGAATCCCCCAGTCTGGTTTCAGGGTGGTGTTGTGTGCAATTATGTGTTTTAGGATCACGACTTCTCTCACCTGAGAACGGTGACACCACACCTTTGGAGAAGGTGCAGCATCACTGTGGCGACCAGACCACAGGGGCACCACACCTGTCTGTTAGTCGCCTTCTGGTGGCTTCACGTTTTTCCAGCTGTGCTTTGGTCGGTCTGCGGGGATTTGTGATCTGCCGGCAGCTCCATTGTTTGATGGAACACTCTGGAAATCACAACTTAATACATCTATGTGAAAGCCGCATTCTGGCCTCATTCTGTATCTCATAGAGATCCATATAGCACTTGTAACATACAGAGCCTACAAGTAGTATTCAACCCCCTGCAGATTTAGCTGGTTGACACATGCGGAATTAACTTGGCATTGTGACATTTGGACTGTAGATCAGCCTGGAAGTGGGAAATGCACTGCAGCCACAAAAAAAATTTTTTTTTTTTTTTTTTTTTTTTAAAGCGTTCAAAGTTAATTCAGAGGGTCATTTATTATTCAACCCCTCAAACCACCAGAATTCTGTTTGGTCCCCCTAAAGTATTAAGTAGTAGTTCAGGCACAAATAACAATGAGCTTCACATGTGTGTATTAATTATCTCTTTTGCCAGCCTTTTCTGACTATTTAAGACCCTCCCCAAACTTGTGAACAGCACTCATACATGGTCAACATGGGAAAGACAAAGGAGCATTCCAAGGCCATCAGAGACAAGATCGTGGAGGGTCACAAGGCTGGCAAGGGGTACAAAACCCTTTCCAAGGAGTTGGGCCTACCTGTCTCCACTGTTGGGAACATCATCCGGAAGTGGAAGGCTTATGGAACTACTGTTAGCCTTCCACGGCCTGGACAGCCTTTGAAAGTTTCCTCCCGTGCCGAGGCCAGGCTTGTCCGAAGAGTCAAGGCTAACCCAAGGACAACAAGGAAGGAGCTCCGGGAAGATCTCATGGCAGTGGGGACATTGGTTTCAGTCAATACCATAAGTAACGTACTCCACTGCAATGGTCTCCGTTCCAGACGAGCCCGTAAGGTTCCTTTACTTTCAAAGCGTCATGTCAAGGCTCGTCTACAGTTTGCTCATGATCACTTGGAGGACTCTGAGACTGACTGGTTCAAGGTTCTATGGTCTGATGAGACCAAGATCGAGATCTTTGGTGCCAACCACACACGTGACGTTTGGAGACTGGATGGCACTGCATACGACCCCAAGAATACCATCCCTACAGTCAAGCATGGTGGTGGCAGCATCGTGCTGTGGGGCTGTTTCTCAGCCAAGGGGCCTGGCCATCTGGTCTGCATCCATGGGAAGATGAATAGCACGGCCTACCTGGAGATTTTGGCCAAGAACCTCCGCTCCTCCATCAAGGATCTTAAGATGGGTCGTAATTTCATCTTCCAACAAGACAACGACCCAAAGCACACAGCCAAGAAAACCAAGGCCTGGTTCAAGAGGGAAAAAATCAAGGTGATGGAGTGGCCTAGTCAGTCTCCTGACCTTAACCCAATTGAAAACTTGTGGAAGGAGCTCAAGATTAAAGTCCACATGAGATACCCAAAGAACCTAGATAACTTGGAGAAGATCTGCATGGAGGAGTGGGCCAAGATAACTCCAGAGACCTGTGCCGGCCTGATCAGGTCTTATAAAAGACGATTATTAGCTGTAATTGCAAACAAGGGTTATTCCACAAAATATTAAACCTAGGGGTTGAATAACAATTGACCCACACTTTTATGTTTAAAATT
This sequence comes from Allobates femoralis, assembly GCA_033576535.1. Taxonomy (NCBI): domain Eukaryota; kingdom Metazoa; phylum Chordata; class Amphibia; order Anura; family Aromobatidae; genus Allobates; species Allobates femoralis. The sequence continues at coordinate 74,291,663 of JARQOC010000006.1, read as the reverse complement.
TATTAAAATTCAACTGAGCAACATAACTTTTTGGTTTGTAAGATTTATGCTTCTGTTAATAAATCCTACTCTCGTTTGGAGTTTGAAGGCTCTAACTTATTGGCATCTTATCAAACCACCTAAGTCTGCAGGGGGTTGAATACTACTTGTAGGCACTGTAACTTTTGACTACTGGACAGTCTGAAGCTAAGGGTAAAAGATGGCGTTGTAGTGTCTGTAAGATATGAAGCCGCCGGAGGGTCAGTGTATGACCTGGGGCAGGGGGCTTACATTTAAAGCCCCACTCCAGCCCTAAAAAAGAACTGGCTGGAGTGGTGCTTTAATTCCCTTCTAATCCCCTCCGTTTCCATGTACCAGGGGTATGTAGGGAGATACTCGGATGGTGCTTTGCTTTCTTCTTTTGAAAGATGTTTTTTCATATTTAATGTTTCTACATTATCCCTCACATCACATATACAGCTAATTTTTGAGACAAAAGACTCATGTGCCCTACAATACCCTTCGATGCCGTGCACGCCAATGTGTTTAATAGCAGAATAGATGTTATTTGACCCAAGGTCAAGCGTTTCCTAGAGCAAGAATAAAACTAGGAAGCTTCTGTGTAATGGTAATAAATAGACAAGGCTCCTCAGATGATATCTGGGCCGGAGCCAGGGGATCGGCACCCGAGAACAGATCAGAAAAAACTCATAAATTGCTCCTATTAGGTCGGCCACTCGTGGAGGCTCCAAAGATAATAATTTACCCCAATTGGTGCAATGACATTTCAAAGTCATTTGTTTATACATCGAATACAGTAAGATGAATGTATGATGCATTTATTTAAAGGGTTGTCTCATCATAACCTCTTTAATTTCAGAGCTGCCACTGAGCTGATGGATACCTGTCCAGTTCTCCAGACCTCTGGTAATCATCTAGTTTTGCAAAAAGATTAAATGGTCATGGTGGACATTTAGATTAATGTCTGTCCATATAACACATGGACAGCCGTCCTGTCAGTGGGGAGAAGAGAGTAAAACATTGTCAAACACGCTTGGCAGCTAATCTCCCTCAGGAACAATAGGATTTTGTCCAACATCCCTGTTACTGGATAGTCAGGAGCAGGGGCGTACATAGAAATCATTGGGCCACATAGCAGAATTTCTACTCCCCCCCCCCCCCCCCCCAAAAAAAAATAATTACAATATTTCTCTGGGTCACATAAGAACATATCTCACAACCTTCCAGCCCTTACAAAGTAATTTACCTCCTATTGAAGCCTCTCCATTTCCCTTTCATTGCAGCCATAAGGTATAGTGCCAGCAAAGGTGCCATACAAAACTGTATGATGCCCCCCAATGAATTCTTCCACAGTACCCTCCACACACAGTATGATGACCCTATTATACCCCCCTTAACTATCCCAGCAATGAATGGTGACCCCAGCACAGTATAGTCCCCAACTGTAACCCCCACACACCTCTCCATGTAGTAAAATGGGCCTAAATACAGTATAATGGCCCCTACTATCACATCACATAGTATAATGTCCTCCACACAGCCCTCGGCACAGTATGATGGACAAACACACAAGCCTTTACATTGTGTAATTGCTTGCAGACAGTATAACGGCCCTCTAATAGGCCTCCATAAAGTATAAAGGCTTCCTTATAGGCATCCACATATTATAATGCTCTCCAGAAAGCCCTTCTAATATCGTAAAAGCCCCACATAGCCTTCCATAAGGTAATTGGCTCCACATAGTCCTCCTTCGGGTATAATGCATCCCCCATAGGCCTCCATTATAAAGGCTTCCTCATAGGCATCCAAATATTATAATGCTCTCCAGAAAGCCCTTCTAATATCGTAATAGCCCCACATAGCCTTCCATAAGGTAATGGGCTATACATAGTCCTCCTTGTGGTATAATGCACCCCCCATAGTCCTCCATATAGTTAATAGGCTCCACATTGCCTTCCATATAGAATAATGCTTCCCCATAGTCCTCTATATATTAATATGCATCCCGGATCGGTGATTCGAAGCCTGAAGACATTTTTTTTTTTTTTAAATCGCTATCTATTTACTGCCCCAATTTAAACTACGTAATTTTTTTTATATGGCTGCGTTAAAAATTCCCAACTGTCCTATGACTGCACTGTATAACTGCTATGAACTTTTCTTTTACCTGCTTCCTGTCTGATGACAGTGCATGCTGGGATACTCGGTGTCATCAGGGGGCAGAGGCTGGACAGACATCTGTCTGGGATGTCAAATAATAAGGCTTCAGGGCACTAAGTGGCAATATCAACTGTCATGCTCCGGGCGGATTGCCCTGTAGGCAGATTCTTCCCCTGGTGGTGCTAATCCACAGCACTAGCAGTAACAGATATATAAAGAAATAGGCAGCACTCACAGTATTTTGCAGCAGTGGTCTCTTTAATCCATCAAGTTTATGGAACCATGACAGGGTGCAGGGAGGTGACCACGGAGGGCGGGCGACAACGCCGTTTCGCAAAAAATTGCTTCTACGGGTCCGGTGTGTGGCAGTGTGCAGGTCTCCATGTTAAATGCACATGGCCATGCACATCACTTCCGCCTGCCGACTTCCTGTTTGAATCGGCCAACTTTATTAAAACATCTACACCATTCAAGTAACGTGCAAAAAACAGTGAATTAAAAACATACAAATAACAAGGGCACTAGGAACAATTGTTAGGGAAAAGAGCAGGAAATCTATTAAAAACATTCGGTGATCAGCTACTCAGGGCTGGACAGTGCCATGGAGACACAGAGAACAAAAATCTGTCTGGGAAGATGTAGTGAATCCTGCTTTGAACTGGGGGGGTGGACCAGATGACCCAGGAGGTCCCTTCCAGCTCCACCATTCTATTATTCTATAATTCTACACAGAAAGCTGCCAGTCAGCGCTGTGAGCGGGGTTATATAGGGCTCAGCATCCTGAAAAAAACAGGTATCTTATCAAAATGACAGCAAGAAGACCAGTAAGTGACACATCGCTACAATCAGGGTCTCTGCCCCTACATCATGCTGCTCTCAGATTACATAGCAAAATCTGCTGACTGATTCCCTTTAATGCAAGGGTCCCAGGGATTAGAATCATATCACCAATCCTATGCATAAGTGAGTACGTTTGGATTTTAGGACAAGTAATAAGTAAAAGGACACTTTGTAACAGCAACTTGTTTATTACAAGAAATGGCCTAAGGGAAATTAAAATATTTAGCACAGTATTTACATTTTGGTAGAGAATTGATGGAAATTGATTATTGTAAAGTACAATTGTATTCCTATGATTGACGTCAGTTCTTATATTTTATGATTCCCTCTGTATATACGTGTGACTGGACACACATAAGAAAGCACACGGTGTGTGCAGATCCACATGTGTTATCTCTATGGGCTATTTGTGGGTCCTTTAATCTCTATGGGGCTATTTGTGGGATCCTTTACATCTCTATGGGGCTATTTGTGGGATCCTTTACATCTCTATGGGGCTATATGTGGGATCCTTTACATCTCTATGGGGCTATTTGTGGGATCCTTTACATCTCTATGGGGCTATTTGTGGGATCTTTACATCTCTATGGGGCTATTTGTGGGATCCTTTACATCTCTATGGGGCTATTTGTGGGATCCTTTACATCTCTATGGGCTATTTGTGGGATCCTTTACATCTCTAATAAATAATTGAAGACTGAAAATAGGTTCATAATTTGATCTTGCAAAAAAAAGCTATTAAATGAAGCGATCCTATTAATATAAACTGTTTCAGAGAACGCTTCAATGTTCTGACCTAGTAGTTGACCTAATTTTTTGATCTGCGCCGAGGGAACATCCGCAGCCGCTCGTCCAGGTTTTCCGTGTACAGGAGTCTTCTCGCAGAAGGTCGCTCCCTGGTGATTAGTAGGGACAAGCGCAGCGGACTGGAGATCTTAATCGTCATCATTCTCTTGTGGTTTTCTATGCATTAGGTCATGGCAGTAATGAGTGCATTGTTCTAAAAGCGGAAGGAGAGGCTGTTATGGGGCTCCACCATTTCTGTGTTTTGGGAGAGAGATAACTTTGCTTGGTAGCATATTCCTGAAGTTTTACTTTTTTTTTTTTTTTTTTATCAAATGGGAGACTAATGGTAGAGAAGAGGACTTACGCTGTCATTGGATCTGGGGGAGTTAATCCATTTAGAATTAATGGGCCTCAATGACAAAATAAAATTGGGTTTGCTGCAACTTTTGGATAAATAAATGTTGGTCTCGTTACTACAATCTTAAAGGGAGTCAGTCAGCTCAATATGACTGTTCAAACTAAGCACAGGTACTGGGGAACCTTGGCAAAGCCAAAGCCAAACCGTTCTATGCAATTTTTCCCACCCACTTGTTTTCCATCTATCTACAAACTTCTCTGGCGTCTCCTGTAAAGCCCAGACCTGTCAACTAGGGAAGAGGAAGAGTTGGTCTCGGACAACTCATAAGTCCCATGGATTCCAGTACCACCTGTACGCTGACGACACTCAGATCTACCTCTCTGGCCCTAAGTCACCTCTCTGCTGTCCAGAATCCCAGAGTGTCTATCAGCCATATCCTCCTCCTTCTCCTCTCGTTTCCTTATCTTTCACCCATCTCATGCACCTTCCTTACCTGATCTATCACAATGAATGATATCACACTTTGCCCTGTATCTGAAGTCCGCTGCCTAGGAGTAACTTTTGACTCTGCCTTATCCATCAAACCACACATTCAAGCTCTCATCCACCTCCTGCTGCCTCCAACTCAAAAATATGTCCAGAATCCGTACCTTCCTCAAGAATCAGGAAAGAAGATTATCCGGCACCTGTTCAGTGGACGTACTTGCTTTATTATTGTGAAATCACAACAAATACAATAAAAGCATCTTTAGTGGGCAAGTAGCCCCATCAGACACTTTTGATAAAATCTTCATCAATGACAAGGAGCTGAAACACTGACGCACAATATATACACAAGAATAACAATACACCTGTGAAAGTCACAAATAGGTAACACATGAATATTCAACTTGAGGAAATGGGGAACAGATAGGAGCAGCATAAGTGGCCACCAACCATTATTTGTGATGCATTTGGCTGGCTTCACACTAGCGTTCCCCTCTGCAGCGTCCTGCAGAGGGGAACCGCAAGCTGAGCGCAGGCACCACAAATCCCTATGTTTAACATGGGGACGCAGATGTATGGCTCGGGTGCAGATTGGCGTGCGCACCCTGTGTGCACCCATTGCCTGCCATGTATGACTTGTACGCATGCGGATGCACGCGCACAAATCATACATTCTCGTCCGCACCAGGAAGGCGACATGTCGCGTTCAGGGTGCGGACGAGAGTGTGTGATTTGTGTGTATGCATCCGCATGCGTACAAATCATACATGGCAGTGAATGGATGCGCACAGGGTGCACACGCCAATCTGCAGCCGAGTGCATACATCCGCATCCCCATGTTAAACATAGGGACTTGCAGTGTATGCGCTCAGCTTGCGATGTGGGAGGGGGACGCAAGTGTGAAGGCAGCCTTTGAGACTGGTGGAGTGAATAGGCTATGTCTAGATGACTTTGACTAGGGATCATGATAGGCCGCCCTAAAAAGATGTGTTTTTAGAGATCACCTGAAACTGTGTAAGTTGTGGATAGACCTAATTTCTTGGGGTAGAGCATTCCAGAGAATTGGGGACAGCTTGGGAAAAGTCTTGGAGTAGGGAGTGGGAGGTTCGAATTAATGCAGAAGTGAGTCTAAAGTCACTTCCAGAGCGAAGAGAACGGGTGAGATGATAGATAGAGACAAGGGTAAAGAGGTAGGGTGGTGCAGCACTGTGAAGAGCTTTGTGGGTGAGAACAAACAGTTTGAATTAGATCCTATAGTGTATAGGCAGCCAGTGCAATGACTGGCACAGAGTGGAGGCATCTGAGTGAACGGTTAGCCAGATAGGTGATCCTGGCTGCTGTATTAAGGATGGACTGGAGACGGGAGAGTTTAGTGCGGGGAGCAAATAAAAAAAGAATTACAATAGTAATAGAGTAATAGAGTGAATCAGGGCCACAGTGAGGGTTTTTGTGGTTTCCAAGGTGAGAATTGGGGCAAATTCTAGAGATGTTCTTCAGGTACACGCGGCAAGAGCGGGTGAGAGATTGTATATATGGGGTGAAGGAGAGATCAGAGTCAAACATAACACCAAAACAGCGAGCCTGCTGCCTAGGTGTTATCGTGGTGCCGCACACTGAGAGGGAAATGTCAGATTTAGGGAGATTAGTGGAGGGCGGGCAGCAGAAGAAGTTCAGTTTTTGAAAGGTTTGAGTTTCGATAGAGAGCGGACATAATATGGAAACAGAGGTTAGACAGGGCATTGGTGCTCTTTATTAGAGCAGGAGTAAGGTCAGGGGAAGAAGTGTATAATTGTGTGTCATCAGCATAAAGATGGTGCTGAAAGCCAAATTTGCTGATGGTCTGTCCAATCGGGGCTGTGTAGAAAGAGAAGAGGTTCAAGGACTGAATCCTGAGGGACCCCAATAGTGAGAGGAAGAGGGGAGGAAGTGGAGCCAGCAAATAATACACTGAAAAAGCAGTCAGAAAGATAGGAAGAGAAGAAGGAGAAGGAGAGAGCCGCGTTCTTGATGCTGATGGAGTGCAGCATGGAGAGTAGGAGATGGTAGTCAACATTGTCAAAGGCTGCAGAGAGATCAAGAAGAATAAGCAGAGAGTGGTGACCATTACGTTTTGCTGTCATAAGGTCATTGGTCACTTTGGTGAAGGCAGTTTCTGTAGAATGTAGGGGTGGAAAACAGACTGTAATGGGTCTGGAAGAGAGTGAGTAGAGAGGTAATGGGTAAGGCGGGAGTAGACCAGGCGCTCCAGGAGTTTAGACATGAAGGGGAGATTGGAGACTGGTCTGTAGTTGTTTGTGAAGGATGGATCAAGAGATGTTTTCTTTAATAATGGAATAATGATCGAGTGTTTGAAGGAGGAGGGGAAGATGCCAGAAAAAAGGGAGAGATTGAAGATTTTGGTTAGGTGAGTTGACCACTGGAGAGAGAGACTGGAGTAGGTGTGAGGGGATGGGGTCAGCAGTGCATGTGGTGAGACAAAAGGAAGAGAGGAGCCTGGAGACGACTTCTGTGACTGTGTCGAACATGGATAGTGAGCCGGAGGAACTGTGGGGAGAGGTAAGGGTAACAGCGATTTGAGGTTGAGAGTTGATTGCCTGCCGGATTTTTTCTATTTTCTTAGTGAAGTAAGAAGCCAGATTATCAGTACAGAGGTCAGTGATAGGGGCCTGTATTTGGGACTGAGGAGAGAGTGAAAGGTGTCGAGTTTCTTTGGGTTGTTGGATAGGGAGGAGACCAGGGTGGTGAAGTAGGTCTGTTTGGCGAGGTGGAGGGCAGAGTTGTAAGTTCTCAGCATAAATTTATAGTGAATGAAGTTTTTCTGGCTGCGGGTTTTCCTTCATAGACGTTCAGCACTCCTAGAGCATCACTGGAGGAATCGAGTTTGTGATGTGAGTCAGGGCTGTTTAACACTGTTTGGAGGTTCTGAGGGTGAGAGGCGCTACTTGTACAGGGAGCTTCTGAGAGTGTCATTGTAGTGATTCACTGCTGGATCCAGACAGGAGAAGGAGGAGATTGGGGACAGTGATGAGATGAGAGAGTCTGTGAGTGTATGAGGATTAATGGCCTGTAGATTTCTGAATGTGTGATAGGTAGGAGTGTGCTGGGGTGGGCAAGGATTTGTGAGCGTGAAGGAGAGAATGTTGTGAGCAGAGAGCAAGAGGCGAGTAGGTTGAACAGAGCTGGACAAAGATCAGGTTAAGGGTGTTGCCATCCTTGCGTGACTCAGAGGTTGAGAGCTATGAGAGGCCAAGAGAGGTGGTTAGAGATAGGAGCTGGGATGTAGATGGGGAGATGGGGCTGTTTATGGGGATGTTGAAGTCTCCCAGAATAAGGGTTGGCAATTCTTAGGACATGAAGTGTGGCAGCCACGCAGAGAAATGATCAAGGAACTGGGTGGGGGACCCGGAGAGGTGGTATACCACTGCTATTCTGAGGTGGAGGGGTGGAAGAGCCTATTGGTGTGGACCTCAAAAGAAGGGAATTAGAGTGATGGGGCTGGGGGGATGACCTGGAAAGTACATTGTGGAGACAGGAGTAAGCTAACTCCACCACCATGTCTGTTCCCAAGTCTCGGGGAATGGGTGAAATGTAGGCCACCGTGAGAAATAGCAGCAAGGGAAACAATGTCTGAGTCCTGGATGCAGGTTTCAATGAGGGCCAGGAGGTTAAGAGAGTTAGTGAGAAAGTAGTTGGGGATGAAGGGAAGCTTGCTGAATGCAGACCGTGGATTCCAGAGAGCGTAATTAAAAGAGGGGAATGAAGGTGTGCAGGTGATGTTGATAAGGTTAGCATGGCTTTTATGTGTGGTGGGGAGGGGTTGAAGTTGGTGGAGGGTGGACTAGGATTTGGGGAGATATCACCTGACAGGAGCAGCAGTAAAAAGAGAAAGCGCAAATAGTTTTTGGAATTGTGACATCGTTTATGATGCAATACCCTGGAATATAGTGGTCTGAGATTATTTAGTACATTGAAAAGAGCATGGGAGCTCAATAAAATAGAGGGAAGGAGAGAGGGGCTTATGTGGATGAGGGGGGATGGGGCGGTGGAAGTGAATGGCAAAAGCACATAGGAAGATAGACATTGAAATAAAAGACATGGTTTAAAAAAAAAAAGGTAAGAGTGTGTGCTACCTGACTCCTTCCCTGACTAACTGACTTGAAGTAACTGTAAGCCACTTAGCATTTAGTGCCACTTTGCATGAGATGCCACGTGTGCAATACCTCCCACACGATGGATGGATACTAGATAGATAGAGAGATACTACATAGATGGATGGATAGATAGATAGATAGATAATATAAATAAAGAAATAAGGCTGCAGCACACGACTTTAGAAAAGTTCAGCCTTTAATGGCTTCTTATGGCATTAGAATTGCTATTCTAATGCCATAAGAAGCCATTAAAGGCTGAACTTTTCTAAAGTCGTGTGCTGCAGCCTTATTTCTTTATTTATATTGTCTGGAGTTAGTGGTTGGATACCACTCTGAAGGACTGCTAAGCACTGGGCGTATGCCAACCAAGAGACGCTGCTCAATTTTTTTCTATATATAGATAGATAGATAGATAAGTCTCAAAAAACAGGCAGCACTCCAGTATAGGTGAAAAAAGGACAGGTTTACTTCAGCCGTTTGTGGCGCACCGTTTCAACCCAACCTGCCCTTTTTTCACCTATACTGGAGTGCTGCCTGTTTTTGAGACTTATCTAGTGTGCAGGGGAACACTGCATTCATTAGGAAGTATTTCACCGAAGTTTGAATTGAAGTTTGTACTGTTTCCTTTTTTCTATTTTAGATAGATAGATAGATAGATAGATAGATAGATAGATAGATAGATAGATAGATAGATAGATACATGGATAGCTACTAGAAAAATACCAGTAGATAAATGCATAGATACTTGATAGATAGATGGAGAGATACTCTATAGATGGATAGATATAATTATTGTGGATAGTGCACTGAACAGTTTGGCCATGCCGAAGGTACACCCACACCTGCGCTTGGTTTGAACAGTCATTTTTTACTGACGGACTCCACTTGAGATATTTCTCCACTCTTTGGGTTGTGTCTGGCCCAGGCTGTGGATGAAGATGGGATACTAAAGCGCTTATTATCCTAGAGATAAAATGTCAGTGAATGGAACACATGGAAAAAGGACATGATGTGCCTATTACTCTGGAGCCTTTGATCTGTGAATTGCAGATTAAGGTGAGTGATGACATGAGTTTAAAGTTTAATGTTGCCTAGTGAGTTATTCTGGCTGCCCGATCCCTGGCAGTAGAGCATAAAATCCTCTCATCAAGGCACAGAAGTTATTATAATATTATTTTATGTATGATGATTGTATCTCCCATGCGAAAGCCCCATTCACATTGGAGAAAAGTTACTGGAAACGTTTTGCTGGCCAGTCATTTGTGTTTAGGGTTTCTTGTGTTGTGAGATAGAAGCATTGGGCCTGTTGAATTTTTGATGTGCCTGATAGAAACCATGAGCAGAACCTTCATTTTTATGGGGCAATCAGAGAGATGGCTGTCAGTAGCCCTCTGTCTAATGTATATGGACACTTTAGGGATGGAAGCACACTGCCGTGAGAAAAAACAGTCCATTTCTCATCCAGGAGAGTTGGACGAGTGTTGTCCATTTTTTGCTCTGTTTTGCATCCAACTGCTATGTGACTGTCTGACATTTCTCTCAGATCACATCCGTGTGCTGTCCGTGTGCAATCCGTTTTTTTTCTCAGCAGCTATTTACTGTATAATCATTTACAGGAACATTTTAGTGTTCTCAGCTGCAGAATGATAATGTATCAGTGAAAAAGCTGGATGCCTCTCTGATGATCCGTGTGCTGTCCATGTGCGGTCTGTGATTTTGTCAGACCCATAGGTTTGCATTGGCAGTCTCGCTCGTGAATCGCAGACTGTCGCAGCATGTTGAGACTTTTTTTCTCATCCAGAATATGGATGAGAAAAAAGCGACCGACACTCTCCAATGTGCTCTCAGACATTGATTAACATTGGTCCGACTGCAATGCGATAAAATCCCGCATTACTTTCGTCTGAGTTTCACGCCAGTGTGTCCGTACCCTAAGGCATGTATACTTAGAAGTGTCAGAGTCATAGGAAACCTATGAACCTATCCGTACATTTTTAGAAAACCCAGAGCCAAGCTAACGCACAATATGCAAACTCCATACAGATCGAAATTTCTCACCTGTCTTCCTGTCTGGAGGAATAAAACAAGAATGAAGTTGTTGATTTTGTGCCCAATTCCGCTCCTGTATCTAACTGCGAGTTGTGTGAGAGCAGCCCGCTAATACGACAATCGCAGAACCCTATGACCAACTTTCTTTGTTGATTTGAAAGTAAGCAGACCAATGTTAAAGTGATTGTATCTGATTGCTTTTCCGAGATCCATAGGCTGTATTTGTTCGTTGACAAAGCTGCAATAAAACACACAATTTGTGGACGGCCGTTGGTGCTGTTTTATTAGTAGAACGTATCAGTTTTTCTTATCCTAGACAACTCCTTAGGCTGGCCATATACATCATGTATTGTGGCGGTTATCCCGAACTCCTGCCTCAGGGGAAGGACTTCTGTCCGTATTAGCGATATTATTGAAGCTCTGCATAGAAAATATCAACTGTAGTCATGAAGATACTAGAAGCTCAATGTTTCAACTCACTCTTACCTTTATTAAGGATATCCTTTCACTGAAGTTTCAGCGACTGTTAAGGTACCTTTACACACCGCAATATTTGCTGGGAATCCTGATGGCGATATGTCGCCCTGGCACCATCGCCGTCAAATTGCCTCCCTGTTGCGGCGTGTATTGGGGAATTTGGCGGCAACAAATCACCTGTCGCCTGGTTCCTGATTTCACACCACTGCTCCAAAATCAGAGGCAATCATGAAGGCGAGATTCCCGGCTTTTGTTGTGTGATAGGGCGATAGTGATGGAATCTGTGTCGCCTATGATTTCCCGTAGGCGTGCCACAGCGTGCTGGAGTCCGCGCCCCGTCTGCGATGATTGGTGGTGATTACTGTGTTCCCATTGGCTGTAAGTTCACAGGGCGCCATATTTGAAGAGCTGTCCGTTCAGCAACACACACATCTTCAATGGCGTCATGTATTAGCCAGCCTTCCACAGCAGGCTGACCAATCATAACGCTATTGCGGTGTCCAATGAGCGTGTTTGGGGCGCAGTGTAAACCAGTCTGGCACGCCTGTGTTCTCGCCACGCTGAACATGTACGCCCACATAGCTTTGGGGATTGCGGCTGTGAAGCGGCGAGGGAAGTCGACCGGATTGGTTCCGTGTGGGTGAGGTGTTTCCGGGGCGACACATCGCCTTACGTTGAGGGGAAATTGCGCCGTTTAATAGCGCCATCGGCGATCTGAGGCGAGCATGAAAAAACGAGCCACACGTTAGATCGCCTTATATCGCTAGCTAAATATTGCAGCGTGTAAAGGTACCCTTAACGTACTGTCACACATGGCAATATTGCTTGCAATTTCACTGGCAATTTGCTGGTTGCAGTGAAATCATGGACACATTGTTCTATTTTGTTGCTGTGTACAAATGTAACAATGTGTCCATGATTTCACTGCAACCAGCAAATTGCCAGTGAAATTGCCTATCAATATTGCCGCGTTGTGAAGGTACCTTTACGGTCCTTTTACACGCTGCAACTTTCCAGCAATCACGACCACGATTTGACCCTGTAGGGATTGCTGGAGCGTCGCTACGTGATCGCTGGTGAGATATCAAACAGTCAGATCTCACCAGCGATGCAGCAATGATGTCGTTGGGACCCTGTCACTCTAGGGCGTAGTATTGAGATCGTTGTCCCTGTTAAACACAGCGATGCATGCTGCCCAGCGGGAGCGCAACTACCAAACAATGGTTCTGACCGATTTATAACGATCAGCGATCTCACAGCGGGGGCCTGATCGCGGCTGCGGGTCACACATAGCGAGGTCGCTGGTGAGGTTGCTGTTACATCACAAATCCTGTGACGTTTCAGTGATAACGCTAGCGATATCGTTGTGTGTGAAGTACCCCTTAGTACAACACATTGGATATTTATGTGTCAGGCAAGAGATAATCCTCTTCACCCCTTCCAAATGTTCATGTGATCTCTTCTTTACCCTAGATTTGCCAAGTCATGGTTGGCTGGTCTCTCCGAAATTGGCTAATTTGGCTACTATTATTCTAGCATGTATTACAGGCTGTTTCTTCACCTACATTATGGTTATCCAGCTCTAGGTTGTATGGCTGAAACTTTATACAAACTGACCGACGGCACCAAATAACCACCTTTCTAGTGCAGCACAAAAGATCATTTCACCCGACGAACGAGTGTTTTGCTCATTCAGTGTGTAATCGCAGCCTGTTTACAGTGCTTGGAAACCACACTAGAAAGTTCTCAATTCATTGTACTCATCTTCCTGTGTCCTTGCCGACATGCATTGATATTTATGCCTACTTTTTATATAGTATGTGTGTACTCTGCTGCCAAATATTGTGCAAATTCATTAAGCGATTCCAGGGGCAATTATCAAAACCCCACTGCTATGTTTCCTCCTATAAGAATGTACACCAGTGTCATATATTGGAATATTGGAATGGTTTCTGGAGAAATCTCTGCTTATTTTGCACTTATCCAAGTACACTCCAGTGGATTACAGAGGTAATGAGAAATAAAGTCCTCATGAATCTATAATTCACCCGTTTCATTGTGTTTACATTAACATAATTGTTTTGTCTTACCATCATAAATCTTCCTAGCGATCTGTGAAGTTCTCCTCGGGCTCTTGCGTATTGCTTCTTCACCTGTTCGGTTCTTCAGTGTATCAGCTATTTAGGACTTATTGTTCTTAAAGGGTTTATACAGAATTAGAAAGACTTAGATGCTTTCTTCTAATAACCGCTTTATATATGTACAACGATATGTGTGCGGTATTGGAGGTTGGCTCTACTTTATACGGGGGTGAGGGGGGGCACATCTCTTCTTGCTATAAACAACAACATTAGTTGATTGATGATCATTTTAAACCCATTGTACAAAACCTAATGCAAAATATATGGCCAATGTTCTGTCCCCATACCATTTGTATGTACAAGACTTCTCCCGAGCTGTATCAGTGCTTTACCCCAAAAATTAGGACTATCCACAACTTTTACATAGTTTTAGGCACTGCCCTAAAAACTAATTTTTTTAGGGCGGGCTATCATTCTTCCTAATCGAAGTCATTTAGACTTAAGTTTGCCCGTTATGTTCAGAGAAATACTGAATACCCTAACAGACCCCACAGCTCTACACAGATTGGCTGGTAGCCACTTAGGCTGGCTTCACACTACGTATTTTACTATCCTGTTCTGTTCGTTTTTGAAACAAACAGAACAGGATCATTTTTGGCCCCCATGTATCCCTATGGCATCGGATTGGCCCTATCTGGCCATCCGGTTTTGTGAATCCGGTGCAGGATTCCCTTCCCGCCCTGTTTTTTACTGGTCCCAAAAACGAGGCCTACAACGTTTTTGGGGTCCGGTGACAAAACAGGACAGAGACGAATCCTGTTCCTTCGGGCACACTTAGAGGACCTGTCACCAAACCAGGCAGCAAATTCCACGATGCAAGAGGTCATCCCCAGCACTTGAGCAGCCCTGTACCCAGAGATAATACACTTAGAAAACTTACATGCTGCAGCCATTAAGGAGGTGGCTAGGGGCAGGACTGAAGGGCAGATTTACACCCCCTGCATGTTTAATCTGCCCACCGCTGCCAATCATTGTCTCCCTCTTCAGCAGCATTCAAACAGAGGTTTGTTTTTTTTCAGAATTTGCCGTTTGGCCCCGCCCCACTGTACTCAGTGTATTTGAAATATGGCCCATGGCGCACGCCGCCATTCTGATTGGTCACCGCGTTCAGCCCGACCAATCAGAGGAGCGGCATTCAAACCACGCGCCGCTTCTCTCATTGGTCGCCGCGTTCAGAGTACACAATAATAAATACGGTAATAATAAATTGCTGGTTGATGATCGCCAGGTTTTAGAACCTGCTCTAAAACCTGGCGATGGTCGCCCAGTGGACACGCAGCATCCCTGCGTGTGACACCGGGAGACGAGCGAGAAGCCAGCTCCCAGCGCCTCTCAGCAAGCGCTGGGAGCTGGTATCCATGGTAAACAGCGGGTAACTAAGCGCTGTACTGCACTTAGTTACCCACTTGTTTACATGGTTACCAGCGATATCGCTGGTGAGTCTGCCTGGGTGACAGCTATCAGATCATGGGTGTGACATTTGGCAAAATTATTGTCATTTTTATTGTCATTATTGAGTGATGCATCCAAAGACCATTTATGTGAGCGCTGGCATTTCATACAAGCGAGTCCAAAACTTTTAATTTAACAAAATTTTAAAAAGTTTGTTTTAGCTAAAAAAAAAAAAAACACATGATGTAGGTAGACGTAAATATCCTCAATGGTGTTCGTGTCCTTTAAATGGTTAATCTCTTCTGTCCTCAGTTGCGCGGCTATGAGTTCCTCAGGGGGTAGTGTACTCTTGCAGAGGCACCTAGGCCATGACATGTAGACTACTACAGAGTTTATTACACAAGAAGTGAAGTGCAAAGTTGGCTTTTTGTACAGACACTTTGCCATTTTACCCACTTAAAGGTTCAAACGCCTTGAATGAGGTTACATTCACACGAGTCCTTTTAGACCCCTGCATCATAAATGTTGTCATAATTGCATGTAGCACTAATTTTCTTGTCAAAATGACAGACCTCAACTGACACCAGTGTAAGTTAATGGGGCCTGTAGAGTGTTAGTCGTATCAGTTGAGGAAAGTCTGAAGAAGGCTGTACTCCGTATTCTAATTCTATGAATTTGTAGAATATTGCTATTCTATATAATGAACGAGCATTAGACTAATAATCCTAATCTATTGAGTGCCAGATTAAAGGAACTTTTCAGCACATTACATTCACATTTTCACATTGCACTGCTGATACGCTTTGCTTGATTAACCCGGACGTGTCTGTTGGGAGGGAGGTTGCATTGTGGAGAAAGCGGCCTCAAGCTATTACTTTGTATTCCCTCCTGAGGATTTACATACTGAGTCAGCAGATAAACTGAATGCGCGAACCAACTTGTGCCCCGAGGCCACGCCATGGCGACAGGCAGGCAGTGTAAAGCGCAGCGCTGTTCTCCCTCCGGCTCCTTCAGTGGAGGGTGTTGCGTGTTGCTTAGCGACCATTATTATTGGGCCTGGGAAGCAGGCGTGCTGCAATGGCGAGGGATTTCATGGGTGAATTAGGGTTATTTTATTAGGTTATCACATTGGCTGCTATTTTCATACTTTGGATTGCAAAATCCCCAGTCCCTGGCAATTTGATAGATTGCTTGCAATCTGTCTGCTATAAAAATAAAATCGCTTTTTTAATGGAGCTGCACTGTCCAGCACCTTTCAGTGTTTATATCCGGACCCCACTGGAGCCATTATCAGCTGATTGGTGGGGTTTCTGAGTGTTAAAGAGGACCTGTCACCCCCCCTGGTGCTTGGCAAACTAAATGCAGCACTGAATGCAGCATGTCTGCTGCATTCAGGGAAGGAGTCCCCCATGTTTCTATCCCCCCTGTAAGCTTTAAAAAAGACTTTAGAAATCTTAGTTAAGAGGTCGTCCGGGTGGGATCTTATTAAGAGGTCCTGGCTGCTGGCTCAATCCTCCCTGCCTCCTCCTTGTGTGTTGCACCCCCTGAATGTGTCTGCCATTGCCTCTCCTTGTTCTGGATCTGCCCTCCTCTTCTCCTTCTCCTTGTGATGTCAGGAGCAGAAGAGAAGGACAGACCCAACCCAGCAGAAGAGGAGGGGCGGCAGACACATAGTAGGGGTGGAATACACAAGGAGGAGGCAGGGAGGATTGTGCCAGCAGCCAGGACCTCTTAATAAGATCCCTCCAGGCGACCTCTTAACTGTTAGGTTTTTAAAGTCTTTTTTTAATGCTTGGGGGTGCTAGAGTCATGAGGGACCCCTTCCCTGAATGCAGCAGACATGCTACATTCAGTGCTGCATTTAGTTTGCCATGAACCATTGGGGTGACAGGTCCTCTTTAACTCCACAACCAATATGATATTGATGATGATCTATCTAATGGATAAATGCCCAGATAACCCCTATAAGTTTATATTCGAATACCAATATCTCACAGAAATTGTATATAAAAGGAAATTTGTTCCATACCAGAAAATAATTGGACTTCTCTAAGCCCCGTTCAGAAGAATGGGACTGTTGTTTAAGTTTCTCCGACACATCAGAATTTATCCTTAGAGCTTTATTTCCATTGCAGAGAAGACAAAGGTGCTTATTTTTTGCCAAATGGTTCATACTTCAGGGGTTTTTAGTCTTCGCACCTGTACCCACTTGGCCTTGTACAGATTTGTTTTCTCTCTGAATTGAATCTGGCATGGTGACAGGCATCTTATGAATCCATGTATGGCACGACATGCTGGTCCAGCCATCAGATGTCAAGTGGATTGTTTGACCTTCTTTTTTGTATACGAGTGTCCTGACAAATTACATCGGGGGTTTGGTGGTAGAGGAGAGAAGGATTGGACGTGTTGTATTTCAATGTCCCTTTCTTCCAGGAGAGGTGAGCTGCAGTCAGAGTCGTCTGACCCGGCAGCAGCTTACATCTATCTCTCTAATAAGAATATGTGAGCTTTAGGCTGAAGCAAGCGTGTGTTATGTCCTATTATCATTATGTTCCATGTTCAGGAGTCTGTCAGGAATTCTGCCTGATCTCTCCAAAAAACGATTGGAGCCTTTCACTATGATGAGTAACTTTGTACTCCATCTGGCCTCTTTTTAGGCTCCATTCACACTGAGCGTTTTTTAGTTTGTTTTTGCTCATCAGTTTTTTTTCTTTTGCTGAAACCAGGAGTGTGTGATAAATACAGAAGTGGTGATGTGTTTCTATTATACTTTTCCTCTGATTGTTCCACTCCTGGCTTTGGCTACAAAAACTGATGAGAAAAACAGACCACAAACACACAGTGTGAATGGAGCCTTAAGCCCGTTACACATATCGAGATCACTGTTGCGTCACAGGTTTTGTGACACAACAGCGACCTCGCCAGCGTTCTCACTATGTTTGACACGGATTAGCGACCGGGCCCCCGCTGTGAGATCGCCGATCATGTCAGAATGACCTGGATCATTTTTTGATCATCGGGCTCCCGCTGGCCAGCATGAATCTGTGTGTTTGACGCCAAACATCGACCTCGTTTTCGACTCAGAACTCATCCATGTAGGTCTGAGCCGTCGGGCTAGCTGCTGTGTGACAGGGTCCCAACAATCGCCGAGGTCTTTATACGGGTCGCCGTATCGTTGCAGCGTCGTTCAGCATATCTCACCAGTGACCACGTAGTGACGTTCCAGTGATCCTTACCAGGTCGTATCATTGTCAGGATCGCTGGAACGTCGCCAAGTGTGACGGGACCCTTAGGCAGACACAGCAGAATACCGTGTTTACCTTAAAAAACAAGACACTGCTGGAATGGAGGCCAGACGGAGTACAAAGTCACCCTGTCTGCTTCATTATAGTTCAGGGTTCATCAAGGGAAGTCCAAATCCCATTTTTCAGGGGTTTAAGCAGAACATCCAACAGATTCATGACTGTGTGACTTGAACATAATGTGAACAGTGTCTTATAACTGGTATGGGGAGAAGACGGTCAGCCGAACAAGTGTTCGTCTAACAGCTGTATAATGCGTATGGCCAGTGTCACAGTCCGAGGAAATCTATTTAATCTTCAAGAAATAAATCACCTGAAATACACCTAGTTGGCTTTTTTTTTATTTAACACTGAAAGCAAATCTGATTAAACAAGAAACCTGTTTGCCGACCAGAAGTGCAGGTTTAAGGCGGAACAAAGATTTCTAAAATTTGTACTACCTGGCACCTTCGTAATAGAGCTCAGCAATTTCACCGTCTGTTTTTTAAGGTTTGTTTTTGGAACATGACACATTTTAAAGGGCTAGTGACTGGTAATACAAGTTCTTCCAACCTTTAAAATACCACTGATTACGTATGATCTACTCTGACTGACCAGAGTTAAAATTGCATGAACTTAAATAATCTTGACAACATATACTTTATGTATTACGTACATATATGTGGCGCCCCGCAACGAGCGCGTCACAAGGGAGTATTGCAGCCGCAATATTCTCTAGACAAAGCAGTGAAATAGTTAACTCAGAGATCCAACCCAACATACAACACCTAGAACAGGGGACCAATCATAGGTCCTGGTGGGTGGAGTGTTAGGGTAGTGAAGAGAACACAATAATCTAGACAGTGAGTTAGAACGTAGTCTAGAACTTGAAGAGAGCAGACTAGAACTTGGAGTGGAGCGGGGGCTCCGCACTCCGTGCGGGCCCCTGGGCCGTCACCGGTCGGGTGTCCGCACCTGAGGCCTTAACTACCGGGAATGGGCATTTCTACACGGGTTCCCAAAAGACTCCCGTGCCCACAACTTACAGCCGGTTCACTGGTACCGAAGCTGGCAGCAGTTCACCTCTGTCACGCGAACCAGCCCCGTGGAGGAGCAGCTTTATAGGAGCACCCCACCACCAGCCAGTTTCCAGTCGTCTAACCAGCGGTGTACCCACCGAGGGACCCAAGGCTCCCCAAAGAATCCAGAACGTACATCATGGATAGGGCATTGAAGCAGCCTCCCCGTACCCGACCTGGTATTCCTGGGCGACGCTGGCAACAAGAGAAGCTAAGGAGGTAGAAAAGAGGTACACTGCGGATCTCTGAGGAGCACTATCACTGCTGAGTCCACCCGGTCTTCTACTCAACCACTGTAAGCCATGTACTGCCTGCTGGTTACAGTAAAGAACCGTTGCAGAGACTATCTGTGTCCGTGTCTCCTTATGAACTGTCCGTCATGAACTTAAGGTAACCGCAGCTGCCGCACAACATCTTGAGCAGCTCCAGCCCCCGGGGACCACCGCTCAGCCTGTGGGGAGCGTAACATCTTGCTGCTGTCCATCACCCCGGGAGGTTCCGCAGCGTCGGTAGCCCTTACCGAATCTACTCATAGGTGGCGTCACAGAGAAAACAAATTAAAACCCCTTTTTAATCTGTTCCCGTAAGACGACCTCAATTTTGATCTGCACTACACCGGGCCCCACTACCGGCAGGCGCGGTCCACCCGTGACAAGGAAGGAGAAGAATCGCCTGTCTAAACCGGGAGTAACCCTGGCCCCTGGTGTGCGTCAGAAAATGGCGTCACGAACAGGATACGAGCAGGCCCGTTACCAACGGGTATGTTGTGCTTAAACTGGACTTTATTGTCTACAATTGGACTTTGTTCGTCCTAAAAAGAACTTTCCCGCCTTTACACCATTGGGTCAAGATGGCGCCCAAGATGGCGTTCCCGCCACAAGAAGCCGCCACGTGAAGCCCAAGAGTGAGTCAACCCCCCCCTCACTGTGGGAGGGCCAAAGACAAAAGGCGCCAAACTCTTTGTCCGCCCTGATTGCTCGAATCAACCATGGGGGCGGATCCCAAAGACTTTTCCCACGATTGGACTACAAAAGCCCAGAGGAGATGGGAGTGTCATACCTAGACACACCGACAGAGAGAGAAGACATCTTCACCAGCTCAACCAGAACGTCTTACCGGTTGATCGGGTGTGGTTTCCCTCCAAAGAAGAATGGCCAGCATGAGACTCCAAGACCTGATGCGGGAGGTCGAGGCGGAGGCCAGAGCAGCCATAAGCCAACCGGGTCCGGATCCTGCCCTTACCATAGATGGCAGCCCCGACTTCTGGCTAGAGGCTCTACAAGACCTCCGGGTGCGGTTACTAGAGACAGTGGAATGGACGATCCGTAGCTGGAGCGCGACCCTAGGCAGACGACTACACCATGCGATGCAGCAGAGCCGACCGGGTACAGCTTCTCCAAGCCCAGACGACGTCACCAGCTTCTCGACCGCCTCACCCTCGCCTACCACCTGTCCTGCTCCGTCACCTGAGCCAATAGACTGTGTCATTCCGGTGGAGGCCGCAACTCGACCCGTTCCAGCGACCAACATCGCAACCGATTCCGTTCTTGAGCCGGAGCTCATAACACGCTCCATGGAAGAACTCGATCTCTACCAGGTTCCACCTGCGGAACCCGCGACTAGTTTCCACACTACCGAGACTGTCGCTTGTTTCTCCCTTGAACCGGAGGCCTCCTCTGCAACCACAGAGGCCTACCTGGTAACCGGGATTGAGACACCTTTACCTGCGGAAACAGATGAAGAGGCAGGCAGCCTGGAAGCCCTACAGGACGTCCCTACGGAAGGATCCGCAGCACCACCGCCCCGTTGTACAACGGAACAAGCTTTAACGTCTTTCATCATCGAGCAGCCTGATGTGGTCATCGAGGAAGAGGTCGGAGAGGATGACGACGAGACCCACAGCACCGCTGAGGATTTCGACACCGGGTTCGCTTGGGGAGACAACAGAGAACTTCCTTCCGGGAACACAGCTCGGGTACACTGGTCGGGTGCACTGCCGACACCTTCCCCTGTGCCGTTCCACCGGGTTCCGATACAGACAGCCCGCCAAGTTCAAGCTTCCCGCCAAACCACCAGCTCCATTACTCATCTTTACACCCCAAGCCGTAACGACGGAGATATACGCCAGAAACGACGAGAGGAGTGGCAAGCCCGAGAACGCGCCAACATGGAGGCCCGTGCCGAGGCTCGCCGCCAGCCGCCGCTGCCTGATGAACTCCGCCGTGAAGGTAGAATTTCCACCTTTAATTTAAATACCGGGTGGGGGTTCGCTTGGGAGGTGGGTTTGAATGAGGAGGTGTTTGTGGGGCGCCGGGACGTTGAGTCAAACTTGCCAAGAGGACATCCCGATCGCGACCTATACCGGGGCGATATTATCACCTATGAGCGCTATGCTTGTGCAGATGGGTGGTTCGCTATCCGGGTACGCCATCACCCTCAGAGCCAGTGACTTTAAAACTTGAACTTCATCAATGACTCTGTTCCCGTTAATCATTGACTGTGTGATCTCGCGGCTACAGCCTGGACTCTAGTTAAAGTACAGCCGACCGCGCCCGCCGGGTCCGCACAAAGTGATTACCTGTTTCTTTGCTTATAACATCAAAGCATTTCTTTACCTGTTTTTCTATTTTAATAAAAGTGTGTCATATATGTATAAAAATGTAAAAACCTCTGTAATGTGAGTAGTTTGACGCTTGGGGACAAGCTGATTTAACCAAGGGGGAGTGTGGCGCCCCGCAACGAGCGCGTCACAAGGGAGTATTGCAGCCGCAATATTCTCTAGACAAAGCAGTGAAATAGTTAACTCAGAGATCCAACCCAACATACAACACCTAGAACAGGGGACCAATCATAGGTCCTGGTGGGTGGAGTGTTAGGGTAGTGAAGAGAACACAATAATCTAGACAGTGAGTTAGAACGTAGTCTAGAACTTGAAGAGAGCAGACTAGAACTTGGAGTGGAGCGGGGGCTCCGCACTCCGTGCGGGCCCCTGGGCCGTCACCGGTCGGGTGTCCGCACCTGAGGCCTTAACTACCGGGAATGGGCATTTCTACACGGGTTCCCAAAAGACTCCCGTGCCCACAACTTACAGCCGGTTCACTGGTACCGAAGCTGGCAGCAGTTCACCTCTGTCACGCGAACCAGCCCCGTGGAGGAGCAGCTTTATAGGAGCACCCCACCACCAGCCAGTTTCCAGTCGTCTAACCAGCGGTGTACCCACCGAGGGACCCAAGGCTCCCCAAAGAATCCAGAACGTACATCATGGATAGGGCATTGAAGCAGCCTCCCCGTACCCGACCTGGTATTCCTGGGCGACGCTGGCAACAAGAGAAGCTAAGGAGGTAGAAAAGAGGTACACTGCGGATCTCTGAGGAGCACTATCACTGCTGAGTCCACCCGGTCTTCTACTCAACCACTGTAAGCCATGTACTGCCTGCTGGTTACAGTAAAGAACCGTTGCAGAGACTATCTGTGTCCGTGTCTCCTTATGAACTGTCCGTCATGAACTTAAGGTAACCGCAGCTGCCGCACAACATCTTGAGCAGCTCCAGCCCCCGGGGACCACCGCTCAGCCTGTGGGGAGCGTAACATCTTGCTGCTGTCCATCACCCCGGGAGGTTCCGCAGCGTCGGTAGCCCTTACCGAATCTACTCATAGGTGGCGTCACGAAGAAAACAAATTAAAACCCCTTTTTAATCTGTTCCCGTAAGACGACCTCAATTTTGATCTGCACTACACCGGGCCCCACTACCGGCAGGCGCGGTCCACCCGTGACAAGGAAGGAGAAGAATCGCCTGTCTAAACCGGGAGTAACCCTGGCCCCTGGTGTGCGTCATATACACCTGTTTTACAATTTTCTAGTGGACATATAACCAAGGATCGTGTCATGAGACAACGTTAAAGGTGTATTCTGGTGAAAAGAAGTTATCGCCTATTGATCTGAAGAATGGGACACTGTCTTACCCCATTAAAATGGAGCAGCAGTATGCATGCTCGACCACCGCTTCATTAATTCTCTATGGGGATGCTGAACAAAATCCAAACACAGTGCTGAGCATTTCCTTAGAGAATGAATGGAGCGCCGATCCAGCATGCCCATGACTTCTTCATTCTAACAGCAATGATAGTGCCACGTACTGTATTGGTGGGGGTTCCACGCATAGTGATATACTCGATTGACATTTGGCTAAGTAACGAGCACCCCAGTATCACAGGTGCTCAACTGGTTGGAAGTGATGGGAGATGGCACCTGAGTGAGAGCCTCTAGTCTCTCAATGGCTCTCACTGGGGGTAAAGTCAACATTTCTTCATGCTGTGTAAAAATAGAAAAGAAAACACACCTACTCTAGCCCAGAAATACTCTGTTTTTGGCTGTGTGAAAAGCCGGACTGCCAATCACAAATTGACTTCCATTTATACTCGTCGACCCAATCAGAGTGTCCAACCTGCTTGATTCGCGTAACGAGCAATCGTGCACTTTAGTGCTCACTCATCATTAGTTACCACCTATCCTGGGGATAGATAATAACTTCTTTTCACTGGATGACCCCATCTAAATGTAATGTTTTATGAGGTACCACACAATATCATAGTTTTTTCTTCTTTCACACTCTGCATTGTAACCACATAATTGTGATTAGAATATTATTCTAAACATCTGCAATTTTTCTCCCCACAGAACTTTCTGATGCAAAATGGTTTAGTGATAATGTTAAGAACTACAGCACTTTACTCCTGGAGGATGAAAATGGCATTTTATATGTTGGCGCCAGAGGTGCCATCTTCTCTCTCAACTCAAGTGACATTTCTCACAGATCCCGGAGAACAGTAAGCTTTTTGTTGTTTGTTATATATTGTTCATTGTTTGAGGTTCCAAATCACAGGTGTAACTCGTACTTTTAAAAATTATTAAAGAGGACCTGTCACCCCCTGCTGTATAGCAATCTAAATACAGCACTGAATGCAGCATGTCTGCTGCATTCAGGGAAGGGGTCCCCCATGTGTCTGTGTGCTGTGTACCCCAAGATATAGGCTTAGAAAAACTTAGTCAGAAGCCATGAAGGCAGTCACTGTGGCTGGAGTGAGCTTGAGTCACAGGGGCCATTCCCTCCCCCTGCCTCTCTGTGCCGCCTCCTGCTGTGCGGTTTATGCTTTGTTCAGACACCAGGGCAGGAATCTGGAGGTGACGTCAGGACCAATGATTTGCATCTGCTCAGAGTGCAGGAGAGTAGGAGGGCAGAGCCTGCACAGCAGAAGCAGCGCAGAGGGGGGAGGGAATGGCCCCTATGAATTAAGCTCACTCCAGCCACAGGGACTGCCTCCATGGCTTCTAACTGTAACTTATTCTAAGCCTATATCTTGGGGTACACAGCACACAGACACATGGGGGACCCCTTCCCTGAATGAAGCAGACATGCTGCATTCAGTGCTGCATTTAGATTGTTATGCAGCAGGGGGTGACAGGTCCTCTTTAAGACATTCAATTTTACATACTAGTGCACGCGTGAGTGTTATTTCTGAGGCAACTGTCCAACGCCTAACCTTTGGAGTCCATCATTTGAGTGGGTCATGTGAACAGGGTTTCCCATCCCCCTGTTTCGGTTAAATGTCAGATTAGCATGCATTAAGGTTGATCCAGGCTGCATTTAAAAAGTCTCAACTATTTAATTTTTATCTTAATATTTAGTTGCAAGCCAAGCCTAAAAGAAAACTGTTGTGACCATTTATTTATTGATTTAATACTTTGGCCCAAGCTGACTTGTTGGAGATAAACTTTTTTCCTGTCTTTTCTGTTTAAAAAAGATGTACAGCCCCCTCTGAGCCAAATGTGTTGAAGGAGGATCCTGTCTATGTGTATAGTGTGTAGTGCTCCCTCCTCCTTTGATTCAATATTCTATATCTAGTTGCTGTAGGAACCTCCCCATCTTTTTTGTTTAGAGTGGAACCTAAAGATTTACAGTATATTCACACACCCCTCTCAGTGCTAAAAATGTGATTGATTAGCTGGAATCCAATTCTATGTTCTCCCACTGTTTAATTTATAATCTACTTCATTGTTTAGGGTTGCTTTTAAGGCTGGTTTCACATAACGATTTTGTGCCTGTCCGTGGGATCCGACTTTGAAGGGGGATCCCACGGACAGGCACGGATCCATACGGATCCCTGCAATCGGATGGCAAATAGCCATCCGATCTGCAGGATCCGTGTGGATCCTGCGGTCCCCTGTCTCTCCCTACTCCTGCCTCCTCCATCTTCTTCCCTCTCCTATGCTACTCTGCCCCCCCCCGCTATTCTTTGCTCTGCCCCCGCTATTCTTTGCTGTGCCCCCGCTATTCTATCCTCCTCTATCCCTATCCTGTCCCCTGTCCTCTCCCTGTGTGTAAAAAAATTAAAAAAAACTCCTCCCGGAGGATACATCACCTGTCACCAGTTCCAACGCTGCACACGATCAGGACTGAAGGACCTGTGATGATGTCAGAGTCACATGACCCGGTCAGCTGACCGGGTCTCTTACATCATCACAGGCTCTTCAGTCCTGATCGTGTGCAGCGTTGGAACTGGTGCCAGGTGATGTATCCTCCGGGAGGAGTTTTTTTTTATTTTTTTACACACAGGGAGAGGACAGGGGACAGGATAGGGATAGAGGAGGATAGAATAGCGGGGGACACAAAATAGAATAGCGGGGGCACAGCATATAGAATAGGAGAGGGTAGAAGATGGAGGAGCAGAAGCAAGGAAAGACAGGGGATACGGAGCCGACATCAGATCCGAGGTGAACTCGGATCCGATGTCCATAGGCTCCCATGTTGTGGGCACTAGGATCAGCCTCGGATCAGCAGTGATCCGAGGCTGTCCGATGTGAGTCACGGACACAAAATCGTAGCAGGCTACGATTTTGTGCCCGTGATTACATCGGATGGGATCGGATGGTGCCAAAATCGGATGCCAATAGTGGCATATCTGATCCCATCCGATTCCCATAGGGGAACATGGGGTCCGATTTCGGATCCGATTGTATCCGTTTTGGAACAGATACAATCGGATGACCGAAAATCGTTATGTGAAAGCAGCCTAAGACCTTCATCAGTAGAATAGAGCTGTAATGAACTTGTTTACTCTCTATTGATAATGAGATAACTCTTCTGATTCATCCTCAGTCTATACGGCAAAGCTGACATGTGAACTACATAAATTAAAACGTTTCAACCTGTTGACCAATATGAAACTGGAATATTAAAAAAAAATGCACCTGGACAGCCACAAAAATAAGTAACATAAATGTTTATTATAAAATATCATTTTTTGATGATACATTACCATTATGGTTCACTCACACTTACATGTGAAACAAATGAGTGCAGTTCGTGAAAAAAATCACATTGTACTCAGTGAGGCAGTGCAGATCTGCGATTTTTGTTTTTCAACTGTATTTGGCCTGAGGAATAAATTGCAGACAGCTGCGAGTGGCCACATATATCAGACAAGCATCGCCAATGCAACTGTTTGAGTACAAGAAAAAACCGTATGCCACACGGACCGATCATCCATTTGTAATCCACTTGTTGCAGATACATTTCCATTCTGTAGTATAGAACTCTGTAAATGATTGTAGAAGAATAGCGACTGAGAAAACAAATCCATTAAATACTGATGCTAAGTGAGTGAAAAATCACACTCTCACATAGCACTCACATGACATATGGAATAATACACTGATTTCACTTGTCCATCTTTTCTGGATGAAAATGAATGAATGATGTTTTCATACACAAGTGTGATCAAAACCTAAAAGTAGAAAAATGAGTGGAAACATTTTCTAAGGTTTCCGTAATGGCAACAAGGACAGGAACCCATTAAAAGAACCCATCATCAGGATTTAGCCCTATAAAGTAAGGTAGTAGCCATAATGGCGCTGTGATCTGATTAATCTGATACCTGTAGTGAAGGAATCCGATCTGTGGTTGTTGAATAATCTTTTTCTAAAGTTTTCATCTAATGACGTCATCTGTGCATCGAGGCGGGACTTGGGGGTCGGGTCTTCTTTTTCTCTGCCTCTCCACCTGTCTCCTCTGTTTATTTGACAGATCATTGATTATTCAGTCATCTGCCTCCTCTTTTGAAATGTTGTGCTTTGTGCCTTGTGCCGCCGCCATCATTGCGGTGGGCATCATGTGCACAGTGCGAGTCTATCGCTGGTCTGCAGGTCCTCAGTTAAAGGGCGCCAGAGGCGGCACATGTGCAGATTGAGATTTCAGCTCAATAGCCTCTTCCATAAGCCACATGGGCTGCCACCAGTGCCATTTTACTGAAGACCATGCTCCGTGTCATTCTACAAACTGTCTTCAATAAAATGGTGTTAGTGGCAGCGCATGCGCAAATCGAGATTTTGGCTTCATGATCAGGTCATTGAATACAAATCTTGATATGTGCATGTGCCGCCTCTGGTGCCATTTAATTAAAGACCTGCAGACCGGCTTCAGAATCACTCTGTACAGGCGCCACCCGCCCCAATGATGGCGGCGGCTCAGAATTTCAAAAAGGGGACAGTGACCTATAAAAGAAATGGAGGAGTCAGGTGGAGGGATGGAGAAGTAGAGGAAGACCAGATTCCCAAGTCTCTCCCTGATGCACAGAAGACGTCATTAGATGAAAACTTTAGAAGAAAATTATTCAACAACCTCCGATAGGATTCCTTGACGGCAGGTATCGGTATAATCAGCATCACAGCGCCATTACGGTCATGGCTTCACTTTATAGTGTTAAATATATTATAGGCTTTCTGTGCCTTCATCTGTCAGTTGTAAATATACAAGACCTGATGACTACTTAAAGCCTTTTTTGACATATATTCAAGGGTGGTGCTTGTTGTACGTAAAGAAAATTGAGTGTTGAAATATGAGAGACAAGAGAACGGAGGGAACAGTCCTTAATCAAGTGGAATCTTCAAGCAGATGTGTGAGTCAGGACTACGTCAGGACTACACTAACCAGGAGTATCAGGACTGCAGTCTGCAAGATGTTTATTCTGTGATTGCGCTAAGGACATATTGGATCCCTGACTTTGTGACTAAGCAGATGATAGTAGGGCACTCCTTGTATCCTAAGGGCAGATGTGAAATGGCTTTTGATTTTCCTTTGCCAAGTTACACAAGTTAAATGACTCACTGCATCAGAGTCCAACTCTTCTATATGTTGCTTTTATTAAGGCCATTATTTCTAGAATCATCTTCCTAACCACGATGAGATAATACAGGTTCTGAATTGTTTATGTTGGGACTTATAATGGAACTGGCTGTAAAATGGTCACTTACTACAAGAAGAAGGGTTACCGTGAAGACATCTGTTATGATGTTGCTGTCTGGTCATTACATTGTAGATATGATCAGTTTATATTTATTTCTGCTAGAAAGGACACTTTAACGGGTTTGTTTGTGATTCGGAAAAACATATTTTTTTCCCATCCATGGGTTGCATTTCTTATTGCAGCTAAGCTCTTATTACTTGAATAGGAAACCAATATTATTTATAACAACCCTGGAGTCCTGGGTTTAAATCCCACCAAGGACAACATCTGCAAAGAGTTTGTATGGTCTCCCCTTGTTTGCGCGTGTGTGTCCTCCGGGTCTCCAGTGTCCTCCCACACTCCAAAAACATATTGCTGCGGAAAATGGTGCAACTATATAAGTAAAGCATAATCATATTTGGGGGGCGTGGCCTAGCGGGTAATGTGAGCGGACGCAGTGTGGAGTTCTCCCGCCGACCGAAACACTGTACCGCCGCATACGCCGCCATCTGAAGCCCCACACTGCCGAGTGTGACGGGGGAGACTGCCTGGACCCGACTGCCGGTACTTTGGAGTCCGCACACAACGGTAATGATGAGACGGAGGCAGCAGGACATGGGGGCTGCTGGAGGAGGAGGCTCCCAAGATGGCGCCGTAGCGCGGGAGGCTGCAGAGAAAGAGAACACCGCCTGCAGACAAAGAATGGCGGCTGCAGCAAAACTGGAGCGATTCTCCAGGAAATCTGAAGGGACTAAGGTGGGTGCTGGAGGAGAGGGTACGAGTGACCCGGTAGTGGGAGAAGAGGATTCCCAATCAGAGGGAGAAGCTGGCAATAAAGATAAGGCAGACCCAGATATGGAGGAAGCTGCTGGGAGCTCAGGAGAGCCTGAGATGGAGGGGGAACCCACACTGAGGGATGTATTCTGCTTAGTGTCCTCCTGCAAAAAGACACTGACCACTGTGGCTGAACAGGTCCACAGATTGCAGGGGGAGATCACCAACATAAATATAAACCTTAAAAAAGCTGATAAGCGCATATCTGAAGTGGAGGAGAGAGTGGGAACAGCAGAGGACATTATTACAGCCATGCAAAAAGTTGAGAAAAGGCACAGCCAGCAGCTAGCAGAGGTGATAGCAAAAAATGATGACCTAGAGAATCGGTCACGAAGGAATAACCTCCGTATAGTGGGCATACCGGAAAAGGCAGAGGGGAGAGACCCCACTGGTTTTATAGAAGCCTGGCTAAAAGGAAAGATTGGGGAACATTTCCTGACTAAAGTATTTGCAGTTGAGAGAGCCCACAGGGTGCCCACACAGCAAAGACCACCAGGGGCGGAACCCCGCACTGTGCTAGCCAGGATTCTAAACTACCGAGACCGGGACATTATCCTGAGGAAAGCAAGAGATGCAGAGGATCTGACAATTGATGGGCAGCAAATTGCGATTTACCCAGACTATTCCCCAACGGTACAGAAACAAAGGATGCAATTCAAGGGAGTTAAGAGACGCATGCGGGACATGGGGGTACAGTACTCAATGTTCTTCCCGGCAAGGTTGAGAGTGATTGCTGTGGACAAAGTTCAGTTTTTCACGACACCAGAAGAGGCTACCCACTGGCTGGATGTAAATGCTAAAAAGCTTAAAGCGACAGACGGCTGAGCTGTGGCAGCAGATGGGATTAAAGTCAAGCAGCGGTGTTCCCGAGTGTGCCACGGGAATTGGTTGAGCCATGTTGGTGTACAGGACTGATCGGGTCTTATACCCAAGAGTTTACATTTTATGGATCTTAGAGTAAAGGGTGGTTTGTTTGCCCTATTATTGGTTGTTCATATTTGTTGAATCCTAAAATGGGGGTGGGGGGGCTAAGGGTGAATCCGGACAGCTTCTGAAACACCACAAGCTTGAGGTGGTGTCCGGATGGTGTGGGGATATGCGATTTATATTCTACTGTAAATTTGTAATATATGTTTCACATGTATAATACGTTGTACAACAATTTTCTTTAAGGCGGGAGGAGGAAGGAGGGTTGCAGTTATAAGTTTCGAGGTACCGAGCAGATTGGGCGCTAGGTATTGGAGACCCACTCTCGGTGAGAGACGAGATGCTATGGGAAGGGAGGAGAGGAGTCAGGGGGGAAGGGGAAGGGGGGAGGGGGGGCAGAACATTCTAGGGAAAGGGGGAGGGACAGACAGCACATGGCCTGGGACATATCGTACATACATGATCATACCAGAAGAATATGGGAGAATATACTAGAATATTAAGCTGGAATGTAAGAGGCCTCTCTGACGTGACCAGAAGGACAACCATTTTATAACATATAAAAGACCAGAAGCCGGCAGTGATTTGCTTAATGGAGACACATCTGGTTAGAGATACACAGATGGTTTTACAAAAGCGATGGATTGCAGACGCGTACCATGCCACATACTCCACATACTCCAGAGGGGTGTCTGTACTGATCCCTATGACCACGAAGTTCGAACACGTGGACAACCACATAGACACGGAGGGACAATATGTAATTTTGGTGTGTAGACTGTGGGGGGTACTTACAGCTATTGTGGCCATGTATATACCTCCGCCATATTCAAGTAAAAAAATTAGAGAGGTGATGGAATGGGTGGGACGACTTGGGAGCATTCCACTCCTTTTGATAGGAGACTTTAATAATGTCCAAGATGACTTTTGGGACAAACACAAGCCTACTCCAGACAGAACACAGAGTCATATAACACCATTTGGTACATATGTTAGGGAGCTGGGACTGAGGGACCTGTGGAGAGTGAGAAACAAAGAAATACGGTGTTTCTCATGTTATTCGTCAACTCACAATACTTTATCCCGCATAGATATGGCACTGGGAAATGAACAAATGGAGGTGATGGTAGCAAAGGTGGAATATTTGCCAAGGATAATATCAGACCATAAACCCATATGTGTGTGTATTCAGCGGACGGAGTCTAGGATGGGGAGGCATGGGGGATGGAGACTCCACCCGGCATGGCTGCGTTCGTTGGATATGAACAAGTTGACCACAGAGGTCACTGAATACTTTGATTTAAATGAGGAGAGTGCGGAGCCACAGATAGTATGGGACACTGGGAAGGCGTATCTAAGGGGACTTCTCATTAGAGAAATTAGTCGCTGTAAAACAGAATTAAGACGGAGAGAAAAGGCAGTGGTAGAGACTTTGAGTGAGGCAGAGGCAGAGGTGTTTAGGGCTGGTACACCGGAAGCTGGAGACAGGCTGAAGGAGGCACAAGAGAGGGTAAATCAGTTTCTACTGGAAAAGACACAGAAGAGGAGGGAATTTCAGAAGTCCACCTTTTATGAGGAGGGGGAAAGGGTGGGCCACATGCTGTCGGTGGTGGCGGCGGCCCAGAGGAGGACTCCATTCATATACTCCATTCAGACGATGGATGGCGACCTGACTGTGGATAGTGTGGAGATAGGATCGGTCTTCACAGACTTCTATAGGGGTCTATACTCCTCTGGCTCGGACGCCACTGGCGGGGGTGTGGTATCATATTTGCAGGGGGTTAAGCTGCCTAGATTATCGGCAATGGAAAGAGAGGGATTGGAGGGACCACTGACAGATGAGGAGATGAGTGTAGCGCTGGCTTCTATGACTAACGACAGGGCTCCAGGAGGGGACGGGCTTCCGATTGAAATATACAAAAATATGGAGGAGGTGCTGTTGCCCAAACTTAGAGAAGTATTGGAAAGATCAAGAGAGGGGGGAGTGTTGCCCGCATCCATGAGGGAGGCGATTATCATAGTGATACCAAAGGAGGATAAGGACTTGAAACATCCGGAATCCTATAGACCAATCTCACTTTTGACATCAGATGTCAAACTCCTGGCAAGGGTGTTGTCTAACCGGCTGTCTGGGGTTATCAATAAATTGATCCATCCGGACCAATCAGGCTTTATGCCGAGTAGGTCGACGGCAATTAACATACGGAGACTATATTTAAATATGCAGCTGCCGGTTGACAATGCCGGCCGGAGAGTGATAGCATCCTTGGACGCCCATAAGGCATTTGTTAGTGTGGAGTGGGGGTACTTGTGGGCGGTCATGGAAAAGATGGGCATTGGCCCACAATTTCTCTCGTGGGTGCGGTTGCTGTACTCTCAACCGGTGGCCAGAGTCCGAGTGAATGGGGTACTGTCACAACGCATAGATCTATGTAGGGGCACGAGGCAGGGGTGTCCATTGTCCCCTCTCCTGTTTGCCTTAGCGGTGGAACCATTGGCAACTGCGATACGAGACACACAGGAGGTGGTAGGGTTCAGATACGGGAAACTGGAGGAGAAGGTGGCTCTGTATGCAGATGACATACTGCTGTTTTTAGAGGAACCGTGGGAATCCTTAGGTTGCGCCATGAGACTGTTTGAGAGATTTGGAGATGTGTCCGGCTTGCGTATTAATTGGACCAAGTCTACGTTGTTTGCCTTAGATGACAGGATGCCTAGTGATATGGAAGTGGGGGGACTACGTATTGTGCATAAATTTGAATATTTGGGAGTATGAATCTCAGCCCCAGTTACGGACTACCTTACGGTTAATTTATCCCCTGTTTTGGACCTTCTCAGGGCAAAGGTGGGGGCATGGAGTAAACTATGCCTATCTGTGGTGGGTCGGATAAATCTAATTAAAATGATTTTGATGCCTAAACTGTTATATATATTACATAATGCTCCCATCTGGGTCCCACAGAAGAGATTCAAGCAGATTAATTCCATTTTTAGGAGCCTAATTTGGGGGAAAAAAACAGGCACGTCTGAGGTTAGAGATCATGCAAAAACCTAAAGATGAGGGGGGTCTGGCACTGCCGAATCCATATCTTTATTTTTTGGCAGCTCAGGGACAACATGTGAGGGGATGGGCGCAGCGAGCAGAGGGCCCAGTAATCCAAAGGATATTGGAAAAGGTAATGGAGAAATGCCCGTTGGTGCAATGCTTGGAGGATGGTTCCATGAACTTAGAGGGGAAATTAAATCCCACTCTGCTTTTATACCATAAAGTATGGGAGAAATTGAAACAGGCGAGGGGAATAACACAGTTCACTAAATATTCTCCACTGTGGAACAACCATAACCTGCAGGAGATACGAGAGATGGGATGTTTACATGAGTGGCAACATAAGGGCATTGGGTATGTGTACCAGATAATAGATGGGAATAGGTTAAAACCGTTTACACAATTGAGAGAGGAATTTGGACTAAGAGAGTCGGGGGTATACCAATACCTACAGATGCAGCATGCTTTCCAGATGCAACGGAAGGTTAGGGAGATTTCTATACAAAATGACATAGTGATGGATTATGTGTGCGGTGACGGACCTACGAGAGGGGTGATTTCCACTGTGTATGGGGACCTGTTACATACATATTTGCTTCAATTCCCGACACGGGCAAAAACACGATGGGAGGCGGAGGTGGGAGTCATAGACGAGGACAAATGGTCATCCATTCTGGAGTGGGTTCCGAATTTATCCCTTAATGAACCGGGTAGACTGTCCCAGCTATATCTGATATATAGAGTTTACCGGTCTCCTGCCTTTCTGTTTGGGGTGAATTTGAGACCCACCTCGGAGTGTCCTAGATGTAAAACGGAGGGGGCAGGGATATATCACATGATGTGGACATGCCCGAGACTGTCAACATATTGGTTATTGATCATTAATAGGATAGAGGGGGCATATAAATGCGCTATACCAAGAGAGCCAGTGGTGTGCCTGCTGGGCTACGTGGACGAGATTCGTGTGGACTCCAATTCAAAAATAGCCATTGCAAGACTGTTATTTATAGCAAGGAAACTAATAGCCAGATACTGGATTAGGGAGGAACCTCCGTCCAGAAGAGAGTTTTTGACACAAGCAAGTTATATCTCCAAGCTGGAAAGTAACATATATCATAGACGTGGGAGGGAAAATGTATACACCAAAATTTGGTCTCCATGGCTAGAATACGGCACGTGAGAGGGGATCAATACACAAGCGCAAACCAAGGTTGTGTAAGGGGTAGGAGGAACGGAGTGAGGAGGATTGTATTGTGACACATTTTAAAAAATTGTTGATATGATTTGTTACTGGCGAATGCTGTCTGGGGGGGTTAGGGGGGGAGGGAGGGGAGCGGGAAAGGGGTTTCAGTGACTTAATAACAAAATGTATATACTGGCCATTTTCCTGTATGCCTGTTTATTTGTTTAATAAAAATTTATCTGATAAAAAAAAAAAAAAAAAAAGCATAATCATATTTACATTTTGTATGTGCCAAAATCTATGTACAATTGAATCATCTGTGTGGTCTGACCACTGGGACCCTCATGGATACTGACAACAGGGCTCTTCAGGACCCCCTCATAGAGTGAAATTCCAGGATCTGCACCTCCTCCCCATTCTTTCTCAATGGGAGTGCCAGAGATAGGCATGTGCAGCGCTGGGGGTATCAGCGGTTAGAACCCAGTAATCAATAAGCTATCCTCTATCCTAAGGGTGGTGAACGCCAGGCCTTGGGAGCCACCAACAGTACAGGGTTTTAGGATTTCCTTAGCATTGCACAGGTGTTGGAATCATTACCAGTGCAGCTGATTGAATTATCACCTGTGCATTACTAAGGAAGTTCTAAAAACCTGAACTGTTGGCGGCCCTCGAGGCCTGGAGTTCCCCACCCCTGCCCCATCCTATTTGTAAGGGTGCTTTCACATTGCGATATTTTGCTGTCCAAGGTGATCCTTTTTTTTTGCAGGATCCCCCGGACAGCAAGGATCCAAACTGATGCCTGCAATCGGATGCCAAATAGGCATCCATTTCTGATATTTTTCAGGATGAGGTTGCAGTCCTCTCCCTCTCTCCTCCTCTCCCCGCGCCTCCATCTTTCCTGTCTCCTTGGTCCCTGCTCCTCTATCTTTCCTGTCTCCTCGGTCCCCCCTCCTCTATCCCTCCTGTCTCTTCGGTCCCCTCTCCTCCATCTTGCATGTCTTCTCTCCCTCCTCCTCTCCCTGTCTCCTCTGTCTCTCCCTCTTCTCCCCTCTCCTCCGATATAAAAAAAAAGTCATCCGTGAGTATTCCTTACCCTCCGCTGCCAGCTCCCTATGCAACCATCTGCAGCTCCGATGGTTCTGCCAGGACCTTAACACGTGACCGACTGATCAGCTGATCGGTCGGTCAGGTGACAAGGTCCTGGCAGAACCAATGGAGCTGCAGATGGTCGCATCGGGAGCCGGCGGAGGGTGAGGAATCCTCAAGGAGGACTTTTTTTTTTACTATACCAGAGGGGAGGGGAGAAAGGGAGAGACTGAGGAGACAGAAGGGAGAGATGAGCAGGGACCAAGGAGACAGGAGGGAGAGAGGAGCAGGGACTGAGGTGACAGCGGGGACCGAGGAGACAGGAGGGACCGAGGTGACAGCGGGGACTGAGGAGACAGGAGGGAGAGAGGAGCAGGGACTGCGGTGACAGCGGGTACCGAGGAGACAGGAGGGACCGAAGTGACAGCGGGGACTGAGGAGACAGGAGGGAGAGAGGAGCAGGGACCGAGGAGACAGGAGGGACCGAGGTGACAGCGGGGACCGAGGAGACAGGAGGGAGAGAGGAGCAGGGACCGAGGTGACAGCCGGGACCGAGTAGACAGGAGGGAGAGAGCAGTTACAGTATGTACTGAGCACAGCTTCTGAGCATGCTCAGTACATAACAACGAGGTCGACATTGGATCCGATGTTTTGAGGGATGTGATGTCCATAGACTCCAATGTTAAAGCGTCGCGGACCGCGACGGTCCGATTATGTCCGATTTTTCTGACAAACATCAAAATCGTTGCAGGGTAGCTTGGTATTAACAATTTACGGTAATTGCCTCATTTGCAGACTTTTAGGCTATTTGCACATGCTGAGTATTTGGTGCAGAAATCTTCTGTACCTTCTGGCAAAAAAACACACCAAAAACGCTGTGCGTTTTTGCACTTGCATTTTTAACTGTGTTTTTTTATAATGAAGTCAAGGGCTGAAAAACACAGGCAAACACTCAGCAAGAATTGACATACTGCAGATTGTTTTATGCACCAAATCTACAAGGGAAAAATGATCAACATGTGCACAACACTTCAAAATTTTCATTGACGTTGCTGGCATGATGATAGGCATGCAGATTTATGACAAAACTGCACCAAAAATGCAGTGTGTGTACATGGCCTTACTCTGGCTGACTTCAGACTCCCTGGGTAAAATAAGTTGTGGCGGGGGGATCTGGCTGTAAGCTCCTGTGGGTAAAGAAATTGTGCACAAAAGAGCCTGTTCTACAACATAAGCACCCCAACACGCAACAGAGGTACTAGTTCCAGCTTTTAGGAAGCAATTTCATGACAATCTATGTGACCCTTTAATCATCTGCTCCCCATTAGCTCAATACTGCTGAGTTACAGCCGTTAATAGATCTCTTGCCAAAACGTCTTTTTGGGAGTCATAAAACCGATGTGTGTGCATTGATCCGATAGCAGCAGATGCACAATACAACATAGAAGCTTTAAAGCACAATAGCGATGCCACCAACAGCCGCCTTGTAGTAAGATCAGAAATGCCATATATACTGTAAAGTGTCTGAAAGCTGAAAGCCATATTGCATAAAGTATAAATAGTTAACATTAATAATAGTTATGTAGTGGTTGACTATTACTATGCTGGCACGTGATCTAGATACATCTCCTGCTATTACCATAAACCTCATATACAGATGGTACTAACATTAAGCAATGAGTTGAGTGATGTTTTGAGGAATATTTGGCAGATTGACCCTGTATTTATACACCGATGCTGGAAAGATACTGGTTTTATTGATGTGCAGGAAGAGCCACCGAGTTGGCCATCCAAGATAAAAAATGTCTTGACTAATGGTGAATTAGCCACCAGCCACAATAATAATTTATTATTCCTCTGTTTCATCTAGATCCACTGGGAAGTTAATGCGAGTGAGACCAAGGCATGCCAGGACAAAGGCCGAAACAATCAGGTAAAAAGGACAACCTGGGAACAGTGGACAGGAAGGGGGCAGGCTGGCGATTACTTAGCTACCAACATATGTGTTTGATTCCAACCCCGCGGATAACCTGCCATGTGTGGGTGAGGTGTAATCCCCATACATACACCTTTGTCGCAGTTAAATTCAGGTGCCAGCTGTAAAATACTGCGAATATCCATGCTGCATAGAACAAGGCGGGCCCCTGTACCTGTTCCTTGCATGCTTTGCCCACATCTCCATTTTGAGAAATAATCCTGGCAAACACCGGATGTGGGCAAAGCATGCAAGGAACAGGTACAGGGACCCGCCTTGTTCTATGCAGCATGGATATTCGCAGTATTTTACAGCTGGCACCTGAATTTAACTGCCACAATTAAAGTTAGCTGTGGTTTTAGCAATTTCAATATATTCAATACTCCTGTCAATTGTGACAGTGGTATTTAAAGGGAATCTGTTAGTAGGATTTCCACCCCTAATTATTTATATGCACATATTGCTCTTTCAAAGACGAGACCACAGATACCTTTACATGACCAGTCCACTCCTCTGTAACTGTGAAATCAGTGTTTGATTTCATATGTAAATTAGAAAGCGGAAGGATGCGGCACTTTGCAGAGAATAGAGCTGGATAACGGAGGCTTCAGATCTACCATGGTTCTCCAGCCTCATTTATATATCAATGCAAACATTGATTTTGCAGTAAAAAGAGTAATGGATTGGCCATGTAATGGAATTGCTGGACTCTAAATAGTCTTGATTGGTCTTCGAAAGAACTACAAGTGCATGGAATTAGTTTGGGGGGGTGATATCATGTTAGCAAGGTTGGAAATGTTCGTTTGTGTCCCTTACAACCAGGGCTGTGGAGTCAAGTGAATTCAGGGAAATTGAGGAGTCGGATGTTTGGTTTACTGACTTCACAGCTGATTACAACAGTCATTGCTCCATCTTACATGTCATAGCAGCTGGGGGGGCTACTGGAGTACTTCATTGGGGCTTCATAGGAGATAGGTAATTTAACAGTGTACTGCAATATCACAGTATTGGACCAGTTACCTTTTGGGGACTAATAAAGAAAACGTAAACAAAAAAAACCTTTTAATTTAAGTTCTTATCTTACTTTTCCTGAAATAGCTGAAAAGGTAGATATTGAAATGTTAGAATCATTTCTTTTTTTAATCACGTTCTGTCTTTCAAATAAAATAAAGAGATCAGAAAGTTGTATGGACTTCTAGATGGTAATGATAAAAACATACCAAAACCAAATTCTGATACACGTCTAATGACCGAAGAGTTATACATGTTGGAGGGCAAGGAGGAAAAATCGCGATGGGACAACTGGGATTCCTTCGCCCAAGGGTCCTCATAAACTTGGAGTCAACCCTTGTGCATAAACTTCATCTTTCTGAGATAGCAGGCCAGTGAGAAACCCTTTGGGAGATATTAGTATGGCCCACCAGCGTAATAACAGTAGCTGTAATGTGTTTTTCAGGCTTGTGGAGTTTTGGGTTTACAGTGAAGAGATCTCGTCTTTTTTTATACTTTCCTGCATGCAGAATACAGGCTGCCATATATAGTGCTATGATTCTTATGGCAGGTTGCAAAATAACCACCATCCAATGTGATGTTACATAATCACTGACAAATATTCCAATTATAGCATTTTATTACAGAGTTGCTATTTTTGCATGTCCAAAAAATGTTATGGAAACTGGCACCAGGTCGGCGCTTGTTATTAATCATTACTAGGATAATGAAGTCTATTGTTTAGGTTGTAGCTGAATATCCGTGTAACAAGCATTGTCTGGTGAGATGATCTCTGTGAAATCTCCTGCATTTATAGCATATCCTAAAGAAGCTCTCGGGCTGCCAAATTCAGTTTACGAAGCAGATACTGTTTAATGTAAGATTACTTTGTCACCTCACCACAGATTTAGTGCTCTTGTTCTAGAACATAATAATTTCCTTTTTTCTTTTCCCGGCAGACTGAGTGTTTCAACCATATAAGGCTCTTGCAGAGGTTTAATGAATCCCACCTGTATGTCTGCGGGACGAACGCCTTCGCCCCTCTTTGCTGCTACATTGTAAGTACCATCTGTTTATTTGATCTACTGTTAATTTCCTCAACGATATGACGTTTTTGTATAATGAAGTAATTAATATAATTATTTGCATTGGTTTTGTTACATTTTAAGGGGTTGTCACATCAGGATAACCATTGCCTTACGTCATTTTAGGGACCCCCTCTGATAGAGCAATCCGCTCTTTGTTGCAGGGCTCCTCTGGCTATCTCTCGTACCTGTCCCGTCCATTTTCTTTAAAAAAATTAGCCATTTGTTTATGTAATATGACTTTTCTCCTCAAGGGGCAGTGTTTTCTGAACCATAACCTAGCTGATATCTAGGAGATTCCTGAACGTGGATCCATAGAGATCACTTCAAAGACATTTGAAACTTGTCACAAACTGGTTAAAGGGAATCTGTCAGCAGGAGTTTGCTATGTAAGCTGAGGACCGTATGCTGTAAGTGTTAGGCTATGTGCACAGCACAGCTGCAGGGAAGTCGGTGATTTCCGTGGGTGAATTCAGACGCCCAATGTCCGCGGTCAGTGTTTGAGGTGCGGTGTTTTTTCCCTGCATTCACCCGCCGAGAAAGCCTCCGACACCGCAGCAATCAATTGACATGCTTGCGTTCAGGAAGCAGCCCCACATGTCCGTTTAGGTTGTGGGAAAAACAAGCAGCGGGGACATGGGATTTCTCTGAATCCTATCCACTGGGCTTGTACTGTACAACGCCATGTTTTGGACATAGCGACAACTCTTACGTCCAAAACGCTGCAAACTCTGAACGTTCATGTGAACGTGCCCTTAAAAAACAAAAATCATCTGTGCTTCTCTTATCACTGTCTGTGAAATAGTTTACTTAAACGAGTTACTTTATTACCTTGTGATTAACATTACAAGACTAGAAAGTCACGTACACAGCAGTCCAACACACGCCCTGCTGTGATTGACACCTCACAATTAATGCCCGGTCCCTATTGAGAGCCAGGTGGGGGCGAGGGCAGCTCTCTCAGCCCTGCTGTGTTCCTGAAAATAAATTCTTTGGTTGTGTGAGAACGGCTTCAGCCAGTAATCTATATGATACACTGTTGAATTCAAGATTTATTTTATGTTGCTGTCAGATGAGATAGCAAAAATGTGCTGACAGATTCCTTTTAATGTTGGTTCTGCACTTAATCTTTGTTATGAGAGTTGAATGCAGGAACCAGAAACTACTGCCGTAAGTGGTAATGGGCTGTTCGCATCTATCCTGATAAATGTATCTAATTGCTGATCTTTTGTGTGGGGACTGTGGTGATCACAAATGAGAACAGAAAGAAATAGTGCTGTTACCACCACAGAGAAGAGGAAGGAAACTGTGCTGTGACCACTGGGGAGACAGGCAAACTGCTGTAACCACTAGGGAGGGGGGAAAACATTGGGTTTATAGGGGGCGAGGTGATAAATGCTGAACATTTGTGATGCTGTGATCACTGTAAGGAGGATAAAATGTGATCACTGGGAAGAATGGGCAACTCATGTAAAGATTTTCCAAAATCCTGCTTTGTCGTATGTCACTAAAGGATTGGAATATTAAAATGATTGAGATGATGGAGAGAAGAACACAGAGCGTACAGTTTTCAAGGGGGTCATTTATATGGTTGCGTGAATGTAGTCTAAGGATTGTTTCTTTATGTTCAGCATACATTACAGAAGGTCAGTTTTTAGTAGTTATATATAGTACTTGCTAAAAATGTTTGGTTAAATACCTTATAAAAATCCATGAGATCTCCTGTTTCTAACACAGTTATCCCTTTTGCGCTACGTCGCTGCATTGCAGAGATATTCACATTTGTTTTTTTTTCCTGGAGGGCACCTTGTGAAATCTCTGCTTTGCAGTCCAACTGGGCATTCTTCAGTGTTTTTTGAGGGTATGTTCTTTCACTCCTCCCGCACTTCCAGATCCAGCCAATCACAGCTCAGCAGCCTCTTAGACTGACAGACTGCTAGATGAGCTGTTGAGCTGTGATTGTCAGCGTCTCAGAGGGAGGAGTCAAAGTGCAGTCCCAGAGAGGACTAAGTTGAACTGCAAAGTGGACATTTCACATGATCCACTACAGAATATACAAAAGTGAATATCTCTGCAATGGAGCAACACAGTGCAAAACGGAAAACAGTAACAGAATCAGGGGAGCGCAAGGATTTTTACAAGGTATTTAACTCAATTTTTTGAGCAAGTGACAGTTCCTCTTTAAGACCATGCTTTGGTTTATAGGAGCTTTCTTATCGGTGCTTAAAATAACCCATCACAGGGCCATGTAAACTTACATCAAATGAAAATCTTAACAGCTGTGTTTAAGCATCAAAATATTGGAGATTTTCCTTAAATATTCATTTAGTAACTATTATAAAAGAATCCCCATTCCTAGACAGTTTCCACATGTTGCCATGTTGCTCCACTGATTACGGTAATCCTGGCTGCTGACATTTATCACTAGTTTCGTCACGTCTCCAGTAGCATTTCTGTTGGTTTAGACTATATAAAGCTGATACTTGTCAGTATATTATTTTTTAGAGTCTCTTCATCTTCCATGTGAAGTGCTGTATGCAGATCGTTATTTCCTTCTCATACTTTTATGGCATGTTAACAATAATGAATTTCTGTAAACCATTTTGTTGATGTTGGCAGCTACATACCTTTTCTTTTACACTGCTGTCAGGTTTGCATTATAGAATTTCCCGTTCTGCACTTTATAAGTTTCACAAGGACAGTTTGCGGCTGCTTGGTAAGAGATCATAGACTAGAATCATCGTCACAAAAGTTGTATGCAATGGTGTAATGCTTCATTTCTCCTGCAGGGGTGCTGTAGGAAATAGTAGCACTTACTGTTCGCTTCTGCTGTACAGTTAATCACTAGGGGTCACAGCTGCAGAGAATCTTTTGATATTATTGTCTTCAGGGCCATCTCCAGGTTACTGTGGGCCCTGGGCAAAAGAGTCTCAGTGGGGCCCTT
Source organism: Allobates femoralis (assembly GCA_033576535.1). Classification (NCBI taxonomy): domain Eukaryota; kingdom Metazoa; phylum Chordata; class Amphibia; order Anura; family Aromobatidae; genus Allobates; species Allobates femoralis. The sequence goes on along the minus strand of JARQOC010000006.1, from coordinate 74,249,111 downwards.
TAACACATATCATGATTCATAATGTACTGATGCATCAGAAAAAATATAGGTATAATACAATGCTAAAGATTTCACTTCTTACATTACACTACAATACCATACATCCGAGGGGGCTTATGCAATTCAACCCCTTATGTGCTCCTTGTGACCTACCCCCTCTTTCAGTTTCAGTCCGCATATCTCCCCAGCCTGCCCTCTCATCCTTTGCATATATCACCCCCATAGGGCACAGCCTGCACCTTCATCCTTTACATAAATTACCCATACAGGGCCCAGCTTGCCTCCTCATCTTTCATATATATTACCCTCACAGGGCCCAGCCTGCCCCCTCATCCTTTACATATATAACCCCCCCACATACAGGGTCCAGCCTGCCCTATTATGCTTTACATATATTATCCCCCACAGGGCCCAGCATGCCCCTCATCCTTTACATATATTACCCCCTTCCCCCCCCTTCCTCCACAGGGCCCAGCCTGCCCCCTCATCCTTTACATATATTACCCACCACAAGGCCCAACAAGCTCCCTCATCCTTTACATATATTACCCCCCTCCCCCATCTGGCCTAGCCTAATAGACACACTCAACTCTGCTAAATGCTATAGACATGCACACACAGGTACGTTTACACCCACACGTTTGCACACACTATACATTACCACATCTTGCAGTTCTTGATCAGTACAGAGCAGGAGAGGAGCCATTGGCACAGAGACTGGAACATTTGAGCAATTGCAGTACCTTCCAATGTACATTTCAAACACCTTTCAGTCATGTGATCAGGCACATGGTCAGTCACATGAATGGAAGGTCATGAAATTCCAAGGGCAAAATCTCATTCAGCTGCATGGCTCCTGCAGCCTTCGTATGTTCAGCTTTCTTTCCTGCTCTGCATTAATCACATAGAGCCGTGCAGAGCAGGAGAGAGGCCAGCTCTCTGTGAGCACTCCCCCCCTTTGCTTCCGCTCACTGACAGCGAGTGGGCCCCCTCATTTCTCCAGGGCTCTGGCACTAGCCTGTCTGTGATGGGTGGTGATGCCGGCCCTGATTCTTGTCAGTGTACCAATCTAAGAAAGAGATATTGTCGAAAGTGAACAAGCCTTGTTACAAATGTTATCTATTAAGGAGTCCAGTCGAGTTAAAGACAGGGTAGTAAGTTGTATTTATGGTGGCGATGACGTGTGAAATACCTCGAGGCATCCAAAGTGGTCAGGAGTCTCTGAGAAGAGTCAGAGATTCGTCACTGAGACCTTTTAGTAACCTATATGTTTTCTTAGCAGGTGTTAAAAATATCTCCAGAGGCTTTCAGACATCATTGCACCTTGAAGTCTTTCCAAATATTTGTTGTGTCTGTTTGATGAAAGAGCCTAAAGGTTAATAAGATTTGTATCCTTATATCTGTGATGTAATGAGCAGACGATAATTTTGCACGTCTTGTTGTTTAGTCTATTTAATCACATAGTATAGAGGATTAGGAGTGGGACCTGACTAGTTTAGCCATGGGCAGTCTGTGGCGTGCTGTAGGAAATCTCTCTATTTTGTTCGTTTTTGCTATTTTATGCAAAGTTTTATGTCTGATGTTCTATACAGGTAATTAGTATGGATGGACAGGGCTTATATTCTTCTGTCTGTTTACTGGGTTACAACAGAACATTTTCTGATCTTACACTTTGAAGGAGCCAAGATATCTAAAATTTCCAAGCCAGCTCATGGATTTAATGGCGAACTATGAGATATTTTAAAGGGGATCTTTCACCAGGTTTGAGCAATTGTGGAGCAACATTAGCATTTTCATAAAGTGTTTGTTTCAATATGAAAGTGGGAAAACCTTAAAAACAGATCATATGACCACAGTGTAATGGATCTTCCAAGTAATTACATCAATAATAATGTGTGCAGCTTCTATTGTGATAGACCTGCTTTCATATATCATGTATTGGCACTGCAGGGAAATATTTTACGAGATTTTTCCTGGAGGACCTATGATCAGAATACCCTTTTATTGCCTTTTGACCTGTCATAATTTCACAGTTTTCATGATTTATGGTGTTTAAGTCCATCGATTTCACCCTATAACCTAACATGTTGATCCAGGGGAAGGAAAAAACCCTATGGGGCGGAGGCTAATTTTACCCATATTGGGGGAAAAATTCCTTTCCAACTCCACTACTCTACTGCCTATAACCTGTGATATTACTTATTTCAACACATTCAGGCCTATTTCTTTCTTTTCTACAAAAGAAAAGTAATGTCTAATTTGCTTAAAGTGCTTGTCCCATAATAGACATTTATCACATATTCCAAAGAAGGGATAATAAATGTCAGACCACAGAGGACTCCAATGCTTGGATCCCCAGTCACAAACTCTGAAGAAAAAAGAATACATAGAATAGAATACAAATGTATGAGTCCTGTTGCTTCATTTAGTGTCCATAAAACTGTACTTTTTTTTCTCTCCGTAAATCATAAAGCCTTTGAAGCGGTGATTGACCAAGTGCTCAATCCAATGCTCTAATTATATTATGGTAAAAAAAAGATTAGTTGCCACTTACAATTCAGAATGGTTTTCCATGTTCCGGGACACCTGTTTCTATATTCCGCTTTCCCGATGAGTGATGTCTTGTATTGATGGATAACTTTGTCTTTAGTGTCATCCTTTTCTAAGAAAGTTGGTTTACAACCAATTAGGGCTGTGCAGTCAAAGTTGGTGCCCGTTTTGGTGGAGTCAGAGTCTGCTTCAGGAAAATTGAGGAGTTGGAAATTTGGCTAATCAATTGCACACCAGGGCTGTGTGGAGTCGGAGTTGGTGTCCATTTTGGTGGAGTTGGAGTCCGAGTCAATTTCAGGGAAATTGAGGAGTCAAAGGTTTGGCTTACCGACTTCACAGCCCTCCAATCAATATGACCATTGTTATAGCTACTAAAGGAGTTACAGCTAGTGATGAGCGAGTAGTTAGATCTTTGGGTTTGGATAGCTCTAACCGAAAACTATGAACTGCTTCAGTATTCATTACAAATAATGAATCCAATGCAAGTTAGTGGGGAACTTGCTTAGATCCGAATACTGAAACAGTTCAAAGTATTCAGTTAGAGCTATCCAAACCCGGATGTCTTAAGACTCGCTTATCGCTAATTATGCCCCAACGTTTGATGACAGCTCTACCTTGTTTAGCAAAATCATTGGTACAAATGATGTATAACTGCGTCACTATCATTCACCTCTGTGGTGGGTACAAACACAGCCATGTTAGTTGCCACTCTGCCACTTGGATTTGATTAAGTAAACTCTTAGTCCTGGCTAAGCTGTTCAACAACTTATATTTATTTGTATGTTTCTTTTTTCGATGTGTCGGAGAGGTTTATTGGCTGCCTTGGGCGGATTGGGATGGGGTTTCAAATGCCTCACGACTAGGGAAATATGGATATATTGCTTTAGGGTTTGACATGCGAAGACCGTAATCGGTATAGTAAATATTTAGCCTGATATTTTACTATATATAAATTTAAATTTTTCTAAATATTTACATCACATATAAACTTCAAGCAGATGTTCTGGTGCCCAAATATACATCCAATATTTCCATCTTTATAGAAATGTGTGTATATATATATTTAATTAAAACCCTGTGTGCTAAGGATTCATTGCAGATCATGTATTTATAGGAGCGCCCGTTAACCTCCCGGTTTATTGGTGATGTGGTGTCTGTTGTTTTCCCTTTTTATTTCATGTTTAAGTTTCTGTGATTTGTCTTGTTTAAAGCAGAAAACAGAGCAGGATGATGGGAGACCTGGCCCTTTATCTATGTAAACACCAACGGAATAACTCTGCTCTCTGCTCCGCTGTGCCTTTGTTAACAATTTGTGTACGTGATGACATGCCGCTGCCAAGACCCTGTGAGCGAAGAGAATATTATAGATCAAGAAGATCAGCCGCTTTCCACATTTTATTTGCATTTCGTCAAGCAAAAGGCTGAAAATGTTTATAAGCTCTGACTATAAAAGGAGCTTAAACAGAATGTAGATGACCTACTGTCCAGATCAATCTATCTTAAAGGGTTTACCCCCACCCCCTCTCTTTTTTGTGAGTGTTCTGGAGCACACCGCTCCTCTGCCTTCCAGCAATGTTTGTCAGGAGCGAAGGGGAGCAAAACACAGTTATTCGAAAAATATAAGAACAAAAAGGAAATTGAAAAAAAAGGAAAATTATTTCTCCAAGAAAATTATTGCAATTACACATTTTGTTATACACATTTTTATCTCCTTTGTGTGTGTTGGAACAACACAAAGAAAAAAAACAGAAAACAAATAAAATTGGACATAACCCCAAAAATGGACCAGACAAAATTGTTGGCCAGTTATCAAATTAATATTTGGTTGCACAGCCTTTAGAATAAATAACTGAAATCAAAAGCTTCTCATAACCATCCACAAGCTTCTTACTCCTCTCATTTGGAATTTTTGGACTCTTCTTCTGCAATCTGCTCCAGGTCTCATATATGAAGACGTCTTCTCCCAACTCCAATTTTAAGATCTCTGCACAGGTGATCAATGAGATTTAGATCCAATGTCATTGCTGCCACTTCAGGACTCTCCAGTACTTTGTTTCATCCGTTTCTGGAGGCTTCTTGAAGTATGTTTGGGGGCATTATCCCGCTGGAAGACCCATGATCTAGGACACAAACCCGGCTTTCTGACACTGGGCTCTACATTGCAACCCAAAATCCTCTTGTTAGTCTTCAGATTTCATGATGCCTTGCACATGATCAAGACACCCAGTGCCAGAGGCAGCAAAACAAAATGTGACTGTAGATCCCATATTCTTTTCTTTGTAGGCCTCATTTAATTTTTAGTAAACCGTAGAATGATGTGCTTCACAAAAAAGTTCCATCATGGTCTCATCTGCCCACAAAATGCTTTCTCAGAAGGATTTTGGTTACTGACATACGTTTTGGCAAACTGCAGTCTAGCTTTTTTATGCTTCGATGTCAGCAGTAAGGAGGAGAGATTAGAACCGCTGTATAGCCACAATATAATAATCATACAATATTATTGTTGTTCTGCTCTGCTTATACAGAGGTTCCAGTCTCTCCTCTTTTCAGTTCGTTCCACCAATGTGTTGTAGCACCCAGAACATTTTACGCCTCGGCAGTTGCACCCCAACGCCCCTGTTTCGGTGTCAGCAATGGGCTCCTCCTGGGTCTCCTCTATAGCGTTTCATTTCATTCAAAAGTCAAAGGATAATTCATGCTGACACTGATGCTCCCTGAGCCGCAGGACAGCTTGACTATCTTTGGAATTTAATTGGGGTAGCTTATTATTTTTTTGTCTTTGCTGTGTTTACTGTATGATTTTATTTTTCATTTAGGATAATTATACTTTTACTGATGAGAAAAGCACAAAATTGTTTTTTTATTTTTTAAAAAACATTGAAAACTCCTTTAAACCTTGTATGGCTCACCAGAAGCTGTTTCATTTTACTATGACAAACTAGATATGTTTTATATAGACTGCTAGAACAAAACAGACATTTACAGACGGTTTTGGAAAAACTAGGCTACATCATAGCTTGGAGCTTAATATATTTTTACTTAAGTGACCGGTCATACTGTATATATCATCATGTGAACTGATGTCCACCAAATGGCCAGAACAATATAATTTCATATAGCTTGATGTGACAATTGAAGCTGATTTTGTCATTTGGGTGGGGTATTCTTTTTATTTCAAATATTTGTGGGGGAAAAAATTATAAAATATTGAGAAATGTAATTAGAAATAATGAGCTCTATCAAACAGCGTTAAAAAAGCCTGAAGCACACAGCTCCCCTGCTCCAATGTGTTATCCTAATGTGGCTGCTGTCCCTGAATAGCCAGAGGATCGGAAGTGTTAACATAGGGTCTATTGGAGCAGAAAGACCAATGCTTTCAGCCTGTGTTTTGAGTCATTATCCATTTTTTACAATTAAACATCCGAGGTAGTAATCGATCCAGAACAGCAGTAAATTAAAAGAAGGATGAAAGGGAATGTGTCATCAGAAAAATGATCTATTGTTTAAATCAAGCGTTTATGATAAAAATGCATTTTAACAAATATTTGGTAATTTATTTATTTTTTTCAATTTTCCATATCACTATATGTATTCAGATACAAATTTGCATTTTTCATATTGCTCATTAAACCGTAAGCTTTGGTTAGACATTAGATAGATATCGCTCAGTGGATGAGAGAGATGGCCAAGATAGCTGTCAGCATGTATCTTGGCCATCTCTCGTGATGTCTGCCAAACACTTCTGTATTCTTTATGTGAAAAGAAAAAAAAAATGACATTTAACATAAAATCTGAGAAATAATTTCGTTTTTTTCTGATGATATGTTCCCTGAAATTGGCCACTGTAAGTAACAATGAAAATGAAAAATACTCATTTCACAGTCAGGGTTATGTTGACGATGTTGTCGTGACGTATGTACGTATGTAGAGTTTCAATTATAAGGCAGTGGGACAGAAAAATAAAGGGTTATTTTACCTATAAAGTAAGGACAGAAAAGCAGGGCTGTGAAGTCGGTAAGCCAAGTATCCGACTCCGACTTCTCATGTTTCTTGAATCTTACACCACCAAAATGGACACTGACTTTGACTCCACGACTCCAACTCCACAGCCCTGGAGAGAAGGAGAGAGGATAAGGGACTCACAGGGAGAGGGAAGTGGACTATTCATAAATACCGTAGAGTGAGAGAAAGTGTTGGTTTGCATTGTACAATAAAATAAAATGAATGACACACATCTCGTAGAATATAATCCCTTAAAATGACCATACACATTTCAGCTATCTTTACCAACTACCCAACATATTAGCACTCATCCCAGCCAAGCACTTGTGTTTTTAACAGGGAAAGTGGAGAAAGCTGTTTTCAGGCACACGTTACAGTGTCTTATCTCATGAAAATGAGAAGTTTGGGCATTGAATTATCATCTGCCCGTCCGTTTATACCCAATCACCGTCTGTCAAATGTCAGAAGGTCTCGATACAAATCAGCAGGTCTTATGGTCCCAATAAAATTGGCATATGCTGTTGACTTATATTTAATATGTGTGGGAGCCTTTAGACCTGAAAACAAGATGTGCAAGAAGTCACCGGGAGCTGGACATCCTAAATAAATTCAGCTGAAGCGGGTCCTACAGCTAAATAAAAAGTTATTTTAAGGTGTTCGAATTAAAAATAGGTAAAAGTTACTAATACTCTTTAGTTATGAAAACTTCCCCAATGCTGAGATTTCAGTACTGGCCACAAGGTTCCAGTCATCACCACTTGTGCATTGGTTTCGAGGGATCTGACACCCTTCACCGTTTTGGTGACCTGAACCTTTTATTTGCTGTTGATTCAGAGACAGAAACTACAATTACAATGTTCCTCTCAAATGTCAAGAGATGAGCACATTTGTTTGCATATTTCTGCTCCTCTGTGCCTCACTGTAATAGCGTTCCTTTAAGATTTCTTGTAACTGGAGTCACACATCTGTGTAACTGAATCTTTTTCATCCTCTCATGACATCATCATGTTACAGTGCGTGACATAATCATATGGTCAGTAGAATGATGATCACAAGGATAAGGATTTTCTTAAGGTAACTCACACATGTAAATGTATATTGAAATTATCAGATCTAGAAATAGGAATTAAAGCCCCCATAACCCTTAGATTAACGTTGGCCGAACCGCCTTCAGAATCATCGGGCAGTCTAATGTTTATGGGGCCCCCTGACTCATCATCTTTCAGAGGGGAGAAGGATCAAACACTTTGGATTTTTGATGGCCAGAAGACTCAACTGTGGTTATCTTCTGGAGAACACAGGTCCGTTTGGCCTGAGCGTTCTATGTATTTGTGGACCTGGGAGAGATTGCTGACGACTGATTATTTGATCGTCCGAAAGCTATCTATTGAGTATGGGGGGCATTAAAGTAATGGGCAGTGGGAGGCTATATTTTTCTGCATCTCTGGTTAGGGTGCTTTCACATTGCGATTTTCTGGCATCTGTGGCTGTCCGTTGTAAAACTGACAGCCATGCATCCGATTTGGCCCCCATGTATCCCTATCCGCCACGGATCTAATCGGATTTGGCCTTATTGCCATCCGATTTGTGTTAGGGTGCTTTCACATAACGATTTTTGCATTTCCGATGCTGTCCGAAAAAAATCGGACAGCATCGGACCGATTTTCGGACCCCATGCATCCCTATGGGGATCGGACCGAATCGGATGTGCACTAAATGCCATCCGATTTGGTCCGATCCGATTCTGTCCGATTTTATTATCGGTGCTAAAATCGGAGCCTGCTCCGATTTTAGCACCGAAATAAAATCTGACAGATTCGGATCGGACCAAATCGGATGGCATTTAGTGCACATCGATTAGGTCCGATCCCTATAACATGGGGCCCTATGGAGAAGGGTCCGAGGAAACATCTATGTCTCCTCGGACCCGTTTTACTGTACTGAGCATGCTCAGTACAGTAAAACTGCTCCTAACTAGGAGCACAAGTGTTAAAAAAAAAAAAAAAAAAAAGTGTTATTCTCACCTCCCCCCGAGCCCCCGCCGTCTTCCGCCATCTTCTTGGAGGCTCCCGGTGGCTCTCGCAGGCTGCCGGTGTCAGCAGAGCACTTCCTCTGCCTTATAGGACCTGCGGTGATGTCACAGTCATGTGACCGCGGGTTACCATGGTGAACCCGCGGTCACGTGACTGTGACATCACCGCAGGTCCTGAACAGCAGAGGAAGCGCTCTGCTGACACCGGCAGCCTGCGAGAGCCACCGGGAGCCTCCAAGAAGATGGCGGAAGACGGCGGGGGCTCGGGGGGAGGTGAGAATAACATTTTTTTTTTTTTCTTTTCTTCACCCCGCAGGGAACGATTTTATGCCGGAATCGGGTGCCTATTTGGCACCCGATTCCAGGCATCAGAAGGGAGCCGATGCTGTCCGATTTATATCGGACAGCATCTGCTCCCTAAAAATCGTAATGTGAAGGTAGCCTTAGATCCAATTCTCTCCGATTTTTTGCTGTACCCAAAATCAGAGACTGCTCCGATTTTGGGCACAGCGGACCAAATCGGACACAATCTGATCCGACACAATCCGCAGCCATTACCATGGGGCCTAAGGAACACGGGTCCAAGAAAACAGCTGATCGTTTCTCTGACCTGATTTTAGTGTACTGAGCATGCTCATTACACTAAAACTGCTCTTTACCGTCTAATTTCACTTACACAATGTATATACATACCTACATACATTGCGGAAGTGAAATTAAGTAAAAGAAGTGTTAAAAATAAAAAATATATATTCTCACCTCTCCGGGGTGCCCCCGTCTAGCTCCCGGGGCTTAAGGATCTGGCGTTGCATGGCAACCCGATCAGCTGATACGGTCATGTGACCGATCAGCTGATCGGGTAGCCCCGCCAGGTCCTTAAGCCCCGGGAGCTAGACAGCACGGGACACACGCCGGAGAGGTGGGGAACTTTTTATGTTTTTTTGTTTAACCCTTGCTTCACTCCTGCAATGTATAGATATACATTGTGGGAGTGAAATTGCCCGGCTTGCCTGCACTTTGCAGGCTCGGGCTTTCTGTGTCCGGATCTGTGAAAATCATGGACCCGGACATAGTAGTGACATCTGGAGGTTACCTCCGCTGCGGTACTTTCCTGTCCGTGGGGTCCTGCAAAAAGTAGTAACCCCACAGACGGGAAAAAATCGCAATGTGAAAACAGCCTTAGTATTACCATTGAAATTCCCAATGTCTATTCCAATGTGTTAAAATTATTACATGCTATAGGAATGTGTTCTTTTTTTAACTTGCTGTGTCTTTATTTGTTAGTGAAATATTCTTGTGATTTTTTTGAGGACTGTGACCTAATGATCTCATTCATATCATGAATTGCAGAAGTAAATGCAGTCAACTAGTTTCTGTATTTCTGTATGACATTAAACCAGTTAAGCAATACCCAACATCTAACATTTAAACTGCATTTATGTAAGATGTTTGTCTGGGCTGCAGTGACTCCAGAGTCCTTCATAAACATGAATGGTCAGCTAGGTCTTAAAAGAAACCTGTCATGTCCAATAATGCTACTAAGCCACAAATTAATTTGCAGGTTGAATAAAGATGCCTGGCTACTATACTGATAGACCAGCGCTTGGAAAAAAAATGTGTTTTTTTCCTCCCTGCAGCTGCCAGGTTTCAGACATCCAGTAGTGCCTGGATCAATTACAGTCACAGCTCACAGCACTGAGAGGAGGCTGTAGGTACACCCCAAGCTCTCTCTGCCCTGATGCACTACAAAGCTGGCTGTCTGGGGCGTTTGATGAGCGGTGAGTAAATTGCTGTAGGCATGGCGGCTTCTGGAAGAAAATAAAGTTCATTTTCTCCTGGGTGCCACCCTTTCAGTGCAGTGACTGGGCACCTTCATAATGAAACTAACCCCAAATGTGCAGGTTAATAGCGTTTTGTTTCTTACAGGTTCCCTTTACAATGCTGACTCATTTTAATGGTAACAGAGAATGTACCAAAAGACCAATGGGTTTACCATGTGGAAATCCAACATGCTATCAATTCTCTCACATTTCCCATAACATGATAGTCTACTGCCATACAGATTATATTACAATCTATCAAACCACATGATTTAAAAAGAAACTTCACATCAAAAGTGATGTCCAATATGTGGACAACATGCAGTTGAGCAGAAAAATCGGAGCGATTTACTGTTTATTATTGTATGAAAATATTCAGGATAAACTACAATTTATCAATTTAAATCCCAGCTAATTCTGGGCCTCAACTACTTAGACAGCCCCGTTATAAATGCTGTGGTTCAATGCATGAAAACAGAAAAAAATTATACTGACCTCCCACATGGGTGCCATTCCAGTGTTAGCGGTCCTGGGGCTCCTTGGCCCCGTGTCACATTGTTATGCCACAGGATGAAAGCAGCTGATCAGCGACCACTAATTGGCTGTAGCGCTTAGTTGGTATAACAATGTCAAATGAGCATCGGGAGCCCTTTAACCACTAACACGGGAACAGAGCCGGGGTGAGAGGTCAGTATAACTTAAAAACAAAATATTAAACACTTGAGACTACAACATTTAGAAAGGGCTGTTGAAGTAGTGGACAATCCTTTTAAGGGTCTAGTGGATGACCCCAATATGTCATTGACAACAATTTCTGTATTCATACTTTTAAGGCCCTGTCACACGCGTCAATATCGCTAACGACATTGCCGAAAAGTGACCCATCAGCGATATCGCAAGTGCGTCGTGCTGTGTGACAGCGCGATACAACTACGATTTATTGCTGGTCGCAGGTTGACAGGTTTACGAGGATGAACGTAAACCTGTCAATCTGCAACCAGCGATTAGGCTGGATCGCGCCGTCTGACACCGCAATAGCGATTTTGGCAGGGATCCAGCCAATACCGCATTATTGCTGCGGATTGCTCGCCGGGTTGATCCCAGTCCAGCGAATGATGGCTCTGCCCACATCGCTGCGGCGTCACCAGCAACATGTTTCTGTGTGACACCAAGGCTGCGATGTCGGAAGCAAGCTTCCGACATCGCAGCCTTGGTTGACACGTGTGACGGGGCCTTTAAAGAGGATGCTGTCACTCAATTGTTCAGACCGCCCGCTGGACGTCTTAGCCATCAGTTAGCCAGGATCTCAATGAATAAACTACACATTATCCTAAATAATTTTCCACAAAGTTATATATCTAACACTCTCTTAACATTTCATCATGACAGTTCCTCTTTAATATATATGGCCATTATTGGAAGCAACTACAACTAGGCAGTTTTCTGTGTGACCAATATACATAATTTACCCAAAAAAAAAAAAATACCCTACCTAACGTTACCCTCTCCATTTTTGGGCACATAGTTATGCCCATCTTCTCTAGTAAAATGCAGGTGTGTTGGGAATATTTAGTATTACAGCGCAGCCCTATTTACTTACTTGAGAAGGACATACAACAGTAGACAGAGCTCATCAGCTAGAGTAATAAAGCTTCTAGAACAGAAAGAAGATCCTTCTGCCCAAGTCAATGTCTAGGCGTAGCTGAAGGTTGGCCAAAGTTGCTAGTTGGCAAATAGAATAGTGATTGGACAATAATGCACATGATGTGAAGGCAGGATGTCATTTTGAGGAGGACCGTGATGTTGGCCAGGTCTAGAGCTTTGGGACCTTCAGATAGGATTGCAGCTTGTCTGGTCTCCTGTCTGTGTACAGCTTGGACAGCGCCATCTCCCCTTGCTCTGCTCTCGGTCATTGGTGTCAGGGCTATTTAGATGCTGTGTAAGGGGTAATGTTCCTGCCAGCATTGCTTAATGTGCCATTTGGTCAAAGAACTGAATGTTTCATCAGCTTTAAAAAAAAAATTAAGATTTGCTAAAATTCCAAAGTTTGCAAATAGAGATTGGGAAATCGTTTAGTAGAAACTCTGTTAGTGTGATCCAAGAACGCGTTCTGACTTATTAATTTTCTCTTCAAGGAATTGATCACTGGGATTCATTTGTCTTACCTTATTTGAGCTGCAGTGTCATTAGTAACACGTCTTTAGCAGTTCTGAAAGTGTCTTCACAATTCAATTTCATACTGATCACAGCTGCTCATTTGGTGTAATGTATTATAATAGCAAGAAAAACACTTAACGAGGGTGACCAAAGCGCTGATACTGTGTAAATGGAGCGGAGAGATGGCTTTAAAGGGGATTTCCGGAGTCGCCTAGAATGTTTTATTTCTCCATTGAAAGTTCGAGGTGCCGATGATGTTACCACCCCACACACTGAGCGAGACGTGAGCATGACTGGTAGGGTATTATGCAAGTTTGCCTTTCTAATAAACAGGACACATGCACGATACCTGATGACCATGTATGAATCACAACTAGATTGTGGGGTCATAACATCATCAGCAATGCTCAATTCTAATATCAGAGTGAGTGGTTCTGGATGGTGGCAGATAAAAGGGTTCTCTAATGACTAGATGTTATCACCTATCCATAGACTGTGATATCTTATAGAATGGGGGGGATTCGATTGCTTGTACCCACCACAGGGAATCTTTAGCCAAGATGGGGCAGCACTTTTATTCCTATTATAATGGAGCAGCAGTGTACATGCCTGACCCGCCATGCATTCATTCATTATGGGGCAGCACCATAGAGAATGAAAGGAGGGTGAATTGGGCATCTTACTTGTTGCTCCATTCTAATGGGGATAAAAGTGCCTGGTTCTGCTGATCAGTGCTAATTCCAGCAGTCAGACCCTCTCCGCTCAATAATTTATCACCCATCCTTTAGATAGATGACAACTTGTTTTCTCCGGAGACCGCCTTAAGTTCTATAGATCCAGCCTGTAATTTATAACACTGAAGATGCTATGATATGTTTGATGGATGTTATGAGGTATAGTCGTTCCTTGCTTAAATTTGTGAGATCTGATTCCTACTTTCCTCATTGATCCCTTTTAATATATAAAATGCACAGCTCCTAACGCTATGTTATGGCTCTGCCTGGTATTGCAGCATGACTCTGTACCAATAACTGGGGCTTAGCTTCAATACTAGTCAGATCTACTGTGATATCCATGGAGCGGTGCCTGGTAAACTAAGCCCAGGAGATGTGGTATGATCAGACCATGTCCCTGTACGGTCAGACACATCCATTACACAGTACATAGCAGGGACACATATATAAGATTATCTCAGTACAAGAGACGTGGTGTGATCAGACCATGTCCCTGTATGGTCAGACACATCCATTACACAGTACACAGCAGGGACACATATATAAGATTATCTCAGCACAGGAGATGTGTATGATCAGTCCATGTCCCTGTACGGTCAGACACATCCATTACACAGTACATAGCAGGGACAGATATATAAGATTATCTCAGCACAGGAGATGTGGTATCATCAGACCATGTCCCTGTACCATCAGTCACATCCATTACAGAGTACATAGTAGGAACACATATATAAGATGATCTCAGCACAGGAGATGTACGGTCAGATACATCCATTACACAGTACATAGCAGGGACATATATAAGATTATCTCAGCACAGGAGATGTGGTATGATCAGACCATGTCCCTGTGCAGTCAGACACATCCATTACACAGTACATAGCAGGGACACATATATAAGATTATCTCAGCACAGGAGATGTATGATCAGACCATGTCTCTGTACAGTCAGACACATCCATTACACAGTACATAGCAGGGACATATATAAGATTATCTCAGCACAGGAGATGTGATATGATCAGACCATGTCCCTGTACAGTCAGACACATCCATTACACAGTACCTAGCAGGGACACATACCGTATATACTCGTGTATAAGCCGACCCGTGTATAAGCCCACCCCCCTACTTTTGCCCCCAAAACCTGGGAAAACCTATTGACTCGTGTATAAGCCGAGGGTGGACCCCAGCAAAAGTATACAGCCCCCAGCAGTGTGGTATACAGCAGCCTCCCCAGTGGTATATACAGACCCCAGTGGTAATACAGCAGCCCCAGTGGTAATACAGCAGCCCCAGGGGGTATACAGCAGCCCCAGGGGTTATACAGCAGCCCCAGGGGTTATACAGCAGCCCCAGGGGTTATACAGCAGCCCCAGGGGTTATACAGCAGCCCCAGGGGTTATACAGCAGCCCCAGGGGGTATACTGCAGCCCGAGGGGTATACAGCAGCACCAGGGGTTATACAGCAGCCCCAGGGGGTATACAGCAGCCCCCCAAATGCTGGCACTCCCCCCCCCATGTGGTAAGGGCCCCCCTGCTGCTTAACTTACCATCCCTGGTCTTCTGCACTGCACCGCGCCGGTCTTCTGAGCTCCGTTCTCCATGCTCCCATCCTCGCTGCATCTGGGATCCCTGGCCGTCGCAGCTACGATGACGTCATCGTGCGACGGCCGGGAATCCCGGACGCAGCCGGACGGGACTCGGAGCATGGAGGACGGAGCTCAGAAGACCGGCGGTGCAGAAGAGACCGGGGATGGTAAGTTAAGCAGCGGGGGGCCCTTACCACACAGGGGGGGGCGAGTGCCAGCATTTGGGGACCGTATTGACTCGTGTATGAGCCGAGGGGGGAACTTTTCAGCCCAATTTTTGGGCTGAAAAACTCGGCTTATACACGAGTATATACGGTATATAAGATTATCTCAGCACAGGAGATGTGGTATGATCAGACCATGTCCCTGTACAGTCAGACACATCCATTACACAGTACATAGCAGGGACACATATATAAGATTATCTCAGCACAGGAAAAAAAATGTACACATCCAAATGTAGAAATTATTATTATTACAAGATCTATTGATTAAAATCAACTTTAAAATAAACTTTGTGGGAAATTCCCTTTAAATTCTTATTCGTATGTCTTCACAAAGTTTTTATGTAAGCCCAGTTTAGTCTTGCGGAAATGTGCCATGTGTCTTTTCATTATTTCTTAAGGCCGGGTTACACGCAGCGACATCGCTACCGATCTCGCTGCAACGTCACAGGTTTTGTGACGTTGCAGCGACTTCACTAGCGAAGTCGCTGCGTGTGATATGCCTCGGCGACCAGCGATAAGATTGCTGATTGCTGATCGCTGTGGAATGGCCAGGATCATTTTTTGGTCGTTGGTCTCTCGCTGGGTAGCATACATTGGCGTGTGTGACGCCCCTCTAATCCGATGTGTTCCCAGGTAAACAGGGTACACATCGGGTTACTAAGCACAGTGCGCTGTTAACCAGGGTACACCGTGTTACTAAGCACAGCACACTGGTAACCAGGGTTCACATCGGGTTACTAAGCACAGCGCACTGGTAACCAGGGTACACATCGGGTTACTAAGCTTTGCTTAGTGACCCAATGTGTACCCTAGTTACCAGCGTTCTCCCTCTTACCACAGCCTATCAGAATACAGTAGCGGGACCTCGACATCGTGGAAAAAAATAGTTTATATTCTTTTCCACGATGTCGAGGTCGTTACACGGGTCGCTGAGGAGATCTGCCTGTTTGACAACTCACCAGCAACCACACAGCGATGTTCCAGCGATCCCGGCCAGGTCGGATCATTGGTGGAATTGATGGAACATCGCTACGTGTAACGTGGCCTTTAGATTGCTTTTGTCTTTGCCTATGTGAACCCTGGACTTTCAATGTAATTCAGTGAAGCCGCCCACCATGATATGTGGCCTTTAAGGGTGCGCGCACATCTGTTTTTTTTTCCTTGCTGCGGATATCAGCGAGAGAAGTATCACCGTGATCACAGTTAAATCCCTGCTCACCACGCCGCTATCCCTGCTGCTCCTGAATGAGCCGCTACGATAACGACCGATAAGCAGGGAGTAATGGAGTCCACTCCAGGATACCGTTGCCATAGTAATCGATCAGTTACTATGGCAAGGGTGTCCTCGGTGACATCACCACTTACCATACTCCAGGTCTCTGGTCACTCATCCAGTGATCAGAGACTACGGGGAGCGGAAGCATTCTTCTTCCCCGTGGTCTCTGATGTAGCAGAGATGCATCCGTTCAGGAAGACAGAAAACGAGGAGCGTGGATGGGTACGAGGGTGGGGAGGGAGTAATAAATTAATTTTTCTCTCTGTTGTGTCTTTTTTAACCATTTATTTGAGATTCCTAATGGCCAGGCCTAACTTGGCCTGAAATTAAGAATCATGGGGCTCAATACCAGCTGTCAATACAAAGCTGGTATTAACCCCTCATTACCCAGTGTACCAACCCCCCGCCCTCCGCCCGGGCCACCGGAAAAGCCTGGTAAAGGACCTGAAAATGGCGCTTTCATGTCATTTTCATGGGCGGCTGCTGGCTGCTATTCTTGAGCACGGGAGGGGGCCCTAAAACAATGGGCCCTCACCCCGCTGAGAATACCAGCCCTCAGCTGCCTATTTTTACCTTGGCTGGCGATTAAAAGTATGGTGGAGCCCACGCATTTTTTTTGCCAGGCAAGGGAAAATTAGACAGCTGAGAGTGGCAGCTCACAGCTGTCTGCTTTCACCGGGCTAGACTTCAAAATACTGTGAAGCCCTCACATTTTAATAAATTTATTTATTTAACACCCTATGACAGCAGGTTGCTTGCCATACACTAATGTGTATGGCAACCTAGCATAATCACTGTCCAGATTGAGGAAATGCAGTCTGATGGCAACAGCCAATCACAGACACTCTCAGAGTGTGAGCATCTGTGATTGGTTGTCCTGTCAGTGTAGTGAATAAGCATGAAGCTTAATGGGGGCTCCCAGTAGCCGCGGGAGTCTGGTGAGCCCGATCCACCTATTCTACTATCTATCTATCTATCTATCTATCTATCTATCTATCTATCTATCTATCTATCTATCCTGCAATCATTCTGTCTGCTTATCTTTTCTAACATTTTACTGCATGGAAATGTCCATGGTTCCAGTGCTCTGCGTATGGTATGCAATGTTTTCATCGCACCCATACCCTTGCATTGGTGGAAGCGGCATACATACGGAGCATGCTGCCAATTTTTCCTCAGCAAGTGTCTCACAGAGGAAAAATTCACAGATATGCATTTCACTATAGGTTAACATGGTATGTGAGTGCAATCTCATGTTTTATCAGATTGCACTTACATACCATTTCCGCTGATGTGAATGTACCCTAAATCTTGTCCTGTGTTTGTTCAGTGTGTAGTATTTTCTATAACAGATGCATTTTATATCTAGTTGGTGCTTCAATAAAGGCCACTAGAGCTGAGCTTTACGTTGGGAATAAGTCATTAACAGTCCAGTGTTGTCGACACAGCATGAACCCACAGCCATACTGCAGTTCCTACATTTAATCGACATTACATCCTCTGTCGTTCGTTTCCATGAACCCAGGAAACTTGACAGAAAACAAACACTTTTCACTTCATTATAAATCACGATCAGAACTCGCACCACTTAGGTTGCCTTCCATGAAGAGATCCGGGCAGTGTGGCTGTGGGAGCTGGAGCTCTTTGATGGCAGCGCACTCTTGTCATCCATTAGCTCCGCTGCTTTTGGCTCTTGAGTTCAGCACTCCGCTTTTATCTGGTACAATGAGCCTCTAGTTTTTTGTCCCTTTATCTTACTTATTTGCTTGTTTGTTTAGGATGTCCGGACATTCCTTTTACCGGCTACCTTTGAAGATGGAAAAGAGAAGTGCCCATATAATCCAGTCATAGGCTACACTGGCCTTATAATAGGTAAGATGTGTATATTTTCAGCATTAAACATTCTTTCTTTTTCTAGTTTGTAAAAACACGTATTATTAAAATTCACTGAATGGTGTAGTGTGGTCCCTAACCCAGTAATAATGCCCACCGAGTGCCGTCCAATGTACAAATAATGCACCTTGGTGCCATGTTAAAACAAATAGTGCCCTCAGTGTCCATGTTAAACAGTACTGATGCCCCGAGAATTCCCCCTACAAGAGTAGGATTTATGGTGAGTGCACACTATGGGTACCTTTACACGCCGCTACTGGCGGGTGGATACAACCGGATACATGCGAGAAATGTATCTTGCATCGGCAATATACCCCGTAGTAGCGGCGTGTGAAGACGGTAGTAGCCACCCGCCAGTAGCAGCGTGTAAAGGTACCCTATCAGTGTTATCAGCGTTTTGGATGAAACGTGTTGTTTCTGCATCAAAATGCTTTGTTGTACAGTACAAGTACAGTGGATAGATTTATAGAAATCCCATGCCCACTGTGCTTCTTTTTATTACTCCATAAACTGACCTGTGGTGCGGCTTTTCGGGCTGCAGAGTGTCAGTTCATCCTTGCAGAGATGCGAGTGTTCTCAGTGGCAGAACACAGAGATATTATGCTGTCGGTAATTTCGATCGTGTGCACAGACAGAACGTTCTCCCGCAGAATCCTGATCTTGGGCACGTATTGCGCGTTCTCTCGCAGAATCCTGATCTTGGGCACATATTGCGCGTTCTCCCGCAGAATCCTGATCTTGGGCACGGATTGCGCGTTCTCCCGCAGAATCCTGATCTTGGGCACGGATTGCGCGTTCTCCCGCAGAATCCTGATCTTGGAAACGGATTGCGCGTTCTCCCGCAGAATCCTGATCTTGGGCACGGACTGCGCGTTCTCTCGCAAAATCCTGATCTTGGGCACGGATTGCGCGTTCTCCCGCAGAATCCTGATCTTGGGCACGGATTGCGCGTTCTCCCGCAGAATCCTGATCTTGGGCACGGATTGCGCGTTCTCCCGCAGAATCCTGATCTTGGGCACGGATTGCGCGTTCTCCCGCAGTATCCTGATCTTGGGCACGGATTGCGCGTTCTCTCGCAGAATCCTGATCTTGGGCATGGATTGCGCGTTCTCCCGCAGAATCCGGATCTTGGGCACGGATTGCGCGTTCTCACGCAGAATCCGGATCTTGGGCACGGATTGTGCGTTCTCCCGCAGAATCCTGATCTTGGGCACGGATTGCGCGTTCTCCCGCAGAATCCTGATCTTGGGCACGGATTGCGCGTTCTCCCGCAGAATCCTGATCTTGGGCACGGATTGCGCGTTCTCCCGCAGAATCCTGATCTTGGAAACGGATTGCGCGTTCTCCCGCAGAATCCTGATCTTGGGCACGGACTGCGCGTTCTCTCGCAAAATCCTGATCTTGGGCACGGATTGCGCGTTCTCCCGCAGAATCCTGATCTTGGGCACGGATTGCGCGTTCTCCCGCAGAATCCTGATCTTGGGCACGGATTGCGCGTTCTCCCGCAGAATCCTGATCTTGGGCACGGATTGCGCGTTTCTCCGCAGAATCCTGATCTTGGGCACGGATTGCGCGTTCTCCCGCAGAATCCTGATCTTGGGCACGGATTGCGCGTTCTCTCGCAGAATCCTGATCTTGGGCATGGATTGCGCGTTCTCCCGCAGAATCCGGATCTTGGGCACGGATTGCGCGTTCTCACGCAGAATCCGGATCTTGGGCACGGATTGTGCGTTCTCCCGCAGAATCCTGATCTTGGGCACGGATTGCGCGTTCTCCCGCAGAATCCTGATCTTGGGCACGGATTGCGCGTTCTCTCGCAGAATCCTGATCTTGGGCACGGATTGCGCGTTCTCTCCGCAAATCCCTGATCATGGGCAAGAGAAAACACACTGCAGTCAGAATGCTCCATCACCGGATTGTGTGTACTTACTCTTATACTCACCTAATCCAACTCACCAAGTCCATAAATCTCCTGAACACAGAATGGGCTGGCACAATGGGGCAATGCAGTGATGTCAGTCTTGCACCATTCAAATTGATGCTTACCCTGAGATTTGGGGCACCATACCTGAGGTCTATGGCATGTGCACTGCTCCAGATCTTCGTCACCGTTTGCCACTGCTTCTTTTTGTTTGTGTGTGTCCATAAGAATTTTGCACCCAAAAAAGTAGCTGCCCCTATAAGGCCGCCATACTTTGCCACTGAATGGACTATGTTCAATATCGCAGGTCATTCTTATTCACTTTGATATCTGAATAATAACCCCATAGAATGGATTCTAAGTTACTGAGATGGAACCTGTCGCTCAGTTTTGTTTTTTTCTTGTAAGAGAAGCATATTGTGATCCCACAGATTCCAGAGTCCCACTGCTACCTCTACCCCTCTTTACAGCTGTATCACACAGATTACTGGCTGTAACAGTTCTGACATTATCAAAGACTTTAGAGTCAGGAACACAGCAAAGCTGAGAGAGCTGCCCCCGCCCACACCAGGCTCTCTATAGAGATTGTGCATTGACTGCGAGGTGTCAATCACTGTGGGTGGGTGGGTGGGGGGGCTGTTGGACTACCTTGCGTGTGACTTTATAGTCCTGTTATGTTAATCACAGGGTAATAAAGCCATTAGTTGGTGTAAATGATTGCACCAAACCTTATCAGAGAAGCACAATTGCTTTTTGATTTTTCAATCCCTGCAGCATGCTGTCTTCATCTTACATAGCAAATCTCTGCTGACAGATTCCCTTTAAGAAGTTTGGGATTTATGGATGTACACTTGCCTGGAAATGATAAAGATGACTGTATTTGTTGTCGATCATCTTTCTTAGCTATCTTGGCAAATTATGGTATAGTCACAAGATACACTAGAGATGCTACATTGTTGCAGAATGGCACCACTGGGACCCATATCTATCTCTGGAATTGGGCTTTGTCACGGAAATGTGGATACACATACTCATGGAAGTGAATGGGCCGACCGTATGTGTCACCACCTCTTAGTTACTGGTTGACGCTCATCTGGAACCCTGTTCCCGAGGTAGTTGTTTGATCCAGTGGAAGTACCTCATACAGTTAGGGCCAGAAATATTTGGACAGTGACACAAGTTTTGTTATTTTAGCTGTTTACAAAAACATGTTCAGAAATACAATTATATATATAATATGGGCTGAAAGTACACACTCCCAGCTGCAATATGAGAGTTTCCACATCCAAATCGGAGAAAGGGTTTAGGAATCATAGCTCTGTAATGCATAGCCTCCTCTTTTTCAAGGGACCAAAAGTAATTGGACAATGGACTCTAAGGGCTGCAATTAACTCTGAAGGCGTCTCCCTCGTTAACCTGTAATCAATGAAGTAGTTAAAAGGTCAGGGGTGGATTCCAGGTGTGTGGTTTTGCATTTGGAAGCTGTTGCTGTGACCAGACAACATGCGGTCAAAGGAACTCTCAATTGAGGTGAAGCAGAACATCCTGAGGCTGAAAAAAAAGAAAAAATCCATCAGAGCGATAGCAGACATGCTTGGAGTAGCAAAATCAACAGTTGGGTACATTCTGAGAAAAAAGGAATTGACTGGTGAGCTTGGGAACTCTAAAAGGCCTGGGCGTCCACGGATGACAACAGTGGTGGATGATCGCCGCATACTTTATTTGGTGAAGAAGAACCCATTCACAACATCAACTGAAGTCCAGAACACTCTCAGTGAAGTAGGTGTATCTGTCTCTAAGTCAACAGTAAAGAGAAGACTCCATGACAGTAAATATACAAAGGGTTCACATCTAGATGCAAACCATTCATCAATTCCAAAAGTAGACAGGCCAGAGTTAAATTTGCTGAAAAACACCTCAAGAAGCCAGCTCAGTTCTGGAAAAGTATTCTATGGACAGATGAGACAAAGATCAACTTGTACCAGAATGATGGGAAGAAAAAAGTTTGGAGAAGAAAGGGAACGGCACATGATCCAAGGCACACCACATCTGTAAAACATGGTGGAAGCAACGTGATGGCATGGGCATGCATGGCTTTCAATGGCACTGGGTCACTTGTGTTTATTGATGACATAACAGCAGACAAGAGTAGCCGGATGAATTCTGAAGTGTACCGGGATATACTTTCAGCCCAGATTCAGCCAAATGCTGCAAAGTTGATTGGACGGCGCTTCATAGTACAGATGGACAATGACCCCAAGCATACAGCCAAAGCTACCCAGGAGTTCATGAGTGCAAGAAAGTGGAACATTCTGCAATGGCCAAGTCAATCACCAGATCTTAACCTAATTGAGCATGCATTTCACTTGCTCAAATCCAGACTTAAGACGGAAAGACCCACAAACAAGCAAGACCTGAAGGCTGCGGCTGTAAAGGCCTGGCAAAGCATTAAGAAGGAGGAAACCCAGCGTTTGGTGATGTCCATGGGTTCCAGACTTAAGGCAGTGATTGCCTCCAAAGGATTCGCAACAAAATATTGAAAATAAAAATATTTTGTTTGGGTTATGTTTATTTGTCCAATTACTTTTGACCTCCTAAAATGTGGAGTGTTTGTAAAGAAATGTGTACAATTCCTACATTTTCTATCAGATATTTTTGTTCAACCCTTCAAATTAAACGTTACAATCTGCACTTGAATTCTGTTGTAGAGGTTTCATTTCAAATACAATGTGGTGGCATACAGAGCCCAACTCGCGAAAATTGTGTCACTGTCCAAATATTTCTGGCCCTAACTGTATATGTTAAACAATGCAACAATCTGGTATGGTACCTTTACACGCCGCTACAACAGGATGGATACAACCCGCTACTTCACGTGCACGAGCACGCTCAAACGGTTACAAACGGTAAATGCACCTCCTTTACACGCCGCCACAAGGTGCGCTACGCTACGCTACATCTGTAACTAGCTACATCGCCGGGTGTCTCAAGTAGCCATCTGTAGCTCATCTTAGCTCATTTACACACCGCTACAACCAGCTACTATGGGCGTACCTGGTGCAGCAGGGACAGCACATAGGCGTGCTACAATTGTGGATTACGAGACGTCCGTACGCTGATAGGACAAAGCAATAATACCATGATTGGGCAGGCATCGCAGGAGGCTGATTAATACTTGACGCTCGAGCAATTGTGTAGTGTGACTCGTCAGCTCCTTAAATATGCCGCCCTGTGCGGCGACAACCAATCGCAACGCCGGAGCTTCCTCCAATGATCGCTGAAGGGGGCGCGGAAACCCGGAGCCTGTGTCCCGCCCCAGCTACATAGCATGGTGTAGAAACAACCCTTCTGTTCCTTCTTTACACGCCGATACAGCTCGCTACAATCGGCTTTGTAGCCATCTGTTTTCGAGCAGTGCTCGGAAACAGATTTATCTGTTGCCGGCTGTCACGTCCCGTCTTCACACGCCGCTACTACGGGCTATATTGGCGCTACAAGCTACATTTGTAGCCTGTAGCGGGTTGTATCCATCCTGTTGTAGCGGCGTGTAAAGGTACCTGTAGGGCTTCATTCTCATGGGATGATGCTGAAATCGACTGTATTTCTTTACAGAAAACCTGCAGATTATCACACACATTTCACCCTTTATCTGCAGTATAAAAATGTAAAATCCTCAGAGTATAAATGAGACTTTGGGAGGTGATGTGCCGCCGGCACTTGATGTGTTCTACACACAGTACTATCCTATCCCTGATAATCTTGTGCACCCTAGATTGATTGTCATCCTGTAAATGTCCTTGTAGACAGCTGATCTGTGGGCGTTTAAAGGCCAGGATTGAGCAGTATAAACGGGATCTACACCTCTATAATGTTATCTGTATCCACTTTATGTAATAATTCTAGATCTAATCACTTTGAATCTGGCGATTTGTTTCTTCCAGATGGAGGCCTGTACACCGCTTCTCGCTATGGGTTCCACAGTTTGCCAGATATAAGAAGAAATATTGGTCCACATGCTATAAAAACTGAGGTGTCCCCCCTGCACTGGCTGATGGGTAAGTAAGATATATTATATTTTTGGGAGATAAAAGCACTTGAGTATTGGCAGCATTGAAGTCTATATGTATTTAGGATATGTCTGAATCAGTGGTTGCTTTGTTGGATGCTGATTTATCTATGGTGGCACCCGCCTTAGAATCCGCTTTGAGTTAAGGCTATACAGCTACATAGTCATCTGTGATTTATGGTAGGAGTTGTATCATTTCCTGTATATAGTGTAAACTAAGATCATTGCTGTGCTTTATATGGCAACAGTGGAGCCTTCAGTAGCCCTCAGTTGCCACCATAACCAATCCATGCCCAACAAACACGTTGCATATTGCTGATGGAAGCCAGTGAAATCAATTGCAAGATTTCTAATTTTTGTTGTAAAATGTAAAAAAAAGTAAAAAAAAAAAAAAATGCAATTAACACAACAATATGAATGAACTAAAAGGTCATTTTCTAATGATATTCGCTTTAAAAGGTATAGTCACAAAAATTAGACAGTATTTCTAACCATAAAGTAGATGGTTGCCTTCTGGCCTATTTGGAAACTGTCTCCTCGCGGTACAGTACCTGTGTCAACCATCCATTTATGTGTTTACTGTCCTTTAAGATACCGTCACATACCACCATATCGCCGGTGAGATGGCTGGCAATTCCCAAATTCGTTGATGTGGAAACCACATCGCATGTGCGTAGTGGTGTGTGACTGGGCGATTCTACGGCGAGAAATGGCTTGTGGAGTGTCGCCTGATTGCCCTGTACTGCAGTAAAATCAGGCGATATCCACCATGCGATTTCAGCGGATCGTGCCGTGTGACAGGGCGATAGCGTCGTACACAGCGATCCCGAAATCAATCCCGTAGGTGTGATTGGATGGTGTTTTTTTGCACCACATCTGTGGCTATTGGTGGGTTATACTGCGTTCCGATTGGCTGGCTGTGTCAGAGACGCCTTACTTGATGACCCGTGCATTCACGCAAGGCTGACCAATGGGCACGCAGTTCCGTCCACCAATCACAGTGATAGGGGCGTGGTGAAACACACTCTATCACGCCCCTATCGAAACACTATGGCCACATCGCTGCTACAATTATGGCGTGTGACGCAGCGATGTGTGAAGGGAAGATCGCTTCCAGTCTCCTGCAGGCGATTTCCGGGACGCAGGATCGCCGAAGATCGCATGCTAGATAGCTACGTGTGACAGCTCCACAGCGGTCTGAAAAAAGTGCCCGAAACTTGCGCGCTCACGTCAAATCGCTGGCGATATGGAAGCCATGTGGCGGCGTGTGATGGTACCTTTACATTTTTGTATCTTTTTTGTGGGTTTGGTCTTGTCAGACTTGGATTTTGCCTCCAGAATATTCGGTATTTTCAGCTCCTACACAATCTTGTCTAAGGCAGCAAACACCTGACCTTCGTTCATACCCTGATTTGTCTCAGGAGTCTTTGAAAATGCTTTTTTTGTCGTCTGTTTCAACATTACAGTTTGTGTTCGAGTGACATTTTGGTGAAGAGCTGTAAATAATAGATGACAGAGCATATGAAACGGCTCCTGCTCGTCCTCTGACGTTCTCGGTTATGACATTTGGTAAACATGGGATTCTGGGTCAGTGTGATATTTGACAAGATGGCAGAAGATTGTTATTGGCCTTCGCAGAGCTCTCTTCATTCCGAGCTCTCGTTTCGTTATCGGCTGTGACAAGGATGTCGCCTCTGGGCTGGATTATTTCATTGTCACATTTTCCTGCCTATTAGAATCAGGCCTGGACTTTAATTACTGGACTAATTCTGGATAAACTTCATTTATTCGTGAAAGAAAAATTCTGGTAACCTCAACTCTGGACATCGTTAATATAGTAGTGGCAGCCTTCTTTAATTGTATCCGTCCACCATGAGGTTACGGCTCATCTCCACACTGAATAAAACGATAGTGTGATTGAATTCCAACCTCCCAATCCTTGGGTCCTTGCTATATCTTGAAGGAGAAATAGTCAGAAAGTCTCCATACAGATTAAATAGACAAGCCACATCGGTGGGTTTAGCCAACTTCATGTAATGTGCATTGGGGTATGTTGGCATAGTCCAGTGGAGAATCCACAGCCATATGGTGCACAAATGTCACGGATTTATAGCAGATTCCACCCTGTTTTGCAAAAGGTGAAATTTGTTGCTATGATCAACAGCATAAATTGCCATTTTTATTATTTTGATTGCACAGCACTTTACAGATATCGTCACTGTCCCTATTGGGGCTCACAATTACACAATCCCTTATCTGTATGTGTATGTGTTTGGATTGTGGGAGGTAACTGGAAAAACCTGAGGAAATCCACAAAATTACGGGGAGAACATACAAACTCCTTGCACATGTCGTCCTTGGTGAGATTTAGACCGAGGACACCATGTGATGGTCAATTTCCGTAGGGAAATTCTCCATGGTTTGTAGATTAAGGTTCATAAAATCTTATCCACCATGGTGCTATGGGAATTCCCCATGGATCTGGACTCATAGTCCACTGGGTATATGACCTATGTGGATATACCCTAATGCAAGGGTGGGCAACTCCAGGCCTCGAGGGCCGCACACAGTGCAGGTTTTCTGGATATCCTTAGCATTTGACAGTTAGTAATTTAATCTCCCGCACAGGTGAGACTGTCAAATTCTAAGGATATCCTGTAAACCTGGATACTGTGCGGCCCTCAAGGCCTGGAGTTGCCCCCCCCTTCCTCGCCCTAAAGGTACCGTCACACGGGGAGATATCGCCGGCGATGTTGCCGGCAACTGAGGGGCGTGGCCAAGTTGCGGCGACATCGCCGGAGAGTTGCCTCGTGTGACAGGGCGATAATCAGGAGACAAATCGCCTGAGCAACATCGCCAGGTTTCCCAACATTGTTGGGAAACCTGGCGATGTTGCTGAGGCGATCATGCCTGATCGCCCTATGTAACGCGGCAACCTGCAATGTTGCGGGCGATTCCGCCTATCTACAACATTGCGGGTTACCGCTCGCTGGGTTGCTGGGCAACCCAGCGAGCGATAGCCGCGGCAACTAGCCGGCAATATCGCCGGGAAGTTGCTCCGTGTGACATCTCCCTGGCGATGTTGCCAGGGATGCGCGCTCCCGCGATCGTCGGCAACATCGCCGGCGATATCTCCCTGTGTGACGGTACCTTAAAGGAACTTTCTCAGCAAATATATTGACTGTATATTATCAGGATCACTATCTGATCGGTGGAGCCCATCTTTTTGGGCCCTAGTGGTGAACAGAGTGGCAGCGGTGGTAGGCAATTACAGTACCATGTGACGTGTTTGCGCCAACGTCTTTTCCTATTTGTCTGGAGGTTGCCTGGTGCTCCTGTGACTATAATCAAGCAATAATGTGGCTTCCAGAAAAAGCAGAGTGGAGCCAACTGGAGCATTACATGACCTTTTCTTAGTCTGCCTGTCTACTGACAATAAACATTTCACCCAGCATCCAACCCATCAGATGTTGACTGCATATCTTCGCTTTCTGCCATCTACATACTGAGAAAACAGGCAAATCTGTGTAACTATTGATTTTAATGTGTGACTGCAGGCAGCCCAGATTTTGTCTTTTATTGTTATATTTAAACAGAGGATTTGGTCCTGTGCGTCAGCAGCCGAGCTCCCACTGCTATGCATGTATTAAAGCAATGCATCAGCCATGATTTTAAAAATGATTTTTAGACCTATTTATATGATAAAAATCAGCCTCTTTTCTGGGATGTTTACTAATCTTGTGCCTAGACATGGACAAGCCTGCCAGGTTTGGTGGATGCAGACGGACTTTTTTTTAAAGTCCAGGTTTGCAACCAGACTTGGTCCGAACTTGAACCCGAACCCAGACTTTAAAGGTAAAAAATGGTGTCCAGGGGGCTATAAAAACAAAACAAAACTGTGTTTACACAGCAGGGTTAGGGTGGGTTCACACGTTGCGTATTTTTACACGAGTGCTCTTGCTGTTTTTGTAGCCAAAACCAGGAGTGGCTGATTAAAACCAGGAGTGGCTAATTAAATACAGAAGTGGAGCACTTGTCTCTATTAGACTTTTCCTCTGATTATTCCACTCCTGGTTTTGGTTACAAAAACTGCAACAGCACTCGCGTAAAAATACGCAGCAAATACACAGTGTGTGAACGCACTCTTATACCTATCGAGTACTGTGCATTCATACGTCTGGGCCGCTCATTAACGGCCTGATTATTTACTGCTCTGGCTCCAGCAGCCAATCACAGATGTCCACTCTCAGTGATTGGCTGTTGTGCCCCTCACCCATTGTCCACTGTGCTGACATTTGTGACTGATTGCCTTTGGCAACAAACCTGCTGTCATAGGGGTGAAAAAAAAAACAATTAAAAAAAATTTACATAGAGCTTTGCCATATTTTTGATTCTCAGTGCAGATAAAGTGGACAGCTATGGGCTGCCATCCCATGCTGCCTGGCTTTACCTCCTACCATATTGCGGTGCTGCCATGTCAAATAAAGGATTTTTCTCTGAGTATGTGTTTTTTAACTGTTTACTCACAGGATTGATAATGTGTGGTCTCATAGAAGCTTGAACATTATCAATCTGGGCTTAATGATAGCTGTCAATCATCAGCTGTCATTAACCCCTTTTAGCACCTCAATGCCACCGCAGCAGGGCATTGGCAACAGCTGGGTAAAGCACCAGGAATTGGCGATTCTAATTAATGCCACCAATATCTGGGGTGGCTGTGGGCTGCTATTCTTTAGCATGGGCTGCCAATAACTATGGGCCTCACCACTCTGAGAATACCAGTCCCCAGCTGCCTGGTTTTAGCTTGGCTGGCAATCAAATTATTTAAATTATTAAAAAAAAAAAGGGCATCCCTGTATTTTTGATTGCCAGCCAAGGTAAAGCCAGGCAGTGGGGTTGGCAGCCCATAGCTGTCCGCTTTTTGTTCTGAGAATCAAAAATACGGTGAAGCCCTACGTAATTTATTCAAAATTATTTTTTAACCCCTTTGACAGCAGGTTCGTTGCCAATGGCAACCAATCACAGACGGTGGTACAATGGGTGAGGGGCGCAACAGCCAATCACAGGCACTGTCACAGAGAGTGGAAATCTGTGAATGGTTGTTGGAGCAAGTGCAGTGAATAATCAAGAAGTTAATGAGCTGCCCCGGACATACAAGCACATGCTCGGTAAGTGATGCTACTGTTTAATCACTATTTTGTTCCTTTTATAGCCCCCCAGCTGAACCCGAACAGGAACAAGGACTTCTCAGGGAAGTCAGTGTTCGGGGTCAGTACCTGAACACTAGGTGTTCGGTACGGACCCTGAACTTCACAGTTCAGGTTTTCCCATCTTTAGTCATGCCTTCTATCTATTTATGCAAACTAAAAATAGATATATATTTTGTCATTTTTAGATGCCGAGTTTGTGACTTCTACGTTGGTTCCAGAAAGTTTAACTACTGCCATAGGAG
Source organism: Allobates femoralis (assembly GCA_033576535.1). Classification (NCBI taxonomy): domain Eukaryota; kingdom Metazoa; phylum Chordata; class Amphibia; order Anura; family Aromobatidae; genus Allobates; species Allobates femoralis. The sequence continues at coordinate 74,219,386 of JARQOC010000006.1, read as the reverse complement.
ATGATGATAAAATCTACTACTTCTTCAATGAGAACATCATGGAAGAAACTTCTGAATTTCTAGACAAGACAAAAGTTGCAAGAGTGGCTCGTGTGTGCAAGGTAAGACAAGCGGAAAATGTCTCACCAGTATAACAGTATTATTATATTGCGCAATGAATATTAACTACCGTATATACTCGTGTATAAGCCGACCCGTGTATAAGCCGACCCCCCTACTTTTGCCCCCAAAACCTGGGAAAACCTATTGACTCGTGTATAAGCCGAGGGTGGACCCCAGCACAGGTATACAGTCCCCCCCAGTGGTATATAGCAGCCTCCCCAGTGGTAGTATACAGCAGCCACAGAGGTATATGCAGCCTCCCCAGTGGTAGTATACAGCAGCCTCCCCAGTGGTAGTATACAGTAGTCTCCCCCAGTAGTAGTATACAGCAGTCTCCCCCTGTGGTAGTATACAGCAGTCTCCCCCTGTGGTAGTATACAGCAGTCTCCCCCTGTGGCAGTGTACAGCAGCCTCCCCCTGTGGTAGTATACAGCAGCCTCTCCCTGTGGTAGTATACAGCAGCCACAGAGGTATATACAGCAGCCTCTCCCCTGTGGTAGTATACAGCAGCCCCCCCTGTGGGTATACAGCAGTGCCTCCCCATGTGGTATATACTGCAGCCCCTCCCCTGTGGTAGTATACAGCAGCCCCCCCCCCTGTGGGTATACAGCAGTGCCTCCCCTGTGGTATATACAGCAGCCCCTCCCCTGTGGGTATACAGCAGTCCCCCCCTGTGGTAGTATACAGCAGCCCCCCCCTGTGAGTATACAGCAGCCCCCCCGTGGTAGTATACAGCAGCCCCCCCGTAGTATATACAGCAGCCCCCCCCCCTGTGAGAATACAGCAGCCCCCCCGTGGTAGTATACAGCAGCCCCCCCGTAGTATATACAGCAGCCCCCCCGTGGTAGTATACAGCAGCCCCCCCGTAGTATATACAGCAGCCCCCCCGTGGTAGTATACAGCAGCCCCCCCGTAGTATATACAGCAGCCCCCCCGTGGTAGTATACAGCAGCCCCCTGTGGGTATATAGAGCCCCCCCCGTTGCTGCCGCACACCTGTAAAAAGAAGATCTTTCATACTTATCCTCCTGCTGTCACCGCGCGCATCCTCCGCTCTTCTTGCTTGCACCCGGGCCCCGGCGTCCATCCATATGACCGCGCACAAATAATGACGTCATTATTTGTGCGCGGTCACGTGGATGGACGCCGGGTGCAAGCAAGAAGAGCGGAGGATGCGCGCGGTGACAGCAGGAGGATAAGTATGAAAGATCTTCTTTTTACAGGTGTGCGGCAGCAACGGGGGGGGGAGCTCTATATACCCACAGGAGGGCTGCTGTATACTACCACGGGGGGGCTGCTGTATATACTACGGGGGGGGGGGCTGCTGTATACTACCACGGGGGGGGCTGCTGTATTCTCACAGGGGATGGCTGCTGTATATACTACGGGGGGGCTGCTGTATACTACCACGGGGGGGCTGCTGTATACTCACAGGGGGGGGGCTGCTGTATACTACCACAGGGGGGCGGGAGAGCACTGACAGTGCTATGTAATATGCACGGCTCCCCCTGCCGCTGATGGACAGGGGGATGCAGTGCATATTGCATTGCACTAATGAGCGGCCCCACGTGACCGGCCGCTCACTATACAGCCTCCCCCTGCCTCCTCCTGCCTCCTCCATCCCCCGGACACCGGCCCCACACAGTCAGCCGTCACTGACTCGTGTATAAGCCGAGGGGGCACTTTTCAGCACAATTTCTGTGCTGAAAAACTCGGCTTATACACGAGTATATACGGTATGTCAATTATTGGAGGCAAAGTACTGATCAAATACCACATGTGAAAATAAGAATATCTTCCTTTAATATTTTATTATTCACTTTTGTTTAGCTTTTCTTTAGGTGTCATATCCCAGCGTTTCTTTAATGAATTATTTATCTTTTTGATGAATCTTAAACACAAGGGGATTATGGGAACTATTTCACATCTATATTACAGCTGAGTGTCCTGGTCCAACTGTAGCTTTAAAGGGATTCTAGCATCTTCTGAAAAGGGTAAAATTGCAAAGTGCTTGTGAGAAAAAGCAACTACGCAAATTCTCTTTTATTAAGGCACCACTCCAGCCTTGGTGGGGTTTTTTAGTGCTGGAATTACGCTTTAAATGAAAGCCCCCTGCCCTCAGTCATACTCAACTTCCGGCATCTTCAGCACTTGCTGACACCGCTCCGGTCTCTCAGCACCGCCTCGTGTCCGTACCTTCTCACTGGCCAAACGTCAGAAGTTACGTCACAAAAGCATCCATATGAGAGCCAGAATGAGGCTCTCATAGACTTGTATTGAGTTGTGACCCTGGCGAGCTCTTTGAAAAACTGGAGCTGCTAGTAGGTCACAAATACTCTGTCCAGCGGAGTGCCGCTCGTAAAAGGTGAAGTCGTTGGAAGATGAGTATCAGATAGGGGCAGGGGACTTACATTTAAAGCACCACTACAGTGGTGCAATAAAAGAGACTGCGGGAGTGGTGCTTTAACAATCCTCTCTCTTCTCAAGAACAGAGACAGTTTTAATTCTGTTCCATACTGCTCTTTTCCTTGGTTACAGGCTATCTCTGTAGTCTTATCAGCTGTGGCCAGTTTCAGTAGCAAGGAGCTCAATGCTTGCAAGCTCTTTGCTGTTGAGCTTGTAAGTGCTGCTTTGAAGCTAGTTAGATGACTGGATCCTTACCAGCTTCAGTGCCCCTGTGCTGCTCTGCTGCTGCAGAACGAAAACTACCTCTGATTGCAGCATGGGACAGCATGGAATAAGGGCCAGCGACTCAGCCATGGAGAGGTTAGTAATGTTAATCATCAGAATCTGCCCCCAGCAAGTAGGAGACTGAGAAATAGTGGGCTCCTGAAGATAGATGATGCCACAACCCCTTTAATGACCACAATTACCCCGTATGAAAGAAGGGGGTTAATGTAGGATTTTGTAAATAGAGATGAGATATGGCTATCTGAGATAGGTACAGTAGGACTCTAGGACTTTAGTAAGGGTGGTTGTTAAAGACACTGCACGACTACAGTACTCCCTCCAATGGGGTTGTCAGAAAACAAGCCCATCTCTACCAGTTAGGCTGGCGATACACATTATTGACCATGCCCTTGCATTACTGAGTTTGCCTATTTGTCTAGCGATCTCTTGGTTAGTGATCTCTCTCAATAACCCCAAGCACCTGTTCTGTATATAAATGTGCTCCCAGGAGAGGAGAGGAAAAGCCATTGCCAGATCCCTTCAGCAGTGACGCATGTCTCTGAAAATAAAATAAAATAAAGGGAGTAGTTGAAATTTGACATCAGATGTCATTGAAGAGTTCAGAGGTCCACCATAACACATTAGTCAACCAGTCCCTGCGTGGGTTCATATTACTTAAAGCTAACATTTCTGTTTTCTTTAATGTAAGGTTTTAAAGGATATAGACTCCCCTTCGCAACTAATTATATTTTTTATTAATAGTCGAAATGAACCCCAAGTGTGTATAAAAACAATTCTTTATTAGACAGAAAAGCAAAAATACACCAACATCCGGCTATAGACCAACACAACAAAAAAAAAAATTAAACACTAAATGTTCACATACACATATAACTCCTTACGTGTGTGTGAGGGGGGGGGGGGGGAGATATCAGCTCTCCTGCTGACAGCGACTTGTACCCTAATTTGTTGGGTCCGTCAACAGAGGTATCCTAATAGCTCGGGATAGGCTCTAGATGGGACTACAGTGAACTACATTTAAGTTCCACGGCAAAAACAACAAAAAACTTGGATAGGAGATGGATCCACCTCCTAAGTGGTTATTTAAAAAAAAAAGAATCCCCAATATATAATAGAGAGCATACTGTAGTTATACAGATCAATGTAGTGAAAACTTTAGTGCATTAGCTGCTGATAGGTCTGTCTCGCTTATCTCAGTTTGCTCTCATTATTGGGAGAAGAGACATTTTCTGTTATCATGTAGCTTTAGCCTCGACGGTTTCCACCTTTCGGCAATTTTCCGACTATGGGTTCATCAGGAGTCACCAGGGTGGATATACAGAGACCTTTACTGCAAATCTCGATCTTTCTATATTATTATAATCCATTCATAGCTGGCAACAATTTTGTTTGGTGCTCATTCTACTTATACCTTTGTCCACAACCTCTCCAACGGTTGGATTGTGTGAGCCTTGAAGATCAGTGCTGTGTCTTCTGTACTGTCCCCCTGGCTTTGGGAATGCTTAGAACCATGCCCCTTGTACACAAAGCATGAGTCCACTAGCTCTCAACTCCATGGTAACACTGGGCATATCTGAGTGGTTGCCGCTGACGTACTTCCGGTCTGGGATGGTGTCGTTATGGGAATAACTACTGTCTGCTCTCTATTATATATTGGGGATTCTTTGTTTTTAAATAACCAGTTAGGAGGTGGATGCCCAGCCTATCTCGAGTTTTTTGTTGCCGTGAAACATAAATGGAGGGTCACTGCTAGTCCTCCATCTAGAGGCCTATTCCCCAGAAAGGGTAAGCCTCCGTTGAGCGGGTACACCAACATAACTTAGGGTGAAGCAAAGCTCAGCTGTCAGGCAGGGAGAGCTGAAGTAGCCCCCCCCCATACGGGATAAGGAATTATATGTGTATGTGAACATCTTCTCTGGTGTTTTAATTTTTTGTTTTTTCTCTTGTGTTTGGGTCTATAGATCTGGATGTTGGTGTATTTTTGCATTTCTGTGTAATAACAAATTGTTTTTATACACACTTGGCCATCATTTCGACTATTAATATTTGAGACTTCCCCATACCTTCAATCAATTTATGTTTTGTAATTATATTTTTTACCTCAATGCATGTCTTTGGGCTAAAAAGAAATGTTGCACCTGAATTTCCTTAAAATATTGCACAGTTTGGCTCTTGGCTGCCTGCCGATTTGAGTTGGCTGAGCTTGTTATGAAGGGGCGTTTGTAATCTTCCATCTCTATGTTTTTAACTCCTCTCAGCTTTCATGAGATCTGATTTGTGATCATTAATCAGCTGAGCTTTCATGGGTGACAGATGAGAATTACAAGCTTTCGCTTACCTCAAGCTCACTAACAGATTTTAGTTAACTTATTCTGCATCCATCCTTAGACCGTGAAAAGCAAGGCTGTGGAATGCAAACAGTTTAACATTTTTAATAAAACCAATTGCAAAATGAATTTTTAACTCAAATTGGATAGTTGATAACTTTCCTATTGCTGGAGGGTCCTGACCACTGAGACCCCCATTGATGTGGAACTCTGAAGAGCTCCTTGCAAATGGTGCGGAGGTCAAGCATGAGTCTCTCCACTCTATTCCTTCTTAATGAAAGTGCCGGAGACAGTCAGTCAAGCATGGCGCTTGGTTAACTCTGGTGGTCCCATTCATTATGAATGGAGTATTGGGGTCACAGCAGTCATAACACAGATGGAGGATAATGTTTGAGGTTCCTAGACCGGGAGCTGGTAAATTGTGGGGCATAAAAGGGATGACTACATACTGTCCTAGGGTATATAGATGCCATGAGGGAGAGTAGATTAAATATGTGAAGTGTTATTATATCTGTAATATCTCAGCTTGGTTACATAACAGTTATGGTACATTTACATGCCGCTACCGTAAGGTAGAAACCGGCAGGTGTCGGAGACAATTGTACCTTGTACCTTCAAAACACCTGCGAAGTGGCGGCGTGTAATTCAGGTTGTTCCTTCCTGTCTCTTTGGATACCTGTCTTTCAGCCTGCTGAAAAACAAGCAGGGTATAAACCTATGGTAGCGACGTGTAATCGGGGCACAGGTAAGCTATTTGAGTTCCCTGGGGTGTGCTTGAGCATCATGTATACCACGCCCCATCAGCTATCATTGGTGGGGACTACTGTGTACCCATTGGCTGTCCGTGCACAGGGCGGCATATTTAACGATCTGACCAGTCACACTACACATTTGCCATAGCGTCATGTATTAGCCAGCCTCCCTGCGCTGGCTGGCCAATCATGATGTTATTGCATTGTCCAATCACCGTACGAGCGTCGCGTAATACACTACTCTGTCACGCCTATGTAGTTATGGCGCACAATATGTACGCCCACATTCCCTTGTGGTAGCGGCGTGTAAATCAGGGAAGGTGCTCCATAGAAGGTAACCTGCGGCACCCGTCGGCACTTCCAGGGACCGAAAATACCTTCTGTGGAGACCTTGTGGCGGCTGTGTAATTGCGGTATCAGGTACTGTTAGCAACCGTTGAAAACGCGCGTGCACGTGCGGTGCCTACCTGTTGCTACTTTCGGTAGCGGCGTGTAAATGTACCATTATAGGTGACCCATATTTTGGAATCAACATAGATTGTTAGCTGTGAAACCAAATCCTATATCTTTTATCAGTAATCATTCCAGACCCACTAGTGAAAAACAGTTATCAGTTCCAATTCAAGTTCCTGGCACTGTCTCGCCTATGAAGTGAATGCTCTCAGAAGATCACTCTATCAAACATTACTCAGCTGCTAACAGAAGACAATAAACGCGTCTCATCCCGCTTGTTCCAAATTATCACAAAATAGCTCATGTTTGCCCAATTTCAAAAACAATCCATAAATGTTGTCTGAAAAGAAATGTGTATAAAGCATGTGTTCCCAGTGATCTCATTCTCGTTTTGTTACACGCCGTCAGATCGAATGCAGACAGATGGTAAATAGCTTTATTTCTTATCAATTTGTGTAACACAAAGCGCAGACATTCAGAACATGAATCTGATCAATCTACGCATCCAAATTCTGTTGTGACTGTCAAACCACCGGTGGGTATTTGGTTACGTCATCTCGTTTGTGTAAGATGTAGAGGCCACCGCTGTACACAATAATGATGAGGAGTGTATGAAATATTGAAGACATGGCATTGTGTATATATATAAAATTGCCTTCAGCCATGGCAATTTCATGGTTAATCGATTTGTGCTAACCGCATAGGTCCACCAGGGTCTTCTCTGCCGTTATCTTGATTTATCAAGCCATGGGTTGCTGGTCTTCCTCTTCGCTTTATTCCTTCTATTCTTCTTACCATGATGGTCTTTTCCAGTGAATGCTCTCTTCATTGATGTGTCTAACGTAGGCAAGTTGTAGCTTGGTGATCCTTGCTTCAGTGACATGACTGGTCCTTATTTGTTTGTTCTTCTTGCCATCCACGGTATTGAAAACATCCTTCTCCAGCTCCACATTTCAGAAGACGTTGATTCTTCTTATGTCTTGATCATCCATGTTTCACATCCTTGTTACTACAGAAAAAACAGACTGTACAAGGCAGGTCTTCAACGCTAGTGAAATGTTTCTGATACCTTGTAATATTTAGGTGTGTGCTGTTCCCTACATTCTGGATTCTGATTTGCCGGAGGGTGGTGCACTCATGAATTATTGACAGCTGGTAACAGTGGTCTGGTTTTGCATTTAGCCCGACTTTGGCTGCTTTGCCTCTGGAGCATCAGAGGAGGGCAGGAGTCCCTGATGCTGGTGGGATCCAGTGTTAAAGGCGGGCAGCACTTACAAGCTGTTTGAAAGTGCTTGTAAATGTAGTGCTCCTTGACTAGGCATCTGACAACCACTGTTAGACCGCAGAGAAGTCAGTAACTTAGGGAAGAGCAAAGATCACTAAAAGGTAACACTGAAGGGAAAAGTTGCTTGTTTTTACAAACACTTTGCAATTTTAACCTTTCTAGACAACCCTTTTATAGTATTTTTTTGTTCAGACTTTATTTTAGAGGGATTCTGATTGCACCTTTACATTGCTCTTTATAGGGGTGTTATGAAGTAGTGACAGACGCTGGTTTCGTCCATACAAAAAACGGCAACACTCATTTAGGGAGTTACCAAAATTAGAAAATGTATTTATGACTCCATACACTTATAATGACAGCAACATTTCCATCTGAATGGTTTTTTTTTAGGTTGAGTGTCTGTGTATGAGGGACTGGGGAGCAGAGAGGCTCGGATAGGGGAACTTCCATGCTCTCAATAATAAAACTGTACAACTTGCAACTTTTTGTTTATTTGGTTGTTATCTGTGCCCCGGATACTGATCTACATATTAGTATTGGTCTTGGGTGTAACATAGTAGCTCCTAGTTCTGCTTTCCACTCTGGATATTGTGTGCAGCCATGGCAGAATTTTAGGAATACGGCCCAAAAAAAATATTTGAACTTTCTTGCATCCGATTTTCTTTTTTTTTTTTTTTTTTTATCTGTGACTTGAATTATTGATGATGGTGTAATGACACATTTGCTGTCAGCAAGTCTGTGAATATAAATACGTACTCCCCTTTTTATATAAACATATATTATACATCTAAAGCTTACCTGTCCTTTTACATAATATCTGTACAAAAGCAGAATATTTTAATTACATTTGTTTTTATGGCACATACGGGTCTAAAATGTCCTGGAACTCTCCTGGTTCTCATGCTTATAAATGGTCCCAAGAGAAATTCCGGTAGGGTACCAAAAGTATTTCAAATTCTTAATTCGGTTGTTGCTCTGTGTATTGGTAACCTAGGGAGGTTACATCAAGTGGGGAGGGGATGGAGGAGGCTTGAAACGACGGCAACATTTTGCAGGAGCTCCGCTTCTACGGGTCTGTTGCCCAGGTCTGGCATACCCTACCATACGGTGTCTGTTCCTCTGGAACGAGCTGCAGGCCAGATGCATACAAGCATCATCGAAGTCTCTATTTACGTAATCTAACAAAGACCTGTGTAAGGCCCCTTCAGACTAGTGCTTTTGTCCGGATCCGGCAGATCCGGACCAAAAATGCATCTGCCGAGGGTCCCGCCTAACAGCTGCACTTGCAGTCAGTAGCTTTTTTTTCGTGGCCACCCTGCCGCAGCTGCCGGAACCGCACTTGCCGCACACTTACCGCAAGCCCCATAGACAATGCATGGGGCTTGCCACAAGTGTTGCCGTTAGGTGGCAGATGCGGTAAATCTGCCCATTTTGGTGAAAACGCCAATGTGAAAGGGCCCTAAGGTGAGCAAAACGGATTATTTCCTAATTCAATTGAACCTAAACATCTACACAGAGATCACTCTGTCCTCTATCTCCCATTACCTAGAGCTTAACCTTTGAAGGGCCTACTATCCACACATGCTCTATAACTGGTCATCCATGTTTTGCCTGTTGGGGGTTCTTCTATACATACATTCTGCCAGCACTATAGGTCCTGAAACTCCCCTCTCGTGTTCCCACTATATTTTTCCAATGGCTTATCTACCCTAAACTGAAAGCCCACCTCTCTGTTATGCCTCTTTTGTAGCTTGATGGACTGGAGCGCCAGAATTGACCAAGTTCCCGAGTACAATTACTTTCTATACAGTTGCTCAGCAGCTGACATGAATCTCTCATGTGATGCAGTTCATCTCCAACTGACTGCAGGATTTTTTATTTTTTTTTAAAGGGGCTGAGTCCACTTTCTGCTAACCAATCTGTATTGTCTTTTTTTGTTGTCATTCTACTTCTGTCTCATATAGCATGCTTCCAAACTGCAGTTTTTTACTGACAGGTCCAGTCAGATTTGTGTGCCAAAACAGAGTGTCTCAAAACTTCAGAACATGTGTCACTTTCAATTTATAGTTTTTCCACTGCAAAGTTCCTTCTGTTCTCTCCGGTTTGGCAGCAAAATCTGATGGACATGATCAGTGAAAAACTGCAGTGTGAAGCAGCTAATCTATCATTTGGTATTTACGAGAAAGGCACGTGAGTGTTTGGCTGCAGGATCAGTCTATCTGTTTGATGTATTCAAACCAAGGGTCTACATGGGACTTGTAGAAATAAAGATAGGAAATATTAAGCTACTGTTCCACAATCAAACCTTTTTCACATTAACTGATGGATAAGTAAGTTGCTGAGGCTGGTACAAGAACTGGGCTGCAGAGTCGGTCGCTCCATTCAAAGTCAATGGGAACCATTGTTACATCACCTTTCTTTCAGTCGGAATTGTCATAAACAATAATTAATAAATCACCACAAACCTTATTGTAAATGCCAATGCAGGGCAGATCACAATTACATATTTGCAGATTGTCAACATTTTTAAAATTAATTGCAAAATTCCTATAATAAGTTTTTACTCAAAGTGTTCGATATGGGTGATATGGCTGGGATTAACAATGCCCATAGATAATGCAGAGGGTATAAAGGATTTGTATGATTGCAGCTATGCAAATAGCTAACTTGGAGGCATTTCACAACTTTATTGTGTTTTGTGATCCCGTTTCCAGATAACGCCTTGTTTACCAGGTCAGGAATGTAGGTGTTTGCAGTTGTTGAGTCACTGGATTGGCCTCCATTGCTCCCTATCTGGCTGGATAGAGCTCTGGAGAAGGGCACAGGACTTTCCCAGATAACATGTTGCAAGTTTGAACACAATCCTGGCGTAGCTCCATAAACTACTTCTAATTCTTTTAGGGTATATGCACGCGACATCGTCTAAACTCAGGTGAACCTGATGGGGTTTTTTTTTACTGAAGCAACTTTTATGTTTTTTTGTTTTTCAGTCATTGAATGCATTTGGGACATTAGAATCCTTTTTCCTTGTGAATTGTCAGCCTCATCAAACAGTGGCATTTAATGCCATTCATTTCTTTATATGCAATTTAAATGATTGTGATCAATTATACAAGTGGATCTAAGAAGTTTTGTAATGTTTTAATGTTGAAATTTGCTTCTTTCTCCACTGTTGAGCCTCTTCTCAACCCCCTAATGTAAAATAATCCTAGCAAGTGTAAACAGGTGCAAAACTGAACATGAATTGTACTCTAATAAATAAACAGCTGCACTCTGAAACGCTAAGGTATGCAAACATTGAATATAGGAATTTAGACAATCATTACTGCCAAGGAAATACATTGAAAAATTGAGACACTTAGTGTTTTTCTCAAGTAAACCTGGCCTTTTTTGCAATAACTGGACAAAAAAATTCAGAAATACTCACCGACAATAGCCAAGGTCCAATATCCATTGCACTTAGCAGGACGCTAAGGGACACAAGGGACAGACACCCCCCAGAGGGCTCAGCCGCATCCTGCAAGTTATTGCCTATAAATACCACCAATCACTCTTTCCCCCATGGCTTGGCTGGTCGCAGGTGACGTCACCGCCCCCATGGCTTTGGCTGGTTGCAGGAGATTGTGCATCGGTATCAGACACCTGTGTTGCCTCAGTGGGGCTTGCAGTGTCCTGCTAAGTACAATGGATATTAGACCTTGGCTATTTCGGTCAGTTTTATGTGAGCCCGCAACCAATATCAAAGAGCATCTCTGTACCGAGTCCCTATCTAATACCGCTTACCGGGTTAAATAACCTACAGTTTCTGAGTGGATGGGATGCTGCTAATGCAAAATGTGAAGTAGCTTAAACTGGTGTGAAGGAGGGGTGCTCATTCAGGAAAGGACATGACCCCATAATCTAAAATGAAAAAACTGACAGCACTTCCAAACAAGTGTAAACAGGTGCAAAACTGAACATGAATTTTCTATTATCATTCTCTATTAGCAGGTTCCTATTCACCCATAAACTGTAGGTAATTTAACCCAGATAAAGGTATTACATAGGACCCAACAAAGAGATGCGCCTTGACGTTGGCTGCTGGTTCACATTAAAACTGACCTTGTATATATGCTAAGTGTCTTAATTTTTCAGTGTCTTTCTTCTTCACTCCTTTCCCGCTTTTTGAAATCACCAACCAATTTGAAAAACAAGTAAAATGAATCTAGGTCAAAACAAGACATCTCAATGAGGTTATCCGATCACAGCTCTTATTAAAGTCTATGGAGATGGAAGAGGAGTTGGAGAGAGAACAAAGTGAGAGAATAGGCAGAGAAGTGTGTATATCTTGCTGCAGCTTCTACTAAGTAATTTATTTCACACTAGTGCAGGATTCAGATCTACACTGCTCGATACTGCTATATAATAACTTTATGTTGCTGTGTACTGTCCTTCAATCAGCAGCAATGGATGGGCACTGCCTCATATTTGGTATGTGGTCCTGCAAGTGTGTAGAAAACTCATGTACCATATATACAGCTGTTTACACCACAAAGCACAGACGGAAACCAGCAAAAATATATCAAACTATTATAGGACAGATAGAGAAAAAACACAATAAAATTGATTGAAATAAAGGTCACTGAGGTCTAGATGTCACTGTCCATGTGCACCTGTATACCTGGCAGTATATATTGTGCATTGCTGGTTTTATTTAAATAATCCCATTGAGTGTTACATTACATGTCACTTGCCAGAAATATTTATATATATTTTTACCTTTTGTAAATACTGCCCTTCTCCTGAGTCAGAATTTCTTCCTTTTCTTTGTTCTTGCACCTTTCCATCTCTGAGATATGGCACCACTGTCCTTGAATAAAAATCAAGTCTGGAGCGTGGTCCACATGAAAATCAAGAGCGAGTTAGGACCACGCCCATTTGGCTAATAAGACTAGAAGGGCCATATCTCAGGAAGAGAGAGGCGCAGGAACAAGTAAATTAAGCAAAATCACAACCCCGAGAACCAGCGGGTTTACACCAGGTGAAAAAAAGAACACTTTTTTGCAAGTTCCAGGTCCTCATTAAGATTTGGTTCGTCTCCTGCTTGCATGGTATATGGTATAGAACATTCATGTAGTTTCTTTCCAATTTCAGAGTGATATAGGAGGCAAGAAGATTCTACAGAAGAAATGGACGTCATTCCTGAAAGCGAGATTATTCTGTTCTAGTCCGTACTATGAAACTGTAAAGAGTGTCTACACCTTGGATGTGGGGAACTGGGATGAAACCATCTTCTATGCGGCCTTTATTTTTCAATGGTATGTATCCTACCTCAGTTATTTTATAACTGCACTAGATCCATAAGAAGTCAACAAGCTATCTATCTATCTATCATCTATCTATCTACTATCTATCTATCTATCTATCTATCATCTATCTATCTAATTGTATCGTCCATCTACATCTATCTATCACTATCTATCTAACCTAATCATTCTATTATCTATTCTTCCTATCTATCTATCCTACCATATGCTATCTATCATCTATCTATCTACTATCTATCTAATCTATCTATTATTCTATTTATCTATTCTATCTACTATCTATCTATCGCTCTATCACTAATAACAAGAAGTGCTCCCCCATATGAATGGAGTCATGATGCACATACATCACCAACCCTTTATTTCTTTAGACCTTAGCTAGCAATCACGTTTGAACACCTTAAAGACGATCTGGCACAAGGTCAAAAGTTGCCATTTTTTTCTATTTATTTACCTATTCCCCTGAGTAATCCACTTTTTTCTTTATTTAAATCTAATATATGTTTCCAGAATGATGGGCTTATTTATTTAGTATTCCCAGTTTGTTATTTTTTATAGTCTTTATGAAGGGGGTGTGGTTCAGAAGGTAATTATGCAGATCAGCCTAGCAACACGCCCCCAAAGAACTGAGAGCCTCCCCTCTTGATAAAAATATAGCAATTTACATTTAATAAAAAGGTTTATATCTCTGGAACCGAATAGCAATGTTAAAAAAGAAAAAAAAAAGTAGAATACTCAGGGGAGAAACAGGAATAAGAATGTGAAAAATATGGCAACTTGTTAATGGGTCCTCTAAGATGTGAATGGCCCTGAAGATGTGATGTCCACCAGGATGTGTGTGCTGGTCCTAGACCAATGGATAGACGAGTGCACAATACTTGACAAAATATTTTCTCAGTACCTCTAACTCTAAATGCCTGCCATATATACCTTCCCTTCTGTTGGTTCAGTCAGTTATTAAAATAACACCATTCATTATGATAAATCATTAAAGGGAAACTGTCAGCAAAAAAATAGTTTGTTTTTCACCCGCACCCATATTGTAATCTGCAGGTGAGTAACGTTTTAAATATACAGTACATAGCTTCCTCATTTTAAGTGCGGGCTACAGGGAGAAAATGAAGTTACATTCTCCATGCAGCCGATAGCTTTCAGTGTTCTGGGTGGCACTGGGGCTGTGATCGGACAGAGCTCACCACACCGTTAATGTACTTTAAATACACCCATCACACCTTGACTGACAGCCTTCTCTGCAGCGTGTGTGTGGAACAGTTTGTCACTCACAGAGCAAGGTATTTATCTGCAGATTACCACTACGGCTGAAGTAGTAGGTATAGATAGTAGTAGATAGATAGATATAGATAGATAGATTTATAAGTAAAAAATAGGGAAAAAAAGATTTTAAACAAAAAATGTGGTAAAAGGGGGAGATGGCATTGTGGGACTGGGCAGTGTCGGTAAAGTATAGTATAAAAGCGAAGGTGAATAAAAGAACCAGGGGAGGGGGCTTATATTTAAAGCACCACTCTAGTGCGGAAGAAAAAAACACTGGAGTGCTGCTGTAAGATCTCATAGGTGCCATTCATATCAAGGGAGAATTGTAACTCCCAGCATGACAAAGGATCTGCAGGACATGCTGAGAGTTATAGTTCTCCCTTGATATGAATTACACCTATGAGATCTTAAAGCAGCACTCCAGTGTTTTTTCTTCAGCACTAAAGTGGTGCTTTATATGTAAGCCTCCTGCCCTGGTTCTACATATAAAACACCACTCTAGTGCTAAAGAGAAAACACTGGAGTGCTGCTTTAAGATCTCATAGGTGCAATTCATATCAAGGGAGAACTATAACTCCCAGCATGTCCTGCAGATCCTTTGGAATGCTGGGGGTTATAGTTCACCACAGGAGTGGTAGAGCACTTGTACTCTACAGTACTTTATTAAGAATTACAATTCATTCTGGGCTTTTACACTTACAGTAACTGTCATCTTGTAGCCGATCTATAGCAATTCTGTCCTATAGAACAGGACCTGGGATGAAGAAATGAAGAGGACGGGCTGGATCATCACATGTAATGAGGAGGGAATGCTGTCATGTGATGATCCAGCCCGTCCTCTTCATTACCTCATCCCAGGTCCTGTTCTATGGGACAGAATTGCTATAGATCGTCTGCAAGATGATAGTGACAGCAGCAGTTAATGTGAGCACTCAGCGCTGTGCTCCTGAGGTATGCTGTCACCTCTTCAGCGCTCCCAGCTCTGCCTGCTCTCCCCAGCACAGTGGACTCCCAATCTCCCCAGCACTGCTGGATCCGGCGCTGGGGAAACCATGTGGTTCCTCCAAGAGGAGGAATAGTCATTAGCTGCTCCCCGTTCACTGCTCTGTGCTGATAGGTGGGCGGGGATGTGGCTAATGTATATTCCTCCACTCTAAGTATCGGCACCACGTGGATTCCCAGCTCTGGATCCAGCAGCGGGGACATTCTCCTGCCTCCACCATGATCCCACTCCCTGGCTGCCCCCTCCCCACAGTCAGCCAATGTACATCTGGACCATAAGACGCACTCTCCACTTTCCTTCAGAATATGGAGGGGAAAAAAGTGTGTCTTATGGTCCGAAAAATAGAGGGGTGTGCTTGTGTGTATATATAAATGTATATTTATATATTAGGGATTTGCTCTGGTAGGCAGTGGCAGAGGCACAGTAATGAGGCAATACACAGGCTTAACGTACAACCTTCAGGTCGCAAAAAGGAAAAAAAACACCATAAATGTACTCCAACTTGGAGAACCACCAGTCTCACACTCACCCCTGCATGGGACGGGCTTAAGTAAGTGGCTGCCTGATCACCACTATCGATGTGATCAAATGCTGGCCACAGGTGACCACCAGGTGCCTTTCCCAGGATTGCTTTGAGTCTTATCACAGTTCTTTGCAGCATGTATATCCAGTCACAATATCCTTGCAGGCTTACTCTAGCCTAGCCCCTCACACACTGAGATCCCCCTACTAAGGGTATGTGCACACGGTGGGCGGGTTTGTGTCGGCGGCGGCTGGGCGGACCCGACAGGAAGCTCCGGAGCCGTCCACCGGCTTCCTGTCGGGTATGTGCGGCGGGAGACAGGCGGGTGACGGGCGGGTTAGCGCCGGCGGTTCTGCAGCGGCTGGAAGCAGTACATGATTCTGCTTGCAGCCGCTGCAGAACCGGCCGGATTATAGAACAAGCCCATTCTTTGCTAACCCGCTGGGAGCCCAGCGGGTTAGCAACGGATGAGCATGTGTAAACCGCCGCTGTGTGCACAGCGGGTGTCGGTTTACATAGGTTTCTATGTTAATCCAAACGCCGGTTTGGATTAACATAAATTTACATGAAATTTATGTAAACCGACCGGCGGTTTACACTGCTAATCCGACCCTAACCCGGCCAGTGCGCACATACTGGCTTATGCAGGCTTGATTACTGTAGCTGTGCATGTCAGGTGTTGACCTGAAAACCCGGAGATTTAGGGAAAATCCAGGCCACATATTATCATGCTGGAAGAAATATACCTTCCATCCAGCACTACACCTTTCACACAGGCATTTGCACTATGCACTTCCGCCAAACCTATCTACTAACACAAATCAAAAGGCAAGACCCACACCTAGCGGAGGGTAGGAGACTGCAGATGGTGACTGATCGTCCGGTGCACTAATATGCCCCAGATATAAAGCTGCTTCAGACTAGTGGTGGGATTTATGTCATCACTGATTACTGAAGTGACATGTTAAAGCATTTAGTCAACAATTTGCGGAGATGGTTAAATGCCTGCGGTCCTAAACATTCTTCTAATCAGTGGAACATAAGCGATTCCTGACTATGAAGATTATTTTCTGCATGCTGTCTTCCTCTCTGTGTGAATCTCTGTGCTCGGCTTCTAGTTTTAAATAATCCAGATGTGAGACCTGTCATACAGAGAATACTTTCTGGGATAGAAGAAAGAAATGTTCATCTAAGTAAACAGTGTGTATTATACTGATCAGACTCTCTGGAGAATCACAGCATTGGTTTCTTTCCTTGTGGAGAACATGTTTGCACAATTTTTGCTCTTTGAACTCCTGAGACTTTGTTTTCTAGTTTCTTAAAGGAGTATTCCCGTCAACAAGTACGGTCAACTCAGAGATTAGGACATTCTGGCGATTGGTTTGGGTCCCACTACTGCGAACTTACTGATCGCCACAGTGTCCTTCGTTCAGCGCTCTATTTGGTTATCTTCATCAATACCATGGTAAGGACCAAGTGTGACCTCCAGCTCCATACAGCTGATGGTCGGCTCATAAGTCACCTGTTCTGTATCCATTGTATAGGGGATCATTTTTGTAAACCCAAGTTTAAGAGGAACTGTCAACACTTCTAAGGGTGCTTTCACATCTGCGTTTTTCGTAATTCGCGGCAGATGCGGTGAAAAAACCGCGTTTGCCGCATAACGGTTCCACTTGCGGCACGGTTGCGGTTTTTTCCATAGGAAGTATAGGGGACTTGCGGCAGATGCGGCAAGTGCGGTATTGCACTTGCGGCAGGTGCGGCAGAGAAAAAAACCGCAGTAAAGCCGCGGTTTTTTTCTCTGCCGCACCTGCCGCAAGTGCAATACCGCACTTGCCGCATCTGCCGCAAGTCCCCCTATACTTCCTATGGAAAAAACCGCAACCGTGCCGCAAGTGGAACCGTTATGCGGCAAACGCGGCAGATGCGTTTTTTTCACCGCATCTGCCGCGAATTACGAAAAACGCTGATGTGAAAGGGCCCTAAGAATTGTAATTCCTGTGAAATAATAATATTGGAATTCTGGATAATAATCTTTTGTTATTACCCTGTGTTGTTCCTCCTACAAATTTACATTCAAATTAAGAAGTTGATGTTAATAGATAAGAGTGGTTTGTAGATCTTGTGTGGTCTCCATTCTTATCCAGCAGCGCGGACCACAACACACTGCCCTTTTGACTATTGTTCGATACCACTGTACACATGGAAGTGTGGGTCCAGCAGCAGCTGCACAAGGCGCTTCTACTGGTTGTGGGTGTCACAACCACATCAGGTGAGGAGTGTATGATGTGGCCACAGTGACATTTATGATAAAAGATAAGGCCCTATTTGTGCTTGTATTTCATTTATATAGATTGGCTTAAATCCATGCAGATTAGCTTGTGGGTAAGCACCCCTATGTGGGGGACACATGCCTATGTGGGCACTCATCCCTGTGTAAGGGAAACACCCCTTTGTGGGGACACAACCCCTTTGTGGGGACACAATTCCTATGTGGGAAACACACCCCTCTGTGGGGACATACCACTATGTGGGCACACACCCTTATGTGGGGATACACCTCTGCGAGGTCACACCGCTTGGTGGAGGACATGCTTCCATGCGGGACACACACTCCTGTGTGGGTAAACACCCTTATCTGGAGACACACCCTTATGTGGGGACATACCACTATGTGGGAACACACCCATGTGGGGCACACACCCTTATGTGGGGATACACCTCTGTGAGGACACACCCCTTGGTGGAGGACACGCTTCCATGTGGGACACACACTCCTGTGTGGGTAACACCCCGGTCTGGAGAAACACTCTTATGTGGGGACACACCACTATGTGCAACATACCCCTTTGACTTGGGAACAGATGACAACTAAGAATTTCTAGAAAGGACAATAGAAGAATGGTACTATAGCAACAAAAACCTCATAAAGGAGCTGATAATAGTGATTTTTTGCTGTGACCCCTTTATTCTCAGAACCTGTTGCCGAGGATGGGCTTTCACCAATTATAACATTATGGGCTATCAGAGCCATATGACATCAATTTATGAAATGGGAGTTTCCATGTAAGCTTAAAGGAGTATTCTCATCCTAAATAAGTAAAATGGTTAACATTTCAAAGTACTTGTAAGCATAAGCAATTTGCTTATTAAAAATCCTCTCCATACTTAAGAACAATAGGCATTTGTAATGTTCTTGCCTTCTGCTTATTGCCTGGGTTCTGGGTTACTGGCCACCTTTGTAGTCTATCAGAATTGAACATTCTTCTTGATAAGGAACTTAGTGCTTATAATCTCTTTCCGATAGAGCTTGTAAGCGGAGCTCTGAGGCTGTCCGGATCATCCAGCTCTAGAGCTGCTAAGATGCTGCAGAAGTAAAGATGCCTCATACATCAGCATGGGTAGGAGCATGCTATTTGGGCCAGTGGTGCAGCAATAGCGCTGGTCTGAACGATCAATCAGCCCAACACACTCTGCCCCTAACCAGCAGGTAGACTGGAGACAGGGGAGCGACCCGCTGCTGAACAATGAGGAATGATACAAGCCATTTATTAGCCTTGGGACATCGTTGTCTGGAAAATAGTTAAGTGTATTTCAGATTATTGAAAGCATGAGTTCTCATTAGTGATGACATGTGAGGGATAATTAGCGATCATTAGTAACTGACTAGTGGTGTTTTTATCCTGATGGTCCCTTCACCTGGATTGATGCCAGTCTGGCACCTGTTATCTTTAGCGTTGTGACTCAGAAGCCGCCTGGCACTGACTTCCTACAAGACCATCTTTCATGTGGTGACAATGAGGAGTGAGGCGGACTTTTGATTGAGTAGAAGCATTTACTGCTAGCAGATGCCCAAAATGAAGCCAAAAGAAAACTATGTGAAATATAGCCAAGAGTATCGAGGATGACGCCTGAACATACGGGGTTTGTTTGCTAATATCGAGTGAGTTATGAAGTAAATATTTAGGAAGAATAGATTTCTTACCATCCACAAACAGCTTGATTGGCTTCATCCATCTCTCCCAGTTCTGACATCAGATCGCTCACAAGGTATCTTTGTTGGATAACGTATATTTTTTGCTTCCCAACTGATTAGGTACAGAATCTCTCAGACTTCCCCCATCCTCTGGCTCCTTCATGTAACAACACGAGATATATTAATAAATTATGCTTTTTTGCCCCATGTTCTTCATGCGAGCTCCGTGTCATGATAACAACAGCACTCGTATACATTGGTTAAACATATGAGTAATGGTAGCTGTTGGGTCTCCAGTGACCTTAATGTTGTTCAGCAGAGAGAGCTCCGAAGCAAGATTAAAATGCAGCCTGTGTAATTGGGTTAGCACTAGAGAAGTGTAGACCGTGAAGTTTGGTCTGCCAGGGCGGCTTAACTGTTTTGAGAATCCGTTTGAGACCAAGATCGACTGAACTTGACACCATCCCAGAACCTGTTGAGATGCAAATGCATTGTGATCCAAACTCTCTGCAAGAATTCTCGCTCTCCTCTCTCACCTCTCTTCTCCTTTCTCCCTCTCTCTCTGCCTTTATCCTTCTCTGCCTCTCTCCTTCTCCACCTCTCTTCCTTTCTCTCTCTCTCCACTTTCTCTCTCTCCCTTTCCTCTCTCCCTCCCTCTCTCCCCACTCTCTCCCCCCCTCCCCATCTCTCCCCCTCTCTCCCCCTCTCCCCCCTCAGACCACCTCTCCCCCCTCTCTTCCCCCTGTTTCCCCCCTCCCCCTCTCTTCCCCTCTGCCCTCCCTCTCTGTCTCTCCTCCTCTCTCCTGTCTCCTCTCTCCTCCCTTTCTCTCTGCTCCCCTCTGTC
The DNA here is from genome assembly GCA_033576535.1 of Allobates femoralis. NCBI lineage: Eukaryota > Metazoa > Chordata > Amphibia > Anura > Aromobatidae > Allobates > Allobates femoralis. The sequence goes on along the minus strand of JARQOC010000006.1, from coordinate 74,198,850 downwards.
CTCTCTCCTACCTCTCTGTCCCTCTCTGTCCCTCTTTCCCCTCTGTCCCTCTCTCTGTCTCCCCCTCTTTCCCTCTCTGTCTCCCCCTCTTTCCCTCTCTGTCTACCCCTCTGTCCCTCTCTGTCTACCCCTCTGCCCCTCTGTCTACCCCTCTGTCCCTCTCTGTCTACCCCTCTGTCCCTCTCTGTCTACCCCTCTGTCCCTCGCTCTTTCCCCCTCCGTCCCTCGCTCTCTCCCCCTCTGTTCCTCTCTCTATCCCCTTGTCTCCCTTACCTCCCTATTAGTTTTCTGTTCAGCTGAAAGACCTGAACAGAAACCAGACATGCAGAGAGACATCCATGTTCGGGATTCACCACCAGACACGAAGTGTTAAGTACAAACCTCAAACTTTACAGTATGGGTTTTCTCGTCTCTAGTTGGCACACATCATGTTGTAGAAATATACTGTGTATGCTATATCATGTGTATATGATTCTGCACTGTCTGTTGATTGTTCATTGTTAGTCCGGGGTTTCTAGCCTGGTGTGCAGTAAAGCTCAGTAGGGATTATCATGCTGGTCACAATATCTGGCAACAGAGCAGATTTTTACTCTTGGCTCTCAGCTAATGGGAAGGTACCAGCAACAACATGGGACTAGTCATGTCAGGAGTGTCTTTCCAAGGAAAGTGACATATCTGACATGACTAGTCCCATGTTACTGGTTGTGGCATCGAAAATAATTTTACATACAAGACCTCCATGATAAGATCCGACTCGTATCCTCCTAGTGCTGTGTGTCCAGAAGACTTATGACTATGGTAATCTTTTATTCTCCTCTTGCCCTACATCATGCATTGGTAGCCAGTAATCATGGTACACTGCCTGTGCAATTCTTACTACATATTAAGGATGACTTCCAGCTTTGGAATAGAGCGAGGGTTAATAATGTCTAGCTGTCCAAAATAATAAGAATAATTTTCTTGTCTGTCAGGAAGTTATTGGTCCATGTGATGTCGCACAATAATGCAGAATTTCAAACCTTCCTTTGTAATTCCTTCTGTCATTCCTCTCCCAGTCCAGACACCCGCTTGCACACAAATAGCATAAATTGTATAAAATGAGCATTTGAGATGAAACACACAAAAAAATCACTCCAAATATATCGCTTGTTTGCTTCATTCTACATTAATCAGAACAAATTCATGTACATTACTTCAGTTAAGCCGGGGGCTAAAAACATATTTATCCAGATAAAGACGAAGAATTGCTTTTTCATGGTCCTGATGGATTTATTTAGGTTTTAACTGTTCCATTTCATTACATGTAATGCCAAATACAGCTTTAGTATACCCATGCTCTTTCCTTGCCTATACAGGATTTTTGTGTTTGACGTATCATAATTGTTTTTTGCTCGCTTTATGCCTCTGAATTCTTTCCGGTCTGTTTGCTTCCTTATGGCATCTTGTATTGTTCAGTGATTTTTGAGCTTCACGTTGCCCACTAGTGGAATGTATTGTTATATCATTATATGTCCCCATTCTTATTCATAGGGGAAATATGAAGATCTCTGCAATCTGCCGATACAGATTACTGGATATTCAGAAAGTGTTTGAAGGGCCATATATGGAATATCAAGACTCCTCCAGAAAATGGATTAAATATAATGGAGACATTCCAAAACCAAGACCTGGTTCAGTAAGTGATTATTTCCATAGCTTTTGCTTTTGTATCTTTAAACCAGCGCTTTCATTAAATGGGCCAATTTATTGAAATACACAAGTCGCACTTACCATTTATGTTGTGTTCATTGTCAGGACTAGGCGCCTGAGGCTAGGGTTTCAGAATCAGTCCCCTTCCTCCACTGTCATTGCTTTCTTTTATCATCAGATTCCTCATACCAGAGAAGCATTGATTGTTATTGCAGTGGTTGCGTGTCACAGGCACCATTCCCATGTAATTGAGTACTTTTCTTTAGTGAAGTGCTTTTTGGATATCTGGCTTTGGTGTCCAATATATGAGTATGCAGGTTTTTCCTGTGTCTTCTCTAGCTTGGGCTGTAGACAGTGGGCTAACCAGAGTTCAGTTGACCCTGGGCTGCTACCTGCATGTTGGTTAGATGTATGGGCCCATGCAGTGTTCTATATCCTATAAAGACGATATCTGGCAATGAGGGAACAGGCGCAGGTGCTGTTTCCGCAGGCGCCAGATTCCCAGCCTCGCAGTCTGCATAAAGCATAAGACCACACAGGGCGGGATCTGGTGCCTGCGTTAGACATTGTGATCTCAGCTCTCAGGGAGAGCTCACAAAGATACCCGAGAGCTGAGAGATTTGCGCAGGCGCCGACGCTGTTCGCAAGTAAAGGAGGAGGATTAAGGAGGAGGGGTAACACCAGCGAGGCGTTTAGGTCCAGGCAGTGTGTATACCTCCCAGACCTAAACTAAATTCTTAGACAGTGATTATTTTGGTGTCCCAGGGGGGTTGGGGGACAAGAGCCACCGTCACAAAACGCAGCATAGGCGCTGCTGAAGGTGGCTCTTTTAGAATAATAGGACCTGGGGGGTGACAGGTTCCCTTTAAACGATTCTTCCTAGATTCATGTGCTACACAATGTGTGAAGCCTTTTTACATTGTCCAGCAGCTGACTCCGACGTGCAGCCACTGGCGACGCTTGATATCACCCTAGCACGCCAATGTCAGCTGCTGGCCTATGCTGTTTTGCGGTGCAGGGAACCAACGGGTCTGTGTGGAAAAATAAATGTAACTTGAATGTGCATCCAAGGACTTACAGCCAGGTGAAATAGGTGCTGATGTCAATGGCCCCCTTCCCACACAAGCCAGGATGTGGTACCACCCCCATTACACCCCTTGGCTGTTGATTGCCAGTCTGTCATGTTTGAAATGTCGGTTCATACAGGAGATTTGGTGATCTGGATCAGAAAAACAAAGATTCCATTGCTCTAAAAATATATTGGGAAAATAAGCACAGAATTATCTGCTTGTCCATATAGTATTTTTATTTTTGGAAAAATGCTTGGCATATCATAAGCTAATAGAAGAAAACCTATTCTTGTTCCCTCTCCACTCCAGATCCAACCCCTCTTGGTGCTCCACTCCTCTCTGTGCTCTGCTTTAAGTAAAAGTCACAATATAAATATTTAAAATAAGATTAAAAAAATGTTTGAGTTCATCGGTCAGAGCAGAGGTCCCACTCATTGAATGTACACATTTAGTAGAAATATGCTTTTCAGCAGTTACAAACTTGTTGTTATATGTAGAAAAAAATTCAAGTTTTTTTTTATTGGATCTTGATGCAGAATTTTCCCAGAATTTTGGCCGAGTTAGAGAAATACTTGTAGAACACTGGCTCTATAAATGCTAGAATAGCTGTCAAATGGTTGTTTTTAGATCTTGTTATTCATCGGTCTTAGTCGCTGGTATCTTAGTGAAAGCCGAGGTGACCATATAAGGATGATTTTCATCTCCTTAGAATGATTGCCTTGAACATGTTTCTACTGTCGTTATTTTAATATTTTACCTGGTTGGATTTTCTCCCCTGACAGTGCATTACAAATGAACTTCGGAGCAGTGGCTACAACGTTTCACAGGATCTCCCAAATATTGTCCTTGACTTTGTGAAGCTTCATCCTCTGATATCTGATGTGGTTAAGCCGATTGGGGACCAGCAGATTCTCTCTAAGAAGAATGTCGTCTATACCCGTATCGCTGTGGATCGAGTCACAGCCCTTAATAAAGAACAGTATGACGTGCTGTTTCTAGGGACAGGTCTGTATGACAACTCCTCTGTACTGTAGGGCTGTAGATCACTACTGTTACATGTTAAGGTGATGGAACCACAGTCGAACCACTCCTGATCCTTGGCATAAGATTATAGGGTTTTAACTTTAAAAGGAATCTGTAAACAGGTGTTTGACATCTAATCTGAGAGCAACAAAGTGTAGAGACAAGAGATCCTGATTCCTGCGATGTTAGTCTCTGGGCTTCTTGTTGTAGTAATGTTATAATCAATGCTTTATAGCAGAACAATATTATAGAATGGTGGAGTTGGAAGGGACCTCCTGGGTCATGTAGTCCAACCCCCTTTTCAAAGCAGGATTCACTAAATCATCCCAGACAGATGTCTGTCCAGCCTCTGTGTGAATACTGAACTCACCACCTCTTGTGGCCGCCTGTTCCAATCGTTGGTCACTCTCACTATCAAAAAGATTTTTCGCGGAGATGAAGCACCATATTGTCAATAGGTAGTAGTAAAAGTGCAAACGACAGTGTTTGGCATGGAGTAAAGATTCCTTCCCTGAGAATGACAGGTGGAGGACCTGACACCTGAGGAGCAGGAACAAGCCGGTGGGCCAAAAAGTGTCAGTGAGTGATGGAGACTTTGCATGAAGCTGTGAGAGTTGTTGATTCAGATTGAATTTCTAGAAAGAAACCAGTGTAGGGTAGTAAAAATGTGCGCGACTCCAAAATGACAATGTGAGTGCACAGCAAGACCTTGGGAGTGTCACTTGGAGTAGCCGGAGGGATATTAGTAGCTATGCTATGGGCAGAGAAACATTTCAAAACACATTTTTCTGATCATCATAATGGGAGACCCAGACAATGGGGTTTAGGGCACTGCCCTCCGGAGGCCACACTAGGTACTACAAGTTTGTAGACACCGCCCCCTCCGCTTATAAACCCCTACCGCAGGATATATCCTCAGTTTTAAACTTAGTGTGCTCGGAGGATCACGCGCTTTGCTTGCGCTTCACAGCATTCTCACAGCTTACGTGATGGCGTATGAAGACAAGGTAAAAAGGTCCCGGTCGGGGACCTCCGGCAGTCTCCCTGTTCACCTTCGGGGAACACACAGGTTGAGGTACCGGAGGGCCTGGAGCCTGGACACATCGTGTCCTCCCGGTACGCTGCCGCACTCCCTCCCATCCCTCCTTGGGGGCTCTGGGGGGTGGGAGACAGGAGCCTTGCACAGCTCCGCTCCGTCCAAGGCCTCCCTAAATGGTGCTCACAGACCGGACTGGAGCCAGCCCAGTCCGAGGCCTCCCTAAATGGTGCTTACAGACCGGACTGGCGCTGAACCCCCGTCCGAGGCCTCCCTTAATGGTGCTTACAGACCGGACCGGCACTGAGATACGCTAGTGTCTCCGGTGTGCCAGGGGGTAGTGTCTGGACATTATGTGTCCTGGCACTCAGACCGCGCGTAACCCTCGGGTCCGCGGTTCTGATGGTGTGCCCTGTGCTGGGGTCACCCTGGCTGACCGCCCTGTGTGTCACAGGGGCTGCGGCTGTGGGCTTCAGACTTTTGTGTGCAGCCCTGGGTATAGTATTGATACCTCCCGCGCTGCGGGCTCCGACACCAGATTTAATGATGGCTGCCTGGAGAAATGTGGAGCAGCCCAGGGGCTGACGTCATCGCTGGGCGTGTGTGTGTGCTTCCCGCGTGTTTTCGGGCCCGCCCACAGCTTGTCCGGCGGCGGCCATCTTCCCCTCACTTCCCGGCTGGGATCTGATTAAGTGCACGGCTGCACTCCCGGGGAGACCGGTCATAACCCTAGCGGAGGCCACACACACATCGCTCCCTTCCACCGCATTGACGCGGTCGGTAAGCCACCGGTGTTCCGGTTCTTTCCTGTTTGGCTTATTTTCCCCTGCTGTGGGTATGTCCTCAGCGAGGAAAAGTGCTGCTAAGGCGGCCAGTACCACCATTGTCTGTGCTACTTGCAACGGGACACTGGTTGGGGGATCCTGCAATAACTGCGGACGCCCAGAGGCCCGGACTGATACTGCTGAGACAGCGGCTCCGGTGCTGTACCCTGAGGTTCAGGTGATCCCAGGGCCATGGGAAACACAGAATAAGATTAATGAATCTGTGTTATCCAAACTGTCCTCCATGTCGCAATCCCTGGAGGCATTGACGAGGAGACTGGAAAGCCCAGTTGCTCCTTCATACCCCCGGGTGTCACCCGGTTTAACCGCGAGACCCCTTAAGCGGGCTCGCCGTGACGAATCACCTGAGATCCAGAACCTCTCTGAGGAGGAGCGTCACTCTGATGGTGACGAGGATGATCGGGGTTCAATACTCGAGTCTGTGTCCGAACCACCGGATGGGGTGGAGGATCTGGTGTCCTCCATCAACGAGACTCTACATCTCGTGGCACCCCCTGAAGAGGTGGAACTCCACCCGAAGGAGGTATATCAGTGGTTGCAGCCAGAGGCTCGTTCGTGTGGCTCCTTTATGGACCACACTAATTTTGGAAGGGTGGTTAGAGCACCCAGGGTTCACCCTGGGCGGCATTATGTCCGCAAATCTAAGGACACTCGCTTCCCCTTTCCCCAGGAGGTGCTTCAGGAGTGGTCGCAGTCCCCAAAGGTGGACGCTTCCATGACCAGGATTGCTGCACGCTCCCTTTTCTCTGCCTCTGATAGCTCCTCATTGAAGGACGCGACGGATAGACAGGTCGAACAACTCGCCAAGTCTTCTTATGAGGCTGCGGGGTCTTCTTTTGCCCCTAATTTCGCCACGGTCTGGACCCTACAGGCGATTACCACCTGTTTGGACGGTATCACTGACCTGGCGGGGTCCAATTCAGAGATCCTGGCGCTTACCGACAGGGCAAAGGCCTATACGGATTACGCCAGGACGGCGACCCTAGAGACTGCCACCCGCTCTGCTGTGGCTTCGGCCAATGCTATAGCGATCCGCAGGTTGTTGTGGCTGCGTCTATGGGACTCAGATGCCACGTCAAAGAAGATTCAGCAGAATCTTCCATTCTCTGGTGACAGGCTTTTTGGAACCGAGCTGGACAAGCTGATAAAGGATTCTGCGGAGTCTAAGATCCCACAGAATAAACCTAAACCGCGGTATACTGTCAAAAGGAACCCTAAACAATAGTCCTTTCGTTCCAGCTCGCAGCCATCAGCATCGTCCGCTCGCACAGAGAGGGGGGCAAACCCTCTAATCAGTGGCGCCCCAAGGGTCGCCAGAAGAAGCCAACGGGGGCGGCGGCTGCCACCCCTAAACCCGCTTCCACATGACTCACTCTCTCGTCCTGCCGCCCCACAAGTGGGGGGCCGCCTGTCCAGTTTTCAGGACAGATGGTTGCTCCACGTTCAAGATCAGTGGGTCCGAGACGTTGTCTCGTGCGGCTACAGGATAGAGCTGACGTCGCAGCCGGCACACCGATTCCATCGGTCTGTTCCATCCCCAGAAAAGGCTCAGGCTTTTTATCTGGTGTTGGAGGGACTACGCAGAGACGGGGTAGTGGTCCCAGTGCCTACGGGGGAGAGGTTCCGGGGTTTTTTACTCCAACCTCTTTATCGTCCCGAAGAAGGACGGCTCTTTTCGCCCGGTTCTGGACCTCAAGTTGTTCAACCGTCACGTGTTGGTTCGGAAGTTCCGTATGGAATCCCTGCGCTCCGTGATCGCGGCTGTGTCACAGGGAGACTTCCTAGCGTTCATAGATATCCGAGACGCTTACCTTCACGTGCCCATTGCACCGGCTCATCAGCGCTGGTTGCGATTCGCGGTGGGGAACGAACACTTCCAGTTCGTGGCGCTGCCTTTCGGGTTGGCCTCGGCACCGAGGGTGTTCACGAAAGTGATGGCCTCGATGATGGCTCTTCTGCATGCACAGGGACACGCCGTCATACCCTATCTAGACGACCTGCTGGTCAGGGCGCCATCGGAACACCTTTGTCAGAAAAGCCTGGAGGTGACAATGCAGTCTCTGGAACAGTTTGGGTGGCTTCTCAATATCCAGAAATCCACCCTGGTACCGACCCAGTCACTGACGTACCTGGGTATGGACTTCCACACGGACTCTGCTCTGGTGTCCCTCCCACGAGCCAAACAGCTGGCCATCCAATCAGGAGTACACGATCTTCTCCTGTCACCGCACTCATCCCTACGGGTGTTGATGAAGCTGGTGGGACGCATGGTGGCAGCAATAGAGGCGGTGCCTTTCGCACAATTTCGCCTCCGTCCTCTCCAACTGGAAATTCTTCGCAGGTGGGACAAGAGGACGTCCTCTCTGAATCGGCTGGTGGTCCTTTCCCAACCGACCAGGGATTCCCTGCAGTGGTGGCTCCAGCCATGTCACCTGTCACGGGGCCGGTCCTTCCTCAAACCGTCATGGTTAGTGGTGACCACCGACGCCAGCCTCAAGGGCTGGGGTGCGGTGTTCTTACACCACAGGGCTCAAGGCCTCTGGACACAGTCGGAGTCGGCGTTGCAAATCAATGTGCTGGAGATCAAGGCGGTCTATCTAGCACTCCTGGCCTTTCAGACGTTCCTGTCAGGACAGCCCATTCGGGTTCAGTCCGGCAATGCGACGGCCGTCGCCTATATAAACCATCAGGGAGGAACCAGGAGTGCGCAGGCCCTAGCCGAAGTCCACCGCATTCTATCATGGGTGGAAGACAACGACTGCCTGATCTCCGCAGTTCACATCCCAGGGGTCGAAAACTGGGAGGCCGACTACCTGAGCCGGCAGGGGATGGACGCCGGAGAATGGTCTCTTCATCCGGACGTCTTCCGGGACATCTGCAGCAGATGGGGCATCCCGGATGTGGATCTGATGGCCTCGCGGCTGAATCATCAGGTGCCGCAATACATGGCGAGATCGTGGGACCCTCAGTCTCTGGGGCGGATGCCCTGGTCCTGCGTTGGTCCAGTTTTCAGCTACCATATGTGTTCCCGCCTCTAGCTCTGATTCCCAAGGTCCTGTGGAAAATCAGGACGGAATGCCGCAAAGCCATTCTAGTGGCCCCGGATTGGCCCAGGAGGTCCTGGTATCCGGATCTGTGGCAACTGTCAGGCGGGAACCGGTGGGCTCTTCCAGACCGCGCAGATCTTCTCGCTCAAGTCCCGTTCTTCCACCTCAATTCCAGGGCCCTCAGATTGACTGCATGGCTCTTGAGGCCTGGCTTCTGACATCCAGGGGGTTCTCTCCTACAGTGGTTGACACTATGAATCGGGCTAGAAAACCCGTATCGCGAAAGATATACCACAGAACGTGGAAAATCTTTTTCACCTGGTGTGCCTCTGGTGGACGGTCACCGTGGCGTTTGTCAGTTCCAACTCTGTTGGCCTTTTTACAGTCGGGTTTGGAGTTGGGTTTATCCCTCAGCTCTCTGAAGGGCCAAGTATCAGCGCTTTCAGTGCTGTTTGACAGGCGCTTGGCTCTCCTCCCGAAGGTCCGTCAATTTCTGCAGGGGGTGTCTCGGGTGGTCCCGCCATACAGGCGACCGCTGGACCCTTGGGACCTTAAGATGGTCCTGGCGGCTCTGCAGAAACCACCGTTCGAGCCACTGAGAGAAGTTTCCCTCTCCCGTCTGGCCCAGAAAGTGGTTTTTTCTGGTCGCAATTACGTCTCTGAGACGTGTCTCAGAATTGGCTGCACTATCGTGCAAGTCACCTTTCCTGGTAGTCCACCAAGACAAGGTGGTGTTGCGCCCACGGGCTGAATTCTTGCCAAAGGTGGTTTCCACTTTTCACTTGAATCAAGAGATTGTTCTCCCATCATTTTGTCCCGCTCCCGTTCATCAGGTTGAGTGCGACCTTCACACTCTGGATCTTGTGAGGGCTGTACGCATTTATGTGTCCAGGACTGCCTCCTTCCGGAGTTCGGACTCTTTGTTCGTCCTTACGGCGGGTCGCTGTAAGGGGTCCGCGGCGTCCAAATCGACCTTGGCCAGATGGATCAAGGCACCCATTCAAGAGGCTTACCGGGCTTCTGGTTTGCCTCTACCGGTGGGTCTGAAGGCGCACTCGACTAGAGCCGTCGGTGCATCCTGGGCTTTGCGACATCGCGCTTCTGCTCTACAGGTGTGTCAGGCGGCCACTTGGTCCAGCCTGCACACTTTCTCTAAGCACTATATGGTGCATGCCCATGCCTCTGCGGATGCAAGTTTGGGCAGGCGGGTCCTCCAGGCGGCGGTTGCCCATCTTTGAGGGGGACCGTGTATTTCAACGTCTTTTGAGGAACTCTTCCCGCCCTGGGGTTTGCTTTAGGACATCCCCATTGTCTGGGTCTCCCATTATGATGATCAGAAAAAAGAGATTTTTGTTTACGTACCGTAAATTCTTTTTTCTTGAATCATCAATGGGAGACCCAGCACCCACCCAGTGTTCCGTTGGATGTTATTCTTCCTTTGGACTGTCCCCTGTTGGGACAGGGTTGTTTTTCGGTTGTGGCACCGTCTGTGCAGGGTCTTCCCGATAGTTCGGGTGTGGTTTGCCTCCTCGCAGCTTATGGACCAAACTGAGGATATATCCTGCGGTAGGGGTTTATAAGCGGAGGGGGCAGTGTCTACAAACTTGTAGTACCTAGTGTGGCCTCCGGAGGGCAGTGCCCTAAACCCCATTGTCTGGGTCTCCCATTGATGATTCAAGAAAAAAGAATTTACGGTACGTAAACAAAATTCTCTTTTTTGAGGCGTTTCTCGACCAAAGTGCAAGTGACACTAAGTGATCTATGAGAGCGTTTATTTTGGAAAACAAAGAAATACGCTTCTGTTTCAAGTTCAAGTAAGGCAAAGTATCAATTTGACTGCTTTTACAGTTGGTATGCAAACAGTATTCCTAAAGAAATGCTGTCCGAATACCAAGAACTTGGACTCAAACTCTTTGGACTGCAGATACATTGCAGCAGAGTGTGGTTAGGAAATAATTCCATAAAGCACGTTCACACGTTGAGTATTTGGTGAGTTTTTTTACCTCCATATTTGTAAGGCAAAACCAAAAGTGGAACAATCAGAGAAAAGTATCATAGAAGCACGTGCACCACCTTTTGCTTTTTCTTACCCACTCCTAGTTTTGGCTTAAATGTGCATGTGGTCTTAAGTCCGTGTCACATGTGTCAATGTCGCTAGCGACATTGCCGAAAAGTGTCGCATCAGCTAGCGATATCGCAAGTGTGTCGTGCTGTGTGACAGCGCGACGCAACTGCGATTTATCGCTGGTCGCAGGTTGACAGGTTTACGAGGATGAACGTAAACCAGTCAACCTGCAATCAGCGATTAGGCTGGATCGCGCCGTCTGACACCACAATAGCGATGTTGGCGGCGATCCAGCCTATACCGCAGCATTGCTGCGGATCGCTCGCTAGGGTTGATCCCAGCCCAGCGAGCGGTGGCTCCGCCCACATCACCGCGGCATCACCGGCAACATCCTGCTGTGTGGCACCAAGGCTGCGATGTCGGAAGCGACCGCGCACCCACACATCGCTTCCGACATCGAAGCCTTGGTTGACACGTGTGACGGGGCCTTAAAGGGCAAGAACCTAGTAGTGGTAATGACCCACTGGGATACCATAGATAAGATGATAATGCAGCCCTAAAAATAACACCTTGGCTGGGTATGCTTTAGCTTAGTGTAAGATTGCAATGGAGCCACGAGCCACCATGGGTGTAACATATCCAACCAAGGGAATGATTGTAAGGGACAAAGTCCTTTAGGCCCAAATAAGAGACGTCTATATTCAAGCGAAGTGCTGCAACCTGTTCATGTGTTACAAACCCACCAAATGTGAACATAGTTGGCAAACATTAAGCTTTTTGTGACTCCTTGTAAGTACAAAACATAAAGCCATTTGTCAATGTGAAGGCTGGCCCATTACCTACACTGGAAGTCTATCAGCAGAATATAAACTGCCATTTAATTGTACATGGTGCAGTTTAGATTAGGTAATCGCTATTCATACTGTTTTCTAATATCTTAATAGAAATTCTCCAAATGGCTAGCTGTGTCTCCAGAACTGCATTAGTCTGGGGAGAATGTGTCCTGAAGTCACAGAACCATTTATTCCAACCTCCGGATAGCTATAGCTATTTGCTTGTTAGTTTTCTTCCCCACTGCTTTCTCCATATTGTCATGGTTTCCATATCTTGTACTAAAGAGGGCACAAATACCATCTCAATCAGTCTTTATGATCTCTTCTGCAGACAATGGCTGGATTCACAAGGCCGTCGTTGTAAACAACAAGGTTCACATAATAGAAGAAATACAGGTTTTCAAGATGCCACAAGCTGTTGAAAATTTGGTTCTTTCCAGAAAACAGGTAGGATGGTTTTCTACTGTACCTGTTTAATTTCAGTGTAATTTACTACTGTTTTATCAGTAAGTTTGTGTAGATGTAGCAAGAGAAGTGCAGTCTAGACTCGAAGGGTTGTGGCCACCATTGACATTTCTTCTGCAGTGCCAGTATTACAGACCATGTAATCCATTTTTGCCAACTGCATTAATAGCTATACCGTTTGTGGCATCTGTAGGAACAATCTGGTGCGTTTTTATGGGTTATACCAAAATATGACTCTTTGTTTTGTTACCATTAGGAAACCCACCATATATAAAGAGTTCTTACCATTCCAAAACATCTATAGTTCTATAGTTGTCATGTCACTTTTGTTTAGCTGGTGTCCGGGTACTATAACATTGGAACCATTGTCAGAAACACTCATATGAGCATGGTACCCCATAATTATTGACTAAATGTTGTCGCTTCCCTTGGAAAGGTGAAACAGTCTGTCCTGCTCTGCTGAATCTACAGTTATCCTCAAAAGTTTCCATACCTCCACAGATTTTTTGCTTTCTTGGCCTTTTTTCAGAGAATATGAATCATAACACAAAACCTTATTTTCCACTCATGGTTAGTGGTTGGGTGAAGCCATTTATTGTCAAACTACCGGTACTGTGTTTTCTATTTTTAAATCATAATGACAACCAAAAACATCCAAATGACCCTGATCAAAAGTTCACATACCCTTGTGATTGTGGCCTGATACCATGCACAGAGGTTGACACAAATGGGTTTGAATGGTTAATAAAGGTACAGTAACATCCTCACCTGTGATCTGTTTGTTTGATTGTAATAATCAGTGTGTGTGCATATACGTTTCTGGGTCCAGACAGACTCTTGCATCCTTCATCCAGCCACTGACGTTTCTGGATTGTGAGTCATGGGGAAAGCAAAAGAATTGTCAACGGATCTACAGGAAAAGATAGCTGAACTGTATAAAACAGGAAAGGGATACAGTAGTGTTCAAACTGTGATTAACAAATGGAAAATCAGGGGCTCTGTAAAAACCAAACCATAATCAGGTAGACCAACAAAAATTTCAGCCAGAACTGCCAGGAACATTTTTCAGGATGCAAAGAAAAACCCACAAATAACATCAGCTGAAATACAGGACTCACTGAAAACTAGTGGTGTGTCTTTTTCAAGATGCACAATAAGGAGGCACTTGAAGAAAAATGGGCTGCATGATCGAGTCGCCAGAAGAAAGCCATTACTGCGCAAATGCCACAAAGTATCCCACCTACAATATGGCAAACAGCACAGAGACAAGCCTCCAAACTTGTGGAATAAGGTAATATGGAGTGATGAGACCTTCAAACTTGTTAGCCACAACCGTAAACATTACAATTGGAGAGATGTCAACAAGGCCTTTGATGAAAGGAACACCATTCTCACTGTAAAGCATGGAGGTGGATTGCTGAGGATGTGGGGATGTGTGAACTACAAAGGCACAGGAAACTTTGTCAAAGTTGAAGGAAAGGTGAATGCAGCACATTATCACCAAATACTGGAGGCAAATTTGAGCTCATCAGCCTGAAAGGTGCACATGCACATACTTGGATGTTCCAATATGACAACGATCCAAAACACAAGGCCACGTCGACCTGTCATTGGCTACAGCAGAACAAAGTGAAGGTTCTGGAGTGGCCATCTCAGTCTCCTGACTTCAGTATCATTGAGCCACTCTGGGAGAAGTCAAGCGCCAATTCATGCAAGAAAGCCCAGGAATGTACAGGAACTGGAGGCTTTTTGCCAAGAAGAAATGGGCAGTTTTACCATCTGAGAAAATAAAGAGCCTCATCCACAAAAGACTTCCAAGTTGTCATTGATATTAGTGGGGGCAATACACGGTATTAAGAACTGGGGTATGTGAACTTTTGATCAAGGTCATTTGGATGTTTTTGGTCCTCATTATGTTTCAAAAAGAGAAAACACAGTAGTTTGACAATAAATGGCTTCACCCAACCACTAACCATGAGTGGAAACAAGGTTTTTGTGCTATCATTCATATTCTCTGAAGGCCAAGAAAGCAAAAAATCTGCCGGGGTATGTAAACTTTTGAGCACAACTGTATTTTGAGGCCTACTGGCACATAGCAAGATGATTTACTAGTATAAAGGCCCATCCTGAGGGTATACCTTGTTGCGGTGGTACGGGTTTTGGTGTCACCTCTATTTGCCTTCAAAATAGTATCAAAGCATCAATTCCTCTAGGTACACTTGAACACCGATTTTGAAGCAACTCTGCAGGGAAGTTGTTCCAAACATCTTAGAGAACTAACCACAGATCTGTAGTGGATGTATACTTGTGTCTCTACATTGAGTATATGTACGATTACATGATGTTGGGCTCTATGGGGGTTATATCATCACTTCCAAGTCTCCTTGCTTTTCTTCATGTTGAAGATGATGATAATCTATTTACACTTCTATTTTTTAAAACATTTTGTTCTACACCTATATGAAGGGTTTACTCAACACTGTATATTAAGAAAAAAAGCAAAAATCTAAACTGTATAAACTGAAAGAAATATAATCCGGTGTCCTTCTACCGTGTCATCAAGGTCTTGAATAAAAGCTGCAGTAATTCAATGTATGGCCAACACATCCAGCAGCAGAGCCGATGATATTGTGCATTTTACAAGTCTTGGTTTATAGCTCCTGACCTGCTTTAACAGGTTCTGATTTACCTTAGCTCTATGATAGCCTTTGTTCTGACAACAAGCAGTAAATTTCTTAGACAATGTCCAAATTCCATGTAAACGTTCCAAGCAATATTCTGTCTGTGGGGGGAAAGGGCACTGCCCTATTGCAAATAGTGATTTAGTTAGAGTAATCCGTGTTAATACAACTTACTATCTCATAACCCTTGCAATAATGTAAAAATAACAAAATACCCTATTTCCCCGAAAATAAGACAATGTCTTATATTTACTTTTGCTCCGAAAGATGCACCATGTCTTATTTTCAGGGGGTGTCTTATCTCCATTAAGAAGAATTCACATTTATTGATGAACAGAAAAATGAACATTTATTATATAATGTACAGCAGTTGTCATCACACCCCAGCATAACCAAACTGTGTCATCCATCCATCCATCATTCATCTGCCGCCCCCCATATCCCTCTGTAGCCCCCATCATCCATTAGCATCCCCATCATCTCCGAATATCCTCGTAGCCCCATCATCCCCGATATCCTCTGTAGCCCCCATCATCCATCAGCATTCCCTATCATCTCCCAATATCCCTCTGTAGCCCCCATCATCATCCCCCATTATTCCTCTATAGCCCCCCTCATCCCCCAATATCCCTCTGTTGCCCCATCATCCATCAGCATCCCCTTCTTTCCCCAATATCCCTCTGTAGCCCCATCATCCATCAGTATCCCCTTCATCTCCCAATATCCCTCTGTAGCCCCCATCACGCATCTGCAGCCATACACACACACAGTCAGCCACACACACAGAGTGCCACTATTGCCAGAGCTTGCAGCTGCCACCACCGCCGCCGCTTGATTCATCCCATATCTCCCGGATGTACGTATCCGGGCGCCGCTCAACATAAATGTACGATGTTAAGCCACCAGCCAATCAGGTTAGCTTCTGATTGGACCCCGAAATACCGTACATCTACGCTGAGTGGCGCAGATGACCCCCATACAGGAGATGTACGGTAATTCCGTGGACAATCAGACGCCAGAAGCCGCCTGATTAGCTAACGGCAGACTACCATACATTTCCATTGAGTGGCACCTGGTAAATACAGGAGGAGTACATGGAGGAACAAATAAAGCGGCGCCAAGCAGCAGCAGGCTCTGGCAATAGGGGTACTGTGAGGTGAGTATCAAGTTGTTGTTTTTTTGCCACGTCTTATTTTCGGCAGGTGTCTTATATTAAGCAGCCTGGCCAAAATCCCACTACGCCTTATATTCGGGGAAACACAGTAGCAGTTTTGTACATAGCCGTTTTGCCATGTGACCTCCCATCTTGTAAATTGTGTTCTTGTATTCCGAGATCTCATGGCAGGACCTACATGTTATGTTTAGATATCAACCCCAGAGCAAGCCAGGCAAAAATGTATGAGCACTTTTAAGGATCTTAGAATTCAATGGTTTGGGGAGTGGTGGCTGGTATTTTAGGAGCTAGCTCCTAAAGTATTAGGTATCTGTGCTTTACTCCCCGCACTTTCTAATCATGCAGGAGGTTAGATCAGGAGGTCAGGGCTGTGTCATTATATCTCACACAATGATAAATCTGCTGTAAGCTATTGTGGGGGCCAGCTCATCTTTCTCCAGTGTGTTTCTGCCTGCCCATGATTGGTCAGTGTCATACAGGGGAAGTACATGCGAAAACTATCATTTACTAAAACATAATAATAGTTAACTCTTTAGGTGCAAAATTTAACCGTAATAAACATTAATGCTTATTTACTTAATGTCAAAATTTCTTGCCTATCCCCTGCAATTTGTTGTGAGGAATAGGTTGTGGCAACCTTACGACCATTATAGTTGCATTTTTTAAAGGCCGGAGATTGCAATGACATTCACCGTAATGGCTTTTTCATTAGGGACATAGTTGTTCCAAGGCAGCCATTCATTGATGAGAGTTTGCTAAATGCAATGCAACGTTACTGTAGAATCACATTATATAAAGGCACAGTTTTGCAAGAACGTTTGGTTATAGGCAGGGCTTTTGTAATAATTATAGTGCATCTTATGGGAGAACAAATCTTCTGAAAGAGTCTTGAAATGAGAAATGTTTATCTCAAGTACTTGGCTCCTCAGCACCACATATTGATGGTTCCTTGCATCTTCCGCTCATTTGCAAATGCAGAGTTTTGGCAGTTCTGAGACGTCATTACTTATCACTTGGCTAAACTTGTGCAAATATTTTTAGAGTTTCCAAGGAAAAAAATAACAATAATTGTCACCCCTCCATTTTTGCTATGGGAAGTAAATGCAAAAGAAAGTATATCTTAAGTATGAGTACTTCTTGTTACTTTCTTATTCTATTGACACTATTTTTTAGTAGGCACCTAACTGAAAAAATGAAAATGTGCAACTTTTTTCTCCCAAAAAAATTACAAAAATGGGTAAACAACAAAAACTTTTAATAATAAATAAAATTGCATAAAACTCATGAAGGTGCACTATTTTGACAAAAAAGCAACAGTGAGAATCATAATTCAGAAATGTGACTTAAACCTGCCCCCTTCCCATAAATGATGAATCAGGACCTTAGTTTCAGCTTTGAATTTGGTGGTGTATGATAGGAAATGCTCCTGAGTATATTAATCTTCTCATGGATATCACATAAATAGTTGATTAACAGAACATATGATTTATACCTGGTAAGCCGCCATATACATTAGATCACTGATCCTTAACCTTTCTTACCTCAAGAGCCACATTCAGATCTGATATAGGGTTGTTAGCCACATCAGACACCACCAAAGAGTGACATTCAGCCCCTGCCCCCCACAGTAGTGACACTTGGAGCCCTCATTATCTTATGTGGTCTTTTGGTCACATTCTGATTAGACATATCCAGACTTAATTTATGTACCAGATATTGTGTGAGGTGTGCACGTCTCATTGTCACATGGCTGTATGTATACAAATCACTTACATGTTGTCGCATGTTCTCCTGCCCCTAATATTTGCATCGGAGAAACCTGAATCGTGCTCACTGTATGCTTTTACAATTCCCAAGTCTGCAGTCACAAAGAGTGACTGTAGACTTGTACCCCAAGGCCAGACACCTCCTTAATGTATTTTTCCAACTCCCAGTCTAGTTTATGCGCATCCATCTCTTCTGTGAAGGCTACTCACAAATGTTACCATGTGAAGATCTGCTCTACATAGCTAATACACCAAGCTGGCAGACAGCCGACAGCAAGACATAATGGGCTTGTGGGCCACATGTGGCTCCCAAGCTACAGGTTCGGGATCCCTGCATTAGACTAATGTCGACTGAACCTACCAATATCGATGGTTCGGCTGACGGCCTAATGTGTATGGGGGCGCTGGCCAACTGATGGTCAAGGAAGATGTCAATTGTGCATATCCAATTTTGCCCTGCCAATCTCTCTATTCTCCCAGAGATAAGCCCACTCGCTTTCAAAGAGATACAGGAGCACTTGGCTGAACAAGCGCGCTTGTGTTTGGGAAGTTGACTTAAATGGTTGTCAGCAGAACAGTCAGCAAAGGCATCATTAGGCCAATAGACATCTGATGTGCATGACAGGAGTAAATCAAGCAAAGAAACACACTATTATCTAATTTAGGCATCTATGGCTGGTTTCACACTGCAGTTTTTTCCCTGATCAGTGTCCATCCAGTTTGTGTGTCAAAACCAGGAGTGTCTCCTAAACCCAGAACAGATATTATAGTTTTTCTCTGCAAGTTCCTCTCCTGGTTTGACACACAAAACCTGATCGGACCTGATCAGTGAAAAACCGTGGTGTGGATCCAGCCTATGTTTAGAGCTTTTTAGGATATAACACATGGTTACTTTTTCATAATTCCTATTATATTTGTGCTCATTCACATTATTGCTGTTTGTGTACTTAATGATATTAATAATAATAATCTTTATTTATATGTGTACTTAATTCTTAAAAAGTGGGATTGGATGGATGGATATATCTGAACGCTTTTGGCATTTCTATAAAGTTTGCACAATGTTGAGGGTGGAGAATGCATAACACGAGGATGCAAAGAGCAGAGATGGAGACTATGGACCTTCACTCCTGGCCTTGTACCAGGCAAAGTGCTATGTATCCCTTTTTGCTGATTGTTCCTTTAATTATGTTCAAGTTCACATAACTGGTTACAGATTCAATCTGGTCTTTTAATTAGTTTGGGTTAAGATCAAGCAATTATTTCTAAGGATGTCTTTGGGCTTGTTTACTGCTTAGATGATTTACTTTAACAAGCTGTTTTTGGAAAGAAGACAGTGTGTCCTGTACCTCTGCATCAGTTTATCTTATTGGTATCATGAACTCACTAAACTTATCTCAAAGTTCCTCTCATAGTCAGAACAGCAATTATTAAAGAAGTTTTATCAAAACATGTATTGCATAATCCATCATTATTATATATGTAATGGTGAGTAAGTGAATTAAACTACTTTTCGAATGTCACCTTTCCTGATTTTCAGCACCACTTCATACCACATGACCTGAAATGAGACTTGTCTGTTCACACAGGGGTTTGTGTTTGGACCAGAAGTCATTTTCTCAATGTAAGTCTATGGAGCCTCATTCTGAGTCTCATTGACTTACGCTGGAAAAGATGCACTGCCCCACACAGAAAATACTATGCCGGCTGCACATGGGTCACTTGTAACCAGAGTCACGCATGGGTTTGTTGTGGACCAAAAGTCGTTTTCTCAATGTAAGTCTATGGAGCCTTGTTCTGAGTCTCATAAGGTACCTTTACACGCCGCGACGGCAGGCTGGATACATCCCGCTACTTCACGTGCACGAGCACGCTCAAACGGTTACAAACGGTCAACGCACCCTCTTTACACGCCGCCACAAGGTGCGCTACGCCACGCTACATCTATAGCTAGCTGCATCGCCGGGTGTCTCAAGTAGCCAGCTGTAGCTCATTTACACACCGCTATAACCAGCTACTATGGGCGTACCTGGTGCAGCAGGGACAGCACATAGGCGTGCCACAATTGTGGAGTACGAGACGTCCGTACGCTGATAGGACGAAGCAATAATACCATGATTGGCCAGGCAACGCAGGAGGCTGAGTAATACAGCACGCTCGAGCGATTGTGTAGTGTGACTGGTCAGCTCCTTAAATATCCCGCCCTATGCTGCGACTACCAATCGTCATGCAGCAGCTTCCACCAATGATCGCACATGGGGCGCGGTAACACGGAGCCAGGGTCACGCCTTAGCTACATTGCAGGCTGTCCCGAGTTCCCTTCCGTTGCCTCTTTACACGCCGATACAGCTCGCTACAATCGGCGATGTAGCCATCAGTTTTCGAGCAGAGCTAGGAAACAGATGTATCTGTTGCCGGCTGTAGCGTCACGTCTTCAGACGCCGCTACAACGGGCTACATTGGCGCTACAAGCTACATTTGTAGCCTGTAGCGGGATGTATCCAGCCTGCCGTCGCGGCGTGTAAAGGGCCCAATAGACTTACATTGGGAAAGCTGCACCGCCACACACAAAAAATACTGCAAGTGGCGGCTGCACGTTGGTTACATGGGATCGGAGTGACGCACAAAACTGGAGAAGATGGCGATCAGTGTTTTACTACACTTACATATGATTACATACATAATTAGGAGGGATTACAAGATAAACATTTTGATGATTTATATTTTAAACAAAATGGACTGGATTTTAAGAAAAGAAACAAACAAAAAACCATGGCTGTTTATTTTTTTAGAACCATACCTCACCTGTCTATGGGCTCTATATGGAATCGGTGCTCAGCTCCGTTGAAATGAATGGGACTGAGTTGCAATACCACACATAACCTGAGGACAGATGTGGCATTATTTTTGTACCAAAGCAACTCATTTGGTGGCAAATAATCTTCTCATGGATATCACATAAATAGTTCATCTATAGAACATATAATTTATATCTGGCAATTTTTTCTTTCAGAATAGTTTGTATATTGGCGCCCAGAGTGGAGTGCTACAGATCCCACTGTCTGGCTGTAATCAATACACTTCATGCTATGACTGCATCCTGGCCAGGAACCCATACTGTGGTTGGGATGGCAGAACATGCCGAAAACCTCTTAAACCTCAAGACTGGTAAGAATTTTTTTTAAGGATAATATTACATTCTTGCACTGTTCTTATTCTACTTATCAGGCTAGGCCTTAGGTGACCATAGTTATATGGTATGACATCCATTGCCAACTGTGATTAGGGTTGTTGTATAACTGTATTTGGCCAGACAAGAGTCATTTAATACCATATATTTAATCCCTAAACTATAAGTGTAAGTATACACAGACCGATCGTCAGCACTGTATGACCTCCGATCGGTAAACTCTTTCATACCGGCAAATGTTTGAATGCCTACTTACACAGACGCACCCTAGTAAATGACTGAGTGATCTGGACTACATAGGCTGCCCTTGTTCTCCGCAGTGCAAGTCTGGTTTACACTGTGCAGCGCACCACCGAGAGTGATGATCCTTTATGCTGCACTACAGAGCATTTTCCCCAATGAACAGACATTTTGCTCATTAATCAGGTGATATGTAGCCTGTTTACATGGCAGAATAATCATGAAATGAGCATTTTAACAACATCGTTCATGAATATCTCATAATATAATTGTCCTTTACTTCAACCATACACATTAGATAGCTGTCAAGTGACTCGACCAATAGTTGTATTTGGCTCCCCATATGCACATTTGGCAGAGGATAGACATTCAGCAAAAATAAAGAGAATTTGCTGCTTACAGACACTCCTGGCAACAGTTTATAGGATTGGCCATTTTTTAATCTAGCATATCTCATTTGTCCACTGAAATCTGCCATCAGGGACAGATTTGGGTATACTGATAGATTACAGACTGAACATGAGTCAACAGTGTGATGCAGCAGCATTAATTCTGAGTTGTCTTAACAGAAGCATATAATAGATCACATAAAGTCATTATCCCCCTCTACCCCTCTTTGGTCAGACCTCATCTGGAATACTGTGTTCAGTTCTGGGATCCACATTTTAGAAAAGCCATCATCAAACTGGGGCAAGTTCAGAGAAGAGAGACCAGAATGGTGACCTTTCTGCAAACCATGTCCTATGAGGAACGGTTACAGGATTTAGGAATGTTTACTTTGCAAAAAAGAAGACTGAGAGGAGATTTAATAGCTGTCTACAAATATCTCAAGGGCTGTCGCACTGTAGAGGAATCCGCATTATTATCATTTGCACAAGGAAAGACTAGAAGCAATGGGATGAAACTAATTGGGAGGATACACAGATTAGATGTTAGAAAAACTTTTTGACAGTGAGGGCGATCAATGAGTGAAACAGGCAGCCACAAGAGGTGGCGAGTTGCCCTTCAACAGAAGTCTTCACAGAGGCTGGACAGACATCTGTCTGGGATGATGATGATTTAGTGAATCCTGCTTTGAGTATGGGGTTGAGCCAAGTGACACAGGAGGTCGCTTACAACTCTACCATTCTATGAAATTTGGGAAAGCCTTATGTATATAATCAGGGTCTTTTCCTCTACATCATGCTGCTCTCAGATGGGTTAGCAAAAACCTGGTGGCAGAATCCTTTTAAATTAAAGGGAATTAGTCAGCAGATTTTTGCTACATCATCCGATAGCAACATAATGTAAGTAAGGAGATTCTGAATCCAACGATGTATCACATAGATTATTGGGTCGTGACCGTTCTGTCTTAAAGCATTTAGATTCAGCCATGTAGCTAAGCAGGGAAAAATTCCCCACCCACATCAGGCTCTCAATAGAGATTATGCATTAACTGTGAGGTGTCAATCACAGCAGGGGCGTGTCAAACTGCCATGTGGGTGAGTTTCTTTTCCTGTAATGTAAATCACATGTAATAAACTCTTTAGTTTATGTAAGCTGTAGCAGGCATATACCGTATATACTCGCGTATAAGCCGAGTTTTTCAGCCCAAAAATTGGGCTGAAAAGTACCCCCTCGGCTTATACGCGAGTCAGTGACGGTATATAGCGGTATACAGCAGCCCCAGCAGCCCAGTAATGCAGGGCCCCCCCAGCCTTGCTCCGGTCACCTGTAAAGCAAAATATACTTATCACTGTCCCGCTGCCGTCCGCGCCCGTATCTGCCGACATCCCGATCCTCCATCTTCATGCGTCTACTTCCGGTTTCCTGTGTTCGTCGCAGGCAATGACATCATTGCTGGCGCCGAACACAGGAAGTCGGAAGAAGACGCATGAAGATGGAGGATCGCGGATGTCGGCAGCGGCGGGCGCGGACGGCAGCGGGACAGTGATAAGTATATTTTGCTTTACAGGTGACCGGAGCAAGGCTGGGGGGGGCCCTGGATTACTGGGGCTGCTGTATACTACCGCTGGGGCTGCCGGGGCTGCTGTATACTACCACTGGGGCTGCCGGGGCTGCTGTATACTACCACTGGGGCTGCTGGGGCTCCTATATACTACCACTGGGGCTGCTGGGGCTCCTATATACTACCACTGGGGCTGCTGAGGCTCCTATATACTACCACTGGGGCTGCTGTATACTACCAATGGGGCTGATGGGGCTCCTGTATACTACCACTGGGGCTGCTGGGGCTGCTGTATACTACCACTGGGGCTGCTGGGGCTCCTATATACTACCACTGGGGCTCCTGTATACTACCACTGGGGCTGCTGGGGATGCTATATACTACCACTGGGGCTGCTGGGGATGCTATATACTACCACTGGGGCTGCTGTATACTACCACTGGGACTGCTGGGGCTGCTGTATACTACCACTGGGGCTGCTGGGGATGCTATATACTACCACTGGGGCTGCTGTATACTACCACTGGGGCTGCTGGGGATGCTATATACTACCACTGGGGCTGCTGTATACTACCGCTGGGGAGGCCTGTATACCACTGGGGGGGGCCTGTATACCTGTGCTGGGGTCCACCCTCGGCTTATACACGAGTCAATAGGTTTTTCCAGATTTTTGGGGCAAAAGTAGGGGGGTCGGCTTATACACGGGTCGGCTTATACACGAGTATATACGGTAGATAAGATAAGCACAGTTGCATTTGGTTTTTAACTCTTAGGGTACCTTTACACGCGGCTACATTTCTAGGGTGGCTACAGGTAACTTACTGGTTGCAGTGAAATCATGGAGAGATTATTCCATTTGTACACAGCAACAAGATAGAACCTTGTCTCCATGATTTCACTGCAACCAGTAAGTTACCTGTAGCCACCCTAGAAATGTAGCCGCGTGTAAAGGTACCCTTAGGGGTACGTCACACACAGCGATATCGCTAGCAATATCGCTGAAATCAGCGACCTCACCAACGATGTCGCTGTGTGTGAAAAGCAGCAGCGATCAGGCCCCTGCTGTGAGGTCGCTGATCACTGCACATCCTTCAGGACGATTTTTTGGTCCTTGGTCTCCTGCTGGTCAGCACGCATTGCTGCGTGTGACAGCGAGAGACCAGCGATCAGCGACCTCCCAGGCTGGTAACCAAGATAAACACCGGGTAACTAAGCAGCGCGCACTGCCTAGATACCCGGTGTTTTTCATGGTCACCAGCGTCCTCCCGCTTACAGGCTGCGCTAAGCGGGAGGATGCTGGTAACCATGATAAACAGTGGGTATTTAGGCAGTGAGCGCTGCCTAGATACTTGCTGTTTATCATGGCTACCAGCATCCTCCCGCTTAGCGCTGGTAACCATGATAAACAACTGGTATGTAGGCAGCGCTCGCTGCCTAGATACCCGCTGTTTATCATGGTTACCAGCGATGTGGAGTTGGGTCCCTGGTTGCTGAGGAGATCTGCCTGCTTGACAGCTCCCCAGCGACCACACAGCGATGTTCCAGCAATCCTGGTCGTTGTCAGGATCGCTGGAACATCTCTGTGTGTGACGGTACCCTTACGGCATGCTGACAGATTCCCTTGAAGAGCAACAATTATTTTGCTTTCTCCTGATGTCATCAAGAACTTTGTCCTTTCTGCTTATCTTTCATTTAATTTTATTACGTCTTGTCCATGCTTTTGAGTTGAGGTCTGTGATTGTCATCACACTCCACTGTATGAATTGTTGTTTTTGGCTTCTTGCAGGGTACAGATGACGCAGGATATGCAGAATGGTAACAGAGGATGTTTAAACGACACCGACGAGGGTAAACGCTCTATTTATTTTACATCAGTATCGCAAGCTAGCAAGCAAATGAGACTTATTGAGCCTATGGCTAAGCCAGGGTGAAGGCAGACACAGGGCTGTAGGAGTTAAAGCTTAATATACAAAGTGCTCATATAAAATGGGCAGTAAATCTAGGATATTATTTTTAGCATTGTTATATTTTTGCATTCGCGGTTAATCTGATGAGTGAAGCGCCCATTAGAATATCAAGTGTATGAAAAAGCAACAAATGCTTTTACCAAAAGTACTCACAGGGGATCAGATACCTAAAACTTCATGTCTCAGGAAGTCGTAATGCTGCCCACGTTTTCCCATAAACGTCCCAAATGCATTATCCTGAACACTTATATAATAGATCTGTTTTATAGCATTGGTTAATTATTGTACAGAGGAGCAAATGTGTTCATATTTGGAAATGTAATAGCAAGATATGTATTAAAAATGGCAATAAATATCAGTAAAACAGGAGAATTTGTATGAAAGAAGTCATAATGTGCATAAAATTTGCATCTATTTTATTCGATTTGCCCACATGGCAAGTCAAATGTGGCACAAGATCTTGTACATTTAAATGTGTAAAGTTTGGCACAAATCAGGGACATTAGATATTTTGTGTCTGCCATTGCAGAGAAGAATTTGAAGCTGGGTTCTAGAACGTTTTTCATGATAAATTGTCTTCCTTTGTGTGAGGATCTGCAGTTGTGGGCTGTAATAATCACCTAGGCAGGATAACAATGCAATAAGTTTTATTTATATCCATACATGGTATTACAGCAACTTCAGATAGATGGGCTCATTGCAATGCCCCCAGTCCACAAGATCCTAAACCAGCTGACAACAATAGTCTTTATGTTCCTCCAGACAACCATCATGACCTTAACATATGTATCAAACTCCAAACTAGTCCTTAGAATAGTTCCTTAAATTCTGATACCACAACTGTAGCACATGTATCCAGCTCCCCCAACTCTATAGTCCCATCCATAAGCTCAGGTTCTGACCTCAGCACACATCCTTTAGCTCCCAGTTCACAGCACCAACTAACCACCCCCAAGAATGTGTCTTCTTTTCTGCCTTTTCTTGAAATCAGTCCCCTAGTTGGGCAAAGATAAACACACCCAACCCCTTTAACCCTCAGGTACTTTCAGTTCAAAGAGTCAAAGAAATTCAATGAAGTTTCCAGTCTGTCTGCAAAGGTATGTATCCAGGAGGCCCCCTGCAGAGGGGTACAAAGACACAGATTATCCCCATCAGATACAGGTCAATGAATGCTAATGTAGGTATGATTGCGTTATGGCCATCAGGAAAGGGCATTTCTCAATTAGGCTATGTGCACATCTGACGTTTGTGCATCTCTGCAGAACGTCCAAAAACCTGGGTTTTTTTTAGCAGAAACTGAGTTTTCTGTGCTCAGCAGTGTCCCTCGTTTTTTGCTCGTTTTACGCCGGGTTTTCCAGCGTTTTTCTCGGCTGTTTTGAAAACTGAGTTTTTAGTGCACTTGTTCAGCTGAAAGCGGTGGAAAAAACGGAGGAAAGAAGTCACTTGCTCTATTTTTGGAAAACGGTGATAAAACTCAGTTTTGACTGAGAAAACTCAGTTTTGACTGAAAACGACCAGAAGAAAAACGTTCTAATGAAGACAGCGTTTTCTAAACTCCATTGAGTATCATGTTAACCCAGCCGGTGGCTAGGATTAACATAAATTAACATAAAACTCAGCAGAAAACGCCGACGTAAAACGTCCAAAAACAGCCCAGAAAACGACTGATGTGCACTTACCCTTACAGTAGTTTCTCATTTCTTAATTAAGTTGCTCTTCTAAATGGAATTTACAAGTTAAAAATGTTAATCCATTAGTTGTATGTTCCCCAAAATAATTACATTTAAAAGCCCAACCCAACCTATAAAACACAAGGCCTTAGGGTGCTTTCACATCACGATTTTGATGGATCCGTGGGTGTCCGTTGTAAAACGGACAGCAACGGATCTGATTTGGCCCCCATGTTACCCTATGGGGGTCGGATCGGATGTGGCCTAATTGCCTTCTGATTTTGTGGGATCCGATTTGTGTCTGATTTTTTTGCTGTACCAAAAATCAGAGACTGCTCCGATTTTGAGCACAGGAAAAAATCGGATTCCACAAAATCGGATGGCAGTTGTGCCAAATCCGATCGGATTCTCGGCCTTTAATATGGGGGCCCATGAACACGGGTCCGAGGAAACAGCTTATCGTTCTTCGGACCTGATTTTAGTGTACTGAGCATGCTCAGTACACTAAAACTGCTCCTAACCGTCTAATTTCACTTCTGCAATGTATAATATACATTCCAGAAGTGAAATTAAGTAAAAGAAAGAGTTAAAAATAAAAAATCTGCATGCTCACCTGTCCGCGATCCACCGCTGCCTCCAGCAAGGTCCGGGTGCTTATAGGACCTGCCGTGATGTCACAACCCGGCAGCGTCATTGGGTCACATGACTGCAGTTACCGTGGTAACTGCGGTCATGTGACCTGATCAGCTGATCGGGTTGTGAAGTCACCGCAGGTCCTATAAGCACCCGGACCTTGCTGGAGGCAGCGGTGAATCCCAGATGTGAGAGAATGCAGATTTTATATTTTTAACTCTTACTTTTTACTAAATTTCACTTTCGCAATGTGTATTATACATTGCGGAAGTGAAAGTGCCCCGCTGTGTCTGGATCCATGATAATCACGGACCCGGACACAGAAATAGGTCACCCCCTGTGGTGTCCTTTCCTGTCCGTGGGGTCCTACAAAAAGTAGGATCCCACGGACAGGAAAAAAACATTATGTGAAAGCAGCCTTAGTACTATATTGACAAAAAAAATAAAAGTTATGACTCTTAAAAAGCACCACTAAAACCAAGCAAAAAGGAAATGGTTAAAAGGGACATCCAATTAAATTACATCCTGATACTTGAAAAATCACATTGGTGAAGGCTATGACAAGGAAACTTGGCAAAGATAGATTCTTCATAGAGCTCAAAAAGCAAATGTGCCGTGCTGCTGGACCATGATTGGTATGGGAATAAAACCCTGATACAATTCAGAAGAAGGATTTATGTGTAATCATTCTGACCCTGGCATTGTGTATTAGAGACCCCCCTGCATTGAGACTTCATCTGCACTTATTATGCTTTCAATGGGAGTGTTGTGTATTGGAATTCACTCCACAAAGCTGGCGCCCAGAATTTATCATCTGGGATTTTCTGAATCAAATCTGACAAATCAATATTAAACTGAGGCGGACGGAGGTTAAGAACAGAATGGAGAATCAAAACACATTCTTTGTGCTTCATTGAGCAGTAAATATATATAGGCGCACTAGACCTATTATTGATTTCTCTCCATCTCAGGCTTATTAATGCACTGTGACATTTTGTGTCTTTTAAACCGCTGTCTCGGCTGTAATTGTACATAACCTTTTGTTTTTCAGCTCCTCCTATGAAGAAAATGAGAACAGTTTTAAAAGGTGATGATGTTCTTTTGCAATGTAACCTCCACTCTAATCTGGCTAAGCCCCTTTGGTTTGTAAACGGCTCCGACCCACTGGATAGTGATGACGGCCGCTTTAGAGTTGGCATCGATGGGCTTCTTATCACCAATGCTCTTCTCGAACATAGCGGTGAATATAGTTGTTACTCTGAAGAAAGCGGATTGCAGGCCGTAGTGACTTCATATAATGTCAGCGTTTTGTTGGAGCTACCAAAAGGCAAGATCTACTCAGAACCAACTCCCATTGTCCAGTTACCAACGCCAGCACCTCAAGGCTCTTCCCAGTTGGAGTTTGTGTACATTTCCATAATTACTATCCTTGGTGGGCTATGCCTTGTTCTAACTATTGTCTTAGTCTCTGTATCTTGCCAGAAGAAAAGAAAAGGTAAATACAGCACCTCTGGCTCCAGAATAAATGCCGTAGAGCTCCAGACCGTATCGTCAAACTTCAAAGACAAGTCAGAAGAGAGGAACAATTATTCTGATGGCTGTCTTCAGATTATTCCCGGTGAGGCGCCAACTAGTCCGCCAAGCAAAGCAAACCCTCCACCTCCACCGCCACCACCTCCACTTCCCTCAGAGTTCACCAATGGGATTAGCACCCTTCCCAACATGTTAAGAAAAATGAACGGAAATAGCTATATGCTTTTAAGACAAAATGATGAGGCGAGCTCACCGTTGTACAATTCCTTCACAGAGGAGCTCAGTAAAATCCTGGAGAAGAGGAAACATACACAGCTGGTTGAAAAGTTGGATGAAAGTTCTGTTTAGAGATGAACTGATAAGAGACAGTGATATAACATAATACTACCTCAATGAACAAACCTTTTTGAAAAAAAAAAATTACCTTTTTATTATATTTTAATTTTACTCATAATTATGTCTATTTTTTATTTATATCAACCAATACTCTGAAAGCCTGAGGCTTTTACATTACAAACCTTTATCTGTGGAGTACCTGGGTTCTCCTCTGCTGTGAAGTGTGAGCCCTAAGTTGGACAAGGAGACTTGTCTTCCTTTTGGGGAATTTCCGCTACAGTTTCTTGTGGAAGTGACCAAAGCAAAAAAAAAGAAGAAAATAAAAGACAAAATAAAGGTAGGTCACCCACTGCACACAATTGCTGTAGTCATTTGTGGACAATGACAGCTGAGTACTTTCTTACATTTTCTCTTGGTCTGAAAAATGTGTGTTGCAAAACCAAATTGCATCACATTATGTATATATGCCGCGTGTGTCTTTGTGTGGTCTCTAGAGTTGGTGCAAATCAGTCTCGTCATTAATCTGTCCATGCTGGATGAGAGCCGGGAGAACCATTTCTCATCGGATGACATCCTTGGCCCATCTAATTTGACCAGCTGGTAGACCAGGAAATTGGTGGTCCTCCTTGCTCCCAGCAGCCACAGAAAACTGTTATGGGTCAACCGAATCAATTGATAACAAGTAATAGGTGGACATTAGAGTTGGTATGTGCCTTGTACCTTGTCAAGGGTTTTGCTATCCCATCTTGATATTGTGCTTGAATTGTGAGAAATTGGGGTCCTTAACCAAACTTAAGAAAAGCTATTGTGGATGGATCTGTAGCATTTGATTATGTTCACATTTGTATCAGGAGCCTTATTATACACCTCAGTTGTATTGAAATGATAGATATTCCACTGGGGACCCCCTTACAAGTAATTCATGTCTTCTGTCGTCATTTGGATCTGCGTCATCACTGATCTAGCACTACACTATGCCTTCAGTTGTGACCAAATTCCACAACACAGATGTGAACATTGCAGCCTCTGATTACCCCCTTGTTTATGATAATATTTAGAGGAGGGCAAGGGCCATAAGTTAATAATCAGGGAAAACTCAAATACCATATTTCAAAACCAGGGAAAACTGGGAAGTTATAACCGTCTTTAAGTCATACTAGGTGAACCAGGTGAACCATACCTGCTAAATTTAAAGTATAAAGTATAGAATTAAAAATGATGACTATTTATTTTACATTCTTCATAACGAGAGATATAAGCGAATTGGTGATTATGTGAGTAGACATTGTTTGGTCAATAAACCGATTTGCGGTAAGCGAAAAGTTGTAGTTGCTTCAATGCAGGAGATCTAACATGTATAAGACGACATCACGCCCCATTTTGACATCATTTAGCAACCTGCGTTGGGTTGCAGGGGATTGAGCATCGGTGGTCGGACACTTGTGTTGCCTATTGGTGGAGCTGCCAGCCATCTGCTAGGTGCAACGGATATTTACCTGGCTAAATTTTGGCGCCCCATGCTTGGGTTGCAGGGGATTGAGCATCGGTGTTCGGACACTTGTGTTGCTATTGTGGAGCTGCCAGCCATCTGCTAGGTGCAACGGATATTTACCTGGCTAAATTTTGGCGCCCCCATGCTTGGGTTGCAGGGCATTGAGCATCGGTGTTCGGACACTTGTGTTGCCTATTGGTGGAGCTGCCAGCCATCTGCTAGGTGCAACAGATATTTTACCTGGCTAAATTTTGGTGAGTTTTTTTTGTAATATTATGTCTTACTTCGGTGACTTTTTCAACCTGCGTTACACTGCATTTTGCTTATTCATCACCTCACTATAGATGAGACAACACTTGGGACTTATGCTACCTTTGATTTGTAAGACTAAGCAGAAAGACTGTTTAAGGCAGAAATTGACTTGGTAGGCCAGGCAATTTCCTTGAGGCAGTTCCACCATTAGTTGATCCCAGCGACTAGTTTTTATTGACAATGGAAGCTTTGGCTTGACGTCTGAAAAAGGAGGTATTGGGCTCTGTTCATAACTGCATTTAATTTCTATTACAAATGGAAGCAATAATGCTGCATTGGATCCATACTCGAACCCAACAGTTCACGTTGACTTGTAACATTGTCCTCCTGGCACCATACACGTTCCATCAAGGTTTCTGTTATTTCGATGGAAAAATTTCATTACAGGGGCTCAGAAATTATGTGTTGTGATTCTGACTTGTTATCTACTGACGTTAGTAGGCACCATGTGATACACTGAGGTCTCCAGTGTGAGAGCGGATCTTGGCTAAGTGCAGTGTTTTGGCTAATAGGAGGGGTCTCGAGTGGCATGAAGAGCTCTCCAATGTTACTGTGCATAATAGGATTATCTAAATACTTAGTTCTTTCTATCAAAGTATATTATTTGTAACTTTTACTAAATTATATTTGCTGTTTTTACCATTATGCATTGCCCTAAATTCCCCCATAGCCCAATCCATTACCATCACATCTTATGATCTTCATTCACATTCTCATAAACCATTTAATCTGTAAAACCATCAGACTGATCCTAAAAATATTTCTGAAGCCCAGCGAACATCCTACATCACGGTCTTACTTGACATTTCAGTAACAATGGGCGCTGTGTCTTCTTATCTGGGTTTATGCGGGAAGAATAATGTACATTCAGCATCAAATAAAGAAGATTTTGAGGTAACGGCTTTTGGCAAAGTCCGACATTATTGTCCTAAAAATGAAAATGAAATGGGCTCTGATTTAAAGGAAAATGTAGAGTCTGCATAGGATCATGTTATTCCCTGGGGACATTTCTCTTTCCATAGACATTTATGGCATATCTATGGCATATGCAATAAACTCGCCTTCATCCACGACTTCTTCATCACCAAAAACTTTCTTTCCTTACCGTCACCGAAACATGGCTCACCCCCTCCGACATAACCTCCCCTGCCGCCCTCTCCTATGGCGGACTCGCTCTCACCCACACCCCCCGCCCCAGCAACTCCCGCAGCAGAGGTGTTGGCCTACTCCTGGCCAACAGCTGCTCCTTCACCCCAATTAACCACCCCCCTCTGCCTCCCTCCCCTCCTTCGAGCACACTCCGTGCATATCTTCTCTCCCTGCAACCTCCAACTGGCTGTCGTCTACCGCCCTCGAGGATCCTGGCTTCTCCACCACCTCTCCTCCGACATCCCCACCATCATCATGGGCGACTTCAACATCCCCATTGATAAACCCCACGCTGCTGCCTCAAGACTCCTCTCTCTAACCTCCTCCTTCGGCCTCTCCCAATGGTCCTCCTCAGCCACACACAATAACGGTCACACACTTGACCTCGTCTTCACCCCCTCTGTTCCCTCACCGACCTCGCAAACTCAACTTCCCCCTCCTATCAGACCACAACCTGCTGACCTTCTCCGCCCCCTCTCCGAAACTCCCTCACCCCTGAAGAAACCTCAAGCTCATTGAACTTCCACTCACTTGCCAAGTCCCTTCTCCCTCTCTCTGACTTAGCCTCCTCTCATGACGCTAACGCTGACGCCACCCTTTACAACACCACTCTCGCCACAGCCCTCGACCAGGCCGCGCCTCTCTCATACAACAAAACCTGTGCACACAGACAATCCTGGTCACCGCCAGCACCAAAAGAACTTCGACGGACGTCCAGGGTAGCTGAACGGAGATAGAAGAAATCCAACTCCGCAACGCACCTCGCCTTGTACAGAACAGTCCCTCATCGACTTCAAGACAGCACTGACCACTGCAAAACAAGCTTTCTTCTCGTCTCTCATTAACTTCCTCTCCCATAATCCCAAGCAACTTTTCATAACCTTTAACACCCTACTAGGTCCCCCCGCACCCCCTCCCTCTCCTCTCATCACCGCCGACGACTTTGCCAGCTTCTTTAAACAGAATATTGACAAAATCAAAGAAAGCTTCGATTCCCAATCTCCTCGGCCCTCCCTCTCTATCACTCAACCCCTCTCGACCAAAAGTAACTTCCCCTCCATGACTGAAGTGCGCCTTTCCTCCCTTCTAGCACGATCACACCTCACCACTTGTGCCCTCGACCCTCTCCCCTCCCATCTCATCCCTAACCTCACCACTGTCCTTATCCCCGCCCTAACCTATCTCTTCAACATGTCACTTACCACCGGCGTCTTCCCCCTCACATCATCACACCCATCCTCACAAAACCCTCCCTCGACCCCAGCAACAGTCGCCAACTATCGTGCCATATCTTTCCTCCCCTTTGCCTCAAAATTGCTTGAGCAACATGTCTACTCCAAACTGTCCTCCATCTCTCCTCATGCTCCCTCTTTGACCACCTGCAATCCGGTTTCCGAGCACACCACTCCACCGAAAACAGCCCTAACCAAAGTCACCAACGACCTACAGAACGCCAAGAGCAAGCGACACTACTCCATCCTTCTCCTCCTCGACCTCTCTACTGCCTTCGACACAGTCGACCACTCCCTCCTGCTTCAAATTCTAGAAACCCTGGCATCACTGACCTGGCCCTCTCCTGGATCTCCTCGTACCTAACAGACCGGACCTTCAGCATCACCCACTCCCACACTTCCTCCTCACCCTACCCCCTATCTGTTGGAGTTCCCCAAGACTCAGTCCTGGAACCGTTACTCTTCTCCATCTACACCCTCGGCCTAGGCCAACTTATCGAGTCCCACGGCCTCCAACACCACCTCTACGCCGACGACACCCAGCTCTACCTCTCTGACCCTGACATCACCACCCTGCTATCCAAAATCCCACACTGCCTGTCACCATCTCATCCTTCTTCTCTCGTTTACTCAAACTCAACATGGAGAAAACCGAGTTCATCATCTTCCCCCCAAGTCACTTTTCCCACCTACCCGACCTAACCATCACTGTCACCGACTGCACACACTCACCCGTCCCCCACGCCAAGTGCCTTGGTGTAATCCTCGACTCTGCCCTCTCCTTCAAGCCACACATCCAGGACCTCGCCACTTCCTGCCACCTCCAGCTTAAAAACCTCACGAATCCGCTCCTTCCTTGATCATGACACTGCCAAAATGCTTCTCCACACTCTCATTATCTCCCGCCTCAACTACTGCAACCTCCTGTTCACCGGTCTCCCCGCTTTCTCCCTTGCACCCCTCTGAACTATCCTCAATTCCGCTGCCCGACTCATCCACCTGTTTCCCCATTACTCCCCCGTCTCCCCCCTCTGCCAAGCCCTCCACTGGCTCCCTACTTCCCAGAGATCTCAGTTCTAAACCCTAACCTTGACATACAAGGCCATCCACAACCTGTCCCCTCCATACATCTCCGACCTGGTCTCCTGATACCGCCCCTCACGCAATCTGCGCTCATCTCAAGAACTCCTTCTCTTCTCCCCCCGCATCTCCACCTCCCACAACCGCATACAAGACTTCTATCGTGCATCCGCCATAATCTGGAACTCTCTTCCACACCACATCAGACACTCCCCTACCCTGGGAAGCTTCAAGAAAAACCTGAAGACCCACCTCTTCCTTCAAGCCTATAACCCTCACTGAGACCTAATTCGCTGCACCATCTCACCCCTTCCCCTCCTACTGTCTCCCACCCATTCCCCTATAGACTGTGAGCCCTTGTGGACGGGATCTCTGCCCTAATGTACCTGTATGATTTATTCGTCGTTATTTATGTTCTCGTCCTTGTTCTGCTCTTACACATGTAAAGCGCCATGGAATCAATGGCGCTATATAAATAAATAATAATAATAAAATATCTGCAGATCACAATCCAACATAGGGATTTAACCACACAATTATTGTGGATTTTTACTAATTAATGGATAAATGGCTTTGCCTTAACTGATTTACCTGCTCAAAATGTTAAGCCCTGTGTAACCCTAACTATACAACTGTACATTGAAAGAAAACTGCTAATTAATGACGGGAACAGGGTTACATAGAGCAGTTGACTAGGAGCCACAAGACTCCTCCTATTCCTATAGTAATAATCTCCTTCTGATAAAACACTGATTTTACTGACGTAAAGACATACAGCCCTTTGTCTCTACATCGTGCTGCTCTCAGATTACATAGCAGAAACCTGCTGACACATTCCCTTTAATCATGGAGCCATTTTTCCATGGTAGATCAATAATAGATTTTTAGTATCTAATCCATATTATCTTCAGTTGAGATGTCCTTTTTGATGTTTTTATGCAAGTCATTTTCCTGCCAATGTCGCCAAATCCCTCCTCTCTTCCCCGTAAAATAAATCTAACATTTCAATTCCGATCATTGCTGTTTGGACCTCTTCCGAGTCAAGTAAGCTCTCAGAAAGATTGCATTGTGAATTAGGTGCTTTACTCCTAATAAGGTTTCCAAGTGATTACTTTATCAGATCTCTTTAAACAAAAAAATAATCAATATGCTGGCTCATTACTGAGGAGCAACAGCTTTTATTTATGCAGTTAAAGTCCGAGGCTTACATGGTCTTAAGGTGCTGTCACACAGCACGATCTGGCCAGCGATGTCGAAAGCGATGCGCGGGTGCCCGCTTGCTTCCGACATTGCTGGCCAGCTGTCACACGGCACGACGTTGCCGGTGACGCGGCGGCGATGTGGGCGCATTCATCGCTCGCTGGGCTGGGCTCAGCCCAGCGAGCGGTGGCTCAGGAACGCTGTGATATAGGCTGGATCGCGCCGCCAACAGTGTCAGACGGCGCGATCCAGCCTAATCGCTGGTCACAGGTTGACAGGTTTAAGAACATGTTCATAAACCTGTCAACCTGCGACCAGCGATAATTTGCAGTTGCGTCGCGCTGTCACACAGCGCAACGCACTTGCAATATCGCCCGCGACATCGCTGTTACGTCACTTTTCGGCGATGTCGCGGGCGACATCGCCACGTGTGACCCCACCTTTACGGAAGATCTGCTTAATTGTCCCACACATTACGCCTCACCACTGGAAGTCCCAGGAGAGGGGCACACTGTTCTGTCTTTAGGTGCCCATACACAGCTAATCACTCCTTTTGAGTTCCCCATACACATAAATGATCTGCTTGGCCGAGCATTCATATTTTCTGTATGGGGAGAGTGGAGTAAACCACTCCCAGACTCATCTACCTCCAGAAAAGTATTGGGTGATCCAATTGAAACCACCTAATCCTTACTGCGGGTTAACAGGTCCCCTTTAGTTGGTTGACCCAATCTGGTGATTTGGGATAACGTTTTTCTAATGTGTGCTATATATATCTATATATCAATATATAAACCAAAAGTAACCGCAGCACTTCCAGACAGAGGTTTTGCAAGCCTTTATTGGGCCATCAGGATTGCATGGCAACGTTTCGGTTCTAGGAACCTTCTTCCAGCAACTACTCACTGAACATAATTTTTATGCTTCCTCATGGTTACAAACCAATTACATAATTATTCACCTAATTAATCATATCTCATACTGTGTACAAAAAAATGCATTGTGATACAATATATGATCATTTACCATTTTTTCACCAATTGACCCTTCTATTACTACATGTTAGAATTTTGCTATAATTTCAGACCATCAAAGTTGCCATTACATAATTGCTATTAATAACTCATCAATTGTAAACCTCCTTCACCTGCCAATTATCATATCTCACATGTGTTCGAGGTGCTTCAGCTCCTCCATGCCATTACATTAACACTGCGTCCCAGAAGTGACGTCACGCCTACCCAGTATCCTCTCGTTGCCTGGGAGATACCGGAAGTTTAGCAGCTGCCATCTTGTGACTTCGCGCCTGCGCACTTCCTATATGGCTCACCTTACACCCAAGGAATCACTGAGCATGCGTGCCTATAATATAGAATCCCGGCGTCCCAGAGCTAAAATTCAATAAAATGCTGATACTGTATAACAGTTACATCGGTGTAAGGTGACAAGTGCATATAATGGGTTATATATATTATATATATAAACTATATAACCACAATTATGTGCACTTGTCACTTTACACCGATATAACTCTTATACAGTATCAGCATTTTATTAAATTTTAGCTCCGGGATGCCGGGATTCTATATTATAGGCACAGCATGGTCAGTGATTCCTATGGGTGTAAGGTGAGCCATATGGGAAGTGTCACAAGATGGCGGCCGCTAAACTTCTGGTATCTCCCAGGCAACGAGAGGATTCTGGGTAGACGTGACGTCACTTCCGGGACACCAGATCAATTTAACAGGGCATGGAGGAGCTGAAGCACCACAAACACATGTGAGATATGATAATTGGCAGGTAAAGGAGGTTTACAATCGATGAGTTATTAATGGCAATTATGTAATATCAACTTTGATGGACTGAAATGAAAGCAAAATTCAAACATGTAGTAATAGAAGGGTCAATTGGTGAAAAAATGGTAAATGATCATATATTGTATCACAATGCACTTTTTTGTACACAGTATGAAATATGATTAATTAGGTGAATAATTATGTTTATTTCACATTTAATCAAGGCTAGGTCCACACTAATAGTTCTCTCCTGCTGTGAATTACGTCAAGATTCTGTCGGAATCCCCAAACAGGATACTGGTGGGAACCACGATAGAACCTCGAAAGAGCCATTCACTTGAATTAAGCTGCCGGAAAACCTGTGACAACTGTC
The DNA here is from genome assembly GCA_033576535.1 of Allobates femoralis. Taxonomy (NCBI): domain Eukaryota; kingdom Metazoa; phylum Chordata; class Amphibia; order Anura; family Aromobatidae; genus Allobates; species Allobates femoralis. The sequence continues at coordinate 74,161,005 of JARQOC010000006.1, read as the reverse complement.
TGGCCGTCATTTTGGCAGTGTCCTGCTTGTTCAGACGTGGTCTAGAAGATTTTTGCATGTCCGAACAAAACGAATACGGCCAAGATTGAGGCCAGACATTGTCCACAATGACTCCATCAGCTTCATTGAATTGGATGTCTCCATCACGGCACTGTTCCTATTTTTCAGGGATTCTGACAATCCCGTTGTTCTCAACAGAGAGCATTTTGTTAGTATGGACCTAGTCTTAAGAGGCTCCGCAGGCAACATTAAGATTCAGGATGGTGAAATGTAACCCCTTAACTGCATCCTTTTATCTCTTGTTGGATCAGTCTCGATAGCCCATATGCTTACTTTGCATACTCACATATTTTTTCCGCTTGCATTTTACGCAGCTGAGGACAGTCCTTTGCATTTCAATGACATTTATCTGTTGCTGGTTCAACCATGAAAACAAATTACTGTTCCCTCGAATTGTGCCCAAAGCTTAACAGAACAGGAACTTCATGTTACTTTGTGAATGCCAATTGTGCTAAGCATATTCTTCCAATTTTTGGGGTTTGAGCTTATGAGATAAAGACTGAGTGCTACTACAGCTGCCAAAAGCTTCCAGCATTAAGAATAACTTCCCCTAGGGTATCACATGTGCAAGAATTTGATATTCTAACTGAAGGGAATGACAAATTGTCCCAAGTAATGAACAAGTTTTTGACCAATAATAAATGTGATCATTGATTTAATTTATGGGTGTAAATGTCCAATCATCGCTGGTTTCAAGTCTTAAACATAAAGGAAAAAACTATAACTACCCCCCACCATTCCTTGCATTTGATTCTGCACTTCTTGAGGATCTTTGTGACAACAGCTGATCATGCGTTCTAGAGATCTGCTTGTTCTCACTTGATGTATCATAGATCGTAGCTGTGCGGTGACCCACGTTATTTATGGTACATATCTTGAGACATAGAAGGCAAAAAATGGCATGGGCTTCAGATATGATTTTAGGTAAGAAAATATAAATGGAAAATATCAGGTGTAGTTAAGGCTGAGCTCTCATCTGTATACTAAATTCCATTTTTCTGTTCTGTTGGAAGGAAAAACAGGTAATTCAGTTGAGAATAAGACCTACAACTTTCACTGCACTATACAATTTTGCAGTGAAACCAGAAAGTGTTGTTCAATTTATTTACCCCTAGAAAACCCCAAAAAACAATAAAAATCACCTGGTAACAATAATATGCCTTTTTAACCTAAAATTTACTGTTTACCGTGAACTGCATCTTCAGTTTCTAAGGGGGAATGTTTCTCTTGTTCCTCTTGTGAAGTGTCACTCTAAGCGAGATCGCTAGCGAGATCACTGGTGAGTCACAAGTTTTGTGACGCAACAGTGACCTCAACAGTGATCTCGCTACATTTGACACGTAGCAGCGATCAGGCCCCTGCTGTGAGATTGCTGATCATTACAAACTGTTCTGGACCATTTTTTGGTCATCGCACTCCTGCTGGGCAGCATGCATCGCTGTGTTTAACAGGGACAACGACCAACGATCTCAACACTATGCCAGAGAGTGACAGGGTCCCAACGACCGCCGTATCATTGCTGTGTCCCTGGTGAGACCTGACTGTTTGACATCTCACCAGTGATCACATAGCGACGCACCAGCGATCCCTACCAGGTCGGCTCGTTGTCGGGATTGCTGGTGCGTCGCCAAGTGTGACGGTACCCTAAGTCACACAATACTCCTCTGGGAAATTAAATATGTATATAGCCTCTTTAGAAGGAAGAGGTCTTCATCTCTGGCACCACCTATTGGATGCAGCATTCCTAAAAGTCAATATTTTATTGTGGTGTATCATGTGACTTGTGATAAGAAGCCAAACCAGAAACTCCAGTTGCAGACATGTATTTTGAGCTGTTGAAAAGTAGGACATCTGATTTGGCTAGATGATAGGCCTCTGACTAAGGCCTATGTTCCACTTGCAAGAGCGATGAGGGAGACTTGTGTGTGTCTCGCATCACATCACCCACCATGCCATTGTGTCCCTGGACAGGAGCGTGTCAGCTCCATTTATTTCAATGTAGATCTACACTCCTGTTCAAAGAGCGGGCGGCCGTGCCAGATGAAGCAAAGCGAGACACATGTGAGTCTCTCGCATCGCTCTCGCAAATGGAACTCTGGCCTAAATCCTTTTCTCTTTAGCACCCCAGACCAATTCCTCGTACTCAGCTCTGCAGTTTCTCTATTCCCAGCCTCCTCCCATTGTACATTTTGTTTTACATACTCCGTACCAGGGAGAGTAGAGCCAGCCCGCTAACATAACAACATTAATGATGGTCCATCCATTGGAGAACGGCGTCACAGTTTTGTATGATGATTTTACGGAATATGATCACTTTCAGTAAAAATACAGTGAACCCTGCACTATGTAACAACCCCCCTGGGTAAGCTAATGGTGGCAGTATTATAAAGGGAAGTCAATTTGAAAAGTTTAGAAAGTCAGACAAATCTTGTTTAGGGTCCAGAAGCAGAATCGGACCCCACGACCTCGAATTGACCATTTTATTTTAGGCTACAGATTATTTTTATAGCTTAACATGTTCAAGGTCAGAAGGCTTGGAAGGAGAAAACAAAATGTTTAATTCGTGTCCTGTACTAGTCAATAATACAAATATTCATGACACTGATGACTTATATTTTTTTCCCTTTCTCAAGGACTTGCATACAGTATTCAGCCACAAGAGGAGGCAACTGAAGAGCGGAGACGATGGCAAGAATGGCAGCCTGCGCCAGCAGATCTTATTATGATGAAGAGATGATGATCAGACTATGCAGACAAGAACATCGTGCAAATAACGGCATCTGCGATTAGGAGCTAATTATTCAAGATGGTCGGTTAATGGCGCCAGCTGTCCTCTTAATACCTCTGGGGTGACTGCATGCACTTTAATGTGCAAATTTTCAACAAAAGCAAGATGGAAAATGTGTACACACAAGCAGGATTTTACTCCCAGAATGCACCTGGATCACAGCACATCAGAGTTTTTATTTTCCTTCTTTTTCCCACTTTGCTCAAAGTCCTACAAATGCTGAATGAAGCACTTTAGCCGGAGCGATGCTTTTTATGACTATGGCAAATTCTCGTGCAACAAAATAGAGGATTATCAGTGAACTGACACTACAACAATCAGGAGTCTTCAAAAGGCCTCAACACCCGAGCAATCATTCCTGTCATTGTTGGTCGTTCTGAGGGGGAGGCCTAGGCGGTCCCATATTGTCACTCTTTTGTATTTAGTTTAAATATAATCTTTAATATCGGTAACGCTGTGTCAGCCATGTTTGCCTGCTGCCTCCCTTGCATCTCTTATCACACAGAAATGGACACAATTTCCAAAGGCAATTACTGAACAACTCTTTTTATGTGGGTACATGTTGCTGAGTGTCAGATCACATTCTCCTCAGGTCATGGTAATGGTAGCCTGGGTTGCCCCTAACAACCAACTAAAATTTCTGCTTTCAGTGTCCTCTCTGTGGTTGTTATGGATGACAGAGGCACTTATAGAGGTGATAAATAAGGCCTACTTTGTCTTATTCATTAGTGTAGACAGTCAAAGGAGTTGCCATAGTAGCCAATTGTATTACACCTTCATTAGCCATCTTGTCCCCCCCCCCATCCTGCATGATGCACTTCATTATGGAGAACATTTCCTATATGATGCATTCACTTTATGTTGGATTTAGGCTGGGGCTATATGGCGAACATTTGACACAATATACAAATAATGGCATGTGGCCAAAATGCAGTGTGTAGTGCTAATTGCATTATGCTTTGATGTGGCAGTGACATACAGCGACCTGTGTCATCACCAAAGACGCATGGTAATCCCAACTAGTGTTGGCTGAACCTGCTGATATCTACAGGTTTGGCCGGCAGGCTGTTATGAATGATGGACACCAACAGATGTCGTCGGGGAAGGTTGGGGGGGGGTACCCGTCATGTCTAATTTCAGACTGACTATCCCTTGCGTATGCCGCTAGTGGAGATTTCTGGCAGTAGACCTCATAGAGAACATGGGAGCTCTCAGCAGAACTAGTGCTTCTGTATATAGGATATACAGTCATGATGGCTGCCGGCCGAACCATCATTTGCCAGACACCTATCTAAAGTATATGGAGGGCTTTATTCTGTACATGTATTTCCTAGGGCAGAGGTCCCCAACATTTCTGACCTTCAGAGCCACATTCAGCAATGAAAGATAGTTGTGAGCCACATCCAGCTTTCGCTCTCCTTACAGTTATGACATCCAGAGCTCCTATTACCAGTTTAATGACAGCCAAAGCTTTTCCACAGAAATGAAAGGTAGTATACCAAGATACAGGGTTTCCTGCCTGCCCATCAAGATCTGCTCTTCTGTGCGGGCTACTCACAAAAGTCACCATCTGAAGTCCTGCTCTTCATAGCTGTTTGCGGAACCTAGTGTTAATGCACCAAGCTGGAAGACAGTTGTGATCCATACATCAAAGGCCACACCATGTGGTCCAAGCTACAGGTTGGGGACCTGTGCTGAGACATCTGCTGGCAGAATCTAGAGGCTGACACTTGAGGCATATTGTTTTGCAGAATATGCACCAAATTCTGATACACTGTGCATGGGAGCTTACAATTGTTTATAATTTGCACCCACTATTCTTTTTAGTTCTTTCCACTCCCTGAAATACCTGGAATTGTATCTTCCCATCTGTTCTGGGTATGTTCACAAATGCCTTATTATTTGTGTTTAGCGTTCATCACATTGAGTTCCCAGCGGAGTAATATTATCTGTTGACACTGTCAGGATCATTTGAATTCTCAATTATTATTATTATTGTTTGTAACGACTTGAAATTGAAACTAGAAAACACAGAAATAATTTATAAAACCCACAAGAACTGCTTAATAGTTTATGTGAGATGACTACTATATTATTTTTTTATAAAGAGACTAAAAAATGCAAGTAGATTTAGAGTATTTATCTCCGCCATTGCAGGGAAGCGTTGTATTACATTTTGATACCCCACTTAAAGGGAAGCAATCATCAGAAAATGACCTATTGATTCAATTAGTTTTTTTGTTAAATGTATTTTTTAATAAAATGTTAACCTATTTTTTTAACATATCACAAGCTGTATAAAAAATACAGAGCATCTGATGGGCGTGTGCAAAGCTCAATGTGAAGAGAAGGGGAGCAGGGTCAGCTGTGACATCGCCTATTGTGATTGGTGGAGTCTGTGTTATCAGCAGTGTATAGAGGTGTTACTTGTCATTATAATCTTGCCTCTGATGATAATGAGCATGCTGAAAACTCCTCCAGAAATGACAGGATGTATCAGCCTAAAAAAGCTCCAGTGGCTATGTTGAAAATTTCTGTTAAGACAGTAATATAAAATGTCACATTTGTGGCAGATCCTCCAGTAAATGTGGCCTGTGTGGATTATTCTTGACCCACCCAAACAACTAAGGCCATTAGTGATTGATTTTTTGGAGCAAACATTATATTATTTGCATTTTCGTAACGCAGTGTGGACAGTTCACAATCCTGGCCAAGGTCAGGTCTGGGTGCCCATGTTGTCAGTTGACCAGTCGCATCAAAACCTCTGGTATACCAAGAAAACAGTAAATAATATGAGGAACATGAACCTCTTCTGTCTGCATTTATCCAGATCTTCAGAGACTCTTCCTACAGTTGGTGTGCGAGTTGTCGCTCTGGAGTCTGTAGGTCCAGTCTTTTCCGTGCATCTTTTTGTTGTTCTCCAGCTGCTATAATCATTAGAGAACTCACAAGTGTTGTCATCTGAGCTGTGGATCTGCTCTAGCCCAAGAGGTTCAATATCATTTTGTTCTTCAGAGTATCCCTGCCTGGGAAGCTCTAGCCATCTTTGTGCCCGGGATCTTGGTTTCTTCAGATATACAGACAAATTTAACAGATAGGCTGGTTTCACATTGGCGTTTTTTTCAATCCGAGGGTATGCAACAAAAGCCCGTGCGGGAGCATCCGTTTGCATATTTTTCCGGGATCTGGAGGGGGCATGTCATTTAGAATTGCGTTCTGCGCATGACCAGTTCATGGAACATGGATCTGAAGTCCGGATCTACCGGGATCTGGAGTCTGGTTTATTCCATGATCCATAGGCCCCCATTGAGATTTTACACGTGGTGGCCTGTATCCGTGTGGATCCAAGATTTTACGTTTTTTTTTTCGTTGATAACAAAATCACATCAAGATGCAGATTTTGTCTCTGTGAAAAATCTGTGAACACCTACATTTACATGGATCTAGGGCACACTGGACACAACTGGATGCACCCGCAAGTGTCTCCAGCCCCATTGACAGTCAGTGCATCCAGTTTGTGACACTCACACTGATGGCAAAAGACGCCAGTGTGAAACCAGCCTTACTGGTTCCTTGATGCTTGTGGCCAGTGCAGAGGCTCAGGTCTTGCTTGAGGTAATTCCCCAACACCTGATGAGACGTGTCTCCCTTGAAGAATGACCGATGCATTCTTTTTCTGCTGTGTTTGTTTTCTGTAGTGTCTACACCAAAATATGCAATAGCAAAATGCTTCTATTTTTAATGCATTTCCCCTTTTTGGGGCAGATTTAGTGCATTTTGTTTGGTGCAGAAATGCTTGGATTCTGCACTTCAAAAATGCAATTGACTATATGTATAAAAATAACAAAAATGCACGTTTATCAGCATTTTTAAAGGCACAATCATCACGAGTTTCATGAAATTTTATCCATTGTTCTTGTTAAATGTAGGAAATGTTTTGCACAAGAAAACCACCATGGAAATACCACACTCTTCATGCTACGTGGTTCATGGGCTAATACAACACATTTTTATTGATTTGCCTTTCGGGGCATGGAATGACAACTTGCTCTTTCCACAATGACATTCTCTATATTAGTGGCATAGGTGAAGTCCAGTTGTCATTTTATTCAAACATTTCCATGGTGAATAATAGAGGAATGGCAGAATGCAAAGATTAAAAAAGATGTTTTAGAATATTTTTTATAACGATTACTTGTATTTAGTAAAGTAGATTTGTCAGACTAGCCAACATTTCTTCATTAATAGAAACCTGCTTTTTGGAGCACATTGTTATATAGCTGTAACCTCAACATTTCTTTGAATGTTCTCATACACCTTAAAGGGAATCTATCACAGTTTTTGCTAAATAATCTGAGAGCAGTGTAATGTAGAGACAGAGACCCAGATTCCAGCAATATGTAACTTCCTAAAGGGTATTGCCGTGGTTTTGATAAGATCACAGTTTTATCGGCAGGAAATTATCAATAGATGACTAGTAAACCTGCTGCCATGTGGTACTGTATACTCATGATCTCTGTATAAAGGCCCTGTTACATGGCACGACGTTGGAACAATGTTGGCAACGATCTTGTGGGCGCGCAGTCGTTTCCGACATCGTTGGTGAGATGTCACACGTCTAGATATCGTAGACGACTCACCAACAATGTTGTGAGCAGGTATTGTTCGCACAACCCAGCGAATGATACCTGCTCGTTGCTGTGAATGGGTGAAGTCGTGAACGACATCGTTATCGCAGTGTCACACAACGATATACCAGGTTGACTGATCATTGATCGTGTGGTCTGAGAACATGTTCTCAAACCTGCGATCAGCGATCCAACGATTTATCGTTACAACTTTGCAGAGTCACACGCAACGACGTCCTAACGGTGTCGATTGAACACTCCAAACCCATGACATTTAAGCGATATTGTTAATGATGTCGTGCATGTAACGGGGCCTTTACCCTACCCCACAACTGGAAGTTTTGTGTGCACTGTGCATCAGCACAAAGCTGTCAATCAGTGGTATGGGCGGGTTATACAGAGCTCACTCAACATTCAGAGATCTGTGACAGCAAGCAGCCCAGTAAGTGACACATTACTGGAATCAGGGTCTCTGCACCTACATTATGCTGCTCTCTGATGGGGGAGACAAATTCCCTTTAAATGTCCACAACGTACTTGGTCATGGGAAAGAGATGCCCTGAACATTCAATGGACATTTTTAAATAGAATAAGAAACTAGAGAATCAGAGTTTTACTATATCTTTGGTCAGTCTATATCTATGTGTGTAATACTAAGTTTTGATTATATGTTCACCTCAATAAAAAAATAGGTGCTAGCATCTCCTACTTAATCCTTGGTAGGTGACATATTATGGGCAGTATAAAAACTCCAAGTTCTCTAGATTCTTTGTCATGGGAAAATAGGAAGCCCCTTAGACGGCCATGAGAAATAGGTGGGTTCACAGATTATGTTTAGCTGTAATACCAGAACTAACCAACACAGTGGGTGGCACCGTTGTAGTGTGAGATTAATTTGTTTGTAGGTTAGTTTTGCTGGAGACCATGTTGCCCTTTATTGCTCCAAATTTCTGAAAGTGGTGCACAATTATACATTTTTCACCTATTTAAATTTGACACTGCTGTCTATAGATATTTCTTTTAATTTTATGCCCGCCCCCCTTGCTGGAACGAGAATTGCATCTTCATAAATATAGTTAAGGCTGGTTTCACACTGGCGTATTTCACCATACATGTGAATCTGGCTTGAACTCGATGCACGCGCATTAGTTTCCAGCCCCATTGTTTTTCGATGGGGACTGATAAACTTGCATCCGTCTCTTTACTTTTTTCCTGGATCCAGGTGTTCCCGTATTTTTCACTGAGACCAAACATGCATCTTGGTGCATTTTTGGTCTTCATGACAAAACCTGGAAGCACTCGGACCGGGGCACTACCTGTGAAATCACAAAGGGCCCAATGGAACCCAGATCTGGCAGACTTCAGATCCCGTTGGATCTGGACACCCAGACGCGGGTTTTGGAACTCCACATGCCCAGAACACAGTTCCAAATGACGCCCCTTAGGGGGTATGTCCTTTTACCCCGGATCCAACGGAATCAGGTATGAAGCCGGACGAAACTGTCTGTTCTGCACCACTATTATCACTGATGCGTGACCCTGGATCAGTTATTATATCGGTCATCAGTTTTTCCAATTCCTGGGGAATCAGAGGTGATGCAGGTTTTACAAAAAAACGCTAGTGTGAAACTAACCTTAGACCCTTGTTTATAACTAGCCATGCTCATTTTGCTACCTACATTTGAAAAGTAGCAAGAGCTGCATAAAATCAAGGAAAAATAATACATTTTTGCAAAAATCTGGATTTGCATCAAAATTTGCTACTTTCTTGTTACATTTTGGTCACTTTGTTGAATCCTCCCACGGCTTGGTCTCTGCTGTATTTTCCTACCTTAATGTGCATAAAAAGGAAATAGTTATGTGGAAGTTATATATCTGTTCTCCTCAATCATAGATCTGTAGCATTTAGCTTCATGCTGATGCGGAAAAGAATACAAGAATATTTTGTATCCAGTCGATGCAGGAAGCAATGTGCACCGGGTACAAATTGTATTTTTCTTATTACAGATCAATGAACTCCATTTCAGCTGTAGTTAATGCACCGTGATTACAGAAAATAGTGCGTGCAGCTCGACTAAAATCTATGGAGCGCTTGGGCCTTATACACGCGGCTGCGCCATTTGTACGGGTGGTGAATATGTCTGTATGTAATCTGGATGCCAGGATTTTCAGACTTAACATCCATTTACACTTGAAGCTTATAATGAACAGACAAGTCCCAGGAACACTCATTTCACCTGACAAATGAATACAGTGCTTGTTTGTTGGGTGAAATGATCTTTTATGAATCACGAAAATATTTTTTCTCGGCAGCACATTATCCTGTATAAACAGAACCTGTGCTGCTGAGAACAATGGCAGCCTATACACATTGCGCAATCAATTCCTAATCATTCAGTGCTAATCTGAAGAGCGGTGGTCATCCATTGAAACCGATTGGTTTGAGTAAACAAAGTATACATTATAGACCCAAGTTATTGGCACTGTATGTCAGATTTATTAAAGAGGTTTTTTGATCTAGGAAGAAACGTCTGCAGTCACTGTGATTGCTGACTACCAAATTGTGATAGTGTGCGATGCATTCACTGTCACAATTGCTCTGTTCCCTGTGGGAGTAGGCAGTCATGTGACCACACTTTTGATTTGCTTATTTGTAGTCGCATGCCTACTAGTCTCATCTGGCTTATTTCAATAGAAGAGAATTGAGAGTCGCTTGATGCACATGATCAGAAAGAAGTAAGCAAATCGCATACAAGGAAGTGTAGACACCACTTAGCATGGGACATATAAAACTTTGTGCGTGTGCTGCTAATTAAATCCTGGAGACCAGTACATGTGTATATGGGCCACTTAGACAGACATGTATAAGAACCTTCTCTCTTGTCACAATGTCCAATGTTTATTACATCATCGTCTCAGACTTACATAGGCATTTCATTTACATACACTACAACATAGTCATTGATAAACTTATCTTTTGGCATTAACATATATACATTTTATTGGCTGAATGTCAGCAACTTTGCACATTGTTCAAAGTCTGTTTACCCCTTAGGCTGGGTTCACACCACGGTTTGTTCCTGTCTGTGGGGTTCCTGTTTTTTTGCAGGACCACACAGACAGGACTGGATTTGTAACTCCGAATGCCATTTCTGTGTCTGGATCGGGATTTTGAGGGATCCGGATTCAGAAAAATGGGAGGAGCCCAAGCCTGCAAAGCACAGGTAAGTGGTGCCGGGCTGGTTCTTTCACTTTCGCAATGTATGAGCATGCATTGCGAAAGCCAAATTAAAGAAAGCAATGGGTTAAAAATAAAAAAAAATGCTCACCTCTCCGCTGAGTGTCCCGCGATGCGAGGCGTCCACGTCCGATGGCTGCAAGGACCTTAATCAGCTGACCAGCGGCAACCGATCAGCTGATGTGTCACATGACAGCGTTAGCTGAGCGGTTTAAACTGCCCGCCGCTAGTTGGATTTGGCGGGCGATTTAAACCACTCAGCTAATACTGTCATGTGATACATCAGCTGATCGGTTGCCGCCGGTCAGCTGATTAAGGTCCTTGCAGCCATCGGATGTGGACGCCTCGCATCGCGGGACGCTCGGCGGAGAGGTGAGCATTTTTTAAAATATTTTTTTGCCCATTGCTTTCTTTGATTTCACTTTAGCAGTGTATGCAGATACACTGCTAAAGTGAAATTACAGGGATGTCAACGGGAACAGAGCAGTTTCCAGAAACCAGATTTGGGAAATGATCCTGTTTTATCCCGGATCCGGCATCATAGACTTCCATGCTTGTGTGCTGGATCGCCCCGGATTCGTTTCTGTCTGGTTTTGTCTGGTGCGCCCAAAAATGGTGCAGTCTCTGATTTTGGAACCGGGAAAAAAACTGGACAGAAACGAATCCGGGACTGAATTGACAGGATCGGATGGCCATATATAACCAAGTTGGCACCATAGGGATACATGGGAGGCAAAAGCGGATCCTGTTTTGTCCTTTTCAAAATGGACAGAACAGAGTCCCAAAAAACGTGGTGTGAAGCCAGCCTAAGCTTTCACATTCCAATGCTCCTTACATTAGAAACCCTATATGTTCTTATCTAAAATAAACATCTGTCTCTTTCTCTGTATTTCACTAGAACAGACACTTTGAGACAGAAATACGGACAATCACAAAAAGGAGTCTAGATATAATAAAATGGATCCTGCTATTCAGAAGTTAAGGCAGCTGCCACACGCCTCCTTTTGATAGCACGTTTGGTCTGAAGGCGGGGAGAAGGATGCTGGCGGGGATTAGATGTAGAGCTTGCTTGATGTCCGTGAGCCCTGAACCGCGATTAATGACAGCACCGGAATGGCGACAGCAAGGGAGGAGAGTACAGCTTCATTTACTTGAACCGGGGGAACAAGTGGATTCAGAAGCGGTTCTCCTAGTAGTGGACAATTCCTTTAATGCAAGTTTCTATATCATTTTTGGAGGCCAACTCAATTATGTGAGCAAAACCTGCCAAGATTAGATTGCCTGTGATCTTTTTTTTCATAGTATTTTCTCTTTTAATTTTTATAGCATCAATATATCCATTTTTCAGCACTTTACAGTTCAGAGGGTTCTTGTACAAACATGTTTCATATGATAAAATACAAAATCAAGCCATTCCTTGGGAAAAAGAATTTCATTTCAGAGAGACCCCTTTTAAGGTTGCGGGAATATTTCTGTATTTAATACGGTATATTTCATTTATTGCCTTTAAATCGCTCATACAATCAAAAAACTATTTTTTTCTCTTCATCAGGTTATTCATGGTCTCTGCAGGAACTGTAACATTAAAACTACGCAATGTAATGTCATTTCCACAATTTTTTTTAAATGGAACAGCTAGAAAAGTCTTAAGGTATCGTCACACGTGGCGATATCGCCGGCAAATCACGGGAGCGCGCACATTTTTTTGGCATGCTGCCATGGTTGCTGTTGCGATGTCACATGCAGCGATCTCGCCGGCAACGCATCTGCGATCTTGCCGGCAACTATCACTGCCAGGGTTAAACTCTTTATATATATATATATATATAATATATATATATATATATATATATATATACACATATATTCTATATTTTTCTTATAGCGATCCATAACATGGGAGTCTATGTGGGAAGTTGCCGGCAACATCGCAGTTGCGGCGTCACACAGGGCGATGCAGGCAGATCGCCTGAGCAACATCGCCAGGTTTCCCAACATGAAACTTATCGCCTTATTATCGCTCTGTCACACGCGGCAACTCATGAGCGATGTTACCGCAACTTAACCACGCCCCTAAGTTGCCGGCAACATCGCCAGAGAGATCGCCCCGTGTGACGGTACCTTTACATTTGCTACTTCTAAGGTAGGGAATGGTGCAGGAGGCTGACAAAGGCCACAGCATGAAGGATCATTCTACATTATATTTCATTTTAAAAGCCGAAATAAACATGGCCCTTCTATAAATGTCATATTACTAAAGCTTTTTCACCTATATGTAAAATATATACACACAATGCAAAGATATACTAATACCTTTCCTCTTCTATCTCCATTACATGAAAATTAGTGCTAATGACTTTACACCACCAGGGAAGTTTAAAAAAAAAATAGGAAAAATATTTTTCCCATTTACTGTTTTCAAAATCAAGGGTGCGTCCTATGCTAAGGAGAGTCTTATAGTCCGAAAAAAATTATGGTGACTAGATAAAATACATACCGGTGTAGCAGAGGCAAAGCTCTTGCTGTTATCTTGCTTATTCCAGTTAATGAGGCTGATTTACAACACCAGGCACAGTCCTCTCATACAATGTTTGATGGTAGATTAATCTTTGCATACACATATACATGTTCATCTACACAGCACGCATATGCATTACTAGATATCTTCTACCCTAGGCCATGAATACCATAGAGGCAGCCCTTGTATATCCCCCTGACACCTATGTACTACCTAAGCTCTGTGGCCACTGCATATATTGCCTGCCAAAAGCTTCAACATATACCGGTGTATTGGCTTCCTTTGGCATATAGCACCCATGAGGCCCCAATTTTTTCAAGAAAATAATTGCAAAATATGTTTCTATGAAGAATTTCTATATAGTAATGGGGGCAAAAGCAGTTTTGACTTCTTTTCAGTGAATGGAGCCATGTTTAAAGGGAATCTGTCAGCAGGTTTTTGCTATGTAAGCTGAGGACGGACAGCATGCTGTAAGAGTTAAAAAAAAGAAAAAAAGTAACTGTGCTTCTCTTATCATGATCTGTGCTGTTTACTTAAACTAAAGGCTTTATTACCCTGTGATTACCATGATAGGTTACTTTGTAATGCGCATGGCAGTCCGACACGCCTGCTGCTGTGATAGACACCTCGCATTGAATGCACAATCTCTATGGAGAGCCTAGTGTGGATGGAGGCTGCATAGCTAAGGGTGCGTTCACACGCTGCGTATTTGCTGCGTATTTTTACGCGAGTGCTCTTGCAGTTTTTGTAGCCAAAACCAGGAGTGGGTAATTAAAACTAGCAGTGGGTGATTAAAAGCAGCAGTGGGTAATTAAATACAGAAGTGGAGCACTTGTCTCTATTAGGGGGCCGTCACACGGAACGATATCTTGCCCGATATCGTTTAAGCGATCTCCTTTTTGATCGCTTAAGCGATATCGGGCAAGATATCGTTGCATGTAATCAAGCGATTTACGATGTTAAATCGCTTGATCGTGACATCGCTGATCTGAGGTCCGGTTCTCAGATCTAGCGATGAACGATGCAACGATCTGCATCATCGTGGTGTATAACACCACGATGAACCATCTCCCAGCGACCGCGCCTATGCTGGGAGATGGTAACTATGGTAAACGTCGGGTAACTAAGCGACGCGCGGCGCCTAGTAACCCGATGTGTACCATAGTAACGAGCGAGATCGCTGGTCCACATCGCTGGTGAGTCTGTCTGTGTGACATCTCACCAGCGATGTGAGCGATATTGTAAGCGATTGCGCGTGCACGTGATCACTTACAATATCGCTAAAGATATCTCACCGTGTGACGGCCGCCTAAGACTTTTTCTCTGATTGTTCCACTCCTGATTTTGGCTACAAAACATGCAACAGCACTCACGTAAAAATACGCAGTGTGTGAACACACCCTTAAACTAAAACCTTTGTGTGAGAATGGCTGCAGCCATTAATCTATGTGATACATCGTTGGATTCAGGGTTTCTTTGCCTACATTATGCTGTCAGATAAGGTAGCAAAAACCTGCTGACAGATTCTCTTTAACTGTAGAACTATTCCTGGCGTAAATGAATATGACTCAAATGCTTTGTAATAATACTAGGAGTCTTACACCCCAATATAGTGAACCTAGAATTCCTGCTGCATATTAAGCATCATTATTTACAGGAATAGACAGGGTCGGACATATCATTGGTGCAACCTACTGGGGCCCACGAGGTACTATACCTGCACATGGGGCCCAATAAGCAAGGGGGGCATTTTCATCTTCAAACCGGGTAGAATTGTGCATTATGGTGCGTTATTGACCTGCAAAGCGCCCACATACTGTACCTGCACAGGGGCCTCTTCTGTCTGTTTCCGCTAGTGTACTAAGGGTGCTTTCACATCAGCGTTTTTTTCAAATCGCGGCAGATGCGGTGAAAAAAACGCATCTGCCGCGATTACCGCATACCGGCTGCACTTGCGGCACGGTTGCGGCGCGGTTGCGGTAAACGCCATATAAGGTATAGGCGGACTTGCGGCAGGTGCGGTTTTGCAATTGCGGCAGGTGCGGCCGCGAAAAAAACCGCGGTCAGCCGCGGTTTTTTTCGCGGCCGCACCTGCCGCAAGTGCAAAACCGCACCTGCCGCAAGTCCGCCTATACCTTGTATGGTGTTTACCGCAACCGCGCCGCAACCGTGCCGCAAGTGCAGCCGGTATGCGGTAATCGCGGCAGATGCGGTTTTTTCACCGCATCTGCCGCGATTTGAAAAAAACGCTGATGTGAAAGCACCCTTAGATAAGTAAATATAAAGATCAGTAGCATCAAGTATGGATTTAACACAATCATTAGAAAATGAAAACTAACACTGATGTGGCTTTCGTCCCGCGTTCATGTTCGTGCAGACTGACGATAGATTTCTCCATAAAAGGTCACTGGAGTAAATGTCTCTGGATCGGCTCCGGCAGCCTGGAGCCAGATGGCACAAGACATGCTCAGATTCATCTGTGTACAATTCACAATATTGCTCTACCTTTATACATACAAGAATAGCAAATTGGTGATTTTATAGTTGGGGATATGAACACAATAGTTTTAAATGAGAGTACAATTATGTTGCAATGTAGTCAATTGGGGGGTGTATGTGAAGACCACTTTTGAGGGTAATGGATGCTTTAATATTTAAAGGGAATCTGTCAGTAGCACCATCCCTCCTAAGCCATCTATATGGGCTGCATGGTAGAAACCTGAATAATGATACTTGAGATTTGCAATCTGCTATTCCAGAGAAATTCATGATTTTCTTATATGAAAATGTTAATGGCCACTTTACACGTCCCGATATCGTTCCGATGTTGGATACAACGACGCTGGAGCGCGCTTTTTCTTGTCAGAATTCCAAGATCGCATAGGAAATGTTACACATTGCAATATCAGCAGGCAACGCAACAGCGATGTGTACTCCCCCTCTTGTACGGCCGACCCAGGAACGACCATTTAACATGGGAGAAAATAGGGGACGTTGTACTCCACATCGTTGTTGGGCTTTTACACAGCCCGATCCGGCTACAACGTCCATCCAATATCGGGCCGTTGGAGAGCACGCTCATTTGATCCCCGATATTGTTTTGGCATCGTTCTTGCATCGTATTGGACATTTACACCACACAACGCACGAACGATATCGGGGCCAACGCACGAACCACGTGACTTTTTATCGGAGTTAGACGCCGATATCGGGACGTGTAAAGTGGCCATAAGATCTATGGGCTGGACATAGATCTCCCCAAGAATCTGCCTCCAGGGCTTATTTTAAATGAAAGAGACAATATGTTCAGGAGAGGAGACAGTCAGTCATTACATGTCTCACTCTGGTAATGTCATCTTTTAAATAAAATAATTTCTGGAAGCAGATTCTCAGGGAAATCTCTGCCCGACCCATAGATCTTAAAAGCTCATTTACATATTAAGAAAAATTGGGATTTCTCTGGAATAAAATTTAGGACTGCAGTTATCAAGGTGTTATTTTATTCAACTATCTATGACGTACATGCATGCCCATATAGACGGCTTAGGAGGGTTGGTTCTACGGAGTGTGTCAGCTGCATAGAATTACACAAAGATGACCTCTCAGGTCAGGAGAGCTGCCGGCCGGTCCTCATATGAGTCGTACGCTAGTGTGACTCCAGCCCAACTGTGCAGCTCTATAGCTGTGTAGGCAATCCCTGCTCCCCTCTATATGATCAGCTTTAAAAGTACATTGTTATATTAGTAAACTGGTAAATTACGTCCAACTTCTAACTTTGATATGACTATAATTATTACTAATTTCAAAGATAATGAATTTAAGTATAACCTGTGTGTCATTGCAGTATCCAGAGTTGCTAAAAAATACATACGGTATGTTTACGTTGTATGGAAAATAGGACCCGTTGCTTTATAAGGGTAAAGTATATTATAAGATGGCCTGGAGAATGTGATCATCAGATATGTGTATTCTGAAACATTAATCAGAAACAGCAGTCACTTGGCGCAGTGGAATGCTAAGAAAAAGCGAATGACGGCATTTACATGTAGGGTATAATATGCTGCTCGCCGCAGTAGACCTCCTTTAGAAAGACCTTTTGATGTTTTAATTGCTCTGAAAAATAAATATATATATATTGAAATGACATCAACTGTGGTCACATGTATATTATGTATTGGATGTTCCCCCATCTGTAGGGTATTCATCAGGCACTTCATGATTGCATTCTGTGGACTGTATTATTTCATTACCTTTGTGAAGTGATATGTACAAATTAACAAAAATATATTTATATTTTATGTAAAATTTGACTATAGTGTGTTTTATTTTCGTTATATATAATAATCGTTATATATAATACTGTGCAAATCTTTAAGGCGGTTGTAGAAAGGATTATGCAACGTAAAAATGCTTTAAAAAAATAGAAGTGTTAAGGTTGCATATGAATGCAGAAAATCTAAATCAATGTTTGGTGACCTTCCTTTGCCATCAAAGCATCAATTCTTCTAGGTATAAGGAAATCAACAGGAATTTTGTTCCAAACATTTTTAAGAACTAACCACAGATCTTATATAGATATCGGCTTGTGCAAATCCTTCAGTCTCTTTATGTAATCCCAGACAGACTCTATATTGTGATCAAGGCTCTGGGGCCAAATCACTTCTAGGACTCTTTGTTCCTCTTTAGACCTTGTGCCCACACTCACAAAGTGATGCAGAATTAACTGCACCAAATTGAAATTTGCTTTTTGCAGAATTTCACAGAAAAAGCGTATTCTTTGCTGCGTAATTGCAGTTTTTTTGGTGCAGAACATTTTGCATGTATCCCTGTGATTGCTGGGCATGTGCGCCCTGTTCAGTCTGACCGACACTTCAAATACAGTATAATGACGTTTACTTTCCATACACCAGGCACTTTATGGTTTCAGTGGCATCACACCCCACGTGAGTAGGGGGCAGGTAACGCTCCCTACTTGCAAGTCATGACCCCTACCTATGTGGGGTGTGACGCCGCTGAAACCAGGAAGTGCCTGGTGTATGGAAAGTAAACATCACACTATAATTGACATGCTGCAGATTTTATAGCACCCCCAATTTATACATATTACCCCCATATGTACATGACAGCACACCCCGTATACATGACAGCACCCCCATGTACATGACATTACCCCCATATATAAATGACATTACCCCCATATATACATAACAGCACCCCCATATATACATGACCGCCCCACCCACATACATGACATTACCCCATATATAGAGGACATTACCCCCATACATACATGACAGCACCCTCATGAACATGACATCACCCCCCATATACATGACAGCACCCCTCATAATCCTCCTATATTATAATGCACATTTGCATGAATTAAAAGGATACTCACCCATCTCCTCTGTCCTCGCAGCTCCGGTCTCTTCAGCATATGTTACGTGCTCTGCACGGCGGGATGCTCAGTGATGACATCATGCCTCCCCCCGTGAAGAGCTGCAGGGGGTGGGAGATTTGAGAGCAGACAGCAGCCGGAGTGATGCACTGCTGCAGCATATATCGTGGACAGTGGGCCCCATGGCAGTTGCTATCTGCAGGGCACCTGCCGCAGTGCTGCCCCCCTATATAGCTCTGCCTGAGGCGACCACCTCAAGTCACCTCATGGTAAGTGCACCCCTGTGTATATATAGATGTATATATACACAGATATACCCTAAATCAGAGGTACCCAACCTTTCTAACCTTGAGAGCCACGTTCAGCAATGATAGGTCATGAGCCACATCCAGCTACTTTTTCCCCTCACAGTAGTGACCCACAGAATCCCCATTACTGGTGTAATAACAGCCAAAGCTGTTCCACAGAAATCACAGTGAGGCAGTATACCCAAGATCCAGGGGTTTGTACCTTACCCCAATTCAGATCTGCTCTTCTATGTGGCACTACTCACAAAAGTCAACATTGGGAACCTGCTCTTCATAGCTGTTTATGCACCAAGCTGTGAGACAGCCACGAGCTACACATTATGGGTCTACAAATCAGATGTAGCTCCCGAGCTACAGATTGGAGACCCCTGCCCTAAATGATGAATACGTGATAGCACAATATCACATCATGGATATAAATAAATAGAAGGCATTTTGCTTTTGCAAAGACCCTACACCGCCACGTTTTGCCAACTCTTACCCATGTCAAAATTTGGATACATCTGAAAACATAAAACTAAAAACAAACAAGAGCAAACATAATATTTGGTCCGCTACTCTGTGCTGTTCTGGAGAGTTACTGATTCCAACAAAGCCATTTATAGATGAAGCCATAACTAATGAGGTCAAAGCTCTCATGATACAGAAAGTTATCACAAAGCAAAAGGTGGTAAAATAACAATACAAATTCAATGTCTTTTGTTGTTTCAAAGGTAATGTGTCACCAAAATATGACCTAGTGTTTAAATGAGGTTGTTAAAGGGGTTGTACAATGAAAAAAGTAAGCTGTTATCAATAAATCTTGGAATAAAAATAAATTACTCAATTGGATGTTATAAAAAAAAAAGTTCCTGTGCTGAGATAATCTTATATACAGTTGTGTTCAAAATAATAGCAGTGTGTTCAAAAACATGAGTTAAGCCCAAAATCTTTATAATAGTTTTTATTTCCATGCATTGGGAACATTGCACACTGTTTACTAAATGAAACATAAAGAGAAATGTATATAATTTTCAACTACTTTACAGAAAATAACAAAAGATGAACATTGGGCTGTTAAAAAAAAAAAAAATAGCAATTTCTGCATTTGTCTTTACAACTCAAAATATGAAGTCCTTTTTTTAAGGATTTAGTATTCCTGTGAATCACTAACTTAGTATTTACTTTCACAACAACAGTTTTTTAGAACTGATTCACATCTATGTTGCAAAGAGTCAACCAATTTCTGGCACCTGCCAACTGTCACTCCAGTCCAGGATGCTTTGACTACATCCCACAATGTATTTGCATTTGTTGGCTGTACCTCAATAATGGCATTTGTTATGTCACCCCACAAATGTTCTATCGGATTAAGGTCTGGGATTAGACTGGCCACTCCATAACCTCCATTTTGTTCAACTGGAACCAAGATTTTGCTTTTTTACTGGTGTGTTTTAGGGTTGTTGTCTTGTTAAAACGCCCATTTCAAGGGCATTTCTTCTTCAGTGGCAACATGATCTCTTCAAGTATTTTGAAATATGCAAACTGGTTCATGACCCCTGGTATGCGCTAAATATGTCCGGCACCATAATAAGACAAACATGCCCTATCGTGATGCTTGCATCACCATGCTTCACTGTCTTCAGAGTGTACTGTGGCTTGAATTCAAAGTTTTGGGGTTGTCTGGTGAACTGTCTGTGGCCCATGGACCCACAGTTGGACTTTGCGGGGATTTAATACTAATAGATTAGCTTCACACATGCATCTTCTAACTGTCATATTGCTCAAAGGTAACTTGAGACTGTCTTTGATCATCCTGGAGCTGATTATTGGCTGAGACTTTGCCATTCTGGCTATTTTTCCATTGATTTGAATGGTCGTCTTCCGTTTTCTTCCACATCTCATTAGTTTTGTTTTCCATCTTAAAGCATTGGAGATCATTTTATCTGAGCAGCCTAACATTGTAAACACTTCTTTATAAGTTTTACCCTTTCCAATCAAGTTTTCAATCAAAGTGTGCTCTTCTTCTGAACAATGTCTTGAACGACCCATATTTTTCAGGCTTCCAAGGAGAAATGCATGTACAATGTGCTGGCTTCACCCTTAAATAAGGACCACCTGATTCACACCTGTTTCTTCACAGAATGATTGACCTCACTAATTGATATTGAAAATAAGTATTGAGCCTACCATA
This sequence comes from Allobates femoralis, assembly GCA_033576535.1. Classification (NCBI taxonomy): domain Eukaryota; kingdom Metazoa; phylum Chordata; class Amphibia; order Anura; family Aromobatidae; genus Allobates; species Allobates femoralis. The sequence goes on along the minus strand of JARQOC010000006.1, from coordinate 74,139,894 downwards.
ATGCCATGAGAATGAAATCCTAAAAGGTTGTGGTGCATGGATGAGGTCCAGGCCAATGTATTCTGGAGAAGATAATACGTACTTGAATGTGAGCAAGAACAATGGGAAATCCAACATCCATGGAGAGTTTCACAAAAATGAACATATCATTAAAATGAACAAATTTATTAGTTCATATTAAAATTGAATAAAAAACATAAACATAAAAGACAAAAAAGATTATATCCTATGCGTTTTGGAGCTCTAAACTACGATCCTTACTCAAAGGTATACAAGTCTGCAAATGAGCGAATTGGTTTTCAGGACTCTGGAGAATCAGGATCCTTGTTAGCCTCCTCTTATCTGCCTATTCCTATTCCCGGCGTCTCTTCTGATTTGTAAATCAATAAATATGACATTATACCAGACCTGCAAATCAGAAGAGGCATCGGCAATTCCAGCAGGTAGAAAGCAGTAGGCATGGCACCCGTCCAGCGACCACATAGTACTGACGTGTCTGCTGGATTCGGGTTCTGCAAATGTAATCACTTGTCTCTAACCACTTCATCTGTATCGGTGTGAGAAGAATGGAAGATTAGCAAGAATAAGAAAGCTGGCTTGTAGAAACAATGTCATGTAGCAACGCTGGATTTGGCGTTAATGACAGTTTCTTTTAGGAAAATTTTGAACAAGGGGATGTCTGAAGCATAAAAGGCTCAACACCGAAAGGAAAGGCTTCACAAAGTTAGACTTGCAGTTAAATATTGTAAAATTAAAACCAAATGACACTGATTTGCCTGGTACTTGTTTGTCTGCCAAGCATCACGCCGCCTGAACACTGCGGCTGTGTATGAAGATGGGGCATTATGCAAGTGTACAAACAATTGTGTTCTATACAAACATTTCATCAACAAGAGACGTAGACAAACGGCGGAGTGTTCCGGGGACACAATGCCTCCACATACAAAACAACAGGAGATTTATTACACAAGTTGCTGAAGATTTAGGATACAACACATGAATGAATAACGCATTTCAGTCACAAGCAATGTGTTTATTTCTACGGCTCAGATTTCAAGATTAAAAAAGTACCGTAATAATCACAGGATCTAGAAAATGTAAAAAGAACAGATAGATTTCATTCTTAATCCAGTTATACAGGATTAAAAAAAGCCTGGAGAGTTCCAGAAACAGTGCCACAATTGTCCATGGCTTGTGTCCGGTATTGCAGCTCGGCTCAAACGTAGTTAATGGGACTGTGCAGCACACAGTGTGTGTGTGTGTGTGATAACACATGGTCTGTACGGTTGTATTTATACTTTTTTACAGGCAAAGTCCTTCCTTTTTTTATTTACTTTCGGTACATTTTTAGATGGTTGGCACCCATGATCTGGTCTAATTAGATTAAGCTGTGGTCAAAGCCACATATTGCTCTCAAGATGCTTCTCTAACATGATAAAGCCGTGACGTTAAGTCAAATACCTTGGCAGGATAAGAGGGAACAGGGTATGCTGTACAGACCATAGCCGCTATTCTCATTAATGAGTCTAAATTTGCATCCTAAATGTTTCATAGGCCATTATTTAATTTATGAAATATTAAGCAATGATTACACAGATGAAATGAAGAGCGGAACGTGGAATTCTGATGAATAAAATTACAAGCACCCGGCCGGCTCTAATTAATGTTCACTTACTCCTTGAGTGCTACATGACAATGCGACCGATGGAGTGGAGATCTGAAGAAGGAACAGCTAGGTCTTGGAAACCATAGAATAATACGCTTTACAAAGTACATCTAGTTTACCATTTTCTTCCTCCTCTGCCTTTTTCTACCACCTATTGGTTTCTAGATCTTCACTCCTTCTCTCGTATGGCATCTTAACATCCTTTGTACCTTCTTCCATAATACTTTTTGGTTTCATGTTTTCTTTGACTTTTCTTACAACAGGTCACCAGTATCAGAATGTGGAGATCCAGCTCCTCCACCAATCGGCCAACTGAAGATTCTGCACCAACAGTCACACCTCTCCACACATTGTATTATGGTTTTGAATGTTGAATGGTATTGAAATAATTCTCCTGTTCACTTGCATGGGCTATTTTACCAGCTGATCGATGGGGGTGCCACGATTCAGATCCTCATAATCTGACTCATGGAATTGTTCTTCAACATAAAAATGTATGTTTTATTTTTTTATTGCCATGGTAATGCTTTACTGCTATTGCTTATAATATCTGACTTCTATATTTATATTTTCAGACTAATGACATTGATCTATGACTGCCTATTTTTAAACAGATTCTAAAGATAACCGTCAGCAGGATTTGGCACTATGAAGTGATTACATGAGCGTAATGGTGATGCTGATAAAGTGGATACCTAAAGTGAAGGAATCAGATTTGTGGTTGCTGAATAAACTTCCTTAAAGTCTTCATGGTGACGTCATCCGTGAATTGCTTGTGCATCGGGGTGGGACTTAGGAGTAGGGTCTTCTTCTTCATTTACTCACTGACTTTCCTCATTTTATAAATTCCATGCCACCGCCATTGCATTAGGCAGCACGTGCATAGTGTGATTCTGCGTGTGGTCTGTATGTCTTCAATAAAATGGTGCTAGTGGCAGAGCATGCACAGACTGAGATTTCAGCTCAATGACCTCTTCATTAAGCCAAATCTCGATCTTCACATGCTCCGCCACTAGCACCATTTTATTGAACACTGTGCAATGTGATTCTACAGATTGTCTGGAATAAAGTGGCAGCGCATGCGCAGATTGATATTTCTGCTAAATGAAGAGATGCAGTGTGATTCTACAGACTGTCTTGAATAAAATGAAGGCACATGTGTAAATCGAGATTTAGGCTTAATGAAAAAGGCTTGAAATCTTAGTCTGGGCACAAGCTGCATCTGGCGACATTTTATTGAAGACCTGCAGATTGCTTGCAGAATCACCCTGCACACATGAGCCCACCACAATCACGGGCTGCACAGTATTTCAAAGAGGAGACAGATCACTGAAAAATCAATGACATGTAGAAGAAATAGGAGGCAGGTGGATGAAGACCCTATCAGGTGGAGAAGCAGAAGACCCTATCCCCAAGTCTTGCCCTAATGTACATGCAATGCATGGATGACATCATCATGAAAACTTTAGCAGAAGCCAAAGACCGAATTTCTTCACTGCAGGTATCCATGTAATCAGCATCACAGCGCCATTATGGGCATGTATTTACTTTATAGCATTAAATCTCACAGACAGCTTCTATTTGACAAATACTGGTAGATCTTATTGACTACTTATGATGTCCATCATGTAATGTTTCCATAGTGGTTGGGGCATTTTTGAAGGTAAAACTATTGCTGCATACTGTACTGGGCTGCCGTCAAAAATACGAATGGGCGGCATGTTGCCTCATTGGTAGCACTGCAGCCTTGCAACGCTGAGGTCCTGGGTTCAATTCCCACCAAGGACAACATCTGCAAGGAGTTTGTATTTTCTCCTGTGTTTGCATGGGTTTCCTCCCACACTTGAAAGACACACTGATAGGATGTTTAGATTGTGAGCCCGAATGGGTACAGTGTGTTGCAAATGTATGTATTGTGCTATGCAAATGAATATTTACCGATAATGGAACTTTCCCAACAGTATACACCTGTTGACATCGCCTGAGATTGACTTCTCACTGCAAACACCATTTTATTAGATTTTTATATTTTCAATGACATTTACAATACTGAATAATAGATTTGATTTAGGTTGGAGTTTCAATGAAACACTTGAAGTAAGAAATATGATTTTATGTAACAGCACACTGAAGAAAATACATACAATTTAATGCAATGTAAAAGAACTGGCTACTTTTCAAAAATAAAATATTTTTTCAATAATTTTGTAATAGTCTTACCAGAGGGCTTTTATGTGCAATCACTTAACTGCATATGTAATTTTTAGAGGAAGCACTGGTTCTTTATACAGAGACCATCTCAGTATGGGGTCCTACAAACAATGCTCCATGGAAGAAATCTATGTAAATGTGACCAGATATAAATGGTAACAAAATCCATCTACAGTCTGTTTCCAAATGTTTGCTCCTAATCAATTAAGGGCAGAGTCTGACTGAGCGTGAAGCCTTCGAGGCAGTGGAGGGTACTGGTTCTCCTTAAGCTATGAGCACAGCTTTAATATTTGCATCAATTTTTTCTGGAAAAAAACTATTTTGGTAGGATAAACACTAAAATACTGACCTTTTTGTGTGTGTTTTTGATGCATTTCCTTTTGTATTTTTCCCCCATTCATTTGAATAGGTGAAAAATTGACCTGCAGCAGATCTAAAGGTTCGAATCTGCAAGGAAAAAAGGAAAAAATAAGCAGCGTGTACATGAACTTTCAATTATCTTATTCGCTTTGCTGGTTCTGTAAAATGGTTTGTTTTTTTTATTGAAAACGTATGAAAAACGCTTAGTGTGAATAAGTCGTTAACAAAGCCAGATAAGTATTGAAATCAGGTAATGCTCAATGGGAAAAATGTATAGAAAGAAAGAAGTTATCGCGCAAGTACCACCTAGGAGAGATGGGTACCCTTCAAGGCAATATTTGACCCTTCAGTCTACATGCACTTATTAAGTATTTGGTGAGTATCTTTAGGGCCATGTGCACACGTTGTGTATTTGGTGACTTTCTTATGTGGGGCCCCTGTGGCCACAGTAAGGCACTGGCAGCTGGGACTGGTAAATCGGCCACCCCACACCAACACCCAACACATCCCCCAATCCCTAGACCTAGTGCTCCATGTCAGGCAGGGGATAATGGGGGGGAGCGAGGTGATGGGGGGAAAGTTAGTGAGAGGAGAACCCAGTAAGGGGGGTGGAGACCAACACACAAAACTAGAGCACACAAGACACAACAGGAAGTGAGAAGTAGGAGACAGGAGAGAAGAGAGCAGACCTGAAGCCAGTGAGAAACACCAGGATGGAGCCACCTGGACCCGGCGGCCAATGCCACCACGGCCATCTCAGGTCCAAGACAGCAGACCGGAGCAGGGTTGATGGGGTCTAATGTTTGTCTGGGCGAACAAGTACACTGAGGGACCGGTTTGACAGCCAGGGTGCCTGCCCTGTAGATGTGGCCGGACGCTTTATGCCCCGGCCACGAATTAACCGGCGGAGTGTGGGGACTTTATGCCCGGAACTCAACCTCTGGTGCAGTGAAAGAAAGGTGGTCATAGTAGGACTAGGGGAGCCCAGAGCAGGACCGCCACGAAAAGCCTGAGACTGCTGACCCGTAACTAGCACCAGAATTGAGAAAGAGATCCAAAAGGTTTTGAACAGGGTTGGTGCAGACAAGCTAGCCCCAGCTGCAGTAAAACACCAGAACCACTAAGCAACCGAAGTGCCATTGTGAAGTGTGACTGTTTACCCATAACAGTAAAAGCCGGTTAAACTGAGTTCTGGTGTGAGACTAACATTTGTACTTTGAGTGGGCCGTGAGAGCCTACCTGCACTTGCGGAGCCGCCGACTGACTGGCTGTGCAGGCGGAGACAGCCTGCCTTAGGAAAAGACGCTGAACTCCGCCGGGAGCGGTAGAGGGTCGGCTGCTCTCAACTCATATACTGGCTCCAGGGAAACACCAGCCCTGCCCGTGGATGGCTTTTCACCCCTGCTGCCCACTACCATCATTCCCGGGACTGTGAGAGGCAGTCCTTAGCAGTGGCCCATATTGGCCACAAACCACAGGTGGCATCACAAACTACTTTTATAAAGTTTTCCCCTTTTTCTTCCATTTTATTGCCGCACCTGGGACCATGGAGCCATGTCACGTCACCGTGACACCCCACAGCCCTAGAAGACGACAGGGCCAGGTTCGAGTACCCCAGCTCCCGACGTGCAACACGAACAGGATAACCGACTCTGTAAAACGTGTCTTGAGATGGTTGTTGATCAGTGTTTTTTGGGCTTTAGTAATGGCGGCCCAAAAGGACTAAAACCATGTGCTGGAAGAGGGGCATGCCTAGGCCCTTCATCGTGGGTAAGACCAGCATAGAGCAAGAAAACCTGTTCACACCCCTCCCAGTTGCCAACGGACAGAAGGGTGGCTCTAGAGACTCTGTAACCCCACCCGGGGGAGTGATGGCCGAGGAGGAGACCAAATGGCGACTCCCACTAAGGGCGTGGGGCCAATGAAAAAGACCACCTAGAGAGTGGCAAGAGTGAAGACTATGAGGAGAGTACAGCGCAACAATGGCGGAAGACGGTAGGGTTCCGAGAATATAAGCAGGCGGGCGCAGCAGAGGGTGTGCAGAACACAGAGAGGACTGCTCTGGTCCCGCAACAAAATATCATATTCCAGAACTGGATCCAGCGCTCTTATCTGAGGAGGACGAGATGGAGCCCAAGCCCAGGACAGGTATGGCAATCACGCCACTACAGGAAGAAAGCCCCCTGATCCCTATAGACTTGTCTTGCCCCCTCAGTCCCGGTTCCTCAGACACCATGCAGGCCTGGGAAGACCCTCCGGATCCCGACCTGATTCTGGTCGAGTCATGTGGAAGTTTTGAGTAGCCGGACAGGCAATAGACTGCAAACTGTGTAAATAAAGCTTTCCCTGGTTTGCCCCTTAGTAATTCTTGATAATGTCCCCATTATGTGTTTCGTGTTTATTAACAATGTGCACTTGGACAGTCACCCGGATTGCTGCCAAAGACCAAGGTTAATGGAACTTTATGGACAGTATGGACCGTACGGTGAACTGCTTTTTCAATTTTTCTCCAGAAACCTTACTCCCTTTTTTGTCTACTTTTATAGTCATGAGGAAAGTTTTTGTTAAAGTAACGTTTAAGCCCTACGCCTCCCGGAAGGGAAGAAAAGTAAACTTGTCATGTAAATATGTTGATGGTTTATTGCATACAAAAATGATTTCAGATTGTATAACATCCTGCTGGACTTAACATGCGGACATGCTAACCTTTGCTCTGGGGAGTGTGGCACCCCTGTGGACCGGTGGCCACAGTAAGGCACTGCAGCTGGGACTGGTAAGTCGGCCACCCCACACCAACACCCAACACATCCCCCAATCCCTAGACCTAGTACTCCATGTCAGGCAGGGGAAAATGGGGGGAGCGAGGTGGTGGGTGTAAAGATAGTGAGAGGAGAACCCGGTGAGGGGGGTGGAAACTAACACACAAAACTAGAGCACACAAGACAACAACAGGAAGTGAGATTTAGGAGACAGGAGAGAAGAGAACAGACCTGAAACCAGTGAGCATCACCAGGCTGGAGCCACCCGGACCCGGCGGCCAATGCCACCATGGCTAGCCCAGGTCCAAGACAGCAGGCCGGAGTAAACCTGATGGGGTCTAAGGTGTGTCTGGGTGAACAGGTTCCGGCCCTGTAGATGTGGCTGGATGCTTTGTGCCCCGGCCACGATTTAACCGGCTGGGTGAGGGGACTTTATGCCAGAATCAAACCTCTGGTGCAGTGAAAGAAAGGTGGTCATAGTAGGACTAGGGGAGCTCGGAGCAGGGCCGCCACGAAAAGCCCGAGACTGCTGACCCGTAACTAGGACCGGAATAGAGAAAGAGGCCCAAAAGGTTTTGAATGGGGTGGCGCAGACAAGCTAGCCCCAGCTGAAGTAAAACACCCGAACTGCTGAGCAACCGAAGTGCCTTTAAGTGTGACTGTTTACTCGTAGCAGTCAAAGCCAGTTAAAATGAGTTCTGGTGTGAGGCTGACATTTGTACTTTGAGCGGACCGTGAGAGCCTACCTGCACCTGCGGGGCTGCCGACTGAATGGCTGTGCAGGCGGAGACAGCTTGCCTGAGGAGAAGATGCTGAACTCCGCTCATATACCGGCTACGGGAAAACACCAGCCCTGCCCGTGGAGGACTTATCACCCCTGCTGCCCACAACCATCATCCCCAGGACTGTGAGAAGCAGCGGTGGCCCATATTGGCCACAAACCATGGGTGGCGTCACAAACAACTTTTACAAACTTTTTCGTCTTCCCTTTTTATTGCCGCACCTGGGACCACGGAGCCGGGTCACGTCACCGTGACACCCCACAGCCCTAGATGGCGACAGGGCCCGGTTCTGATTACCCCAGTCCCCGGGGTGTAACATTTACCTCAGTATCTTTGGGGCCACATGCACACGTGTATTTGGTGAGTTTTTTACCTCCGTGTTTTTAGGGCCATGTGCACACGTTGTGTATTTGGTGAGTTTTTTACCTCAGTATTTTTAGCCAATACCAGGAGTTGTTGATAAATACAGAAGTGGTGACATGTTTATATTATACTTTTCCTCTGATTGTTTTGCTCCTGGCTTGGAATACAAATATTGAGGTAAAAAACTCACCAAATACTCAATCTGTACATGGCTTAATAGAAACACGTTACCGATACTGTATTTATCATACACTCTTGGTTATGGCTTAAAAATACTGAGGTAAAAACTCACGAAATGCTCAGTGTGTGCACATGGCTTTAGCAAGCGTGATTAGAGGTAACAGTCAAGTGAGAAACCAGACAAATTCTTCTCAACAATAACGAGAGGAAAAGACCCCAAAACAGGCTGTCTGTAGATTGCAGTTATACCTGCTCAGAGTCATGTTGCAAGGCTTATTAAAAAGTTATACATTGACTTATAGGGTTGCTGCCTCTCCTCGATGGTATGTACAAGGTAGTTTCTTTAATTCTGTGAAATAGCTAATTTGTACATATAAATCTTTGAAAGATTTATCAATCCAAAGCCTTAAGGGGGTGTCACACGCGTCAATATCGCCTGCACGATATCGGCTGCACGTGACGTTGCAGCGATATTGACGCGTGTGACATACTGCATCAACCAGCGATAAATCGCTGGTTGATGATCGCCAGGTTTCAGAACCAGCTCTGAAACCTGGCGATTGTCGCCCGGTGGACACGCAGCATCGCTGCGTGTGACACCGGGAGTAGCGATATTCCAGCTCCCAGCGCCTCTCACAAGCGCTGGGAGCTGGTATCCAAGGTACACTGCGGGTAACTAGGCAGCGCGCGCTGCCTAGATACCCGACGTGTACCTTAGTTACCAGCCTCCTCCGCTCACCCGGTGAGCGGAGGAGGCTGGTAACTAAGGTACACTGCGGGTAACTAGGCAGCGCGCGCTGCCTAGATACCCGACGTGTACCTTAGTTACCAGCCTCCTCCGCTCACCGGGTGAGCGGAGGAGGCTGGTAACTAAGGTACACGTCGGGTATCTAGGCAGCGCGCGCTGCCTAGTTACCCGCAGTTTACCTTGGAGACCAGCCTGCTCCCGCTTCCAGCAGGCTGGCAGCGGGAGCAGGACATCGTGGAAACGATATTTAAATCGTTTCCATGATGTCACTGGTCAATTGATCGCTGGTGAGTCTGTCTGTGTGACAGCTCACCAGCAATCAGCCGTCAATGTCGTCAGCGATCATCTCGCTGACGACATTGACGCGTGTGACACCCCTTTACTGGCTGTCAGGGCTAGATAGTGGCACATATAGTACCTCAGGTGGTATCAGGGCCTTTGTGAGCTATCATTATGTGATAGTGTAGTAGGATTTCTGAGGTGCTGACAGAGGAATCCCTCTCCTTCCGTAAAATTGTTTAAATGGATCAGGAGCTATTGACTGTTGCATGTTAGGGTTTTACTGGCTGGGATTAGAGTTTTCTCTGATCTAATTTCTTACAATGATGGCCTGGCTTTCAATACTGCTGTTAGAAAATCGTTATTAAGATTCGCTCACACTTGTGTATAAACATGGACACTACAATCCGAAAAAAAAATCAGATTGCACTTGAACCAATGTTATTCAGTAAGGCAGTGCTGATTTTGTATCAGCTGCATTTGGCCTGAGGGAAAAAAATTGCCACCTCTTGCGTATTGCCTTGTAAAATGGTAGAGACTCGCCATTGCAAGTCTATGAGTGCAGGACTAAAAACGGCTATCACACGGACCATGCGTATGCCGTCTGTTTTTATGGACCATCTGTATGCTGTCTGTTTTTATGTACCTTATTATAAAGTGCAAGGACTGGCAACACCTAATGTTAGGTGCAAGCAAAAAGACAAATATATTACAAGAAGTGAAATTGCTGCAACACTAAACATAATAGGAATGTGGAAAAGCTAATGGCTACTGACTACAATGAAACACAGGGCTATATGTACAGCTAAAAGGGGATATATGAAATGGGATCACAGTAAATACTGTACTAGAAAAAAGAAAAGAGAGACTTAGCTTCAGCATTGGCGCCACTGTGGAATAGCACGGTAACTACGACAAAGTGCTCTCATCTTAGGCTGGGGTCACACACACAGATATTTGTGCAGATATTGTTCACAGATCTCTGGTTGCAGTGAAATCATGGACAAATTGATCCATTTTGTGGCTGTGTACAAATGGAGCAATCTGTCCATGATTTCACTGCAACCAGAGATCTGTGAACAATATCTGCCCAGATATCTGTGTGTGTGACCCCAGCCTTACCGGGTCCTATGCTAACACTCTATGCTGTATACTACTGCTTGGATGAATTTATAAGTGTGTGAATGCAGTTAAAATCAGCTGGGATGGTGTGTCCCAGGACCTAGGCTACAGCAAAATGGAGGGGCAGTTGTAGTTACAGGGCGGGGGAAGGGTGCACAGTCCAAAAAATGTCTAATGTTATAAAGTGCAAGGACTGGCAACGCCTAATGTTAGGTGCAAGCAAAAAAACAATTATATTACAAGAAGTGAAGTGTTTTTATGTACCATCTGTATGCCAGCCGTTTTTATAAACCACCTGTATGCCATTCATTCTTATAGACCATCCGTATGCCGACTGTTTTTACAGATACATTACCATTCTGTATCACTGTACATCACAGGTCTCAAGAACGCAGTTCTCGGGCTGCATACAGACCCTGAGACTGCTTTCTTTGACCCGCAGGCCCTGTAGATACCTTGACAACGCTGATATCTACCTGCTGCAGCCCGCAGTCACTGTGCCGCCATCCATGCTCGATATGTATTGCCAGTGCTGGCAGGGAAAAGCACTTCTCAGGTATATCAATGACATATAATGGCCAATCAGAGGCCAGCAACTGATGTCACATACAGTGACATCAACTGCTGGCCTCTGATTGGTTGGCGGCAGGCTTTGTTGTAACTGAGACACAGAGCTTGTCACTGTGCGGCGCTGGCAAATTGCAATACATATCAACTGTGGGCGGCGGCACAGTGATCGTGGGCCACAGAAGGTGGATGTCAGCGTTGTCAAGGTGACTACGGGGCCTGAGGGCCACATTTGCTGAACAGATGTTGCCGAGGGAACGGAGGACAGGTGAGTAGAATCTGTGTGTGTGAGGGCAGAATATGGGACATTACCACAGGATGGGAACAGTACTGCAATAAGGGGAGCATGATGGGGACAATGAAGCCTAAGTCAGATGAGACAAAAACAAAACCAAAACCATCAGATCCCATATGGATCAACCGTGACAATTGGGATGAAAATCAGATAATTATCTCTTCACTTGTGTGCCTCCAATTGTGGTATTCAGCCTAATTTCAAGAAGACGTTTACTTTGTGTAATGATGATATAATATAAAATATATAATTTTATTACTGGTATCTGGGGGTTACTCAGTGTACACAGTTATCAAGGACCCAGCTATGAAGCGTTTTATGCCTGTACATCTCCTTTCAGACCCTTACACCTAGACTCACATGGGCAGAAGTCTGGTGACATTCACGGATCAGTGAGAATGTTCTACTTCTTATTTCTATGGATGAGCGGCAACAACTTTGGAAATGTTCTTCCATCTTAATCGGATTTCATTGTTACGTGGATGTAAAACGATTTGCCTCGTTCAAGAATAATAAAGTGCTTCAATTATGGGCTAAAGAAACAGAAAAACTGAATTATTTGTCTTGACTTAAAGGATTTTAGGATGACTCAATCTGAGCGTGACGCCTGACTGCTCCTGCCCGCATTGTGCTATGGCATCTTTTAGAACATGAAATTGTAGATTTTCGTTCTACAAACCATTATGTTCTCTTTAATGAAACTTCTCTGTTTCTGATTTAGGCATCAGGCTCCAGGCTTCTCTGAAACCCATAAACATCCTGTTTATACATATTACAGCCACACAATGGATATCTGCGGAGTGCCTTTTGCTGTCGTCAATATACCTTGTTATCACACTTATAATTTGTGAGATTTTTAGATAACATTCCAGGAGTTTAGTGCCATTTCTGCACGATGATTGTGCAATAGAAAAACATCTGCAATAGTTTTACAAATTCTGTTTTGTTCATTTTTCATTTCACATTAAAATAATATGAAAGTAGATTATAGATTATGTTTCAGACCGCTTGCTTCATCCACACTGAATTGCATTGTACACAATCTATACTATGAATTGCTGGAGATTTCATAGCCATAATGAACATGTACATGGCTATATTAGTGGCACAATATTTTTTCATGCTTTATTTTGAAATTTTTGCAATTTTTTTCAACCTCCCTCCCCAATGGCCACATACAGTAATATTGTTTTACAATTAGCAACATTTGTAATTCTGGCCAACATGTTCTCATTCTGGTCCCTATCCTATAATAATGTCCTCCTACCTGGTCCCCATCTTGTACTAATGTCCCCGTCCTGGTCCCTATCTTATAATAATGTCTGCATCCTGTTCCCCATCTGGTGGTAATGTCCCTATCGTGGTCCTCATCCTGTAGTAATGTCCCCTATTGTCTCCACATGAATATTAAAAAAAAGATCCTTCTCATCTGCCCTTCATTCCCTTGGCAAACAGCAACCTCTTCTCTTCCACAGCTGAGACAGTGCATGGCAGTGACGTCAGATACTGCCCGCGCCGGTGTGCTGATGTCCTCTCCTCAGTGCAAGACATATGAAAGTGACTCACCGTGCCTGGTTCGCAGGTCTCAGGCGATGCTTCACTTGTCACGGTTCCGCGCCTGAAGCTGTGGGGCCCGGTGGTCAAATAAAAGGGGCTTGGGAATTGGGATAAAGTCTTGATTGTCGTGACGCCACCTGTGGGAGTCCGGTGATGGCACCAGCGCTGCTTGGGCCTCCGGGGATATGCGGCAGCTAGATAGGATGCTCCCCACAGGATGAGCAGTAATCCCCAGGGCCAGGAGCTGCTCTGGATGGAATACGGCAGCTCGGGTAGTTTGATGAGCAAGGTTAATAACAGTTCTGAAGAAATGCACTGACACAATGCTCCTCTGTAACGGGTCTTTACTGTAAGTTTGGTGCGGTACATGGTATACAGTTCTTTAGGTAATGGACCGGGTGGTCCCAGTGGTGAACAGTCTCTGTCCAGAGCTCCACAGTGTTCCTTCTGTTACTAACTGTCCTATTCTTGTTGCCATTGCTGCCTTAGTGCGCCAGTTCAAGGCACTGGGAGAACCTCTCCGGATTACCTTAGCCGGGTTTCCAACCGGAGCTGTAGAGGGTCCTGGATCCCAATAGTGGGTACCCTGCTGGTAAGACTGCTGGGTTAGCGGCTGTAGTGAGGCGCTCCTAAAAAGCTACTCCGTCACTCCGGTTTTGCAGGACAGCGGTAGACGACTGACTGCCTCGGAACAGGTGTCCGGTAGGACTGGGCATGGGTGTCTTTGAACCCGTTGCTTAGTTGCTAATTTGCCCACTTTCTGGTCTGGGTCACCACTTCATGGTGCCCTCCCGACTGGGTTGCCTTTCCAGGGCTGCACGGCACTGTGCAGACTCCTGCTCCTTCTCCTTTCTCAACTCTTCTCTAACTCTCTACTTCTCTTTCCAACTTCCCCCACACTACACCTTACACTCCTCCCACCAGGACCTGATTGGTCCTCTACCTCTGAGTGGTGCATGTGGTACATGGAGCTCTGGATTTAACTATTTCATCACTGAGACGGAAGATATTACATCTTCGGTCAGGGATGCAATACCTTCCTGTGACGCATTCGTTGCGGGGCCCCACAAAAGCCTGCATAGAGTTGGCAAAAAAACACATGATGGACTCCCAGATTATAAGAAATAAGATTCTCTGGTGTAATGAGACGAAGATAGAACTTTTTGGTGATAATTCTAAGTGGTGTGTGTGGTGAAAAACAGGCACTACTCATCACCTGCCCAATACAATCCCAACAGTGAAACATGCTGGTGACAGCATCATGCTATGGGGGTGTTTTTCAGCTGCAGGGACAGGACGACTGGTTGCAATTGAAGGAAACATGAATGCGGCCAAGTACAGAGATATCCTGGATGAAAACCTCTTCCAGAGTGCTCTGGACTTAAGAGTTGGCCAAAGGTTCACCTTCCTACAAGACAATAACCCTAAACACACAGCTAAAATAACAAAGGCTTCAGAACAACTCTGACCATTTTTGAAAAGCTCAGCCAGTGCCCTGACCTAAACCCAATTGAGCATCTCTGGAGAGACCTGAAAATGGCTGTCCACCAACGTTCGCCATCCAACCTGATGGAACTGAAGAGGATCTGCAAGGAAGAATGGCAGTAGATCCCCAAATCCAGGGGTGAAAAACTTGCTGCATCATTCCCAAGAAGACTCATGGCTGTACTAGCTCAAAAGGTGCAAATACTCAATACTGAGCAAAGGGTCTGAATACTTATGACCATGTGATATTTCAGTTTTCTTTTTTAATGATTTTGCACAAATATCTACATTTCTGTTTTTCTCTGTCATGATGGGGTGCAGAGTGTACATTAATGAGAAAAAAATTAAGTTTTTTGAATTTACCAAATGGCTGCAATGAAACAAAGAGTGAAAAATGTAAAGGGACCTGAATACTTTCCGTACCCACTGTAAATACTTTTTCCACAGGATCTGTGTAAACGTCTGGAATGCTTTAATAAGTCTTACACCATTTTACGTACATCACCCTTCAGTATTGCTGAAAGTGTGCTCTAGAAACATAGTACTAATGAGCGGGGCTGATGAAAGTTACCAAAACTATCAACATTGCCTAAGGTGATAGAGCCGTGTGGGGGGAATTGTGGGGGGAAGGTGCAGCAATTGTGGAGCTGATTTGTTGCCAAAAGCCGACTGTTTTGTCTGAGTCTTTGGGAATTACAAAAGTAGCCACTAATCCTCTTCACTGTACATTTCACATCCAGGCAGAAGGGCTGAGGGTAATCAGATGCAGACAGCAGCTGATATGTCATCGGTTATTGTTTATCTGCTCCACATCAGCAATTATACAAATCATTATCATCTGCCCTGAATAATGTGATAATTTCTCTTATAATACACTAACATCTAAAAATGACAGGCATGTAAAGTCAGTCTACATGAAAGAAACATGTAAAGTTTAAAAAGTTATTCCCATTGTACATGCAGTGGTACGAAAAAGTGTTTGCCCCTTTCCTGATTTATTATTCTTTTGCATGTTTGTCACACTTAAATGTTTTAGCTCACCAAACAAATTTAAATATTAGACAATGATAACGTGGCGCCCCACTGGTCGGGATGCCACGCAGAGGTACTACATCCATAAGAGAGTGTGTGGTATCCCTGTGGCCAGGGAACATTAGATGTCACATACGGGACCCTTATTACACCCATCCACACACCTTCGACCGGGACCAATGGGGTTAACCCATTGCTAGGGAACTGGTCCCGGTGGGAGGAGCTTAGGTGGGTAGATGAAGAGCGGGAAGAAAGTTAGTCAGAAGGAGTCAGGGAAGAGGGTTAGTGAGAACCCTGCGAGGAGCACACCAGAGGGCACCTCAGGAGAGGTGGCCCAAACAGAAGGGGGGATCCTAGGGTGTTGAGGTGCACCCAAATCCGGTACGACTCCCGGCCAGAAGTATCCAGTCCAGAACCGGAGGACCAGCTCCGGGAGCGTCGCGGACATTTATTCCGGAGCCGAGCCGCCGAACTGGAGGGCACGGGCTTCTGCAGAAGTTCAGGCGAGGACCGGGGGGGTTGCAGTTGCTGCCAGCGTCAGGAATGGGGCTGCGAGTGCTGGTGGTGAAAAGCGGGGGGGGGGTGCTGGCAGGGGGGAGCGTGCGGGCTCTTACCTGTGCCGCATTGTAGATCTGGGTGGCGAGAGCTTCCCTCAGTTAACCCCCTCTCCTCTGATACAGGGATATGGGGGTTGGCTGGGGGCCCCCCAGCAGGCTTGAGGGGCCCCCTACCCGTTTGAGGGCCCTGGTGCAGCTGAACCCACTGCGCCACGGTAGGTCCGCCCCTGGTGTGTTGTATTTTATTGGCCTGCGCCGAAGGAGCCATACTCTTGCTGCCTCATAATAGACTGTCTGCCAGCATCTCCACCTGACGAGCCGCCTTCCTGTGAAAATCCCTAATTCCACAACTGCCAGGGCACAGGCTGCCCATGACATCCCCCGTGAACTCCAACGCCTGGGACCGGGTACCCCATGGCCCTGGGGTGGGTCAATAACACAAGTAAAGACGAAATGCAGTATATAAATGAAAGTCTTTATTATTATGGGAAGAGAAATCCAAACCTACAGGGTCCTGTGTGAAAAAGTGATTACCCCATAAACCTAATAACTGGTTGGGCCCTTAGCAGGAACAACTACATTCGTGATAACTGACAGTGAGTTTTTTAAAACACTCAGAAGGAATTTTGGCCACTCATCTTTGCAAAATTGTAATTCAGCCTTACTGGGGAGTTCTTGAGCATGAACCGCCACAGCATCTCAATCAGATTTAGGTCAGGACTTTGACTAGGACATTCCAAAGTCTTAATTTGTTTCTCTTAAACCATTCAGAGGTGGATTTGCTGGTATGTTTTGGATCATTTTCCTGCTTCATAACCCAAGTGCGCTTCAGCTTGAGGTCATGAACAGATGGCCGGACATACTCCTCTAGGACTCTAGACAGCAGAATTCAAGGATTCATTTACTACAGCAAGTCTTCCAGGTCCATAAGCAACAACCAGCCCCAGACCATCACACAACCACCATCATAGTTTACTGTTGGTACGATGTTCCTTTTCGGAAATGCTGTGTTACTTCTATGATGTAGTGGGACATACACCTTCCAAAAAGTTCAACTTTTGTTTTGTCAGTCCAGACAGTATTCTCCCAAAAGTCTTGGGGATCATTAATATGTTTTCTTGCAGAACTCAGATAAGCCTTTATGGTATCTTTGCTCAACAGTGGTTTTTATCCTAGAACTCTGACACGTAGGCCATTTTTGCCCAGTCTCTTTTTTTATGGTGGAGTCATGAACACTGATCTTGACTAAGGCAAGTGAGGCCTGCAGACCTTTGGATGTTGTTGTGGGATCTTTTGTGACCTGTTGGATGAGTTGTCGCTGTGCTCTTGGGGTAATTTTGGTCGGCCAGCCACTCCCGGTAACCTGGCAGCGCGGACTACAGCACAACTTTCTTCCCAAAGCATCTGGCTTCGTCTCCACGTGTGTGAGACCGGTGGAGGTCCAGCAGCAGCCATCAGGATATTTATCCAGACAGGTCTACAAACCAGTTGTGGGTCTCACAACTGGAGTAGGTGAGTGGATTACCCTTTCTCACCATTGCAT
The DNA here is from genome assembly GCA_033576535.1 of Allobates femoralis. Classification (NCBI taxonomy): domain Eukaryota; kingdom Metazoa; phylum Chordata; class Amphibia; order Anura; family Aromobatidae; genus Allobates; species Allobates femoralis. The sequence goes on along the minus strand of JARQOC010000006.1, from coordinate 74,122,388 downwards.
CAGCTAGTGTCTAGTGATAAGGGCACTATTGCGCCTCTTGTCCCCCCCCCCCCCCTCTTTTTTGTCAAAGCTTTAAAAATGGCTTTAGAACCATTTTCAGACTGATAGATCTCAACTACTTTGTTTCTCAATTGTTCCTGAATTTCTGTGAATCGCGGCATGATGGTAAGCTTTGGAGGATCTTTTGGTGTACTTCACTTTGTCAGATCCTGTTGAAGTGATTTCTTAATTGAGAACAGGTGTGGCAGTAGTCAGGCTTGAGTGTAGCTAGGGAAATTTGAGTCAGCTTCCCAACGACATGATAACATTTTTCACACAGGTCCCTGTAGTTTGGATTTATTTTTCTCTAAGGCTGGTTTCACAATGTGATTTTTTCCTGTCCGTGGGGATCCTACTTTTTACAGGACCCCACGGACAGGAAAGGATCGCATCGGAGGTGACCTCCGGATGCCATTTGTGTGTCCGGGTCCGTGATTATCATGGACACAGAAGGCCCGAGCCTGCAAAGTGCAGGCAAGCGGTGCACTTTTATTCCCACAATGTAAAAGCAAGTGTTAAAAATTAAAAATATATATGCTTACCTCACCAGCAAGTCCCCCGATGTCAGCATCTAGCTCCCGAGGGTTGAAGGACCTGGGGAAGCGGGGCTAACTGATCAGCTGATCGGTCACATGACCACAGTTACCACAGTAACCGGTCATGTGACCGATCAGCTGATTGGTTAGCCCCGCCCAGCTAGGTCCTCAAGCCAGAAGATAGATGCAGACATCGGGGGACACGCCGGAGAGGTGAGCATATATATTTTTTATTTTTAACATTTGCTTTTACTTAATTTCACATGGGAAAAAGCAGTTTTAGTGTACTGAGCATGCTCAGTACACTAAAATCGGGTTTGAGAAATGACTAGCTGTTTTCTCAGACCCGTGCTCCGTAGGTCCCCATGTTAATGGCCGTGGATCGGCTCAGATCCGATTTGGTCCGATTTGGTCCGCTGTGCCCAAAATTGGAGCAGTCTCTGAATTTGGGTTCAGCAAAAAATTGGGCAGAATCAGATCCGACACAAATCAGATGGCAATTAGGCCAAATCCGTTCCGATTTGTTGCCCATAAGGATACATGGGGGCCAAATCGGATCCGTGGTTGTCCGTTTTACAATGGACAGCCATGGATTCCAGAAAATCATAATGTGAAAGCAGCCTTAAAAATAAAGACCTTTATTTATAAACTGCATTTTGTGTTTACTTCTGTCATCTTTGTCTAATGTTTAAATTTGTTTGGTGACCTCAAACATTTTAGTGTGACAAATATACAAAAGAATAAGAAATCAGGAAGGGGGCAAACACTTTTTCACACAAGGCCCTGTAGATTTAGATTTCTTTTTTTCCTTAATAATAAAGACCTTCATGTATAAATTGCATTTTGAGTTTATATGTGTTTCCTTTGCCTAATATATACATTTTTTTGGTGATTTGAAACATTTAAGTGTGACAGGCATGGAAAATAATAAGAAATCAGGAAGGCGGTAAACACTTTTCCACCCCACTGTAGTCATGGCATATCCTTAGGATAACATTATGGTGAGTAGTTACCCAATATATTTACAATTCTGAAACATTCAAAGCCCCACACTGTGCACGCACAGATCCTGCCTGAGGGCACACATTGCCCCAAACAATTTACGCCTGAACTCTGATATAAAACTGCGAGAAATGTCACAACATTTTTGCACAATTTGAAATTGTGGAAACATTTTTTTTACTTTTGTCCCTTTTATCACATCTTACCACATTTGTTACCTCTCCCTTCATCAACCCTGACTTACATAAAATGAGTGTAAATTAATCAGGCCCAAATGTCCTATATGCCTGCACTATGGACCTGTAGGTGCTTCGTTTGCTGCCTCGGATACATCATATAGTGACAGTAAATACAGCACACAACTGTGTTTAGACATTTTGCAATCAATGTTTCCATTTCACATATAGCAGAAGAGTGAAAATTCAGAACCACGATCGAAAAAAGGCTAATATCATTTAGAGTAGGCCAATATGTGCCCACAAAAGTTAAATAAGCAACCTAAAATGCTTATATATCTATGTCTTGGCGGTTCTCCCTACTTTATAAACACTAGTGTTATTTTATATATTTGAGGGTGCGGTGCCACCTACTGCAACTAAACACAACTACAGCAGTGTGATACCGCTGACAGCTACATAGCTCAGATGGGGTACAAATAAGGATCACAGAGAACTAAAATCTTATATTCAGACAGAAAAACATTAGAATCTGAGAGTCCTCAGTGATTGCTACCTTTTAATGGTTAACTGAAAGATGGTAAATAAAAGCAAAGCAAGCTTTCCAGACTCTAAGGTGTCTTCATCAGGCTAAATAATGACACAAATTCTAAACACACAATATACACAAGTGTA